>CM076578.1:1231023167-1231223025 GCA_034641835.2 Pinus albicaulis | reverse complement strand
GACCACAATTTGTTGGGCATAAATTAGCTGCAACACTTAACAATTATCATGTCCAGCATAAGATCACTACTCCATATCACCCACAGGCGAATGGGCAGGTAGAAAGTAGCAATAAGATAATAGAATCAATCCTAACGAAAACCATTGTGTCACATAGGCGTGATTGGGCTACCCGACTACCTGAAGCACTCTGGGCCTATCGAACCACATGGAGGAGCACCACCGGTTACTCACCTTATCAATTAGTGTTTGGAAAACAACCCATTTTTCCTATAGAATTCGAAATCCAAACATTACAGACAGCACAGGAAGTTGGCCTAGATCTAACCGAGGCACAACTCAATCGACTGCAGCAGATCAATGAATTAGACGAAGTCAGGCTCTCTGCATTACAAAATACAGCATTAATTCAACAGCAGCGAGCCAAATGGCATGATGCGCTCATCAAGAACAAAGTCTTCCACGAGGGAGACTGGGCCCTGTTATACGATTCTCGGTTTCAGGACTTCCCTGGAAAACTTCAGACTCGATGGTTGGGACCATACGAAATCCAGAAGGTGCATGACAACGGAACCCTTACTCTAATCACCATTGACGGTTCTGGATATGCATTCAAAGTAAATGGTCACCGAGTCTGTCTCTATCATAAACCACTCACTCGGGAATCCTTCTGCCAGCAGCTACGCCGAGACACTGATATGGAGATCTTAAGAGAGGAAGAGAAATATTCCTCACCTGTAATTCATTAAGGGTTCATTTCTTTTTTGCAATTTGTACATAAATTCTTTTTTTTTTTTTTTTTTTTTTTTGAAGTGATTCTTGTACATAAGTTTGAATTAAATATCTTCTTGTCATTTTTGATGTTCCTTCCTTTCATAAAGTTCGATTTTTGCCCTTCGAAAAATAGCATTTGCGTGTTTCTTATTGGTTTTGCTTGTTTTGCTGTTCCTTTTGTTGTTCCTTTTCTAAAGGAACAGCATTCGGGATCTCTGTTGTTCCTTTTTCAAAGGAACGGCATTATTACGTTTTCTGCTGTTCCTTTTGGTTACCACCGTTCCTTTTTCTTCAAAGAAGCAGCTTTTTTTTATTACTATTGTTCCTCTTTGGCATTTAGAGTGTTTTTTATAGCCTTTTTATTTTTGTCGTTCCTTTTCCAAAAAGGAACGGCATTTGCATTTTTTTGCTGTTCCTTTTTCTATCATCCATCATTGTTTCCTTTCCAAAGGAACACCACTCGCATACTTTTGCTCTCCTTGTGAAACAGCTTATTCCTTTTGCTGATCTAAATTGAGGATGTTTTGAGCCCGTCTTCTTTCTAGTCCTTAAGATACAGCTATGTATTTGTGCAATGAAACATAAAATCACAACATACCGAAATCGGCAAACCATAAATCGCTATATCTATAAGGCTCTGCATTAGTAAGAGGACAAATGGAAGGACATACTTATTTCTTCCTTTTGTTGACATGGTTTTACTAATTTTGTCTGATTGGTTATCTTTATCATGCTGATTCCCTTAAACTTTTTTATTAGTACTTGGGAATAAGAGCAAAGAGTTTATATCTTCCTATTGAGATAATAAGACTTCTTCCACCATTCCTACTCTTAAGGAGTGTTGAGCCACCCTTTGTGTATAAGGAAAAGTATTCTATGAAAAAGAAAAATATGTGAACATGATATGTCAAGTGTCAAATGCAGGATAGGGGGTCTCATCGAGAGCCAGCCTACCATGATCATGAGGATGGCAGTGAAGTGGCATTCCCATTCTGGCCACCACACCAGGGATATGGTCCAAAAGGTATATCAAATAAACAAACCTTGGAACAGGAGGTCTCATTACGAGCCGGCCTGCCCACGTTTCGCTCCTTCCTCGTGAATGGCATTATGGTTAACTGGTCACCAAGCCAACATAATGGTCTACATTTTGACATAACAACATTCCTAAGTATACACAAAGGATCATGGTTCCGAGGGTGAAAAAACAACTCTGCCAAGGTTATGGACACCTGTTGGCAGCAGAGAACTGTTAATGGTATTGAAGTCACCTTACTTACACCAATGGGTAAGATAATAATACTCTTTTGTTTCTTATATCCTAGGAACTAATCATATGATATTTCCCGATTTATACATCACATGAACATTTATCATTACCAATCATGGCAACGAAAGTGACCATGACCACTTCAGATTTGGCAAGTACGATACATGTCTTATCCATCAGCCTCATATCATAACACAGCAGCCTCCTATATAATACGCGATCAATTCTCCGCCTCGATTTCGGTAATTTGTTGTCCTTTGCAACATAGCATAATTCCATATGCTGTTCCTTTCTGACTTGATTGCAGACCAGGTGCCGCTCCTTTATTTGCCGGCTGGGACAGCCTATCACACTGCGGGGGGGGGGAGGTTAACCTCATCATTCCCTGTATTACGTGTCCACTCACCATTCGGGAAAACTAGTATACAACGGTTTGGCATATTTTAACGGCATGGCATTTCTATTTTCGCACAATTGCTTTCTGTTTCACTATTGCATGCTCTGTGTTTTCTTTCTCGTAACCTTGCGATTATCATCCTCCCTGCATTTCAAACAGAGAAAGTTTTTGTTGTTCCATTTAGAATTCGCAGTGAAACCATGGGAGGAAGGGCAATTCGAAGTGAGCCTCAACAGCTGACGATCTCCGCTGCTGCCCGGGAGATCCTGGAAAGAGCAGGATGGTTGAATTATTTCAATCGCCTACAGGAGTCCAATGAAATAGTAGCGATGGAATTTTTGCAGAATTTACAAGATGACCACTCCACAGTAAGAGGGAAGCGGATAGCGGTCACTGATGCCATAATTGCAGAAGTTTCAGGACTCCCAGCCACCGGACCGGTATGGACATTAAAAAAGGAACGACTACAGAAGGTCATAGAACTGTTCCAGGACGAAGGCCAGAATCTGACAATTAAGGGGAAGGGTATTCTGCCAGCAACCCTCGGAGAACCTTGGACGGAGCTAGCAAGAACGGTGCAGAGTTATATTACTTGCGAAGGAAGAAAAGACGTGGTAAGACCACGACATCTTAAACTTTTAGCTGTTTTAAAGCAGAGATGCTCTGTGAATTTACCCGCACTCCTGAACTCCTTACTGCATGATGCTGCACAAAGTATGAAAAAGGCACAGCACGTAGAATCAATCGTTAGTCACCATGGGTTGATACGACTAGTTGTTAGTTATGGTCTCAACCAGCAGCAGAGCAGCTGGGAAGAGCTGATTGCACAAATTGAGGGGGGATTGACAGAACCATCCCCAAAACGCAGACATTCTATAAGCACACCGGAGTGTCCGGCAAAACGCGGAGAACACGTTGCTAGTACATCAGAACAACCAGAGTTACATCAAGAATCGGCAAAGCGTAAGCATGCCATTGATTCACCCGAGCAACCAGAGGAACCCAGAAAATCAGCTCGGTTAGCTCAGATAAGAGGAAGCATAAATAAGCCCAGAAAATCAGCCCGGTTGGCTCGGATAAGAGGAAGGCTGGAAAAGCTTCAGGGAAGCACCAGCCAACCAGTGATAATTGAAGATGAGCAACCCGAAGAAGAAGCAGCCGAGCCTTCGGGAACAGAAATAGAAGCAGAAAATGAACAGGAGGAAGAAATGGGACAGCAGGAGGATAGCCCATTACAAGACCTACTGGGAGATGATGACTTGGCCGCAGTCCTAGCCAATGTGAGTAAGTATGGTCAACCTTCTAGTTCAGAGGGCCCCCACGACAAACCCCAGGAAGAGAACATGCCTGTTCATGATGAAGAGGAGGAAAATACTGAACGGGAACAATCTGTTCCCATGTCACAAGAGGAAAATCTAGAGGGAGTAGGAGAAGAAACAACATTGGCTCAGGAAGAGACAGAACCAGTCGAGGTTCCTACTCCAGAACAGCCAGAGCAGAGCAGTGAAGAAGAACCCCAAGAGGAAGATTTAGAAATCAGTCATGATCCAGTCCGCAGCAGACAGACTGCTGTTCCTTCGAAGGAAACACTGGAAATTAAGAAGTTGCGGAAGGAACGGAATAAATTGTTGAATACGATAACCCAGCTCAGACAACAAATTAGGATTCTGAAAAAGAACCAGAAGGTAAGAAAGACCGGAGGAAGGAAAAAGAAGGCCAACAAGCGGCCTGCTGTTCAAAACCCTACTGAGAATCCAGCTGCCGTTCCAAATGATGCTGAGGAACAGACGGGTGTTCACGTTAAAACAAAAAAGGATGATATAAGGGTCAGTGACAAGCAAATTCAGACAGAGGCACCACCCTCAGGGGTAATAAGGGTTCTGAACTCCAAATAGCATAATAAGAAAGTTCAGGTAAAACTCCCGGCCCCCACTGACCTATGGAAAAAAGATCCGAAAACGAAAACCTTGCATAAGATGGTGAAACAAGCCCAGCAAGAAGTCGAACAGCTTAGAGAGCAAACGGTTCCCTGAGAAAAATATGAAGAGTTACAGCAGCAACTAAGGGACGTCAGTCAATCCAAAAGCCAGGCCTTTGAAGGTTGGAAAAAGGAACAAGAGGAAGTTGCACAGGTAACCAGTAGACTAAATAATGTTATCAAACAGATGAATGACTTGTGTTCTTTATACAATGATGTTTTAGCATGTAGGGCTCCTGCTAAAAACTATGCTCTGTTTTTATTAGAACGGTATTTACAATTAAAAATCAAAGCTATTAAAGCAGGCACCCCTATACAAATTAACACCGTCAATGACTTTATAGACTGCTGTAAACATTATGGGGTGAAAGTCCAGAGATTGTTGTGTGAAATTTATTTGCACGACCTTGTGCTAAGTCAGGAGACTGAATTAAACCCTGGCCCTTTCATTGGAGACATCCAATTCCAAGCATTCATTTCATTCGGGGTTAATCAGATTAAGTGGCTCAAAGCCTATGATACTTTCCAGGGCCAGGAAAATGGTCTAGATTTACGGGTTAGGGCTGAGCCTAGGAACCCAGTACAGTTGTGGAGAGTTCATAGAAATCTTATAACGGCTCCTGGTGCCATTGAAACATTAGGACCTATGCATGAGGCACTCATTCAAGAGAGTTTAGAGTATTTTCTTTCTATCAGAGACTTGGCCATTAATGCAGCCAAATTTCGATATCGAATCTCTGATCCACACATCCAGCTCAGAGAACCATTTAAGTATGAGAACTTTGAGTTAGCTGCCGACCGTTTGAACCTCTATGGCGAGACCATTCTGAAAGCAGGATCATCCTGGTTAGGGTATAGATTTCGCACTCCAATTTGGCACCCTGCACCCGGATACCAGGCCCTGTATGATATGCCTGAGGGACAAACAGGTCAGTTCTTTGACTATCTAATCACTCAACATGGTTGTAGGCCTCCGCATGAGACTCCTTCTCCAGCATATTCTCTCATTGCATTACATGTCAACTACAATGTTTTCATGAGGACATGAAACAAGGTAAGCAGGGGGGTGTGTGGAGTACTAAAAAGGTATGCTTTTGATCATTATTTCAGTGGCTTTTTAAGAGAATTTGTGAACCTTTTTGTGTCATGAATTTGGGAATTAATAAGTAACCATAACAAAACATGTGAGAATCGATATACAAGACTTAGCCACTGATAATGGTTATTTTCTCTACAGGAAAAGGAGAAAACAAGGGATTGCCGTTCCAAAGGGAAAGACAAAGTCGAGATAACTGCTGTCTCTCTGGACGAGAACCGACCGCAAACAAAGAGAAACAGATCAAAGCAAATCGGCTCGGAAAAGAAGGAGAGGACACCATCTCAGCGCAAAAGAAAAGACAGGATGAAGAGTTAACAGTTTGGCGAATCCCTCAGGATCTTCGATCCTGAGGGATCGCTGCTTTATTTACCTTGTCACTTGGACATCTCCGCCATCGTTTTTATATAAAGAGACAGCACTGTTAGCTTGATATGGAGGGATAGATAGATATAGAGATGAAGGATACGTTTTATGTAATTTCTGTAAAACATCAGCTTTGATTATTAAGTTTCGTTGAGAACTGGTTCAATGTATCTTTGACCAATGCATTAATGAAAGTTTGGTGATCATTTCATCTCTGCGACTGGATTAAACTTCAAGCGGTGTATCCTTGGAGGCTAAGGGCCCGGCCCCGAAGGACACTTGCTTCTGTACCATTACGGCTTTATTCCTGTGTGGTTTGTTTATCATTGTATTTGGTAATTTGGTATGTTTTATAAGTTCATATTACATGCTCTGTTGAAGATTGAATCATTGAAGTTTTTGTAGATAGAATCGTGTGTTGACTCCACATTAAGTTATTAATCCTTTCAAGAGTTCATTACATGTTCTCACTGTTATGTTACAGAGCTGTTATATTAACGTTCGTGTTGTGTGCGTTTCCGATTTATCAGTATTGTTCCTTAATTCATTAATCGTTGTTGCTGTTCCTTTAGTGAGATTCGTGTGATTTGTCTTTGGAGTGAAGAATGTTATTTGATTGCATAGAGAGTATTTGAGTTAATTGGTTATAGCCCGCGGGACTTAGTTATTCAATTGCTGTTCCATTTTAAACTTGTTGTTCCATTCCAGAATTGCTGTTCAATCCTTTATTCGCTTTGCTGTTCCATTTCCTTACAGTTGTTGGTTTGGTGTGAGAGGTGATCTAAGGCTGTAGTGAGCATTGGCAGTTATTGTCTAGCTCCCAGGCTCGTGATCCATGCTCTAGTTTCCTTTCCATCAGTTTTCGAAGGGATGGGTTATCACTGCCGAACCCTTGACTGATAAACTGTTGAGTTTTCTGAGTGTGTGGTTTATTCTTTGAAGTAATTTAGTTACAAGCAAGCATCCGTTTACTCTTGTATTTATGAAGCACTGTACTACTAGCATTACTCTGACAAATGATAGCCTCGGATTGAGTCACTCTTTGTAATGACAAAACGCTCCCGGATTGACATATTAATGTGAGGTAATTAGAGGTGAAAGAGACCCTTCTTATAGCTCTACAACTTGTTCTCTCGGTCTCACCGAGCTAAATTTATAGGTAATTACATAATTGTTATTGAATAAAAATAGGCACAAGTGTATTCTAAATTCAAAATAAAACTAAAACTCCTTTCTAGGACTCGTGATTTGCTGAAAGAAAATCAAGAGTCCTTATCCTTATAGAAATCTGCTTCTTGGACTTTTGGTTTGACCACGTGCACAAGCATCTCCAGGTTTTGATTCAGCCTTCATGGATGACAAGGAAAAATGTAGGAAAGATTTAGAATATAACCATATACTCCTTTTCTTCAGATGACACATGTAATATGTTTAAACACCAAAATGGCTATGGAATGTGTAACTGGCTACAGAATGACTGCATTTTGTAGCTAAAACTACTCAGAAATCATTAAGACAACAAAACCACAAAAGTACAACAAGTTGGTCATTGCATGTATTACTTAAGTGATTTGAATCATTCTTATTGATATTTTAGGTATATAAATGACAAAAGGAATGATAAGATGAAGTGTAATTTGGCAAAGGAGAAGACACTTTTAGGGCTCAACAGTTTCTACCTACATTTCTTCTTTATAACATTTTGGTTCACCAAAATCAGTCAACAATACATAATATAATGAAGGAGAGTATCGTTCAGGGGGTCTACTTGTCCTAGTAGATCTTCTAACACCACTTTCAATTGTTTGAGGTGCCTCTTGTTGTTGTGGTTTTTGTTGTTGTTGTGGTTGATGATCATTATGATTTTCAATCACCTTTACTTTTTATGTGATCTCATCAAGCATTGTGTATTCGTTGTTTTCATTTTCTTGTTTCTTTCCCTGCATCTAATCCTTATACAAGACCTTTTCATTGAATATGACATCTCTTCTCCTAATTATTTTGTGATTTTCGTAAGTGATAACCAAAAGCATTAACACCATATACAATAAAGGTACATTTCTTTGATTTTTCCTCGAGCTTTGTTCTATTTTCTTTATTAATGTGGACAAAGGCTTCGCATTCGAAATTATTTAGAAATGAGTAGTTTACCTTTTTACTTGTCCATGACTCCTATGGAATACCACCATCCAAGGAACCTAAAGGCCCTTTGTTTATTAGAAAAACAACAATATCTACAACATCTACCCAAAATTGTAAGGGTAATCCTGCATGTAATCTCATGCACCTTGCACACTCCATGATCTTTATGTTCATCCTTTTTTACACCATTTTCTTGTGGTGTTCTTGGAATTGTCTTCTCTTTACAAATTCCATGCTCTGGACAGTAATTATCAAAATCCTTGTTCTAGTATTCACCTCCATTATCTTATCTGAGACATTTCAACTTCTTTCCTATCTCATTCTCAACCAAAGATTTCCATTTCTTAAAAGTATCAAAGCCATCAGATTTATTTAGAATACAATAAACTGAATTTTTCCTAGTTGCATCATTAATAAAAGTAACAAAATAGCGAGAGCCACTAAGAGGTGACACTTGAGTAGGTCCCCATACATATTTATGCACAAGCTCTAATTTTTCACTCTTATTTTATTTCCCAAATCTAAGAAATCTGACTCTTTTTAATAAACACAATCCTCATAGAAACCCAAATCAACATGCTTTCAACCTGGCAACAAATTCCTTGAGTGAAGATTTTGCATCCCCTTCTCACTCATGTGCCCGAGCCTATGTTGATAGAGTGTCATATATGTTGTTGTGGAGGTTAAATAATTAACAAATTAGAGATACCATTGCATAAATACAATGTACCAACCTTTTCTCCTTTTTCTATTAACATGGCTCCTTTAGTGACCTTCCAGGTTTTGTCTATAAATGTAGTTACACAGTCTTCACCGCCCAAATGCCCTATTGAGATTAGATTTTTCTTTAGATATAGAACATGCCTTACCTCTTTTAATAGCCATTTGTTTCCATTATGTTGCTTTATAAAAACCTTAATCATTCCAATGATGTTATAGGGTTTATCATCTCCCAAACGAACCTATCCAAAATCTCCTTAAACATAGTCATGAAAATGTTTCCTATCATGTGTGGCATGGAATGAAGCCCCTAAATCTACCACCCAGACATCAATAATATTTTCTAATTAAAGAATCAAATCATCTTGCAACACATCATATGTTACATTCACTTCATGATTATTCTCTTGTTGTCCATCTCCTTTTTTTCCCTTTCGATATTTACAATATTTCTTCAAGTGTCTTTTCTTCACAAATTTCCAGCACACTATCCCCGATCTCAATTTGGATCTGCATTTCCTTGACTTACTGCGATTTTTTGGGCTCTTTCCTCTCTCTAGATTTCTTCCCCTAGTATTTGTAATCAAAGCATTACCTGTTGTCTCACCTTAGCTTTTTTGTCGCATTTCCTCGCTAAGGATAGCACCAACATCATCAAATTTTAAAGTACTATGTCCAGAGACAGAATTATTGGTGGTCATGACTAAGCCATTCCAACTTTCTGGAAATGAGCAGAAAAATAATAGATCCATAACTTCATCATCAAATTTTACCCCTACAAAAATTGACTCGCTAGTATCCGTGTTAAATTCATTTAAATGATTAGCAACATATCCACCTGCTGACATATTCATATTAAATAGACGCTTCATAAGAAAAACCTTATTTTAGGTCGAGGGTTTTCATATAGTTTGGCCAATGCCATCATTAGATCTTCTATTTTCATTTCCTTTGAAATTTTGAATGCCATTGACGCTTTCAGACACAACCGTATTGTTCCTACTGTTTTTTTGTCTGTTAATCATTAGTATTTTTCACTTTGGATGACTAAGAGATGTTTATAGACTTCTGAAAACAACATTCCTTGAATATTGTGAGTTTCAGAATTCTCACTGCCTTCATTACCCTTATAGAAAAAATTTCCACTATTCTATCAGCCTGCCATTCCATGGTCACCCTGTTGTTCCTTAAAAACTCCTTATTGGCTTATATCTATCATTTTTACCCTCCTTCCCTGCCTATAACCTCATTGGTCTATTTTTCCCCTGTCCATAAACTCCATTTTCCCTCTAGGGTTTCCTATAGCCTACTCATTCCCATGTTCCCCAGGTTCCTCAAGCATTGATGATCTCAAAACTATCTCTGTAGGCTCTTTAGATAAATCAAGTACATTGGATTTTGGATCTGTTAGCCACCTATAATATTTGATTATACCAAAAGGTGGCTAAGACTTTTTGAGCCTCCAACGAACAAATTTTATTACTAAAAATTGTTGGCTCTTGAAGACTCCTTGAAGGCCTCATGCCTTTGTCCAAAAATCTTCATTACTATTTCCATTTTATATTCAGAAAATTTTGCTGATTCCAAGTGAAAGACTGTTGAAAGACCTTCATTTTCCCCCTTCTCAAACCTTCATTTGTTTCCCTTTTTCTCCATAGAAACTCCCTTTTTTTCATAAATCCTCTTCTTCCATTTATGAAAATCACATTCCCATAGTTAAAAACCCATTTTTTAACTATCCCGAAACCATCAAATTCCATTGAAACTTGTAAATATTTCATGCCTGATCCGCTTTTTCCTTTGTAAAACCCAAAACACACTTTCCCAAAGTTATTAGCCAAAAACCAAAGTCACGTGTTTTAATATGAAAATGGGTAGATTAAAAAGACCCGATCGGCGTAATCGGGATCGGAGAATTCACAAAGGGGTTGATCGGAAAGACCAGGCCCGCAGTTCTGATTGCGATTGGCCTTTGATATACTAAGCCCCGGGCCCTTTGCGTTCCATATATCCGAAGGCCCCGCAGGCGGGCACCTATCCTTTATATATATTTTATTTCTGCCCCGATCCATTAAACCTTTGTTTATATTAAAAAATTTGGGTTTTGGTATATTATAAGGGTTTCCGCCGGTTCGTTCTAAAAAATAATCTCCACTGTTGATCGTAAGCCGATCAAACGACCAACGCCCAATCGCATCGGGGTTTTCCATCGCATACACTTGTTTACTCCCGCTGATCAGCCATCCCCCGATTCATTCTCCACCGTTGATCTGACCCTCAGATCAACGGTCTGCGCTACATCCAATCGCAACTTTTTCATCGGGTGCGTTTATTTGTTCGCCCCGATTGCCGATCCCCGATTGGTTATCCGCCGTTGATCTCCTCTCTGCCTTCCATGATCCAACGATCCTCATTAAATCCGATCACAAGTCTTGTCCCTGCTTCAAAAACCCTCTGATTCACTCTCCGCTGTCAATCTGATCTGCAGATCGACGGCCAACGCTTAATCGCATCGGAGTTTTCCATCGCATGCATTTATTCTTTCCCCCGATTGCTGTTCCTTCGATTTTCTCCTCGCCGTTGATCTGATCCTCGGATCCAACGGCCATCGCTTAATCGCCTTCGCCCTCCCAATCGCGCAATCGCATCGGCATTTCTCATCGCACCCTTTTCCTCCTCCCACCGATTGCGATTCGCCGATTAGATCTGGACCGTCCACGTGTTTAGATCCAACGGCTGTGATATTTTCCTCGCCTTCTAAGCAGTTTAACCCAAAAAACGCAGGATTTCTTAATAGTTTTTTTGTTTTGCAGGTGTTTTAATGGTTTTTCATTGTAAAATGAAGGAAAGCCGAGGGTTGGGAAATACGTTTCCAACGCCTTCAAGCTATTGAAAAGAACCATTCACAGGTTTAAATTCAATGATTTATCAATGTTTCATGAGCATTGATAAACACATAAAATGGCCTGTGTGGCCCTGCACATCGACAAGAAATTGTTTTATTCAAAAGAACAATTAAAGAGTATAAGTTTGAAGACAAAGCACATCAGATGAATATTGAAGATGGATCTGTGGAATTACGGCTAAGAATGATTATCAAAAGCCTAATTCCCTGGATTAAAACACAGTCAACAGAAAATCATAAGTGTTTCACTGACAGAAAGGCTTCCACCACTTCAAATGAGGCGAATTGATTCCTCAGCTACCAAAAGAGCCACCTGTTGCCTCGAAGCATTCAAACAGAGGCTAAACTTACTACAGAATCAGATATTTTGCCTCAACAAAGCCAAGGAGTTACTGCTGCAACGAAATCAATACAGAAATATCTGCAGAGTTACTCCACACAGCACACAGAGCCTCAAATTCAAATAAAGCTCCCACCGAGCTTTGATATTTATTGTAAAACAGTTAGTATATTATTCCACCTGTAAACTTCTCCATCGAGCCCCTCAAAAGGCTGATAAGTCTTGAATATGTATTAATTGCCTTAAGACATATTTTGTTAGATTTCACCTCCTCATTCCTCTATAAATACCTCAATAGAAGATGAGAGACTGTTGGTTGCAGAACTTTGAAATACATTTGATCTCAAACTTATGATTGTAAATACTGTTCACTGGCCCTTGGAGCTCTGCTTGTGATAGATTAGTTAGGTTGAATAGTGAAGATGATTTCTGAACTGAAACATTGGACTTGAAGACTGTAACTGGTTTGACATCAATATAAAAGTTGTTTCTTGGGATCCTGGTCTATATCATCGGTGAAGTGCACCTCTCTTTGTTATCATTTTCCTTCTAGGTATGTCATATTGTTCACTATTTCCCTTATAAATAACAGCACACATAGAGTTAGGACCTACTGTATATCAGTAACCTTCTCTGACTGAAAATCTTTATCTTAATGTTTTCCTCCAAATTGTTTATTAAGAATAATTTAATACATTTAAGCAGTCAGGAATGTTGGAGTTCCCTCGTCCTACTGTTTTCCTTAAACATTGTTCTTGAAATTTATTTTCATTATTGTGCTTATTAAATATGACTATGGAAGATATGGTGTGCCCTGGTCCTAGTTTTTTCTCCAAAAGAAAATTTTGAAAGTTTCCTTTGGTGTTGACTGAAAGCAAACTAGGTTTAAAAGTACTTTATCTGATCTTAAGTTGCATTTTGTTCCCCTTATATGTTTTCATACTTTCTGAAGGTAATTATGTGGATTATTGGATTGTTTGTCAATTAAGCTGCTTTAATACAACTTGCCCAAGAAGTCAATGGTTAGCCCTACACTTGGTTGGTTTTAAGCAGTTACTTAAAAGGCTTTTCTTGTTTGGACTGACTATAAATCCCTTGTGAAATTATTATCAGTTTCCACCCCTTCAACACTTTATTTTTCCATCCATCACTCTAATCTCAATAATCTTGTGATATAGATGACTTGCCCCTTGGATCACTCTTGATGTTGTTGTTCAATTAAAGTCCAGATATGACTCCATAGCCCAATGGACTAAAAACCAGTGTTATATCTATCTTTTAGCCAAATCTGTTATATTTTCTTGCAACTTCTCACCTTTGAAACTCTTTGCATTCAGGACTTTACGCCTCAAACAGTAATCATGCTCAACCATCCAAAAAACAAAACAAACCCTTGGCCTTCATAACTAGCCTAATATCATAACCCCAAACTTCAAAGACAAATCCATCTTTGTACATATTGGAGAGATCCCTCTCCGGATTCAGGAGGGCTAGATCCTAGAATCCCAAAATTGGTTGAAACGATGTTGTTTCTATAATTGGACTTTGCCAATCTTGCTAATAAATTACAGATCCCCAACATTTCTGGCGACTCCACTGGGGAACTGAGTGTTTTTGATACCTTTTAAAGACCTCAGAAACCATTGATTCAAGAAAACATTGTGAGTAAAAGCATCCTTTTCAAGCACTACCTAAGCTAGGTAATCATGATGAAACTTGTTTGAATCAGTGACAAACTAGGCAAACCCTAGGGTTCTCGTAAGACTTTATCTAACCTTGAAAAATTAGTTGGCTTAGCCATAAGAGTAAACTGTCTTTGTCTCATAACCGTAGCTAAGTTTTGAAACAGAGTTAGCATATTCTTAGAAACCACACAACTGAAAAATAACTTAGAAAACCTAAAAATATTTCAGATTGGTATTCAATAAACATGGTGGTGGACCATAAAACCTTGTACCTCCTTAGGAGCTAAAAACTTCCACCTAGCGACTCCACAATCCTCAGCAGACCTTAAGACTTCACTGGGAAGAACCCTTATCATTATAATATCATTCAAACTCAGTTAGAGGACTATAGGATTGAAATTTAGGTAAACATGTTAGTTAACCATTCAAATATTGTCATATCTGGTTGAGCTTGTCGTGTTTATTTGGGTCTAAAAAACACAACGTAGTGGCTCCTAGAAAGATTCACACTAGAGCCCATCCTGACCCTAATCCACCTGAGATAGTTGATAACCCAGAAAGTATCCTTTGGAAGTCTCCTAGGATTAAATTATCAACTGTTTTCAGATTGCCCTTGAGAGCTAATTCGGTCCCTGAAAATCTTTCAGCTCTACAACAATCACAAGTTGACGTAGTAAACCCCTTTAGAACTAGGTCATTTGATGATATAATTCAATTAGATGCTGAGTCTTCACTTTCATCTCCGGGGACAAGTGAACATCCTGGTAGTAGAGAAACAACACCACCTGATCTACACTTCCTGTTGAATTTAGGTGTCTCTCATCCAAGATCAGCTCAACAATCTACTGTTGTTCCATCCACATCTACTCATTCTTCATCCATTGTTCAAACCACTCCACTTCAGCCCACCTTCCCTTTTGTCAACCCACCTGTGAATCCACCTCCACCCCCTATCATGGCTGCATGGTATGCTCCCCTAGTCCTTCCTGCACCATTAGTAAATCTTCCATAGGACTATCAGTCCAAAATTCCATTATATGATGCTAACAATGCTACAACTGCATCACAACATGTGGATAAGATGAATGACTACTTTGACAGAAATGAAATTGATGATGATTCTGTCAAGCTTAGATTATTTGCTCAAAGCTTAGGGGGAGAAGTAAGAAAATGGTTTAAAAGCTTAGCCCCCCATAGTATAAACGATCTCCCAGGCTTGCATCAAACTTTATTAAACAAATAGGAAGTGAAGAAGAATCCTCTCCAAGTCCTTTCTGATTATAAGAACCTCCATAGAAACCCTGGGGAAAGTGTCCAAGCTTATTGCACTAGGTTTAATAGTGTGTATAATGCACTTTACCCAGAACTAAAACCTCCACAAGGCTCAGCTTTAAACAAGTTCCCCAAAGGGTTTGACTCTGACATGACCTATTCGCTAAGAGAGAGAGATTTTGCAACTCTTGAAGATATGCAAAGAGGTGCTCTTTCTGTGGAAGTCAACTTAATGGAGAAAAGAACAAGGATGAAAGCTAAAAAGAGAGTATCATTTAGAGAGGAATCTACACCTTCTACTTCCAACTCAAAAATGGAGAAAATGATGGAGGAGATGATGAAAGAGATGAGCATAATTAAGACAGCACAAGAAAGTCAAAATCAAAATGCTCCTCAAAATAGAAACCAGAACCGGAATCGGAATGCTAGAAGGAACCAACCTCCAAACAGACTTAGGGAAGATGATCAGCAGATCACTCCTCCCTTTCATCAAAATTATGTAAGTGAGGTTGAGGAAATAGATGAAATTATAGAGGAAGAAGATATCAACATGCTGGGGGTGGACAGTGATGACTTTGAGATTCATTATGATAAAAAACAAGGTCTTTATACACCTTATGATGACAAAAGAGATGATAATGAAAATTATTATCAAGACATGGAAAATGTCATCATAGAACCTCAAAGGGAATATGACCTTAGAAGAAAAACCAGTCAACAGCCCTCCAACACCATAACCTCTGACAAATCTTCACAAAATAGCACTACAAACAAACCTAAAGTTGTCAAACAAAAGGATAAGACAGTGGCTGTAAATTCTGATAAGGTGTTGACGGGAAAACTTGTCCGGCCAACAGTAGGGGATCTCCCCGGTAGAAAGTCCCAATTAGACCTTAAACCGTTTGGAGTAGGGATCCCGTCCGGGTTGTGGGTCCGGCTACCACTTAAGATGACTTCCCTTCGGTCTCAAAAGAACCAGTTTGAACCTGCGGACATACACTTATTCACACGATACAGAATACAAGATTAATATGTTAAACATGAATTAAACACCATGCGTAGCAAGGTTATAGATAAAGCACGTACACCTCAAGAGATGTCATTAGCAACACATCCTTTGTGGGGTAATGCTTGTGAGGTAGTCTAATCACAAAAGAAATAGTTCTTTATGATGAGATACCTCTTTACTTCCTGAAAGATAAAACGAAATGCTAACAAAACAGTTCATTAACATTCATTAATATGACAGATGATAAAGTGAACATCATTGATACAACACGGGTAGCCATGACGCATAACGATGACATAAATAGTGCAGCGTCATTAATCATAGGATGTTCTGAAACTGTACAAGGAAATACACAAAGTGTTTACACAGCAAAACACATAATAACCATAGGGTGTTTTAACAAGATTCTATATTCATATGCTCAAGTGTCAGATCTTTCAATACAATGCCTGTAGCTCCTGAGTTTCCAAAAAAGAAAAGCCCTTTTTACAATGTCCGTAGGAGTATTTATAATGCCAAAATTATGCATTGGGTTTCCTTCGACCTGATAGCCTTCTTGACCTTGAGTTACCTTGCGACCCACTCCTTCTGCGACCTGGGCGAGGTGATCGACACTGCGACCTGGGTAGGAGATGTGACCCTGCGACCTGTCCTGTGGGTGCGATTTGCGACCTGGTTCTACTTGTGCTCAGGACTTGCTGCACAACACAGGACATTAAATGTTGTCTGGGGATATCGCTTTGTTGCTCTACGAGGAAATCTGCCATGCCTGGTGTTACGCATTGTCAGAGGATGCAGTACCTCCTCCTTCAACCTATGCACACATTCCAGAGCGTTTGGTACTAAGGTCTCCCTTTTCTGTCGGATCTGATTTGAGAGCGACGCAAGCTTGGTATAAATCCGCGCTGGAGCGGCGACGAATTGACTAAGATGCTCTTGAGATGCGAAGGGCTGCAGATCATTCATGACATGGAGATAGGTTGCAACGATTGAATGTCTGTGGTTTACTTGCTGATTTCTCCTCTTCTAATGCCCCAAGCGATGGGATGTGATCCAGCGTATGCATTGAGTCGATACCACTAATCAGGTGGTCGTACGAGGACATCACTTTGTCCAGGTCTTTAGTCAATTTTTCTCCAGATTGCATCGCTATGCGGAGTTGAACTTTCGCATTCTGCGTGTGGATCCAGTCCCTCTTAGGCAAATTTTCAGGTGCCTGAGGGTACTGTATTGTCCAACCCATCATCCTGTCCAAAGCTTGTGAAGCCTCTTTGAGCTGATCTTGTCTTTGCCTGGTTTCCATTCGTGTTGTTGCCAGAGGAGCGACTGTTTGTTTGATGGTGAACATTTCACCATATCCCTGTCTCATAGTCACTTCCAACACCTCACACTCCTTGAAAATGGCAAGCGAGATTTCATTTGCTGGTAGAGCTTGGTTTCGAAGTTGCTGGACTTCTGCTTGCAATTCTGCTTTCTCCTGCTCTCCTATCTTTTCGCGGTGCTCAGCTGCGTGCAGTCTGTTTTGTAGAGATACTATTTCTCTACTCATTCGGGTTACATTCTCTTCCGTAGCGCAATGAAGAGCTTTACCCTATTTGATGCTATCTTTACGGATTAATCACCAGTGTCCAAAACTATATCCTTGCATTTCGTGCTAGGATGATGTAGAAGACTTTATTGCCAACGACCTCCTCTTCTCTTGACGGATTTTGAACGGCCCAGTCCGTGTTAGTGCAGTCGGGTTGAACACATCTTCTTCACATCTGCACTGGGGCGATCTAACATTGGAGAGTTTTGTATAGCCCCCGAGAGGTATGTCCGAGAGTTACCTCAAGATCGTCCGGCATGTCATCCTCCTTTCCTCTGTGTTCTTCTCTTCTTCTTCCTTCCTCCGTAGTTAAACCTATAACTGCTGCTTCTATTCGGCTCTCTTCATACATTGAGGTACGACGGCTTGTTCGGCTTTCTTTTGGCGTTCAGCCTCTGCTTTGTCCAGCTCTTCCTTAAGTGCCCGTTCTGCTGCGGCCTGTGCCTCCTTGCCCTCTTTTTCTTTCCTGGCCTCTTTGGCCTGATTCTTCTTTTGTGTTGCTGTTGCACTCTTTTGGCGCGCTTCCTCATCCTCTTTTATCTTCTTCTCTCTTTCTTGCTGGGCTTTTGCCTCTGGTTCTTTTTGTTTGATGGATGGAGTAAGCCCTGTGTTGGTTCGAGATTTCTTGAGTAAAGAGGAAGAGGAACCTCCTAACTGACGACTTCTGTCTTCTAAGCTCTGATCATCTGGGTCTTCCTGGACCACGTCTGCTCCTGGAGCAATTTGTCTTTCAGCTTTATACCATTTCCTTCTCTCATCTTCCGCCGGGCGCTCAAGATGTTGATAAGTCCACTTTAATTTAGCTCTCAGGCAGTGTTCAGGAACTATTCTCTCTGGGTCATATGTTCGGTGTTCAAGTGCCCCGAGCTGATAACTTCTCATTGCTTCTGCTTCTTCTGCTACTTCCATGAAGTCTTTAACTATGTATGCAC
Source organism: Pinus albicaulis (assembly GCA_034641835.2). NCBI lineage: Eukaryota > Viridiplantae > Streptophyta > Pinopsida > Pinales > Pinaceae > Pinus > Pinus albicaulis. Next base: position 1,231,204,551 of record CM076578.1, on the reverse strand, counting down.
CAATGGTGAGGGGTAGCGTGGGCCACGACTTCTTTTTGCCTTTAGATAGGATGCTGGAGAAGCCGTGCGACATTTGAAAGCATACCTCCTGAATAAGAATTTTGTTTGTAAAAAAGCGAGGCATAGCATGTGGTGCCTTGTAAGTTCCAAAGACTCGGATGAAGGTGTATCCAGGGAAAGGGAACCAGTGTGCCACTTTGATTAGAGTCTCCTTGGCCCGTCAAGACATGCAGGGGGCGTCTTGGCCAAATAAATTTCTGTACAGAGAGGGGATAAATACTTTGGAAATCTGATCTATATCCTGTTTGTATTTGGACTCCCAAAATACCTTGAGTTGTAGATGAATTGCGCGCGACTGCTTGGAATCCTAGTTGTGCGCCCATCCCTCAAACTGTACTCTGGTGCAGACAACATCTAGTAGGTAAGAGGCCATGAAAAATTTGATAGGCATTCCTTCATCTGGGGCCAATGCCGCATTCAAGTTGGTCTGCATCGAAGTCATCAATATGCCGGCCTAGTTGAAACGGGTGCCATATGTTGTCACATACTCCATGATAGTAGCCCAACTTCCGCTGAAAGTGGAGCAATCTGGGCGCCCGTAAAGTCTGCAAAGCATGGCGGCAACCAATTTGTAAACCTTCCTTAGGCTCACCACCGGGTACTCTTGGTCTTTCTTGACCTTGAACTTCTCGGGCTCCTCCCACCATTGTCTCATAGTATCAACTATCGGAACGGCGTGAGCAACAGCCCATTCTGGAGAGAAATGCTCATCTAGGCGAGGCAGTGAGTAATAAATGTGAGCATCCGCGCCTACCAGCATAACGAAAGCTCTGCCTTTGCTGTCCCAGATCACAAACTTCTGGGGGTCCGTCTTTTTTATGATCCAATCTATAACCTCTAGACATGGGAATATGGCTGGATGCGCCCCTGCAAGATGTAGTTTGGACTTCTTAACCGCCAAGTATATCTCCAGGTCTAGGAGATCTTCTAGAAATTCCTCTTCTGGTATGGAAAACTCATGATATACTTGGTACCATCACATGCTGTCGTCTTTTGTAAACGTACACAGTGTATCCCTGTATATTGGGGGTGGGGACACCACTTCCAGCTCATCAATCTCTTCCACTATTTTCTTGTCCTTCCTCCGAGATAGTGGGGGCGCCATGTCACTAGAATCTGATAACACAGGTATGCACTCTATGTCTTCTTGAATTTCACCTGTCAAATTCATAAACGAATCCCATGATAAGAACGACATGGTGATAAAAACCGATTCTGATTTAATTGATAGAAATCTGCGTGTAATGTAAAAGCGGAGTAGCCTTTGAGTATTTGGGTCGCGGATCGCACAAGCAGAGCCCGGGCGTGACCTTGCGACCTTGCGACACGGTGACACAGGGTCGGGTCGTCGTCGGCTGGGTGCGAATCTCAGAAAAAATAGAACGCGACCTAAGCGACCTAGCGACTAGGTCATTGGGTCGCAGTCACTATTTGGATTCTTGGGAGTTTTCTTGTGTGTGACCTTGAACTCTTTTGCCTCCTTTCTCTTGGGAAATTGCAAGGTTTCTGGGCCCAGGGGAGCTGTGGCATGATTTTAAAGGCAAAGGGATGATGCCATGGAGTGAAACAGCAAACAGTGAGGTTTTGGGCAATTTATGCAACATGTAATTTGCCAAACCCTCAGAAAACATTTAAGCACGGTCAAAAGACAATTTAAAGGTTACAGGGGAGATGGGTTTAGTAAGAAAATCATTAAAACGGAAACAGCAGGAAGAAAAGGCAACTTACCCGGGAAAAACTTGTCAGTTGAGCTGTCAGAGGTGTTTTCCTTACAAATCGCTGAATATGAAAAATGCGACCTGCGACCTCCTTTTTATAGAAAGTCGCACGTGCGGGCCATTAATGCGGGTCGCTGGGTCGCAGATTCGTCAAAATTTGATTTTTGCGACCTGGCGACCTTCGACTGGCGACTGGGGTGTTGGTCATGGAGTCTGGAGTCGCAGCTTCTGAAAATTTGTAGTTTTGCGACAACCAGGACCGGCGACTGGAGTGGATTAGTCGCAAAGTCGCAATTTTCATAAAATTTGAGGATTTGCGACCTGGCGACTTGGCAACCTGAGGTCGCTAGGTCGCTAGGTCGCAGGTCGCAGTTTTCCTAAATTGTTTACCTTTGCGATCTGGTGACTTAACAATTTCTCTTTAGTTCTAAGGGGCTCCAAAAATTTGAAATGGAAGTCTTTTTTTGGAGGGTGTTGTGAGCTTCTGATAAGGGAAAAGAGAAAGGCACTCAAAACAAAGAAAAACAGGGTGCAGACCTTAGTAGTACTGACACTTCAGCGAGTACTCCTGTGAAAACAATTTTATCAAGTGTAAATAAAACAAATCAGCAGGCTGATATTGCTGGTAGAGTGGCAGCTAATAAGGCTGAAACCAACACTTCAAAGAACCATTTTCCCTTCAACCTTGAACAAGAAATTTCCAAGATTAAAATATCTATTCCCTTGACTGAGTTAGCTGCCAAACATATATATAGAACCCAAATTTTGAAGGCTTTAAATATAGAGTAAAATGGAGATACAGTCAATCTTAGTGATGACCAGCCAGAGCTTATTTTCGGTCCAAAGATCGAAGGTAGGTACCAAGAGGGACCTGTCCCTCCTTTCTACGTGAGTTTAAATGTTCATGAAAAAATTTTCACAACGCTATGCATGATTCTGGGGCTTCTCATAATTTAATGCCTAAAGCTGTGATGGAGAGCCTTGGTCTTGAAATCACCAGACCTTACAAAGACTTATACTCCTTTGATTCTAGCAGAGTAAAATGTTTAGGATTAATCAAAGACCTCTGTGTTAACTGAGCCCAAATTCCAGCCAAATGCTTACTCATGGACATTGTGGTGGCTGATGTGCCCCCAAAGTATGGAATGTTGTTATCTAGATCTTGGGGGGCTAAGTTACAGGGGACTATGCAGATGGACATGACCTATGCGACTATCCCTGTTTTCAATCAAACCATAAGACTTTATAGGGAGTCTCATATGCAATACACAGTTACAAGTCGAGACAGACCACAAAACTCTCCCCTTTATTCTGTAAATACAGGCCTTGATTCTTTTATCCTTTTTAATGAAGAAACTTAAGATGAACAAGTAACTTTAACAGAATTAATGACCGATAGAGAGGGGGAGGTAAATAACACAGAGCTGTCGAAATAGTTTGTTGAACCTTTAAACAACAACAAACCAAATGTGTGTCTTGAACTACAAGTCATGTGTCCCTTGCTTCTAAACATTGAGAGTCAGGAAAGTATTCCCCAAGTAATTGAAAACCAGGGGGAATCAAAACATCTACAACTAAGTGTAGACATTCAACAACAATCAGAAAGCACGTTAGTTAAAGAGGACATTCACCAAACAAATGAAACTGAAAACAATCCTCTATGGAGTATGCATTTCGATGGGTCGTGCACTAGAAATAACGCTGGTGCAGGTGTCTGGATTCGCAACACTATAAGCAACCACACCGAATGCATTTCCTGTAAGTTAAACTTCCAGTGTTCCAACAACGTAGCGGAATACGAGTCCCTTCTCTTAGGTTTGCATTTGTTGAAAAAGCTAGGAGCCAAGAGAATTAAAATTCACGGGGATTCGGAATTAATCATAAGGCAAGTCAATGGGGAGTATAACGCTCATCACCCCAGACTTAGGGCCTATTGGAATGATTTCGTGGATCTTTTAGAAGCTTTCGAAGAGTCCCAATTAATTTTCGTCCCAAGAAAGGAAAATATTGCTGCCCACAATCTAGCCTTTGCAGCTAGAACATGTTTAACTCCATATGACGACACAACTCAGATTAAATTTAGACCAGCCGTGCCTGATAACGAAAAGTATTGGCAGGTGTTTGAAAACGACAAACAAATAGAAGACTTCATGCAATTCAGAAATGAATTCGAATTACACATTTCGGACTCAGATCATGATACAGACTGCAACGAAGAAAATTTTCTTGATAAGGAAGAACCGTCTCCTGAACCTACTAATATAAACCTATTATCTAGCAAACTTAGAAACAAAACAAAGGTGATTGCAGAGTCAGAAACAGAGGAGTTAGAAACTCTGCATTCTAAAGATGAAAGTTTGCCTAAGGGTCTGACCCCTTTAGAAGAGTTGTTCGATTTTAACGATGTGGAAAATAAGCCAAAACTGGAACCTGTAGAGACTGAAGTGGAAGAGTGTAATATAGACAGTGAGGAAAAACCGAGAATGATTAAACTGTCTAAAACTTTACCAGCTCACATTAAACTCAAATACATAGAGCTGTTTAAATATTTTTCTGATGTTTTTGCGTGGAGTTACAAAGATCTTAAATCCTATGACACTGAAATAATACAACACAAAATTCCCCTCAAGGAAAACCAAAAACCATTCAAACAGAAACTACGCAGAATAAACCCTGTCTAGTTGCCGTTGGTTCAGAAGGAGATCATGAAAATGTATGATGCTGGTATTATTGTCCCTATTAGATATTCTGAATGGGTATCTAATCTGAGACTTAAACAAAGCTTCATTAAAGGACAACTACCCTTTACCAAAGATGGATCACATTTTACAAAGGGTGGTAGGGTCTAAAAGAATTTCTTTGCTGGATGGCTATTCAGGGTACAATTAGATCTTAGTTTACCCTGCTGATCAATTAAAGACAACCTTTATTACACCCTGGGGCACTTTCATGTATGTGAAAATGCCCTTTGGTATAATGAATGCTGGAGCAACCTTTCAAAGAGCTATGGACATAGCATTCTCAGAGGAACTAGGCTTCTTCATCATTATCTATCTAGATGATGTTACTGTGTTTTCAAAAACAGATGAAGAGCACTTAGAACATCTAAGAAAGGTTTTCGAGAAGTGCAGAAAGTTTGGGATATCTTTAAACCCTAAGAAGACACTATTTGGTCTCCAAGAAGGTAAACTTCTTGGGAACATTATTTCAGAGGAGGGTATAAAGATAGATCCAAAGAGGATTGAGGCCATATTGTAAATCTCACATCCTCGAAACATCAAAGAGTTGCAATCTTTCATTGGAAAGATCAACTTTTAAGAAGGTTCATCCCCAATTTGGCTGAGCTCCTTAGGAATATCACAAACATGTTAAAGAAGGAGCAAGGGGTAAAATGGACCTTGGAAGCAAAGAAGTCTTTTGAGCTGGTGAAACAAGCGTTAACCAAAACACCGGTTCTGATAAGTCCTGATTTTTCAAAATATTTTTATATCTTTTCATTTGCATCGGAACATACCATAGCTGTTGTCCTTTTACAGAAAAATCCACAAGGACAAGAGCAGCCTATTGCATTCTTTAGCAAGGCATTGAGGGATGCCCCTTTGAAGTATAACATTATGGAGAAGCAAGATTTTGCTTTGGTTAAAGCTTTGAAAGACTTCAGAGTGTACATCCTTCATTCAAACACTATTGCCTTTGTCCCAAATTCAGTTGTTAAAGACATTCTAACTCAGGACCCAGATGGTAAGATAGGTAAGTGGATTGCTATTATTATTGAATATGATTTAGAGATAAAACCCACTAAACTCATCAAAGGCCAAGGTCTAGCTAGATTAATGGCTGAATCAAATTTTGAAGTTCTTGATATTAATATGATTAATGCTTTAGATGACCAAGAAGAATTCTCAACTCCTATAGTTGAAGATCATTTTATGAAGTCTCCTTGGTATGCTGATATTGCTTATGTTTTGCTTAAATTGAATACACCTCCCGGTTTAACAAAAACAAAGGCAAGATTCCTGAAATTGAAAGTTGTAAACTATTGCATTATAGATAAATGTATTTATTAGAAAAATGCAGGTGGTCTATTGCTTAAATGTTTGCCTTAGTTTGATGCAGAGAAGGTTAAGTACCAGTTCCATGAAGGGGAGTGTGGAGGTCACTTGTACTGGAAGACAACAGCCAACAAAATTTTGAGGGCTGGTTTCTATTGGCCCACTCTTTTTCCTGATATACATAAGATGATCATTACCTGTCATAAGTGCCAACTCTTTGAAGGAAAAATAAAACTGTTACCCCTCCCTCTGCATCCAATCACTGTTGAAGCCCCCTTTCAAAAATGGGGACTTGAATTCATAGGAGAAATCCATCCCCCATTTTCTGCCCAGCATAGATGGATTCTCACAGCCATAGACTATTTCACTAAGTGGATAGAAGCCATACCTTGTAGGCAAGCCAATGACTCTGTTATTATAAAATTCATTGAGACTAATATTCTCTCCAGATTTGGCTGTCCTACCAAGATCATCACTGATAATGCAGCAGCATTTGGATCAAAGAAGATGGTTGAGTTCTGTCACAGATATCAGATAACAGTGGGGAATTCCACAGCCTATTACCCTCAAGGTAATGGACTTGCAGAATCCTCAAACAAAAGCTTAGTGAACATAATCAAGAAACTGTTGGAGGACAACAAGAAGTCTTGGCACAAAAAGTTGATTCATGCACTTTGGGCTGACAGATTGACTTTGAAGAAATCCATTGCTATGTCACCTTTTCAGCTTGTGTATGGTACTGATGAAATTTTTCCAAACACCCTTGGTGTACCAGTGATGAAGTTAATTCAAGAGCTGCAAACTGAAGAAAATGGCATAATCAGAAGAATAAATCAGACCATTCATCTTCAGCAAACCAGAGAGGAAGTGTATAACAAAGCATTGTAGAAACAGGAGAGCATTAAAAAGCTTTTTGACAGAAGAACAAAGGCCAGCAATTTCAGGATTGGGGAAATTTTTTTAAAATGGGACTCAAGAAGGGAAGACAAGGGCAAGCATGGAAAGTTTGACAACTTATGGCTTGGCCCTTACTCTATTCATTCAGCTGCTGGTAACAATGCATTTTTCTTACAGGAGTTGGATGGAGCAGAATTGTTTGGGGGTCCTGTCAATGGCAGGATGCTTAAGCATTACTTCTCTTGATCAAATGCTATGTTTGGAAGCCTTTTTATCTTTTTTTTTTCCATTATAAATATCTCATCCTCCATTGCATTCAAATTTAGAAAAAACAAAAATACAAAAACAATGAAAGAAAGAAAAGAGGGAAGAATGAAAACAAGAAAGGTATAGCCCCATACCAAAAAAGAGAAACAAAATCTGAAAGTGTGCAAGCTCAAATGCCACTCCTGAAAAACACACTTCTAGTTAGTCAAACTGCCTAATCTTGACTAATTAGTTTTAAATTTTCTGCTGATAGGGTAGTGAATTTGATTTGCCAAACTGTTTAATCTTGGCTTATCAGTAGATAGTTTAGGATAGAAATTAAAGGTTCAAACATGTTAAAAATCTGAACCTAAGGTTTCAAAAGAAAAACGACTCAAATCTGCTTCAAATTCTGAGTCAAGAGATGTAAAAATCTGGTTCTAATCAGCTTAAAATCTGAACCAGTCCAACAAAGAAAGAACAGCTCAAACCAAAGTCATAACAGAGCTATAAAAAAGATGAAGGAAGTGCTTTGAATTTTCAGATCTTTAGCCTTCCATTTTTTATTTAATTTTCTGCAAAATAATGTCTATGTGCAGCTTGTTTGTTATGCCATAGACCATCATCAAGTTAGATTGTTCAATCCTGACCTGAATGCTTTTGAATTTCTGTTTTAGAAATTAGAGAATGAAAATCTGTTGGACAGTTTAATCCCAACAGATGGTAAATTAGGTAGAGAATCATCTTAACTCAATTGTTTAATCTGAGTTCAGGGAGAAATAAAGAGTAGAAATAGATTAGATTTCCTGCTTTCAAAAGAATTAAATTTTGTGAATAGAGTTTGCCAATCCAAGTGCACTCAAATGAAGAAAAAATGCTAGATCAGTAGGATTGGGTAGGTAGAAAGTGTGTATTGATGAAGAACCATTGTTTTCATAGCTGCTAATATGTTTTCAAAGAAGATCATCCCAGAAAAGAAAGGGCAGCCCAATGGATCAGGCACAGGTCAGCCTCCCAGAGAACAAAGAATGAGGCAATTGATCAGCCTCCCAGATAATGCAAGTCTGAAGTTCTTAATGCCTTCAAGAAGGCATCATCCCCAAATGGAGTCACTTTTAGCCACCTATAATATTTGATTATACCAAAAGGTGGCTAAGACTTTTTGAGCCTCCAAGGAACAAATTTTATTACTAAAAATTTTTGGCTCTTGAAGACTCCTTGAAGGCCTCATGCCTTTGTCCAAAAATCTTCATTACTATTTCCATTTTATACTCAGAAAATTCTGCTGATTCCAAGTGAAAGACTGCTGAAAGACCTTCATTTTCCCCCTTCTCAAAACTTAATTTCCTTCCCTTTTTCTCCATAGAAACTCCCTTGTTTTCATAAATCCTCTTCTTCCATTTATGAAAATCGCTTTCCCATAGTTAAAAACCCATTTTTTAACTATCCCGAAACCATCAAATTCCATTGAAACTTGTAAATATTTCATGCCTGATCCACTTTTTCCTTTGTAAAACCCAAAACCCACTTTCCCGAAGTTATTAACCAAAAACCAAAGTCACGTGTTTTAATATGAAAAATGGGTAGATTAAAAAGACCTGATCGCGCAATCGTGATCGGAGAATTCACAATGGGTTGATCGGAAAGACCAGGCCCGCAGTTTCGATTGCGATTGGCCTTTGATGTACTAAGCCCCGGGCCCTTTGCGTTCCATATATCCAAAGGCCCCGCAGGCGGGCACCTATCCTTTATATATATTTTATTTCCGCCATGATCCATTAAACCTTTGTTTATATTAAAAACTTTGGGTTTTGGTATATTATAAGGTTTTCCGTTGGTTCGTTCTAAAAACTAATCTCCATCGTTGATTGTAAGCCGATCAAACGACCAGCGCCCAATCGCATCGAGGTTTTCCATCGCATACACTTGTTTGCTCCCGCTGATCGGCCATCCCCCGATTCATTCTCCGTCGTTGATCTGACCCTCAGATCAACGGTCCGCGCTACATCGCATCGCAACTTTTCATCAGGTGCATTTATTTGTTCGCCCCGATTACCGATCCCCGATTGGTTATCCGCCGTTGATCTCCTCTCCGCCTTCCATGATCCAACGGTCCTCATTAACTCTGATCACAAGTCTTGCCCCCGCTTCAAGAACCCTTCGATTCACTCTCCGCCTTCGATCTGATCTGCAGATCAACGGCCAGCGCTTAATCGCATCGGAGTTTTCCATCGCATGCATTTATTCTTTCCCCCAATTGTTGTTCCTCCGATTCGCTCCCCGCCGTTGATCTGATCCTCAGATCCAACGGCCATCGCTTAATCGCCTCCTCCCTCCCAATCGCATTGGAGTTTCTCATCGCACCCTTTTCCTCCTCCCGCCGATTGCAATTCCCCGATTAGATCTGGACCGTCCACGTGTCCAGATCCAATGGCTGCGATTTTTTCCCCGCCTTCTAAGCAATTCAACCCAAAAAAACGCAGGATTTCTTAATCGTTTTTGTGTTTTGCAGGTGTTTTAATGGTTTTCCATTGTATAATGAAGAAAAGCCGAGGGTTGGGAAAGATTTTTCCTACGCCTTCGAGGTATTAAAAAGAACCATTCACATGTTTAAATTCAATGATTTATCAATGTTTCATGAGCATTGATAAACACGTAAAATGGCCTGTGTGGCCTTGCACATCGACAAGACACTATTTTATTCAAAAGAACAGTTAAAGAGTATAAGTTTGAAGACAAAGCACAGCAGATGAAGATTGAAGATGGATCTGGGGAATTACGGCTAAGAATGATATCAAAAGCCTAATTCCCTGGATTAAAACACATTCAAACAGAAAATCATAAGTGTTTTATTGACAGAAAGGCTTCCACCGCTTCAAATGAGGTGAATTGATTCCTCAGCTACCAAAAGAGCCACTTGTTGCCTCGAAGCATTCAAACAGAGGCTGAACTTACTACAGAATCAGATATTTTGCCTCAACGCAGCCGAGGAGTTACTGCTGCAACGAAATAAATACAGAAATATCTGCAGAGTAACTCCACACAGCACACAGAGCCTCAAAGTCAAATAAAGCTCCCACCGAGCTTTGATATTTATTGTAAAACAATTAGTACAGTAGTCCACCTGTAAACTTCTCCATCGAGCCCCTCAAAAGGCCGAGAAGTCTTGAATCTGTATTAATTTCCTTAAGAGATCTTTTGTTAGATTTCACCTCCTCATTCTTCTATAAATACCTCAGTAGAAGATGAGAGACTGTTGGTTGCAGAACTTTGAAATACATTTGAGCTCAAACTTCTGATTGTAAATAGTGTTCACTGGCCCTTGGAGCTCTGCTTGTGATAGATTAGTTAGGTTGAATAGCGAAGATGATTGCTGAACTGAAACATTGGACTTGAAGACTGTAACTGGTTTGACATCAATATAAAGTTGTTTCTTGGGATCCTGGTCTATATCATCGGTGAAGTGCACCTCTCTTTGTTTTCGTTTTCCTTCTATGTATGTCATATTGTTCACTATTTCCCTTATAAAGAACAGCACGCATAGAGTTAGGACCTACTGTATATCAGTAACCTTCTCTGACTGAAAATCTGTATCTTAATGTTTTCCTCCAAATTGTTTATTAAGAATGATTTAATACAGTTAAGCAGTCGGGAATGTTGGAGTTCCCTCGTCCTACTGTTTGCCTTAAACATTGTTCTTGAAAGTTATTTTCCTTATTGTGCTTATTAAAGATGACTATGGAAGATATGGTGTGCCCTGGTCCTAGTTTTTTCTCCAAAAGCAGATTCTGAAAGTTTCCCTTGGTGTTGACTGAAAGCAGACTATGTTTAAAAGTACTTTATCTGATCTTAAGTTACACTTTGTTTCTCTTATATGTTTTCATACTTTCTGAAGGTAATTATGTGGATTACTGGATTGTTTGTCAATTAAGCTGCTTTAATACAAACTTGCCCAAGAATTCAATGGTTAGCCCTGCACTTGGTTGGTTTTAAACAGTTACTTAAGAGGCTTTTCTTGTTTGGACTGACTATAAATCCTTTGTGAAATTATTATCAGTTTCCACTATCTCCAACACTTTATTGTTTCCATTCCATCACTCTAATCTCAATAATCTTGTGATATAGATGACTTGCCCCTTGGATCACTCTTGATGTTGTTGCTCAATCAAAGCCTTGTTATGACTCCATAGCCCAATGGACTAAAAGCTAGCGTTATATCTATCTTTTTAGCCTAAGCTGTTCTATTCACTTGCAACTTCTCACTTTTGAAACTATTTTGCATTTTGAACTTTCCCCTCAAGTAATATTCATGCTCAACCATCCAAAAAACAAACAAACCCTTGGCCTTCATAACTAGCCTAATATCATAACCCCAAACTTCAAAGACAAATCCATCTTTGTACATATTGGAGAGATCCCTCTCCGGATTCAGGAGGGCTAGATCCTAGAATCCCAAAGTTGGTTGAAACGATGTTGTTTCTGTAATTGGAATCTGCCAGTCTTGCTAATAAATTACATATCCCCAACAGGATCTTCATTACAGCACTTTAGACCATACTCTATTTTCACTTAGAGGTCCCCAAGCCAAGTTTTAGCCAAAATCAGGTCAAAGAACCCTCCCACTAGGTCACTTAGGGTTTCACATGCTTTAAGGTCATTATCGGTGTTTCAGGCACTACTTTTCCTTTGCTATAAATTGGCTCAGATGTAATAGAATTTCAAGACATGGTTATTCAAGGAAGACCTAAAATATTTCCAAAGAAGACTATCCCTTCAGTTTCAGAGTTTGCACATGAGGAAATGGACAAAATTTGGCACTTCTGCAAGAGTGTTGAAGTTTCCATCAGTAGAAGGTATTGATAAGGTAGATAGTCTGTTCCTAAGTGAATAAAACTTACATTAGAAGAAAGGGAAACAATTTGGTCTTGAGGATAACTAGGATTTTTGAGCTTGATGGTCCAAGTAGAGTGCCAAACAGTGGTCAATTACAGAAATAACCATGGGGGAGGCACACCAACCCAAACATGAAGAAATTTTGTCAAGAATATTGATGAGATAGGGAAAAAGGTGAGGTGAACTGGACAGAAATGAATGAACTTGAAAGGGCTATAGATAACTTAGAAGACAACATTGATGATTGTTGTAAAGCAGTCTAGACACCTAGCATTTTGGTAAAATATCCATAGAAGGTGAAATGATGAGTTGAACTCCATGGTGCAAGCAAAAGAAGGTGTTGAAAGTGTTGCTATGACAAATCCTCCCAAAGGTGTTTAATGAGCTTTTCATGCCAAAATGAGCAAAGGATGAATTGAGCTCCAAGGTGGAAGCAAAATAGGATTTTGAGGTTGTTGCTGTGTCAAAATAAATATTTCAAATCTTTAGGATCAAAAGGAAAACAAATTTCATAACTCCAGCAAACTTCCAGCCAAGGTGAAAAAGATAAGTTGAGTATTGTAATGGAAACCACATAAATTTTTGAAGATGTCATCATGTGTAATCTAGCCCTAAAGTTGTCAAAATCAACTTGTTATGCCTCAAGGAGAAAAAAGAGGGTCAAATTCATCATTTCAATCACCTGCATCAAACAGTGTAAGAAGGTTAGTGAGAAAAGGTGAAAAGGTTAAGTTGAGTTTCATGGTGGAAACTACACAAGAATTTGAAGAAGTTGCTATGTGGCTAAGTCACAAAGGTGTCAAAATGAATTTTTTATGCCTCAAGGAGCAAAGGGGAAAGCCAAGTTAATGTTTCAGTCACCTGCAAGAAAAAAGTCAAAAAACATTAGTGAGAAAGTGAAAAGGGCTTAAAACATTAGGAAAGTGGGTTTGCAATGTTAAATCTAATTCCCAAGCCTATAAAAGGTTATTTTGTATTTCAAACAAATCATTGTTGCCTTGCAAAACCCTCAGATCATTCAGGAGTGAAGAATTTGGGAGTCTCCAAGCCAAAATTGGGCAAATCCTTCTGGTGTTGTGCCTCTGGAAACCAGCGCTGCGCGTTTGACAGTTTCTCCCCGTGTATTTTACACTGGCGCTGCACGCCTGGAAGTGAGCGATGTGTGCTGGGGAAGGTGTTGTGCCCTTACCCGATAGGCCCAATGAAGAAAAACTTGAGCGTTGTGCACCTGGGATTAAGCGTTGTGCGCTTAGGATTGAGCGTTGTGCCCTCAGCTAGGCGCTATGCCCTTGGTCAGGAGGGCTTCCTAAGAAAATTAGCCACTCAAACCACTTCAAAAACCTGTCAAGTTTCCTCCAAAGTATTCTAAAGCTCTGGGATGAGGTAAGTACATGTTGTGCACCTACCTTCAAGCAATTTTGGTGTTTTCTAAATCAATGAAATGGAACCCTAAGTTTCAACCTTGAAAACACTGTTTACCATCATTTCATATGCTTGTAAAGACAATCCGTGATAAACAGAGGGATTATAATGTTTAAAGTTTGTTCATTCACTTAAGTTATCCCTACACCCATCCATTCATTCAATCAGTCCCTCCACTTGCAAAGGTTGACATTCCATTTCCATCCTTCATCTCAATTTCACATCAGCCCAAAGTGTTTCAAAACAGAGTTTAAACATATCAGCAAAGGGTTTTCATTGAGTTTTTAGCCCTGCACTCATTCTCATACACCTATACCCTCACTCACTCATCTCATTCACTTGCATTGCTGCCTTTTTCATCACCATCACTTCATCTCATTTCCATTTACAGTCCTAGGGTTTCTCAATTTACAATGTTAGAAGACAGTGGTAGTGGAGGAGAGGCTCAAATTCCAAGGAGGCATGAGCAAAAAGGTGGAAATATCAACTAATTTGAACCCCCCAACACAAGGGAAGTAATGGCATCTCCTCTTACTGTTTCATGTTTCAAGCATGTAGGATGCTTTGATTTTTGTGAAAGGGTGTAGTAGGTGCATAACCACCCTGAGCTAACTAGGTTATTCATCATTAACTTGCATGACAAACAAGTTAAACTTGCAGGGGTCACTTTGGAGTTATCTACTAATGTTATTGCCAATGCCACTAGGATACCAAGTGTGGGTGAGAAATGGTTCAAGCAGGAAAATCTTGACATGAGCTACTTTGAACCATACCTAAAGCCTAGATACAAAGACCACAACAAATCCGTCTTTCCTCTCTCAAATTTGCTTGATAGATATGCACCTATGATGAGGATCATTATGAAGTATTTTACATGTGAGGAAATTTTCTCCCGCTTTTACTCCTATCACATTAGGTTGCTTATGCACTTTACTAGAGTGAGGATGTTGCACATACCCTATTACCTCTACATAAGCATTGATAAAATTTCATATATTGTACAAAAGGGAGACTATCCTCAGCAGATGCAAAGCCTCTTTCATCACTCTCCTATCAAAATGGTTGTTATGCATCAAATGCAGCAAAATGGCATTCCATGGGAGACCTTCATTTCCAATGAGGTGTTCACCAATCCACAAGGCCAACAGCAACAAGATGTCCCTTCATCTTCTCATCCTCCCATTCCTCCTTCACCATCACACCCCATTACACATCCATCACCATATACTCACATTCATTCACCTCAAGATAATCCTCCTTCATCACCTTCTCACAATCCCTCACCATCATCTCATGGTACTAGTGCATCAAAAGTGAAGAAGGCAATGAGGCAAAAAGCAATGATGAAGAAAACAGTGAGGCAAATGTCAGTGAGGCAGATACCAATAAGGAAGAAATCAGTAAGGGAGATGGAAATGAGGAGTCAAACAATGAGAAATCAATTAGTGAAGAAAAGAGCAATGAGGGCAGTGAGGCACATATTAGTGAAGATGATGGCAATGAGGCAGAAAGAAGTGAGGATGATGACAGTGGGTCAAAGAGCCATGAGAGCAGTGATGATACCAATGATAATGGCAGTAATGATGGCAGTCATGATGGCAGTGATACAGATGGCACTGAGATGGTGAAAATTTAACCTTTTCCTTTGACCTACCAGAAGGGAAATAGGCATGCGTTTGTAGCCCTTAAGAGGCAAGGGGCCATGCCTTCTACATCAACCAAGCAGCTTGACAAAGGTCAGGAAAAGTTCATTGATGAAGAAGAAGAAGACAAGCATGAAACTGAACAAGAGTTTCAACTTATTCACCTTGACAGTGATGATGAAAATGAGCAGAGGATCATAAGCATGTTGCTTAAAAGCAAGGATGCTCAGATTAAATATCTGCAAACCAATCTAGGTAGGGCTAAGAATGTGATTCACTTTTTTGAGGTTGAAAACAAGAATTTGGAGGCAGAGAAGGCTATCTATGAGGTCAGAGCTATCAGAGCTCAGAAAGAGGCTAGAAAAGCCAAAAACAGTCTCAAGGTATAAGGCAAAAGGGGTCTGAACTTTGTCATGGGAAATTGAGTTTCTTCCTTCACTTTAAGGCAGTATTGTGTCATAGAGGGGTCGAGTTTCATAGATCCAAAAACAGATCTCCCATAGGGTGAGTCTGTTATTATTCAGGACAAATTTAGGTCCTATTTCAAGCTGAATTTAGGGCAAGTTCTACACCGGAGTTTGTACTTTTGAAAAGGTTGAGATCTGAGCATTAAAGAATTTTAGATATGATTCAATATTTGTACCAAATTACTAATCAAAATTTTACAAAAAAACATTACCCAAGGACAGAAGCAGAAGCCAAAATATTCTTCTTCACTTTTCTTTGTGGTTCATGAGATATGAACATATCTTCTTCTTCTACAAACCCAAATTGGCTTTTATCTTACATCGCCTGGTTAGCCTTACCGAAATGGAGAAATTTCATGACTTATTTATAGTGGTTTGATCATATATATTCTTATTCGACCTTGTTTTAATTTTAGCTGACATTATTTGAAATGGAATGACTATACGAGAGCTGACCTGATTGGATGTAGTTCGACCATAAATAAAATTCCATTCCCATTCTAAGAGTTTGTTAGCATCCAGAATGAATGTATGCATTCTTTGTGGGCTTTCTTGTTGATCGATATCATGTGCCAAAATTGAGGTATTATTCATTGGTAAATAATTTCATTTTGAGTGTGATCTTGTACTTGCCCATTTACCTCATTTTCCATCTAAATACACCAGCAATTTTTCTCCTTGTCCCTCTGTCTTATTTTTTGGGCAATGAATTTAAGATTTTGTGTAAGGACGCTTCCAATTAGACACTAGTATGAATACTATGGATAAGGAAACGTTGGTTCAAGTCTTGTAATGGCCACAACTCAACTTAATTTTTCTTGCATGTTATCCCTCATATAACATTCCTTGTAACAATATTGCAACAATCCTTAGATTTGTCTAATCATTTTAGGATTTTTGTTCCAATGGAGCACAACTAATGGTAGATGTCACATTTTTCTTGGGCCATCAATGACAACAATGATGGCATGTCAACACTTCAATCAGGCTCTTATCAGGTGCCTCACCTTCTTCCTCAACTTTCTTGCAAACAATTTCTTAACAAGATATTTAACCTACTTCTTTATTCGTCATCCACATATCTGGTTTTTTCTACTTTCTTGTAGAAACTTCGTTAGTACACTAAGTATTACCTTCATCTGATTCATTTCTCAATCAAATTACTCTTAATTTGTCCTCTTTATCTTTATGCCATTTTCTTTGGCAATCTCCTCCATCCTATCATGGCTTTTACTCAAACCCTTGTCATGACTATTAGTAGTCATCCTCAATTTTCCCCTTTGTGAACTTCACCTTGTTCACTTGTGATTTTCACTAAGCCTCTGCAATAGCAAGTTTGTTTCACCTTGCTACAAGTACCTCACCAAGTTTCTTTCTCTTAAATTGGCCTTTTGGTAACGTTGGCTCTTTCCTCTGGAACCTTTTGAGCTTCCTTTGTTCCTTTAAGCTTTTGCACTCTACTTACTCTAAAGAGCTTCGCATGCTCTTCTCTCTGGAAAACTCTACACACATTTGCAATTGTGGAGTTGTCTAAACAACTTCCACCTAACCTCAGCTAGAATTTGTTCTTCTCTCTCTATTATATAATTTCTACCACATTTTCCCTTTACTCGTTGCTACCTGCAATCAAATACTTTGTCCATCTTAAATTAGAAATAATAAGGCAATATCACCTATCAATTCTCAATAGATCTATTCTTCAAAGAACTTTCTAAATTTTGTTGCAAGATTCTTCTGCTACCAGTCTTCTCTAAGATTTCTCCAAGCTACTATTGATAATTCTCACTAGCTCTTCTCCTTGGCTGGAACGTTCTTTTTCTTTGCACCAGACTATTTGTGCTCTATATTATTCAACCTCCATAATTATTTTCTTTAACCTGTCAATACACATACTCAATTAATTATTAAGTAGAATAAATTTATCACCTCATACATAATGTCTTTGTGCCGACATATTTTTCTTGAATGCGTTGACGAATTGTTGATGTGTTTTGCAATTATGATTCCCTGCACTGGTCTTGTTCTGTTGCTTTCAATAGTTCTCTGTAAATAATAAGTAGTTTAATCTTCTCTTCTCTAATACCAAAAATTGATGTTGTTGGGGCATATTTCTCATAATAGCGTGGTGGGCTTCCCAACTATATTGATCCTATACCCTAGTTCATACTTCATCTCATTTCTCAACAATCATAACAGTGGATCCTTTTGTATTATATAGCGCCTTCAAGCACTCCCTCAATATTATTATCAAGATGGTGGATTAGTTTTGAATCAACACACACTACCTCGTTGTTTCCCCTTAACTCTTTAGAGGAGTCGAAACACTCTACAACAATACAAATGCATAAATCCAAAATTTGAAGGGCCTTAGCTCTCGGGCCTTCTAACACTTAAACATCTAACCAAGGATTTGAAATCATGTGCTTAATTCAAAAGATGCTTATCCTTTAACCCCTTCTTGTTGGTCATTTTACGTTATAAGCGTTAAAGCGTTAAAACCTTAAAACTATGTTCTATCACTTCTTACCTTGGTTCTTGTGATCTGGTCATCCAATCTCTTGATTTATCTTAATGTACCACACCTCATTGCACCCAAAATGTCATCTAGCCCAGATTCAACTTATCTATATAACATGTTTACAAGGTCCACCCCGAATATAACTTGCGCTCACTTTGATCTGCCCAAATGTCCATTCCTCAACCCAGATATCTACTAATCCACCCAAATGTCTACTTGTCAACCCAGATTACTGTATGAGGTCATGAATGTGGGACCTTTGTTGGATACAAAGTTTTAACCTACTTATCTAGTGGTTTTCCCTTTAATTGATTTATTACTTAGTCAAACTGTCAAATATTGCATGTTGTTAATTTTTCCTAGAGCTACATTGTTCTTTACTTTGATAGTTGCATTTCTTCAATAACATGTTAGATTCACCCCAAATAATTATATCAGTATACATATATACATTATTAACCATCATCATGAGCAACTATATAGAAATAACAATACCATCATCATCATCTAAGCAGCAGAATGTAAAGGAAGAAAGGAAGAAAAGCATGCACACATAGAGACAGTAGGATTGGTCCGAGACCAAGGAAAAACCCACTATGGGGAAAACCCTTGCAAATTCTTCTTCTTAAATCATCATCAAATGATTCAGAAAACAAGAGTACAATGATCCATAGATATATATCTTCATGATGTAGAAAACAACTAGCATATGCACAATAAAACCATAAACATACTTATGTTGAAGGAGCCTAAATCTGAGAACTGAAATGCACTAACATTGGTTGCATCATACTGATGAACAATGTTGATGTTGAGTGAGAACTGTAGATACATCTTGCAGCAAAAATATATACAGAAAATCTATCGATCTACAGATCCACAACGGTACGAAACCCCAGATATAACCGATCATTGAAACTCAGTGAAAAAAATTGTCCAGTCTTAGATCTAAATATAAGACACTATCAAAGCTTACTGCAAACATTTTCACAAACATTGGTGATTGGATCAAGCTCAGATCTATCGAGAAACCCTTAGCCACGACCTCAACACGCTCAGCCCGCGGCTGTAGCTTCCCTGGATGCTACTAAGACACTTTGTGCCTACAACTGAGGGAGAGTGCAACCTAAAACAGCCTTCTGAACCCTAGTCACACCCATAGCTCTTTCTGTCTACAGCTATGGGTCCCTGGACGCAGGCATAACACACTGTGCCCGCAGTTATGGCCCAGATCAGCTCGATCTGGCCCTAAGGCCCTGGTCGCGACCTTGATATTGTCTTCCCGTGGCTATGGCGGCTTAGTCGCTACCTAGCCATGTTGTGCCCGTGGCTATGGCTCAGAAGCCCCACCTCTCACCTGTGATCCTGAATCTTGCACGAGCTTCTTCCGTCGAACTTGTGCAAGCCAAGACAAAATAGACGAACCAAGACAATGGATGCAAATCGAAGATTGCTTAAGCAAGTGTGTGAGAATGAGCTTGAGGTCACTTATTTTATAGCTTTTGTGTGGGTCTTATTGGGATTAAGGCCTTAACTAATTCCACATGTGGTTAGGCCGACCCATCCCATTTCCCTTTAATAAATAAAATAATTCATAATTTAACTTCCGCTTAACCGATTGGGACGATCTATAGGTCAATTTTGGTCCTCTCGAAAAGAGGAATCTAATGCAGTTATAATCTAGACCATCAAAGTTTTCCATAGTGGAATTTGATCGCAGTTTCATAATTTTAACACTCCCTCTCAACCAGGGAGAATTACAGCTGCCAATATATGTTCAGGCTATCATTCAAAATCTCTGCTAGTAGGATACTACCCGGAGAATCATCATCAATCATCATTGGAGAGCATATCATCAAGGAGAACTTATCAACCTATAACCGTGTCGGAGAGCACATATCAACCCAAAATCTCATGGGGGAGATATACCTCGACAACCCCATATCTAGAAATAGGATATCCATCCACGCAGGGGGGCCCATCTCGACTCTAGTATCACATCGAGGAGCTCAATCTCAACCTAGAACCGCATAGGGTTATCTCAATCCATCGTATTTCCTACTGATCTTCGCATCGATGGCCCTGAATAGTCATGTGGTAGAACACCTGCATCATAATCGACTTGGGTTGTACACCCCAAGCATATTCTCAACTCGTTGGCCAAAAGAGGAGCATTATTCTTGACAAGCCTTGCTTGTGGGTATGATGCCAACTAGGGTATACTCTACAAATACCAATCATGGGAGCAGCATTCTTCAACCCTATGAAGATAGGGGAGCAACATCTCTAACACTATGGGTAACTGATAGGGAATACGCCCTATTGTCCAGATTTAACTCAACCCCAGGAGCCCTCTATCTCAATTCCTCATCCTGGGAGCTCAGATAGGGAGGAAGAGTTGGCTCAGTGTCCTCGATCAGCGTTGGTCTCAACAAACTTACTTCTAGTATCTGCTTATCACAATCGCAATTTATTTATGTTCATACAGGACATCAGATCAAATTTTATGTTAGAACATACATAATCATGTAAATCATAACAAGGTACCAATCGCAACAAGATACCATAATCATCCTCCCTCTCATGAAGGTGTCAATCACACATGGATACCATAATGATCCTCGCTCTCACAGAGGTTTAAATCACATGCCTAAGCTTGTCTCGAACAGCCGCACTATCTTAGTGAATGGAGAAATGATAACAGTCCCAACTATATGTATATGGGATTTTCTGTCATCACAGTGTATCCATGTCTTATCCAGATCATGCTCAAACAACTCTATAGGGAGCTTCTACATCCTTCCTCACAACTAGCCATGCTAACAGTATTGTACCTAACCTCGGTCGTGTTATGGACCTCTCATCCAAGATATCATGGTGGATCTCATATTAATGTAGCATTCAAATGTGCTCATCGATACTAATCCCAAACATCATGAGTTAATTCATGCAGCTACATATCATGGGAGAATTATTTCAACGTTTAAAAGTAGAATGTTTCATGTAGATATTTCAAAGGATGTTTGGTGGAAATTCTGAATGAAGTAACTCAATCATGAATTTAATCATGTTCTATACACATCATATACAGATGGATGTTCAAAACGGAACCTCAATTCTTTAATCAACTATTGGATGCCATGTCAAGTTCAACAACATTTGAACTTTAACCTAGAGAGTCCAAGGATTTACATTACACAAATACATTTCAACAGTCTTGGAACATGAGATTTATTTCCCAAATTTCATTAATCAATTCATCATGCCATGATACATTATTTTTAGCTTCAAAAGGCATCTCCCTCTCACTTAGATTTTTAGAGGCTCTTCACCTGTCAAGGGTAAACTATCAGTTTGTAAAACCAAAGCCATAATTAAAATCAAGGCCATACCTTGGAACTCATTATCCTGACTTTCGATCAGATAACTGTCAAATATGGGCAAATCTAAATTGGGGAGCTTGCATCACGTAACACTCTCAGTAAGCATAATGTCTTACCAAACCAACATACTCAGCCTTACATAAATCCATGTTGTGTCAACAAAATCATCTCATCAAAGTTTCGAATCCAGACCAAAACTATTATCGAAGATATTGATATCATAATATCAATTATATCAACCAGTGACATGTAGAGCTCATAAGAAGTCTTGACTTCATTTATTGTCAAGTCAACAGGTCAATCATGCCATTACAAGTCATTTTCATTATTGGGTGTTAGTGAAATCATCAATTTTAAGTTATGCGTGTTCCATATTCATACTGAATCACAACAACCATTGTGTTAGGAACAAGAGGGCCAATGCAAAACCATAATTATGAATACTTACATATGACACTGAAGGTCACTATGCCTACATAGCATTGTCATCTGGGAAAATCAACTATTTCTAGATCAAATCATGTCAAATCCAAATGAGCAATCATGGTAAGATCTATAATTCTAGACATATCTCAATCATTAAGCATCATGTCAAAAGTTTCAAACACAGATTATCAATTAGCCAAATCATGCCAAACTTTTGTATCATAGACATAGTGACATACTCATATGAATGTCTCAGTCACCTGCAAACACAAGTTCGGTTCAAATATACGAACTTTTCCTGCTGGTAGATATAACTGGTATCTACATAACTGACATCTTCCAGTTGACCATCTGATGTCATGCACAATTCTAGCAATTCCAGATATCAGTTTACTATGGCAAGACATGTTAGAGATCCCTTGATTCATAATACAGACTGATTTCATCTATCAGACATAGTCGTATCTATGGGCCTTCTTTTGGGCGAGTGAGGCTCGAACCTCTATTGTAGATCAACAATGTCAGATACTCATAAATCATAGAAGAGCATGTATTTTAATTTTCATTCATGTCATCATCCTGTCTTTACAGGAGTCATGCAACAGCAGATCCATTACATTATAAACACATATCTAGCATGATCATCAACATCATGTAATCAATATTTCATTAAGAGTTGGACTTGAAAGATCAGGGCAGCAGGCAGATGTGAGAACACAATCTTATGAACCCAATAACAATACATCAAGTTAGATCATTTAATTTCACCATATTCCATAACCACGGGTACTAGGATATCTAGAACATCAATCTCATAGATATGTCTCTACCATCATGGTCCCCAGTACCATACTTATCATGATCAATAGGATCAAGTTAGGTTATTCAATAAACCAATAGAGTGGAATCTTTATTTTTCCATGAACTTTCATCACGCTTATCACAAGCATTATCAATACCATATCAATGAGGTAACCTTCTATAAGAGATCCAACATGCCTTATGCATATCAAGAGTCAAGAGTACCATTTACTAGAGTTAGGATCAGGATCTCAAAACAATAGATGTTATCCAAACATCAATATGTGCCACTATATCCAAGATCAGCAATAAGTAGCCTCGCAGAATCAAGAAGACCATCATGATCAAAATATTCAATACCAGATACACCATAAATTCCAATCACTTTCATATGCATGTATGAGCCATTTGCAAAGAAGACATTCTCAACATGTCATAGGGCTTACCTAGCCATCAATGTTATCGTTGAAATACAATGTGCCATGCATACCTTGTGGTATTACTTGTGCATCTTCACATAGGAAGCTTGTAGTGCTCAAGTGCCTCTTTACCTTTTCCAGATCCTACCATCTTTCCTGCATTTAAAAATATCCTCAAGAGGGATCCACTCATCACGTCTCATCAAGGAGGTTAGAAATATCCAGGTTCTCAAATGTACATGTAGGAAGTGTAGGCAAAGACTAGAAATAATCAATAATAATAATCATATCCATAAGTATAAACAAGAGTATGATCATAAGTCAAGGAATATTTATCTTCAATGAGAGATAATCCTCTCCCTCGAATCAATGTTAGGTCCCTATATGACTAGTATAGTCCCTTATTGTTGTTAGTGTAACCCCCTTATTATTATTATTCTACCCATGTAACCCCCATTTTGTTATTATTGTGCCCTTAAATTATTATTGTTAGGTCGGCTAGGATTACATTGTGGCCCACTAGGATTACATTATGGCCCCATGGACTCCTATATATAGAAAGGAGGTTTTGTAAATTGTATAATCCAAGAATTTTTCATTTATGTAATGTATTGGAGGTTTCCCCCTCGAAGTGGCTGATTTCTAAGGCGTTGATATCTCTTTTCTTTTATTTTTGGAGCCGGTTACACAACATTTGGTATCAGAGCTTTGGATTCTAGGGTTTCGTTGCTCCAAACAGATCATCGTGGAATTTTCGCTATAAATTTTTTTCTACGACGTTTCAGAAGCTAAAATTTTTAGGGTGCGAAGCCAAAATCCTGAGGAAGATTGTCTAACAATTTCAGAGCTTGGTTCGCAATATTTTCAGAGATATGATCTGTGCAAGTTAGGTCTTTTTTCAGGCTCCTAAACAGTTCATCGTGGAATTTGCGCTATAATGTTTTTTCTACGAAGGTTCAGAATCTAAAATTCTTATGGTGCGAATTTGAAATCCTGAAGAAATTTTTCAAAAGATTTCAGAGCTTGGTTCGCAATATTTTTGGAGATATGATCTGTGGAAGGTAGTGCTTTTTCAAGCTCCTGAATTTCATCTCAAAGAGGTGATCGTGGGAAAAGTTCAATAACTCTCTCTCTGGGCACCGGATTGGAGTGCCGTAAAAAGTGGTCGCAAGTGCACAAATTTTAGTTTCTTGGCTATCAATTTCATAGATGAAGGATGAAACAATGACACGTGGCAAGTCATACAAGTTCGCTCTACTGAACCAGTACATAATTAGGTCATTGTGGGAGATTTGACACAATTTTGTCTTGGAGAATCCAAATCAGGTCAGACCTGTGGCATTCGAAAGATAATTCAGAGAGCTACGTTGGTACTGAAAATAAAATACTTAAGTGCTGAAATCACAAATATAATCCAATTTCAATATCGATCTCCTCAAAAGCAAGAAAAAGGTGTGTATTTTTTTTCCGAATTGCATAAGTCTTGTTTGAAGAATCAATTTGAATTGATTCCAAGGGAATATTGTAGAATAGATATCAGTATTGAGTTCTAAAAGATGCCCCGTAAAAATAATTCAACACCCATTAAGCCTTCGAGAAAGGCTCTACTATGACTCATGAAGATGAAGAATTGCAGCATGATCTATCAAAATTACAAGAGCAAGTGTAACAAATTTCACCTCTGTAAAGAACAACAAAAAATGAAATGGAAGTTTTGAAGAAAGGCATGGAAGCTAAGATGGATGGCGTACGAGCTAATATGGATGAGCGTGGAAGCTAAGATGGATGGCATGGAAAGTGGCATGGAAGCTAATATCGATGAAAAAATGAAAGACAACATGGAAGACATGAAGAATGATCTAACAGCAGACATGGAAGGTTTGATGACAAGTTTAATACAAGAAATGATTCCTAATGGCGAAAATGTAGTAGAGGAAACTCATGAGGAGGAAACAGTAAATGTTAATTTTGATTTCATAAACTCTAATTTTGGATTTAAGACCCACCATATTCCAAAGAATGATATGAGGAAGTTTGAATGGCAAGGATCCCATAAAATGGATACTACATATGGAGCAATATTTTTATCTCCATAATGTGAAAAGCACACAAAAGGCACACATTGAAAATTTATATTTAGAACAAAATACATTTGTATGGTATCTATGGCTTTGCTCCCGTAAACAAATTGTCACTTGGTTAATTTTTATAGAGGAAATGATAGCACATTATGAGGATACAAAGGGCAACACCTTCTTTAGCCAATTGATAAATCTCAAACAAAAAGGTTTAGTGGGGGATCACATTGAGGACTTCCAAAAATTGAATATAAGAGTCACTGATATTCCATAGGAACACATGATTGATCTCTTCATAGGTACTTTAAAGTATAACATCCAACATGAAGTTCGTGTTTTGGAACCTGGTTCATTGGAGAAGGCATTCAGGTTAGCAAGAAAAATTGAATGTAAAATTATGGCGACAAGGAAGCCTACCACTCACTTCTATAAAGAGGGAAGTGTTGCTACTCCTAGATTTCCACAACCTACATGGTTGACACCACAACAATTGGAAGAAAAAAGAGCAAAAGGGCTTTGCTACATTTGTGATAGAAAATAAACAAAAGGTCATAAGCGTGCTGAGAAGAAATTATTTTACATATATTGTGAAGAGGAGGAAGAAAAGAAACAAGAAACTTCAAAATAAAAGGATATACACCGGGAACCAACCTTGTAGGAAGAAGAAATGAATCCGATCATATCCTGTAATGCATTGACGGGAATTACCACTCCTAAAAATCTCAAGGTAGAAGGACAAATCAAGAAGAAAAATGTAATAGTGTTGATTGATTAGGGTAATACCCATAATTTTATTCATTGTAAGGTAGCCAAGGAATTGAATTGTTTCCTATACCTAGCACCAGAATGTCAAGTGATGGTTGCAAATGGAGGAACTATAAATTTCTTTGGAAATGCCATAATATCAAGCTAGACATGGGGGAAAATTTATTGAATAGTCCAATGCTTTCCATCCCAATGGGAGGTAC
This sequence comes from Pinus albicaulis, assembly GCA_034641835.2. Lineage (NCBI taxonomy): Eukaryota > Viridiplantae > Streptophyta > Pinopsida > Pinales > Pinaceae > Pinus > Pinus albicaulis. The sequence continues at coordinate 1,231,178,560 of CM076578.1, read as the reverse complement.
TGATGTTGTACTAGGAGTATAATGGTTACAATCTTTGGGGATGGTAGCTTTTAATTTTCCAGAACTTTTCTTGAAATTTTTTTTTGGAAGGAAAGGAAATCAAATTACAGGGTATCATAGGGAAGTCAGGAAATATAATAAGCTCTAATTTCATGAAAAAGCTTCTAAAGAAAGAGCAACGAGGTGTAATTGCACAATTATGCTCAATAGAAGTTCCAACATCAAAATCATCTATTTCTCTAGATCTAAAAAAAGTCTTGGACAATCATTCCAAGGTGTTTGATACTCCCAAGGACTCCCACCTATTCGTGATCATCATCATGTTATTAATTTTATTCCAGGAAGTGTTCCTCCAAACATCGGGCCTTATAGATATCCTTATGTACAAAAGAGATAAATTAAACATATGATTGCAGAAATGTTTGAGGCTGGTATAATTCAACGTACTCAAAGTTCTTTCTCTGCTCCTTTAGTATTGGTACACAAGAAGGATCGATCATGGCGCATGTGTACAGATTATAGGGAGCTCAATAATCTCACCATTAAAGATAAATTTCCCATTCCTGTGATTGATGAATTATTGGATGAATTACATGGAGAAATTTATTTTACCAAGTTGGATCTTCGTTCAGGATCTCATCAAATTAGAATTAAGACTGAAGATATTCCAAATCAACATTTCAAACTCATGAGGGTCATTGTGAATTTTTGGTCATGCCTTTTGGCCTTACCAATTCACCTTCTACATTTCAAGGGTTGAAAAATTCCATTTTCAAACCCTTCCTTAGAAAATTTGTGCTAGTATTTTTTGATGATATACTAATCTACAGCGGGTCTTGGAAGGATCATGGTCAACATGTTGACAGGGTGCTCAAACTATTGCAGGAGAAACAATTATATGCAAAAACATCCAAATGTTTCTTTGGAGTACAAGAGGTGGAATATCTAGGTCATATTATATCTCATGAGGGTGTTAAAGTAGACCCTAACAAAATTAAAGCCATTAAGAAATGGAAAGTCTCCACGACCATAAAGCAGTTGCAAGGATTTCTCGGGTTAACAGGGTATTATCGCAAGTTTGTTAAAAATTATGGGAGAATAGCAGCACCTTTAACAAAATTATTGAAGAAAGATGCATTTCATGGACTCCTGAAGCAACTAAGGCCTTTGAACATCTTAAAGAGGCAATGTGCCTAGCACTGGTCTTAGCTACGCTAGACTTCACAAAAACCTTTATTGGGGAATGTGATGCCTTAGGAAATGGAATTGGTGTAGTTTTAATGCAAGAAGGAAGACCCATTTCTTTTGAAAGTTGTCCAATCAAAGGAAACTATTTACAGAAACCTATTTATGAGAAGGAAATGTTAGCAATACGACATGCACTAAAGAAATGGTGAACTTACCTAATGGGAAGACACTTCAAGGTAAAAATTGATCATGATAGTCTTAAACACTTTTTGGAACAAAGAATATCTTCAGAAGAGCAGCAAAAATGGGTCACAAAGATGTTGGGTTATGACTTTGAAATCATCTTCAAAAAAGGGAAGCTAAATGTTGTTGCGGATGCACTCTCAAGAAAGGATGAAGAGGTGGAAGCATTACTTTGTGCCATTTCAATTATCCAACCAGATTGGATAACCGAAGCAAGGGATGAATGGAAGAAGGACGAAGAAGTGTGGACTCTCATTCAAAAGTTGCAGCAAGATCCTAGTACATCTTATACATTTATTTGGAAAAATGATTCCTTATGGTACAAAGATCGCTTATATATTTGCAATAATTACCAACTAAAAAAATATTCTTTTGGAATTGCACACTTCTCCTTTAGGAGGACACTCGGGATTTTTAAAAACTTACCACAGGGTGAAGAAAGAATTTTTGTGGGATGGCTTTAAATCTGATATTCAAAAGTTTGTGGCAGAATGTTTGGTTTGCTAGCAAAATAAAGTTGAGACAATTAAGACCCCAGGTCTTCTACAACCTTTATCCATTCCAAGTCAACATTGGGAGGAGATTTCAATGGATTTTATCACAGGTTTACCTAAGTCCAAAGGAAAGAGTGTCATCATGGTGGTAGTTGATATACTTACCAAGTATGCACACTTTTATGCATTATCTCATTCATTTAAAGCAAGTACAGTTGCTACTACATCTATGGACACAATTCAAAAGCTACATGGAAACCCAAGGGTTATTGTGAGCGACGAAGATCCCATTTTTACTGGAAATTTTTGGAAGGAGTTATTTTATTGTTTAGGTACTCAATTAGCTCATAGCTCATCTTATCATCCTCAATCTGATGGTCAAACTGAGTTAGTAAATAAATGTTTGGAAGGATATCTTCATTGTTTTGTATCTGATAAACAAACACAATGGGTGAAGTGGTTACCTCTAGCTGAATGGTGGTATAACACTTCCTTCCATACTTTAGAAAAAATGACCCCATTTATGGCACTTTATGGATATCATCCTGTCCAGTCACATCATCTTTAAGGGAAAATTTGGATGATCAAGCGGTAGAATATCACATCGAGGCATCGGCAAAGAAGTTCTCCAACTCTTAAGGGATAACTTTGAATTTGGCACAAAATCGAATGAAACAACGAGGCAGATCAACATCGCAGCGAGATAAGTTTTGATGTAGGAGACTGGGTATTTTTACGGCTACAACCATACAAACAAATGTCTCTCAAGCAAGCTAAGAAGGATAATAAATTATCGCCAAAGTTCTATGGTCCTTACAAGGTGTTTCAAAAGATTGGTACTATGGCATACAAATTGGAGCTTCCTTCTTCTTCACGAGTGCATCTGATTTTCCATGTTTCATGCTTAAAGAAGGTTATAGGTGAAAATCTTCCAGTTCAAACAATATTTCCCAAACTTGATGAGGAAGGAAAAATCATATTGGAACCTGAAGCAGTCACGGAAACAATAACTCGACAGCTACGAAATCGATCAATTTCATAGTATCTCATCAAGTGGAAGAACTTACCCATTGAAGATTCTACATGGGAGGATGAGAATTTTATACAGAAGCACCCAGAGCTACTCAAGCGTTGAGGACAACACTTTTTGAAGGGGAGGGCATGTTAGGTCTCTATATTACTAGTATAGTCCCTTATTATTGTTAGTGTAACCCCCTTATTGTTATTATTGTACCCCTGTAACCCCCATATTGTTATTATTGTGCCCTTAAATTGTGCCTGGAGTCGATCTAGGATTACATTGTGGCCCACTAGGATTACGTTATGGCCCCATGGACTCCTATATATAGAAATGAGGTTTTTTAAATTGTATAATCCAAGAATTGTTCATTTATGTAATGTATTGGAGGTTTCCCCCTCGAAGTGGCTAATTTATAAGGCATTGATATCTCTTTTCTTCTATTTTTGGAGCTGGTTACACAACAACCAACCTTCAAGAGCCATCCATAAACCATAAAACAATGCTGCCTTCAATCAGCAACTTTATCAACAACGAAGTCATTTGGCAAATCGATGCTTCGCATAGATCACATCTCATGATTCTTACCATAAACCAGGGTTTCTCTCAAACCCTTGCTATCACTTCCTTATCCACTAACTACCTAGGGTTTTCTTCACACCCTAGAATTATGTTAGGTCTCTACCATCCTTTTCTTGCTTCCATAAAAGTGTCTCCATGGGGGTGATCTTCATGGATTTCCTTTAGCCCAGCTTTGAAAACATGTTAATTATTCATAGAGCTACATTGTTCTTTACTTTAATAGTTGCATTTCTTCAATAACATGTTAGATTCACCCCAAATCATTATATCATTATATAGATATACATTATTAACCATCATCTTGAGCAACTATATAGAAAGAACAATACCATCATCATCATCTAAGCAGTGAAACGTAAAGGAACAAAGGAAGAAAAGCAAGCACACATAGAGACACCAGTATTGGTCTGAGACCAGGGAAAACCCCACTATGGGGAAAACCCTTGCAAATTATTATTCTTAGATCATCATCAAATTATTAAGCAAACAAGAGTACAATGATCCATATATATATATATATATATATATATATATATATATATATATATATATATCTTTATGATGTATAAAACAACTAACATATGCACAATAAAACCATAAACATACTTTTGTTGAAGGAGCCTGAATCTGAGAACTGAAATGCACTAACATTGGCTATAGCATATTGATGAAAATTGTTGACACTGAGTGATAACTGTAGATACATCTTGCAACGGAAATATATAGATCATATCTACCGATCTGCAAATCCAAAACGGTACGAAACCCTAGATACAAATAATAATTGAAACTCACTGAAAATGATTGTCCGGCCCTAGATCTGAATCCAAGACACTTTCAAAGATGACTACAAACATCTGCATGAACAATGGCAATTGGATCGAGCTCAAATTTTCCCAGAAACCCTTAGTCGCTACCTCAACATGATGAGCCCACGGTTGTAGCTTCCCTCTCCGCTACCAGGACACTCTGTGCATGCGGCTGAGGGAGAGCGCAGCCCAAAACAGTCTTTCGGACTCTAGTCGCGCCCATATATCTTTGTGCCTACAGCTATGGGTCCCTGGTCGCAGGCATAACACATTGTGGCTGCGGCTATGGCCCAAAAAAGCGCAATTTGGCCCTAAGGCCCTCGCCGCGACCTTGACATTGTCTGCCCGCGGCTATGGCAGCTTGGTCGCTACCTATTCATGTTGTGTCTGCGGCTCTGGCCCAAATTATGCAATTTTGTGCTCGTGGCTATGGCTCAAAAGCCCCAATTCAGAGCGATCCTCTCGCCTATGATCCTGAATCTTGTGCGAGCTTCTTTCGTCGAACATATGCGAGCCAAGAAAAAATAGACGAACCAAGACAATGGATGCAAATCGAAGATCGCTTGAGCAAGTTTGTGAGAATGAGCTTGAGGTCACCTCTATTTATAGCTTTTGTGTGAGTCTGCTTGGGGTTAAGGCCAACTTAACTTATTCCACATGTGGTTAGGCCGACCCATCCCATTTCACTTTAATAAATAAAATAATTCATAATTTAACTTCCTCTTAACCAATTGGGGAGTTCTATAGGACGATTTTGGTCCTCTCGAAAAGAGGAATCTAATGCAATTATAATCTCGACCATCGGTGTTTTCCATAGTGGAATTTGACCACAGTTGCATAATTTTAACACATGTCCTAGATTTGGGTCATTCCTTCTCGAAACTTGTGAACTCGCGAATCCGAGATTCGGTTTAAGTCTATTGTTCGTGTCATGGTTCGGCCCGAATAACCGAACTATCGGATCACTATCACTTGACAGATAATCTTTGACCTTGTTCTGTAAACTGCAAATTTATTTTTTTTTACTCCACATCAGAATCTCATATGGAACCACATTGGTTCAACTCGCCATCACTCTATTTCCTCAGATCTTGAACTCGTCTAACTATAATAATAGATATGGGACTATCACTCTAGCTATTCCTTACTCTCTGTAACAATGATTCGATCATCCTTCTTCAGCTCTGTCAAATGTCGAACCCCAATATTTTATCATTGATAATGATGACCTCTTTGTAGCTATATTCATTGTTAATATACAAAAATTAATCCCACGAACAATCCCTAATCTCGATCCTCATTGAATCCTTCAACTACTCCCACAGTTCACTCAAATGAGAATTTTCACACTCACAATATCAAATCGGATTTTAATGTGTTCAATAACATTCTTCAAAACATTTGTCCATAAACACACATTAACTCAAATACATAAAGACCAAACGGATACACACATTAATGGGGGATACATTATCACAATTCATATTAAACAAATAATCTGTACAAATTTGGCTTGATTCACATGAATATTGGCCCTTTCCTCTCTTCCTCAGACCTCTCTTGGTGCCTTAGCCTCTCTTGGATATCTCCCCTCTTATCTTGTATATCTCTCTGAACTATTACATTTTGTCTATATACAATAGAATGGTTCTGTTGAGATACACTAAAGGTGGATCCAATCTTCCATACGAGGAAAATATCATATCTAAGCTTAAAACCTCTACTCCTCAACAAATCTCTCCAAGTAGTACATTACATATCGATGAGGAAATTATTCCTCATTTCCTAAATTAATCTCTATTTGGACTAGAAAATCAAATCCCTATATTTTAATTACATTAATTTGACTTAAATTAAATTAAGGGAACCCACTCCCTTTAGTAAATGTGGCAAGACCTCCTAGGTCTTGTTAACTTGTATAAATGCTCCTACATCAGTTCTTTATTTCGTTATTTGATCATAAAGCTATCAATACAAAGTTTTGTTGGTGCAAAAAAGACGAAAGGATTAGCCAGCTTGAAGCCAGTCCAAGGTTTTCTTTAAAATTATGGGTTGAGAGGCCATTCCTTTACTTTCTCTTTTATCGTGGTTATGTTTTCTCTTTGTGGCTGAGAAAAATATTCAAGTATTGGAAGGATAGGTGGTCTCATGTGTTCAAGTGGCAAACTCAACAACAATAGGCATTTAATAATAACATCATAGCACCATTTTATTGGTTGCATGTCTCTTGTAACTTCTACAAGCACTATATCATTGGGCTCTGGATTTGGTTTTCATCACCCTGTTTCTATCTCTCCAAGGCCCTTTGGTCTATCTTCCACCACTATTCAGCAAAGGTCAAGTCAGACATCATCCTTATTCTGTGACAATAGGGCCAAGTCAAATAAGGGATTGCATCACACCAGGAGCAAGTTCACCCGAGCTGAACTTGCATGCACTATAGGATTCAAGCATCCTCTTCTCTATTTCGGGAACTTGCCCCTTCACATGTTCAAGATGAGCTCACTAGCATGGAGGAGGAAGCATCCTCACACGAGTCCTCCCTTTAAATAAAAATGTCCTAGTCAAGTGGCTTAATTGGGTACCTAACATCGACAATACAAGGGGCAGATACAATCAGTATATGCAAGTTATATATCTACACTGGAAAATGAAATTCCTTATGGGCAGGGCCATCCTAGATTGTCATGAATTGCATTTAGATATCCTCCATTCTCTCTAGCATATACACAATCATCTCTACACTCTGGTTAGAAGAATGAAGCGCCTCGAGCACTGACTTGACATTCCCCCTGCAGCTGAGCAAAACTTAGCCAACCCAATAGCTCCCATCCCAGTACCAGGATCAAACTCGAAACTCGCAGCATGATGGTTTTTTTTTTCATGTGTAATCGTATAGTTATAATTTTCCTTGTAACTGGCCAATCTGATACACATAGTAGTAGCTATTTTAATTTTGTTCATATCAAACTTCATTTAACTCTTTCTTCTTTTCATAGAATCCATTTTTTGTTGAATTCTTAGTTAAACTGAGAGGGGGGGTGAATCAGTTTAACACATACATGAGCTTTTTAAATTTTTCATCGGCTTATTTACAGCTTACTTTTATAACCAACCTTAGTATATTAACAGTCCTAATTTGTTGCAGAAAGTATTAAATTAATGTGACATCAAACTTATTATGAGAGCAGCAAACATTAAGCAGATTTGGTAATTCATCTCAGCACACAGGAAACACAGATAGAGACAGCAGATATAAGTGGAAACCCATAAAGGGAGAAAACCACATCTTATTATTGTTGTGATGCAAAGGCAAGCTCCAACTCCCTCTCACCACTGTTTTCTGCAGGCACCAACCTACAGGAGGCTCTATCCTCAATTCTGCAAGTTACAACTTGCAAGGAAGCACCAACTCCCTTCAATTTTCTGCAGGCACCAACCTACAGGAGGCTCCAACCTCAGTCAGCTACAACTGACAGCTATCAAGCTTCAACTTGATAGGGAAGCTCCAACTTCCTCAATTTATCAAAAGAAATGTTTGTTGATTTACCTCAGATATCATCCCTGTTCTGTAGCATCTCTTTCTGCTCCTCTCTTCCTTATCTTCTCTGCCTCAATCTTCTATACTTTGCATTCTTTATCCTTACTCTATATAACTCTTTATGCATATCAATTTGATATATTATATAGAGTTCATCACATGACTATTTGTTTTTCACAAGGAATTTGGAGTGAACAGCCATGAATTTTTGACTTCTACCTTCTCATTTCTTTGTCCAACTCATTAAAAATATAACAATATGTACAAATTTCAATGTTACAATGGGATTTTTCTTTTCCTTTGGATACTTGCCTTTGCATCACAAACAATATAAAAACAATTAAAACATTTACATTTTCAGTTTCAATACATAAACTTCGCTCAATCCTTGGCTTGTTAGTTTTGTCCTTTCTGTAGCAGACATGCAACTGTCCTGCATACTTTGTTCACTATCTTCTACATATTCCACCTATTCACTGCACTTTTGAATCCCTTTGCTGCACATCTATTCAACTCTGCAATATCTGTTTACCTCTTTCAGGTCCATATTCTCCAAGTTCATTGTAGTTGTGTATCTGCTGCATATATACCTGTTTTATGATACAGGGTAAATTAATTACGTGAAATCTCTTCTTACAAATCCCTACCATGAAGAATTCTCCACCGTTAATAATTGATTATGAACCCATAGAGACAACACTCACACATATAATATGCTCTCATATATAAAGAACCCAATCAACCCGGCTTTCAACTCTTCTGTATGCGCCTATTTCAAATATGTGGTAAAAGCTCATTTCATGGATGCAGTCATTTTACATACAAAAGCTGTCTAATTAAACTTATGGTGAAAAACCATAGCCAAAACCCCTCTTATCATTTGTCGAATTAATATTTGAATATTTGCCCATAACTCAGGTTTTAAAACCAATTGTCAATGAATCGTCTTTGAACCCCGCTTAATGAATACTTTATATTACGCCCAGACTTCATATCTGGGCCATTGCACTTTTACCATTGCATTCACTCTTTAATGTTAAAATACATATATTAGAACGAAATGTCTCAGGCCCATATCAAACAATGTATATATATATATATATATATATATATATATATTAACTTCTCGGCTTCCAAACAAACCAAAGCATCCGTCCACAGAAACATATTTCGTGACTCGTTTTGGCGTGCACACAACCTCGATTGATCCAATGATCTACTCCTCGGGCTCTCGCGCTCCAACCCTCCGATCCTACGACAATCTTACGATTAAACAATATGAAATTTAACTCTCAGAAGTCATGCGATGAACTGGGGCCCAGCCGCTTATCGCGCCGTCCCTTGAGTTATCTTCCGTGCTAGTTGACGTGCGACTACCGTTCGATGGACCCGCCTCCAGATCGGACGGCGTACGTCGATATCGCACGGAGTCCACAGTCGACAGTTAACGTGCGATGGCACACGATAAGGGAGGTTTCTCCAAACCTCTTAAGGCCACGTGTCAGCCGATGGCTGTGATCGCGCTGATTTCACGAAAACCACTTACCGCACAAAAGCGGTGCGATGAAACTGTCGGGTGTTCCAAACTGTCGTTACTGCTCCTTCATGGTTCCGGTGACTCCCCTCTCCAGGTTTTGTTTCATTCTTTATAACTTCGATTTAGATTTTTTTCTATTGTGCCATGGCTATACTTACTCCATCGCTTCTGCCACCGAAGTTCCACCTTCTTCACCATCGCTCTTGTTTATTCTTTCCTTGCATGGTTCCATTGAGATGTAACAATCCCCCATGATCTCGATTTGGCTCTACAACGCTGGTCCATTACATGAATTGGCCACACTATTCACTGTTCCATTGTATCGAACAATTTCGAACCTTTGCCCTTCAATCTCGTGCTACCTATACCTATGGCATTCTACTCTTCGGTGCTTCGTCAAGGCATACATCTGAAATGTATTATTCCTGTTCTAAATTCTCCATTCACCCAAAATCCCGATTATACACAGATATCAAAAATGCCCATAGTTTCATTAAACAGAGATCAAACCCTCTCTTTATTGGTTACGCATAGCAGTTGTGTACTTCACCTCTCAATGAATATTGAATGAAATTACACGGCAGAATGTGCAATCTCCTCTTTCGAATGCTCTATAAACCGTGATCTCAAATTGTAACTTAAACCCCGATTCACTGCAAACCAGTATAGCACCTTCTGCACTGCACTTCCACATATTATAACGTACGGGTTTACTACCATTTCGATTCATAATTCGCTGTATTCGCTGTCTCTGCCTCTGCCTCTGCTGCTCGACCTCTGCCTCCACTGCTCGACCGTTTCATCTCTTCCTCTGCCTCCACTGCTTGATCGTTTTATTTCTGTCTCTATATTCGCTGTCTCCGCCTCTCTTTTTACTGCCCCGTCTCTGTTCTCTTATACTCCCTATCTGCTTTGCGCTGCTTGCTTCTCTTTTTGCTGCATTGTCTCTGTAAATGTACTCTCCCTATGTTCTTCTCTGTTGTCTTCTCCTTTGCTTCTGCTTCTTCCTTTGCCATCAATGACAACATTTCCAACAGTCTCCCCCTTTGGCATTGATGGCAATACACTTCCTCTGTTTGCCTTTTAGGACCCTTTCTTCTATTGCTTGCTCTTCCTCCCCCTTTGACATCAATGGCAAGGGGTTGCTCATTTTTCAGTGTGCTTTCAACTCTCACCTTTGACCTGTCTCATGCTTCCCTTGCTAGCTGATCTCCCCCTGGAATGATATTTTCGTTTCTGTTCTCCCCCTGAATCTGTGCTTTCTCTTCATATCAGAGAGTAGCATCTACAGATACTACCCCTAGTCTATCTCTCAAATATTCAAATGGTTCTCTAGCAAGAGGTTTGGTAAATATATTTGTTGTCTATTCTTTTTTTGGTACATATTCCAGCTTTACTACCTTCTGAGCCACTAGTTCTCTGAGAAAATGATACTTGATCGGGATATGTTTAGTTTTTTAATGGAGCACGAGATTTTTTGATATGCTTATAGCACTTGTATTATAACATTTGATAGAGATAGGTTCATCAATGGTTACCTTCATGTCTTGGAGGGTTTTCTTCATCCACGTGACTTGTGCGCAACAAGATGCGACTGCTATGTATTCTGCTTCAGCTGTGGATAGAGAAATAGATGTTTGTTTCTTGCTTATCCAAGCCACCAGACTTTCTCATAGATAGACTGCACATTCACTTGTGCTTTTCCTTTCATCCACACAGCTGGCCCAATCTGCATCTGTATGTGCTGTCAATGTGAATCTTTGGTCTTTTGGATACCATAGCCCATACTGTACAGTTCCTTGTAGATATCTAAGTATTCTTTTTACTGCCAGAAGGTGGTTTTGTTTAGGTGCTATTTGATATCTAGCCACTATTCCTACTGCTAGCATGATGTCTGGTCTTGATGCTGTCTGATACAACAGACTTCCTATCATAGATCTGTAGATTTTTTGATCTATATCAACAGATCCATCATCAGCACACAACTTTCATCCCGTGATCATGGGAGTTGACACAGGTTTGCAGTCCTCCATTTTGAACTTTTTCAACATTCATTTTAAGTATTTTTCCTGTGAGATGAATGTACCTGTGTTCATTTTTCTCGAATTCTGAAGTCCTAAGTAGAAACTAAGCTCTCCAATCATAGACATTTCAAACTCTGTTTTCATCTCATCAGCAAACCCTTTTGCTAGTTCATCTTTGTTTCTTCCAAACATAATGTCATCAACATATACTACAACAATCAAGAGTTCATTTTCATGGGCTTTTATATATAGATTGTTGTCTACTCCTCCTCTTTTAAAACCCTGTTTTTGCAAATACTTATCTAGTCTTGAGTACCAAGCACGAGGAGCATGTTTCAGTCCATATAGGGCTTTTTTCAGTTTACATACATAGTCTTCTTTATCTGTCAATGAGAAACCTTCTGGTTGTTCCATGTACACTTCTTCTTCTAGATCACCATTAAGAAAATCAGATTTTACATCCATTTGATATACCTTGAAATCTTGATAGCATGCAAATGCCAGGAACATTCTGATAGCTTCCATTCTAGCTACAGGGGCAAATGTTTCATCATAATCAAGTCCTTCTATTTGTGAGTATCCTTTACAGACAAGTCTGGCTTTATTCCTGATTACCTGTCCTTCCTCATTCATTTTATTTTTGAATACCCATTTTGAGCCTATGACATTTTTCTCAGTGGGTCTAGGAACTAGTTCCCAGGTATTGTTCTTCTCAATTTGGTCCAATTCTTCATTCATAGCATTCACCCAAGACTTGTCCTTGTTGGCTTCTTCAAATTCCTTTGGCTCTATTTGTGATAACATGGCTATGTATACCTCTTCTCTCTATTCAGTTAGTTGCCTTCTTGTCTGGACCCCTACTCTCTTATCTCCAATTATCTGATCTTTTGGATGGTTCTTCTGAGTGTATCTTGATGGGGCTTTCGATCTCAGTTCAGCATCTTCTGTTGTCTTGCTTGTTTCATCATCATCTTGGTTTTCTTCTTCAAGGTTGTCTGATGGACTGCTGCAGTCTGTATCTCTTGTATTGTTTGGAAGTTCTTCATCAAATCTCACGTCAATGCTTTCTACTATTTTTCGAAGAGTCTTGTTGTAGCACCTGTACCCTTTACTTTTGGAAGCATATCCTAGAAATATCCCTTCATCTTCTCTTGCATCAAATTTCCCAAGATTTTCATCATTATTATTTATGTAACACTTGCTTCCAAAGATTCTAAAATGTTTGATTGAAGTTGGTTTCCCATGCCATAGTTCATAGGGAGTCTTGTCACTGCTTGGCCTTAAGTGAGATTTATTAAGGATATGCACCGTTGTGTGTACTGCTTCTACCCAGAAGGTTTGAGGAATATTACTCTCTTGCATCATGGCTCTGGAAATTTTTTGTACAGATCTGTTTTGTCACTTTGCTACTCCATTCTGCTGAGGTGTCCCTGCAATAGTAAATTGTTGCTTTATGCCATGTTCATTGCATAGTTCTGCAAAGTCATAATTAGTGAATTCACCTCCTCTGTCTGATCTGATGCATTTTAGCTTGCATCCTGTCTGATTTTCTACTAAAGCTTTGAATATTTTGAATTTTTCCAGAGCTTCCGATTTATTCTTGAGAAATGCAACCCATGTCATTCTGGAGAAATCATCTATTATCAGCATGAAGTAGGATTCTCCACTTGGTGTTTTAGTTCTTGTAGGCCCACACAGGTCCACGTGCACAAGTTGGAGTGGTCTTCTTGTTGATAACTCATCTTTGGCCTTAAAGGATGTGCAGGTCTGTTTACCCAATTGACAAGATTTGCATATGGTATTAGAAGGCCTTTTTATTTCTGGCATGTCTCTGACAGCTTTCTTCTTGCTCAGTCTGATGATATGATCGAAGCTGAGATGTCCCAATATCCTATGCCATAACCATGACTCCTCAAGTTTGCTAAGATGGCATGCTTCATCTTCCTCTTTCACTATGTAAACATTACTCTCTGTTCGAACACCTTTGAGCAGAGTCTTACCTGTGGTGCTTGATCTAACTTCACAGTCTTGTGCTCTGAAAAGAACTTCGCAGCCTTTATCACACATTTGACTAACACTCAGCAAATTTTCTTTCAGCCCATCTACAAATAGTACATCTTGGGCCTTACCTCTGCCATTATCTAAGCTGACTGAGCCCTTTCCCTTGATTTTTCCTGATTTATCATTGCCAAAGGTAACATTGCCAGATTTCTTTTCATCAAGAGTTATAAACTTGCTTCTGTCTCCAGTCATGTGTTTTGAGCAGCCACTGTCCAAATACCACTGGCTTTTCAGGTCTTGAGCAGTTAGGGCCAAGTCACATTTATTCACCTTCTTTATCCACTGGAAGCACCCTTTTGTTTGGTATCTTTTGTGAGATGATGAACTACATCTTCTGAGAGGACATTTGGAAGGCATATGTCCAATTTTGTTGCATACACAGCATTTGATTATGATTTTTGCATAGTTGTGAGTACGAGCAAAATTTCCTTGATTCATAAACCTCCTTGAGGTGTTGAGCATCAATCTTTTTCCATATTTTCTGCATTCAATGATCTTATGGCCAAATTCTTTACAATAAAAACAGTAACCATAGAAACAATCTGCATACCTGATGTGAGGTAGTCTTCTCCATTTGTTTTCTTTAGGCAGACTCTTCACTGTTTGTATCTTTTGCTAGTTTGAATTAATCCTCCTTGTATGACAGTATGCAGCAATGTGTCCCAGCTTGTGGCAGACATAACAGGTAGCATTTTTCATAGGAGGGAAGAATCTCCTTTGATGGCTTCCAAATTTGATATACTCAAGGGTATATGAATCTTTTTCTGTTGTCTGAGTATTTCTTTCATTCTTTGTTATTAGAGGATTCTTCTGGGTTTTGTCTCCCTCCTTACATGTTTCTTATTTTGTAGGAATTATTTGAGGTGCTTCATCATCCTTCTTTGTTTTTACAAAAATAATCTCTCTATTTTCCTTTTCTTTGCTTTTACTTGATTCTCCTTCATAGCCTATTCCAGTTTTTATTAAAGGAGATCTTTGAGCATTCAGAATTTCGTTCAACTTACTAGAGCTTGTTGTTTGAGATGAATTTATAGCCACTTTCCTTTGAGCATTTGCTAATTTCTTCCTGAGACATACTACTTCTTCTTCCAACTTCTCTTGTTCCTGAGTTTTCTCCTTGATTTGCTTATGTAGCATGTCTTCTATCTTCTTGGCTTCTTCAAGCTCTATCTTTAGTTGCATGAGGGCTTTTGAATTATGTTCTTCTCGTACATACTTGAGGAGAATGTCCTTTTGTTTTCTGCACTTCAGTTTGAGTCTATCAATCTCCTCCAGAGCACTTCTTAGCTCCCCCTCAAGGTCGACTTCACCTTCTTCTTCTTCATCTTCTAGCAGGAGTCCTTCAAGTTCTTCTATGGCCATCAATAAAAATTCAGAGGTTACTTCTTCATTTGAGGGTTCATCTGAGTCTTCAGATGTACTGCTGTCTTGTTGAGCATAAAAGGATTTTCTACTAAATTTCTTTCCTTTCTGCCAGTTCTTTGATGTATTTTTCCCTGATTCTTAAGCCTGATTCTTTACTTTCTTGTGAGGACACTTAGCAGCATAGTGTCCAAGTCTTCCACAGTGAAAGCATTTGAAAGGAAGTTTACCTTTGTATTTACCTGAGCCTCTATCCAGTTTCTTGAAAAATTTAGCCTCCTCTTCATCAGAGGAAGAACATGTATCTTCCTTTTCTTATTTCTTCTTTTCTGTTTTAAAAGTTGCCTCCCTTATACTTGGCTTCTTCTGTGGGAGTCTCATCTCATAGGCTGTTAGATTTCCAAGTAACGGGTTCATAGTCAAGGTCTCCCAATCAGCTGTTTCTTCTATTGCAGACACCTTGGGATTAAACCTGGATGGAAGAGATCTTAGAATTTTTTGCACAATTATACTTTATGGTATGGTTTCTCCAAGAGTTTTCATATTGTTAACAATTTCTGCAACTCTTAAGAAGAAGTTGCCAACATTTTCATCATCATTCATTTTTAAATTTTCAAATTGGGCTCTATATACTTGAAGTTTGGCAGTCTTTACCTTTTTATTTCCCTCATGGATATTTTCTAGAGTGTCCCACATATCTTTAGCAGTCTTATTGTGCATTATTTTGATAAATTCAGCCTCACAAAGTCCACTTAAGATTGCATTCATGGCCTTTGCATTTGCTACAAATTCTTGTTTAGCTTCTCTTTCTGGGTCAGTTGCCTTTGGGGCATATCCAAATTCTACAACAGCCCATACCTCTATTCCTAGAGACATTATGTATGCTCTCATTCTGATTTTCCAGAAGGCATAATTAGCACCAGTGAAGAAAGGGGCTTTATTGGTTGAGCTTCCTTCTTGACTAGCCATCTTAGAGGCCTAGGATCTCCTTTCAGTGGTTAAACTGGTATAAAAGGAACCTGCTCTGATACCAATTGTTGAATTCTTAGTTAAACTGAGAGGGGGGGGGGTGAATCAGTTTAACACATACATGAGCTTTTTAAATTTTTAATCATCTTATTTACAACTTACTTTTATAACCAACCTTAGTATATGAATAGTATTAATATGTTGCAACAAGTATTAAATTAATGTGATATCAAACTTAGTATGAGAGCAGCAAACATTAAGCAGATTTGGTAAATCATCTCAGCACACAGGAAACACAGATAGAGACAACAGATATAAGTGGAAACCCATAAAGGGAGAAAACCACATCTTATTATTGTTGTGATGCAAAGGCAAGCTCCAACTCCCTCTCACCACTGTTTTTCTGCAGGCACCAACCCACAGGAGGCTCCAACCTCAATTCTGCAAGCTACAACTTGCAAGGAAGCTCCAACTCCCTTCAATTTTCTGTAGGCACCAACCTACATGAGGCTCCAACCTCAGTCAGCTACAACTGACAGCTATCAAGCTTCAACTTGATAGGGAAGCTCCAACTTCCTCAATTTATCAAAAGAAATGTTTGCTGATTTACCTCAGATATCAGCTCTGTTCTGTAGCATCTCTTTCTGCTCCTCTCTTCCTTATCTTCTCTGCCTCAATCTTCTATACTTTGCATTCTCTATCCTTACTCTCTCTAACACACTTATGCATATCAAGTTGATATTATATATAGAGTTCATCACATGACTGTTTGTATTTCACAAGGAATTTGGAGTGAACAGCCATGAATTTTTGACTTCTGCCTTCTCATTTCTTTGTCCAACTCATTAAAAATATAACAATATGTACAAATTTCAATGTTACAATGGGATTTTTATTTTCCTTTGGATACTTGCCTTTGCATCAAAAACAATATAAAAACAATTAAAACATTTACATTTTCAGTTTCAATACATAAACTTCGCTCAGCCCTTGGCTTGCTGGATTTGTCCTTTCTGTAGTAGTCATGCAATTGTCCTGCATACTTTGTTCACTATCTTCTGCATATTCCACCTGTTCACTGCACTTTTGAATCCCTTTGCTACACATCTCTTCAACTCTGCAATCTCTGTTTACCTCTGTCAGGTCCATATTCTCCAAGTTCATTGTAGTTGTGTATCTGCTATATATATACCTGTTTTATGATACAGGGTAAATTAATTACATGAAATCTCTTCTTACAAATCCCTACCATGAAGACTTCTCCACCGTTAATAACTGATTATGAACCCATAGTTGCAGCACTCATGCATATAATATGCTGTCATATGTAAAGAACCTAATCAACTCGGCTTTCAGCTCTTCAGTATGCGCCTATTTCAAATCTGTGGTAAAATCCCATTTCATGGATGTAATCATTTTACATACAAAAGCTATATACTTAAACTTATGGTGAAAAACCATAGCCAAAACCCCTCTTATCATTTGTTGAATTAATATTTGAATATTTTCCCATAACTCAGGTTTTAAAACCAATGGTCAATGAATCGTCTTTGAACCCCGCTTAATGAATACTTTATATTACGCCCAGACTTCATATCTAGACCACTGCACTTTTACCACTGCATTCACTTTTTAATGTTAAAATACGTATATTAGAACGAAATGTCTCGGGCCCATATCAAACAATATATATATATATATATATATATATATATATATATATATATATATATATATATATATATATATATATATATATATATATATATATATATATATATATTCTACTCAAAGGTTACAACATTAACGTGCCGTTGACTTATATTAACTAAAACCTGTTAATATATATATATATATATATATATATATATATATATATATATATATATATATATATATATATATATATATATATATATAACCTTTGATTTTATCGCAATTATTAACTTCTGGCTTCCAAATAAACCAAAGCATTATGTTACAAAGCATTTGGGCCCACAACAACATATTACGTACCTTTCTTAACGTGCACCCAACTCCGCTTGGATCCAATGATTCACCTGCTCTCGCGCTCCAACCCTCCGATCCTACGGAAATCGCACGATTAAACAATATGAAATTTAACTCTCAGAAGTCATGCGATGAACTGGGGCCCAGCCGCTTATCACGATGTCCCTTGAGTTATCTTCCGTGCTAGTTGACGTGCGACTACCGTTCGATGGACCCGCCTCCAGATTGGACGGCGTACGTCGATATCGCACGGAGTCCACAGTCGACAGTTAACGCGCAATGGCACGCGATAAGGGCGGTTTCTCCAAACCGCTTAAGGCCACGTGTCAACCGATGGCTGTGATCGCGATGATTTCACGAAAACCACTTACCGCACAAAAGCGATGCGATGAAAACCGTCGATAGTTCCAAACCATCGTTAATGTTCCTTCATGGTTCCGGTCACTCCCCACTCCAGGTTTCGTTTCATTCTTTATAACTTCGATTTCGATTTTTTCTACTGTGCCATGGTTATACTTACTCCATCGTTTCTGCCACCGAAGTTCCGCCTTCTTCACCATCGCTCTTGTTTATTCTTTCCTTGCATGGTTCCATTGAGATGTAACAATCCCCCATGATCTCGATTTGGCTCTACAACGCTGGTCCATTACATGAATTGGCCACGCTATTCACTATTCCATTGTATCGAACAGTTTCGAACCTTTTCCCTTCAATCTCGTGCTACCTATACCTATGGAATTCTACTCTTCGGTGCTTCGTCAAGGCATACATCTGAAATGTATTATTCTCATTTTAACTTCTCCATTCACCCAAAATCCCGATTATACACAGATATCAAAAATGCCCACAGTTTAATTAAACAGAGATCAAACCCTCTCTTTATTGGTTACGCACAGCAGTTGTGTACTTCACCTCTCAATGAATATTGAATGAAATTACACGGCAGAATGTGCAATCTCCTCTTTCGAATGCTCTATAAACCGTGATCTCAAATTGTAACTTAAACCCCGATTCACTGTAAACCATTATAGCGCCTTCTGCACTGCACTTCCACATATTATAACGCACGGGTTTATTACCATTTCGATTCATAATTCGTTGTATTCGCTGTCTCTGCCTCTGCCTCTATTGCTCGACCTCTGCCTCCACTGCTCGACCGTTTCATCTCTTCCTCTGCCTCCACTGCTTGACCGTTTTATTTCTGCCTCTGTATTCGTTATCTCCGCCTCTCTTTTTACTGCCCTGTCTCTGTTCTTCTTATGCTCCCTACCTCCTTTGCGCTGCTTGCTTCTCTTTTTGCTGCCATGACTCTGTAAATGTACTCTCCCTCTGTTCTTCTCTATTGTCTTCTCCTTTGCTTCTGCTTCCTCCTTTGCCATCAATGACAACATTTCCAACATTTTTTACTCTAATTGAATCTCCCTAACTAGAAACTTGCTTAAATTTTGGTATCTAATAAGTAACTTCTAATTTTTCTATTAATAAAATTTATCCAAAATAAACATATCTCATAAAAATTTAAATATACTTATTTTATTTGCAATTTCAAGTTTTATAATAAAAAATATTTTATAACTTTTAATTATTCGATAAAATTATCATGAGTGCTAATCAAGTCACCTTTTTAAGGGACTTCGTCATTAAAAATAAATAAATAAAAACCAAATCAATTGATTTAAAAATATTTATTTTATTTTCAATTTTAATTTCTATAATTAAAAAAAATGTTTTATAACTTTTCATTATTCTATAAAATTAAATTATCATGAGTGTTGATCAAGTCACCTTTTACTCATGTTTGCAGCCTTCGTTATTAAAAACAAGGCTACAAGGTAGCTACTATCTGCCGCTTAATTTAAATATAGCAATGTTGCAATGTGATCTTGAAAATGTCTATGGGTAGCTATTACATGCCGCTTAATGTAATTATAGAAATGTTGCAATTTGAGTTTGAGCATGTTTATGAAGATTTGTTTTGTAATAAAGTATAGTTAAATTAAATTAGAAATAATTGTTGCAATTTGAGTTTGAGCATGTCTATGAGGATTTGATTTGTAATAAAGTTGCTGCTTAATTTAGTTTAAATATAATTAAATCAAAGTAAAAATTTAAAATTTATGCGCTATATAGTAGTCATTTAAATCTATATAAGTTATAGTAAAACAACTTTTGTGTTGATGATGGTAACCAATTGATAATTACTAGGACGACCCATGAGCATATGCATTTGATGTGTAGATTAGATCTGCTACATATGCTTAGCCTATTTTTGGCATCAATATGAGTATGACAAAGTAGCTACTACTTGCTGCTTAATGTAAATATAGAAATGTTGCAATTTGAGTTTCAACATGTTTATGAGGATTTTCTTTCTAATAAAGTTGCTGCTTAGTTTAGTTTAAATATAATTAAATTAAAGTAAAAATTAAGAATTTATGTTAGTGTTAAGGTTTACAATCTAATCAATTTAGGTTTTTTAGTAAATGGTAAATTGAGGTATTTTGTTAATCCAATTCCACCTAATACAAGGAAAAGGCTTGTGAGTCTAAGTAATCAAATATATACTTAGGCACAATTGAGGAATTGGAAACAAGTGCGTCATGTAGCAATTATCTGGAAAAGTTGGTTGACACAGTTGAACAATGAGTTAGGAACCTCGTCAAAGAAGTTTATAATGTATCAATTATCTGGAAAATTGTTGGCATCGTGGAGGAATGGGTTAGTAACCTCATCAAACAAGTGCATAATTCATCAATTATTTGGAAAGTTGTGGTGCATAATGCATCAATTATTTGGAAAGTTGTGAACTCTGCTTTATAGCTGGTTGGTTACTAGCTAATCTGGAAGGTGGGTAGAGAAGATAAAATCCAGCTTGGACTTGATCCTTGGATAGGAAGTAAAAGTCTCCACAATTTAGCGAGGGGAAATATAAGAATTAAGAAACAAACAAATATTTTCACTAATAGAAATTGTGAGATGGGAAGACCTGCAAATTGGCAACAAAAATGGTTCATTTGGGAGGAAATTGGCTTGGGGTAGAAATGGTTCAACAAGAAGGAAGTCGGTGGTACATCCCTTTGGCCATTTGACTGGGACTGTTGCTTTTAGGAATTATGTGAGCACCAGATTAGCTCTCCCACGAATGGTACTTTTTAATCCTTTGAATGTTGGTGTATGTTCTCTCCCAAAGCCGTTTTTTTAGGGGTTAGGGTTTACATCATGCGAATACTGAATTAGGGTTAGTGTTTTAAGGGTTGAGGCAGAGTTTTACACCTGAGACGTACGTAGAGAGTAAGTTGATGGTTTGCTTTCAGTAATTTTTTAGCGACTCGGATCTATGGCATTTAATTGACAAATAGTCTTCTTGTTTGGAAAGCATAAAACTGTTGTTAAAACCATCATTAATTTTCTCTTATACAGCAAGAATTGGGGAAACTCAATTGTTTGTTTTCTTGTCCATAAAACAAATATGTCCTATTAAATAATGAAGAACCATTTGTTTTCTTGTCCATAAAATACAGTTGGTTGAAATTTTTAAAATTAATTAAAATAAATATTTTTCATATTATAATATTTTTAAATTAATTAAAATATTTTTTTTTCTAATATGTGAATTTCAAAGTGTTAAAAATTTTATGACTACTTGTTATTATATTAATATATGCGTTTTTTTATAAGGTTTTTATTAAAGAATGAAAGGGATATAATACACAGTATAATTAATAAATAGTTTGTTCTCTTTATTCATGAAACATAGTAGGTTTAGTGGATATTTAAATTAATTAAAAAATATTTTTCATATTAAATATGAATTTAAAAGTATTAAAAATTTTCTGAATATTTATTATAGAGTAAATGTTTTTTTTTAAGATTTTTGGTTTTAATAAGTATATTTATTTTGGAATAAGACTTCTATAATTTTTATATTTTAAATTTAAAAAAAAAAATATTTATATGAATGAGTGAGGTTTGAGAAAAAGAATATATTCTTTGTATATTAAAAAAAGATTAAAAAGACACCTATCTCAAAATGAGGGTGTTAATGGAATTGAAATAGTGAATTAATGACAAATGTACAACAAAAATTTTGATGGTACAACTATTTTGTAAACATATAGTCATTATAAAACAAGATTGTAAAGGGTTCGATTCAATAGTGTTTGTATAATGCATTGATGGAGCGATGGAGAGCTCGTGTTAACGCATGTGGTATGTTTAACATTGATGGGAGTAGAGTTCTTTTAAGTGCATAGATGCATACTGAACAGAACCATGTCATGGACAGTGTTGATAAAGAGACGGAACCTCGAGCGCAGGCGGAAGAGGAACCACAAGGAGAGCGTGAACAATGTAACCTATTTTGGAGGTGAAAGGTGGCTTTCGCGCGATTGAGAAGTGGTAAGGAGTTTTTGGAAAAAAAACGTGATGTATGTCATGGGTTGACGCGTGGCCACAAATGGTTTTGGAAAACCATTTATATCGCGCGACTTTTGTGAATTAACACTCGTTCATTTAAATCACGCGATATGCATTCGAGTTCGTTGGATCACCGGAGTTGAAGCGACGATGCATCCGCCGTTGGATGTTGAGGGAGAGTTAAAAGCTAGGACCCATCTCATCGCGCGATGCTGAGGAGTTAAAGGGCAAACGAGGTTACCTGCGTGACCATCGTTGGATTATGGAATGATAGCGCGAGAGTGACCCAACCGTTGGATGTGGAAGTGTGTTAGGGTTGGGCCCCAACACGGTTGTATGTGGGCGACTGGTCTTTTAATAAAGTCTGAGTTATATATATATGGACGAATATCGATACGAGATGGCGGTTTAATTAATGTGTGACATATGTGTTACATATGTAGTGGAGCTCCGGCATAATTGAGATGTCTTGAGCAAATGTGCTAGTGACAACGCAAAGACTCCATGTGATAGCCACTGGCGGAGTACAATCCACCCCTCCAATGTTGTACACAGTGCTAATCTCGAGGGTGTACTGCAGATTTTACAATTGTAATTCCACTCAAGACCCTGTCCAATCAGTTGCGTCCAACTAAGCCTTGTCCATGTGATTCACATCGTTCATCGTGTGATTGCATAGTGGTTTGGGTCCTGTGTTCGTGTCTCCTTTTCTCAGTAAGGTATTCTTACCGAACAACAGATATTATTATGAGAACAACAGACTATTCAATAAATAAAAAGCGTGAATATGGAGTAGTCTGCACAAATATCTAAGAAATTTGCAATAACATGTTGAATTTTGCAACCAATAGAATCCCAGAAAAACAAATTAAAATAATTAAAATAAATAAACAATAATAAATCTTATAGTTGAACCATGGCAAAAATAAAATAAAAAAATTTGAAAACATATGTCTAATCAAGGTGAATTAATGTCACAATCAGGAAAAACCTGATGCGTAGTGACCTGCAGCGGTAGGTACGATAAATAAATAAACCAAATCAGTTGAGCATTTAGTTTTTTTTAATTAAAAAGCCAAGTCAATTGAGCATCTAGCTTGTCGTTGATAGTTAACCTTGTGTTGAGTTTTAATCAAGTCTAACCACAATGGAACATTTTTTAATGAAACTATTGAAATCAAAATTTTAACAACAAATAGGCTACAGTCCAAACTAAACACTAGCAGCTCTACCATAATTAAGCAAATAAAAGCCATTAGTGTCTCCCATATATCATGAAATATTCATAAATTTATGCGTTGTAAGCATTCATGAAACATGATTAAGCAAACAAAAGCTTATTTTATCGTGAAGAATTGTGCGCTAGCAACATTTCTATTTCAAAATGGAAACAAATTCAAAAAATTCAAAAAATCTTGATTATGAGCAAGTTCAAAATAAAAAGTTACGTTCCTTATGAGATAATGTTGAGTGAAATAGGGGCAGCTCCCATCGAAGCAATTGCCATGGTGCGTCTTATAAAGTACCTAAAGAGAATGGAGTAAATGGGAGAAGGTAGATGGCCGAAAGTTATCTTCAATGAAAATATGAGTGAAAGAAAGAAATCATGGATGAGACAAAACAACAAATGGATGCAAAAATGGAATATTTACTTGAATGCATTTCCCACAAATAGCAAGGAATTAAAGAATTTTGTGCTGGAGAAGTTTCGTAAAGGTATATGGGGAAAAGAGTTGGGTAGAAAGAAGAAGTATTATGTTCAAGAATTCAACCCCACTTGGAATCTCCAACAAAAAGAATACATTGGAGCTAGCATTCCGTGGAGGGAAAAGGTTCTTATAGCTCAATTAAGAACTAACTCACATCAACTTCGGTGTGAAACGAAACGATGGAAGAGACCTAAAGAAGCTTGGGAAGAAAGGGTAGATACTTTTTGTACTTCTGGGGCAGTGGAATGAGAAAAACATTTCATTTTGGAATGTGGCGCTTTCAGAGACATCAGGGACCGTTACCGTAATCTGTTAGCATCAATTCCGTGGCATTGTCTTTTCAGTGATGGAACTGTTAGAAGGTTGGGTCAGCTCATCATCAATTTAAGTAAGAAAATGATTGAATTGCAGCAGGCAAAAAACAAGGATGTTGGTGATCCCATAGATCTCGTGGACATTAAAATATCATTTATTCATAACCGTTTTAGGTTTTGGGTTTTATTGGATTTTTTTTTATTGATATAATTTCGAGTAAAGTTTATAGAATTGTAATTTTTTTGTTATTGTACCTGCAGTGCATCAGGTTTTTCCTGATTGTGACATTAATTCATCTTGATTAGACATATGTTTTCAAAAAAAAAATTATTTTGCAATGGTTCAACTATAAGATTTATTATTGTTTAAATATTTTAATTATTTTAATTTGTTTTTTTTGGATTCTATTGGTTGCAAAATTCAACATGTTATTGCAAATTTCATAGATATTTGTGCAAACTACTCCATATTCACGCTTTTTATTTATTGAATAGTCCGTTGTTCTCATAATAATATCCATTGTTCGGTAAGAATACCTTACCGAGAAAAGGAGACACGAACACAGGACCTAAACCACTATGCAATCACACAATGAACGATGTGAATCACATGGACAAGGCTTAGTTGGACACAACTGATTGGACAGGGTCTTGAGTGGAATTACAATTGTAAAATCTGCAGTACACCCTCAAGATTAGCACCGTGTACAGCATTGGAGGGGTGGATTGTACTCCGCCAGTGGCTATCACGTGGAGTCTTTGCGTTGTCACTAGCACATTTGCTCAAGACGTCTCAATTATGCCGGAGCTCCACTACATATGTAACACATATGTCACACATTAATTAAACCGCCATCTCGTATCGATATTCGTCCATATATATATAACTCAGACTTTATTAAAAGACCAGTCGCCCACATACAACCGTGTTGGGGCCCAACCCTAACACACTTCCACATCCAACGGTTGGGTCACTCTCGCGCTATCATTCCATAATCCAACGATGGTCACGCAGGTAACCTCGTTTGCCCTTTAACTCCTCAGCATCGCGCGATGAGATGGGTCCTAGCTTTTAACTCTCCCTCAACATCCAACGGCGGATGCATCGTCGCTTCAACTCCGGTGATCCAACGAACTCGAATGCATATCGCGTGATTTAAATGAACGAGTGTTAATTCACAAAAGTCGCGCGATATAAATGGTTTTCCAAAACCATTTGTGGCCACGCGTCAACCCATGACATACATCACGTTTTTTTTCCAAAAACTCCTTACCACTTCTCAATCGCGCGAAAGCCACCTTTCACCTCCAAAATAGGTTACATTGTTCACGCTCTCCTTGTGGTTCCTCTTCCGCCTGCGCTCGAGGTTCCGTCTCTTTATCAACACTGTCCATGACATGGTTCTGTTCAGTATGCATCTATGCACTTAAAAGAACTCTACTCCCATCAATGTTAAACATACCACATGCGTTAACACGAGCTCTCCATCGCTCCATCAATGCATTATACAAACACTATTGAATCGAACCCTTTACAATCTTGTTTTATAATGACTATATGTTTACAAAATAGTTGTACCATCAAAATTTTTGTTGTACATTTGTCATTAATTCACTATTTCAATTCCATTAACACCCTCATTTTGAGATAGGTGTCTTTTTAATCTTTTTTTAATATACAAAGAATATATTCTTTTTCTCAAACCTCACTCATTCATATAAATATTTTTTTTTTTAAATTTAAAATATAAAAATTATAGAAGTCTTATTCCAAAATAAATATACTTATTAAAACCAAAAATCTTAAAAAAAAACATTTACTCTATAATAAATATTCAGAAAATTTTTAATACTTTTAAATTCATATTTAATATGAAAAATATTTTTTAATTAATTTAAATATCCACTAAACCTACTATGTTTCATGAATAAAGAGAACAAACTATTTATTAATTATACTGTGTATTATATCCCTTTCATTCTTTAATAAAAACCTTATAAAAAAACGCATATATTAATATAATAACAAGTAGTCATAAAATTTTTAACACTTTGAAATTCACATATTAGAAAAAAAAATATTTTAATTAATTTAAAAATATTATAATATGAAAAATATTTATTTTAATTAATTTTAAAAATTTCAACCAACTGTATTTTATGGACAAGAAAACAAATGGTTCTTCATTATTTAATAGGACATATTTGTTTTATGGACAAGAAAACAAACAATTGAGTTTCCCCAATTCTTGCTGTATAAGAGAAAATTAATGATGGTTTTAACAACAGTTTTATGCTTTCCAAACAAGAAGACTATTTGTCAATTAAATGCCATAGATCCGAGTCGCTAAAAAATTACTGAAAGCAAACCATCAACTTACTCTCTACGTACGTCTCAGGTGTAAAACTCTGCCTCAACCCTTAAAACACTAACCCTAATTCAGTATTCGCATGATGTAAACCCTAACCCCTAAAAAAACGGCTTTGGGAGAGAACATACACCAACATTCAAAGGATTAAAAAGTACCATTCGTGGGAGAGCTAATCTGGCGCTCACATAATTCCTAAAAGCAACAGTCCCAGTCAAATGGCCAAAGGGATGTACCATCGGCTTCCTTCTTGTTGAACTATTTCTACCCCAAGCCAATTTCCTCCCAAATGAACCATTTTTGTTGCCAATTTGCAGGTCTTCCCATCTCACAATTTCTATTAGTGAAAAGATTCGTTTGTTTCTTAATTCTTTTATTACCCCTCGCTAAATTGTGGAGACTTTTACTTCCTATCCAGGGATCAAGTCCAAGCTAGATTTTATCTTCTGTACCCACCTTCCAGATTAGCTAGTAACCAACCAGCGAGAAAGCAGAGTTCACAACTTTCCAAATAATTGATGCATTATGCACCACAACTTTCCAAATAATTGATGAATTATGCACTTGTTTGATGAGGTTACTAACCCATTCCTCCACAATGCCAACAATTTTCCAAATAATTGATACATTATAAACTTCTTTGACGAGGTTCCTAACTCATTGTTCAACTGTGTCAACCAGCTTTTCCAGATAATTGCTACATTACGCACTTGTTTCCAATTCCTCAATTGTGCCTAAGTATATATCTGATTACTTAGACTCACAAGCCTTTTCCTTGTATTAGGTGGAGTTGGATTAACAAAATACTTCAATTTACCATTTACTAAAAAACCTAAATTGATTAGATTGTAAACCTTAACACTAACATAAATTCTTAATTTTTACTTTAATTTAATTATATTTAAACTAAACTAAGCAGCAACTTTATTAGAAAGAAAATCCTCATAAACATGTTGAAACTCAAATTGCAACATTTCTATATTTACATTAAGCAGCAAGTAGTAGCTACTCTGTCATACTCATATTGATGCCAAAAATAGGCTAAGCATATGTAGCAGATCTAATCTACACATCAAATGCATATGCTCATGGGTCGTCCTAGTAATTATCAATTGGTTACCATCATCAACACAAAAGTTGTTTTACTATAATTTAGATAGATTTAAACAACTACTATATAGCACATAAATTTTAAATTTTTACTTTGATTTAATTATATTTAAACTAAATTAAGCAGCAACTTTATTACAAAGCAAATCCTCATAAACATACTCAAACTCAAATTGCAACAATTATTTCTAATTTAATTTAACTATACTTTATTACAAAGCAAATCTTCATAAACATGCTCGAACTCAAATTGCAACATTTCTATAATTACATTAAGCGCATGTAATAGCTACCCATAGACATTTTCAAAATCACATTGCAACATTACTATATATAAATTAAGGGATAGGTAGTAGCTACCTTGTAGCTTTATTTAAATTATGTTGTGATCAAATAAATTTATTTTTTTATTAAATAAAACATATATATATATATATATATATATATCACGTATCCTTGAATTCGTAAGTAATGCGTCGTGAATTGGAAAGCGTACCATGTAAGGGTGAGTATTTTTTTTAAACCTAAAAGTTGAAATCATATGTTAAAAAGTTTATAAACAAAATTACCAATTAGAAAAATATATTTTTAACTTGTATGGTGCAGCAAGCCGAAGCTATATGTGACACGAATGAAAGTGATACACGGTCCTCATTAAAGAGCACCACCTGTTATTTATTTACTTACATGAAGTCACATTGCATAGGCTTAACTGCTACACTGAAAAAAAAAATTTATAAATTGCCTCCACTGTTCACCATCAGCTTCTGTCCAGATTTGGCAATGAATTGCATCAGCTTTGATGACTTTTATCATGCCTGTAAGAAGCTTCTTTAGTTATAAAAATATGACAAAGCAATAAAAAATCAAAAGCATATTCCACTAAAATCGCACGCTTCGTTGAGTGCTCCACAAGTTTATCAAAAATTTCTTGGAGAAGGGGTTTCTGACAGTGCGTAGACTGAAGGGAATATCTAGTGTATATTATTGGCTTTTACTACACACTGCTTTTGATATGAAAGCTGGCAATACATTTTCATGAAGTCTGTCTGTCTGTTTATCATCATTTGGGGCTGAACTTAAAGATGGGTTGGGCAGGTTATAACAAGCTATGCCATGAGTGAGTAAGAATCTGAGAATTGAAGAAACTGCAGAATGTCCAACAACAATATCCCTCGGAGAATATCTGCAGTCCCACGAAAATCAGACGTGTTTTGCATATTTACTCAACGAAGGCAAAGGCCTGGAATCACACAAAATGTTCAGGTCGATGGCTATAATTCATGATTTCGAGCTTCGAGGCGTCGCATGTTCGAATTTTATAGGCACGAGATGCTCTAAAATCTGAAGAACACACAATGGACAAGCCTAATTCTGATGTGGCTGTAGACGAACCCCATGGCCAGGCAAACAAAAAGGATTACATTAATCGTGCTGCTCTTTGCAGTTCTTTCAATTCTGCCATATCAATCATACGCAAGAGGAAGGGAAAATACATAGTAGAGGAGACCAGTAATTCATTTGAATGTAAAAAGTGGGCTTCTAAGAAGAGGCCATTGGAGTCTTCTGACTCGTCTGAAGGTCGCGATTGCAAGTGCTCCAAAGGGTCTAGTGGTGTTTCTTTCCTAAAGCGAAGTTTAAGCCTGGAGACTGAGATGGGGGAAGGGTCCTATGCAGGGGATCACCATATGCCCAACCCCCAATTGTCTCCACTGCACGTGATGCTCAATAGGGATTTCATTGTGACGTCTCCTTTGAAGCAGAACTTGAGGCTAACAATGGCTCTGACTCAGAAAAAGAGAGATGACTTGGAGAAACTGATATTGGTGGGGCATTTCAGGGCTATTATGTCGTTCTGGCAGTTTGGGCTGGGCCCTGATGCTTTGCGTGTTCGGACGGAGGCCAACGCAGGAGGAACTTCTACTATCTCTGAGGTCTAGTTTTGAACACTTGCTCGCTACATTTGTCTGATTGAGGTCTGGACTTTGGCCTTATTTCTGCTCCATTCTTCTGATTGAGGTCTGGACTTTGGCCTTATTTCTGGTGCAACTCTTTCCTACCTTCTTAGACGCAAGGCATATCCCTTATTTTTCAAAATTTCATTGACTACTACGTTAGTATCATGGAAAAGCTAGAATATTCTGAGTGTTTATATATGCAACATAAATTTGCTGACATTTTACATGTATGAAATTATTCTTGTATATAGGTTAAACTAATTGTCATATGGGAAGGGGCTCATATATACTCTGCCAGATTTATGTACTTAGCCCAAGCTTAAATACTTTGTTCATGTTTATACCCTATTCAACCCTTATCAGTAAGTTCATGTTTATACCCTATTCAACTCTTATCAGTAAAACTAATATTGAGAGCTTCTTACAAGCTTGGCTTACCTTCACTATTATTCCAAAATTACCCAGGTCTCCCTATGTTGGTACTTAGCTTATATGTCCCATTTGTCCTTGATGGTTACTCAGAAGATCTGTTTTTTCAGAATTACACTTATTTGGCACCCATGTTCTCATTGTGGCATGACACGTGCATACTTGCCTTTTACAAAAAAATTATCACGATATCAGTCATAGCAAGCCTTGATGTTTTCTTACATTTACCAACTTCCTGAAGCATAACTCCTGATCTGAATGAGAGCTGTCTGCCTGGAGTAATATTTCCATTTTGCTGTGAATAAATCTTGTTCTCAATCAGAACTTTTTATTTCTTTCTTCCCTGTGTTTGTAAACTGTTTTCTGAATCAGGCTTTTTGGCTCCACCATAGGGGGACGGTAAATATTTTAGATTGTACCTAAGATCCTCTCTGCATAAGGTACATCCACATGGCGTATAGATACTGGTATTGGTTTGGCGACATAGCCAAGTGGTAAGGCAGGGAGTTGAAAATCCTTTACCTCGGTTCAAATCCGAGTGTCGCTATATCAGGAAGAATAGAGAAAGAGAAGAAAATGTTTGGTCTTGATTACATAGACTCTCACATTATTTCTGCGGTGATACAGATGGATCAAATAGTCATCTTCTTGTTATTCGTTCCAAGAAACAAATCATGGATCTCTCGTATGACTTTGTTATAATATTTGGAATGAAGAGGTCGATCATCTCAAATTTGCCTTATGCACTGGTTACTATTTTAAAATCTTCTCTAAAATTTCCTTGATTTTTCATAATGTTGATGCTTAATTTTGGTATCTGGTTCATCAAAAAATTTAGGATTAAATTTAACCAGGGGTTAATTTTCCCCTTTTTTTTGCCAAAAAAAAAAATTAATAATTTTCATTTTTTCCTAAAATGATTTATCCAAATTCACCAAAATTTTCTACAAACTATATAAGATCCTTGAAAATTGAATATTTTACAAAAACATAACCAAACATTTTATGGTTAGTTGGTATTTTAAGAACTAGTAAAATTCACCAATGTTTCACCTTTTTTTTTTTTTGGATTCAGACCACTACCACTATAACCCTTAGGTACCTACATATGCCCCTTCCACAGACACAGTGAGACACAGGTAAGTCAGAGGATTTGAACCTCAAATATTTTGATACATAACAATTCATTTTCACGGCACTTGCCAATTGAGTTGTGCCCCTGGGCTCCAAGATTTCACACTTTAAAATGAGTATAGATCCTTAATTTTTTTTCCTGACTCCATTTGTCTAAGTTGATTTCCATCCTCAAAATCTAGACCCAACAGCCTGCCTAAGTCCATGATTTCTGAATTCTTTAACCGTATTTGGATCTTGCTATTTGGTGTTTAAAAATATTGGTTTTGGATTGAGATCATTCTCAATATACGAGTCTTTGGTTGTTTGGATTATCATAATATCCACTTGTCTGGTTCGAGCCTCATAAAATTTTGGCTATTCTTGGCAACTCTCAGAAATAGGCACTGCACTTTAAAAACCTCACTTCCAAAGTACCTAAACTAGTGGGTGAGTACAAGTTGATTATTTATCAAGGGAGACCAAGAAAATTATCTTTTCAACTTGCACCCACAAGTTACAACTGCGTCTGAATTTTAAACAATGCAAAGAAGCCGATGTGTCCTTTATTCTATAATGCAAATCATATATCCACAATTCAGGCATTGTGCAAATTTTTAACAATGCAAAGAAGCCGGGGTGTCCTTTATTCTATTCTGCAAATTGTATATCCACAAATCAGACATTGCAGGTACACGCTAACCGCCAAGGAAAAGAATTCCATCGCATTGTGCATGTGCCAATGCTCAAATGCTACAGTGAATAAAATGTTAAACATGCAAGATCATTGAAGCCACAAAAGAGTCCTTACCACTTCTTTCCTTGCCTGAATTACTGCTGTTTCTATTAGCAGCAGTAAAAGAAATCCAGAAATGCTTATTTCTTGGGGAAAACATGGGAAAGTGTTATGTGGAAACATGATATTAGTTCATCAGTTTATTGTGAGTCATGACTGGTCTGCATTACTAATTGCGTACTATTGCTTTTTTAAGTCAGATTACTTTGGACTGATTGTGGTTGGTTTCATCAGGCTTTGTCAGTGGAGTACTTTGTAAGGAGATTTCAGGCCAAAGACATTGTAACAGAAATGGAGGTGGCCCATCGTGACTGCTCCTCTTTTGGCATTTATTCTTAAGCACCTGGGAATAAGCTGGATCTTGGTTAATTTTGAGTTTCAAATAGCCTAACCAAACCTAGTTTGATCTATAGATTTATCTCATTATGAAGATTGTTTACTTCAAGCTTTTCTGAATGAACCTAAGCTGTCTATGTTATTTGTAGGTCGAATATTGCTCTATGAACTGGAAAAAGGTAGATTATATTTGCACATTGTATGGTCAACGAGTTGGTGTTTCAGTCACTCGAGCCATGTCTTATCCAGATCCAGAGCAGTTTTCTCAAGATATGGCCAACAAACTACTTCATAAGAAGCTTTTCGGTTTGGTAAGATGGTTCACGCGTCTTTTTTTATATTGGTTGGAAAATATAATTTTTCAGAATTTACAATGAGTGCTACATGTTTTCAAAAAAGATGCTGGAAAACATATTTTCTAAGATGAGGAAATGATTTTACAACGGGAAACCAGTATGATTCTACATGAGAGAAATTGGTTTTCACATAACTATTATCTTGTCTGCTAGACTGCAAACGCGAAAAACAAGTCAGTACGAATCTTACTTTCAACAACTCTGCAGGTTGTGGCCATGGAGGGGGTGGCTGACAGGCATTGCTTTTCTCAATGTATTCTCCATGTCTGGTGTGAAACTGAGAGAACTGCAAGGCTTCTTGAAGCTGAGTACTTAGGTATTGTTTAAACTTTACTTCCCTAACTCTAATAGATAAAGTGGCTTGGCCCAAATGGTTAGGAACACAGGATTCACAAGTTCAGATTTTGTGAAGCCACATTCTGTCTATATTGTCTGCACAATAAGACCCATTGCCAACCAGGGGACTATCCCTGTTCAGGAATCATGGCCTCAATTCCTTGGCAATGTGGAAGGTCCTATTTTGCTAACCTGATATCGTTATCCCACAGCATATATATTGATCAATTATTTGGTTGTCTTTCTTTTTCTGCAAGTTAGATGATCTGGTTGTCTTCTGAATTTTTGGTGATGTTCAGAGGTTTCACAAGAGTTAGAGATCACAGATGATCTCATTATGGTGCTAACGGTTGCAGATGGATTCCGTGCAAAGCCCATATTCTATGAGCATTTTCTGATCGGAGAAGGCCATCTTGGTGGCAGTGTATAGTTGAATGTATATAAAGTTAGATTTCATGGGATGTGTACATTCCCCATTGAACAGATGCCCGCAAACATCTCATCCATTCATTGTACAAAACTACCAACGTGTCAAAGTACATATTGTATTTATCACAAAATATAACTTTATATCCAAATAATAAGGGCAGAAGAAAGCATCTACACTTCAGTTTACTAGAAGAATTGCAATTTGTGATATTAATACCATTCATGTCTGGGAGATTCAAATCTCTCTTTGCAATTTGTGATAGCATTACCATTCATGTCTAGGAGATTCAAATTTCTCTTTACAATGTAATATAACTAGTTTTAAGGGGGGAGATTATGCAACCAAAGCTTGATTAACAAGTCCTATTCCAATTAGCTGGATAACTATGTGATGTTTCAATGTCTAATAGTATGCATTATTCCAATTAGTTGGATAACTGTGCTATGAATCAAAAATGTAAAAATCCTTCAAAAGCATAATATATAGGCCAGTCCACACCGGCTGATAGTTTTAGGTAATTTCAGTTACCTTTCAAGATAGATTCTTTCAGAAATCAGTCTATTCTCTTGAAATAGTCTCCCTTAAACCACTATAATTTCCTCGAGAAATAAAGGAACTTAAAAATACCTTTTGACCTGGTTTCGTCTCATTTTTCCAATGCATTGCTGCTTTGTGCTAAAAATTCACTCAACGGTGATTCAACAATTGCTTGAATAAGTTTTTAGGACTTGTCCGTTTCAGGCGATACATCCTCTCAGGGACTGATGAAAATCCCTGCCTAAATAATTCTTAACCCAAAAGATCGAGGGGCTCCTTTAATATCGAATTAACAAGGCCACAGACAACTTTTTTCTTCTTACAACAAAGCTTGATAGAAGGCATTTATTAGGAGCTATTTAGATTAAGGCTATCAGAAGTTCCAATTCCAAAGTGCTCAAAGGTGCCCAGATGAAGGCAGATATGTAACCACATTACAAACAATAACCTTAAAGATACATGAATGGCTATTTTTTTTAATTAAAAACTGACTACATCTAGAAAAAAAAATATTACTGCACCCACTCATAAATTAACTAAAACAAGACAGTTATCTCCTGCGAGATTGGGGAAAACTGATAAAACAACAGCAGCAGTAATTTAATGGGCTGTCCATATGTGATAAATAGCATGAATCAAGGGCAATTCACCTTCTTGAATTTTAATTCAAAATAAATTCATTATATTGGCTGTTTGTAACCCGTGTTTGTCCAGCAATGGCGTTAAAATAACTAAATACGAAGATTAACTAATGTCCATGTTGGCGTTAAAATAACTAAATACGAAGATTAACTAATGTCCATGTTTCAACAGCCAATAAAGCAATTTTCCAAAAGAAATTTCATATAGTTTATTTTTAATATAGTTAAAAGACACAGTAAAAAGTGAACACACTAACATAATTTCATCTTAACCCATATTTGCATAAGTATTGCTGCATCAAGGAATATTTTGGCAACTCTCAATGCATAAGGTAAGGGATCAAGCTGACCATAAATTTCAAGGTACAATTCAAAACAAATTAACATATATAAACAATATGCTGACCCAAACATTATACAACACTTGCATATATGAAGAATGCCAATGTCTACCTGAGCATTGGGCTGTAGATGTGCGGTGTAAAAACATATAGCACTTCAATGTATAAATGAAATAGGAAATCAGCAAAGCTTTTAGGAACAAAATTGTAATCCAACACTGGAAATCCCCATATCACTGCAAGGTAAAAAAGCCATAAAAAAAGCTTCAGACCCTTAACTCAGATGTGTAGCATTAAAAAACAGAGGATTTGGCTTGCCTCTGAAATAAAACAGACTAGGCCCCTGTTCAAATTCTTAACAAAATCGAGCAATTCGTGACCAACAACAAAATTTGCATCTTGGAGTGGACATAAAACTTAGATCTGAAACGCTAGGAAGATGATAGATGGAGCATGACCTAACTAAATGCCTAAAGCTTTAAGAAAGAAGATTGGGGATTTGAGAAATGTTTCTTTTACAGAAACTCCTCATTTTCTGGCCAGAGAGGGGACAATCTCTTAGGGCGTGTCGTTTTGAGAATCTCGGGCAGAGCCATATGAAATGTGTTGAGAATCAAACCTTGGCCTGCGGTTTAGAAGAGAAAAAATCTGTGATGCTGCGAGTCCCTGGAGGAGGAGGAGGCGGGGGCTTGTGGGGTTTCTGGGAGAGCTTGGGCTCATTTTCTTCTTCGTCCTCGCTATCGCCGCCACCGCCCCCTTTGCCAAAGGTGGACAGCGAATCTTCGAGAAAGTCCGACATTCTCCTCTGCCTGGAGACTGCGGACGCAACATCATCCAATCTGATGGTCTTGTGCTTCTTCTCCATGGCCACTCTCCAAGCGCTCTCGGTCAGAATTTCCAGGAAGGACTGCACGGCAGTTGCCATTACCCAGACGGCCTCGCCCGTTACTTGACGAACGTCTCTGTCCAACTTTATGATTCGCTTCAATCGAGCCAGAGGAAACGGTGGCGCATTTGCATTTGAATTTCCATTACCCTCCTCCGCGGCCTTTTCATCCTCGTTCTCCTCCTGGGTCTCACCATTTTGTGGGGAATCTGCTCTGATTGAAGGAGATTCCTGCTCTTGTTGGTTTTGTACCTGCTTATCCTCTTTTGAGGGCTCCAGATGGGGATGTGGTTGATTGTATTCTGCTTTCTGTGCATCTGTGAGGGATTTCCATAACTGAGAGAGAGCTTTTGTTGCGGGGATGTTGGGGTGGGATTGCTTGACCTTTTCTCTGTTGAGGCTACAGAAATTGAAGTATGGCGATAGCTTCTTAGCCTTGCCTTCTTCGCTATTTCCCTTGCGCTTCTTGGCGGATCCAGCCATGGTATTTACGGTCCAATTACCACTGTTGCTGCTGCGATCTGCACTACTGAGCAGAAAGGAGGGAGGGAATGCGATTTTAATACCCAAAAAATGGAGGGAAATTTGAATTTTAAACAATATTTCCATTAGAGTGACGTAGAGAATAAGACACAATGCTCCCTAGATTAGAGTAAATATGAACAACGAAGTTGAGAGCAAATGAAGTTACTTGTTCTCAAAACTGAAGAGTTGAAAAAACATCAAAATAAAAATACGTATTTCATATTTTTTTAAATCAATTTAAAATTATAATATTGAAAATTATTTTTAATATTATATTTTGATTTTAGAAATAATTTTAAAAATTAAAATAGTATAAAAAGATTTTGGGATTAAATTTAGTGGACTGGGCAATGATAATGAGTTGATTCTAACCACTACCACTATAACTTTTTGCATGCTAATTAACTGGAGCCTCCAAAATCCATTCAAATGTGAACTCATATGCACCCACCTCAAACTTCACAAAGACTTCATATTACGATCTCTTTTTTTAAATAACGATAATGATGATACTAAGCTATATAGACAAAAAGGAAAAGTACATGTTAATTATTCATGAAGAGATTGGATAAGATGTCGATTAACTGACCCTCTGAGGTCCATTCAAATGTGAACTCATATGCACCCACCTCAAACTTCACAAAGACTTTATATTACGATCTCTTTTTTTAAATAACGATAATGATGATACTAAGCTATATAGACAAAAAGGAAAAGTACATGTTAATTATTCATGAGGAGATTGGATAAGTTAGTTAAAGTAGGTGGTGTTGTATTTAGTGAATAGGTTAAATGTTGAAACCTTAGGTATAAATTGTCATCGCATTGTTAAGAGTTTGAGTTTTGGTGGCTCTTTGGGGGTTTTTGTGATATGGGTTTATATGCATCATTTGTATATTGTTTTCAATATTAATGTTTGTTTTAATAGTGTAAATGTTATTATAGTGATTTTGATTCTTATCACAAGACCTTTAAGTGTCTCTTAATGGCACCCCTAAGCTTAAGGACATATCTCTTGATTTATTGATTGTTGCCATAATCCATATTAATGTTGTCGTTAACCACTAAGAACATGATTTTGCTAAAGGACGTGTATAACTTCCATGAGGCGATGAACTGCTATTAAATGAAATATGTGTCGATATTTTGTTGATGACTGTCCTAGTGGTTCTAGCAAACTCAAAATGCATGCACTTTTAGAGTATTACATGAGCAATATTTTTCATAAGATGATTCTTAAAGCCTAAATTAAGGAAGTTTGGGATACACACTAGTGGCATTGCCTTAGTGTTTGAGGCTAAGAACAGGGTTCTTTCTATTTTTGTTTCAAGAAAAGTAGTGCTACATTATTATGTTCGAAGGACCTTTGCTATGTTTGAACACCTTAGTGGAGTTATTCCCATGGGATGAGAATTTATTTCTTGAACAATCCACACAATTATCCATGTTTAATTTTAAGAATTTTGGAAAACATTATTGTTCCTAATGGGGGGTTTATTTATCATGAACCACCTCAATCCTTTAACACTAGGTCCCATAAGAGAGTTTTCCTACAAATGAATTTGTTAAGTGACCTTGAAGAATGTAACACCCTCCTCCCACACTTACCCAAGCTTATCGGTTCACTGAGGTAAATATGTGATGAAGAGTTACTATGATGTGACTCAACCTCCTAGATCACTTTAAGTAAGTGGAATCGACAAATCAAAAAAAACCTCACTGACTTCCCTCAGGTGCTACAGGACCCCCAAGGGCTAAACTACCCTTCCAGGTGCCCAGACCTTGAGTTAAACCTCTTTTTCTTATGTCCTGTACTCCCAGACGTTGGCACAGCACTGCAGGAATTCAACTGTAACCCTCCAGTCGCATGCATAAGCCTGAAAGGGAGTGACTGTAGTCTTTTTCACCTAGTTCTATGTCTGCGACCGCGAGATCTGAGACACTTTTTCAAAGCTAGTCTCTAGACCATTGCCCAGAACTTAATGAAATTTTCCAGAATGACAAATGACACAAGGAAAAAGTATCTAACACAAAACTTAATCAAGGAATTGACCTAACCAGGCCTAACCATGGCAAACATTTCACCAAACACATCATGAACATGTAATGTACATGTCATAAATACACATTTGAACATAGGGGTCTCATACTTATCTAAGAATCTTCAAGAAGGTTTGATGTCCTCTCATAATAGCTACAATATCATCTATTAGGTCATGAATTCATTAACATTTTATTTACTAACCAAAACATGATGAGAGCCATAACTCAAGTTTTTCATAAAACCATGCATATAACCAACATACAACCAGAATAATAACAGTAATAGAACAACCATTAAAGCCACATAATAACAAGTACAATTACTCATAAAATACAAGAGGAAATGAGCTCTTATTAATCATATGCAAAAGTTAACAAAGTCAGGGACTTACATGTACCACCCAATCGTAGATTGGGTTGAACCAAATCTCTCTTTCAGCCAACCACCCCCGCATCATATGCATGAATGTGGGATCTCATGGAATAAACCAACCAAAACCAAACCAGGGCTTCCAGAGGCCAAATCACATCAACCCTCAACCGATGATTCCACCTCACAGTTAGACATCACTAGCCATCACCATATTGGTCTCTATCAAAGCTATCCAGGACTCCAGAGTGTTTGTTCCAACCCGGCGCCAGGACTAGTAACTCAACCCTCAACTTGTCCCAGGGATCTAGAACGTTTATCCAGCCAAGACTTTCAGGACTAGTAACTCAACCCACTAAGGGCATCAGAGCATTTTTCCAACGAAGGCTTCAAAGACTAGTAACTCAACCCAAGTTGTTACAAGGCTTTCAGAGTGTTTATCCAACCAAAGCTCCAGGAACTAATAACTCAACCCACAACCATAAGGAACATGAGCACCAATTAGAAAACAAAATAGGAAAACCAACAACACCATGGCTATTGAGGAATGGCAAGGTTAGGAAAAACCACTGCCAGTCTAGGCAATCCTCCATGTCAATGAAAAATTGTAGCCGAATAACCACATGCATACACCATGCATGCCAGAACTAGCAAGTAAACCATACATGCAACTCGGTATCGGCAAAGTAATACAATTGTAGTTGTTGATTCTGCTTTCCCCTTGCACTTTTCTGCTTTCCTTTGTCTTCTTTCTCCATATCCAATGTGCTCCAAGATTTCTCTAAGTGTG
The DNA here is from genome assembly GCA_034641835.2 of Pinus albicaulis. NCBI lineage: Eukaryota > Viridiplantae > Streptophyta > Pinopsida > Pinales > Pinaceae > Pinus > Pinus albicaulis. The sequence continues at coordinate 1,231,138,917 of CM076578.1, read as the reverse complement.
CAAGAGTATGAGAGAAAGAGAATAGAGAGAGAGCTCCAAGCTAAAACTGGCAAAAGTCTGTGAATTGATCCTTAGAAGCCTTTTCATAATTGACGCATCTATTTTCTTCATTTTCCTCTATTTTTCCTTCAATTTTCCTTACATGCAATTATGTGACCTTTCACTCTCATTTTCTCCTATTTCCATTATTTTCACAAATAAAAATGTCAATTAATGTCACTTTGCATTTGCCAATTTCCATAGTCGTTAATTAATCGTCAATGATCCCCATCACTATGTTTTTCCCAACATTCAGCTTGGAATATATGTCGAATGACCTTGGTCTTATTTTTCCTTTATTAACTTTATTACATGGACTTTTAACCAAGGTTGTTACCGAACCCTCCTTCTTGGGGGAACACCATCTGCGGTGTTTAATGACACCTATAAATCAACAAAACACATGTTGCCCACAGATATTTATAACACATCTCGATGCAACATTTACATCATATCATATTGTTGAAAATAAAACCAACATATCATAAACACCATACTTCTTATTGGATACATATACCAAAAGATATCCGTTCAACCAACGAATAGAGAAGGATACATAGCCCACATCTGATCAACCTTCTCCCATGTAACGTCATCAGGCCCAAAGTGCTTCTACTACGCTCTAAATTTCTCAATTGCTCGATTCCAAAGCATGAGCATCTTTCACTGCAAAATGCACTGAGGTTCCGGCTAGAATTCTCCTTCTAGTTCCACCTGCAATACAGACCAGTCAATCACATGATCAACATCTTTCACATACTTCTTAAGTAATGACACATGGGAAACATCATGGATTTTCATTGTAGGAGGTAGTATAAGTCGATAGTTTATTAGTCCAAACCTCTCAAGAATTTTGAAAGGTCCGCAATACCGAGGTTCCAGCTTCACACATGATCCAATCCTCAAGGAGCTCTTCTTGGACTTGATGCGCAAGTACACCTGTTCCCCAACATGAAACTCCTTAAATGCCTTGTGTTGATATGCATAGCTCTTATGCTTGTCCTGTGCTACCTTTAAAAAGTTCTTGATAAGTTGCATTTATTGTTCCATATTTTCCAATATGTTTGGTCCAATCAACACCCTGTTCACTGGATCACTCCAACTGATAGGAGTGTTACAACTTCGGCCATAAAGTACCTCAAATATTCATGTGTAACACCCTCCTCCCACATCTACCCAAGCTAATGTTACACCGAGGTAAACATGTGACAAAGAGTTACTATGATATGATTCAACTCCCCACGTACAATTAAGGAAGTGGAATCGACAAACCCAAACTAAATTGGCCTTCCTTAGGAGCTACAAAACCTTCATGATACAATCAGCACCTCTAGGTGTCCAACCTCTGAAATAACTTTCTTCATAACTGAAATAAACCTCCATTCGCTCCCATGACAAGCCCTCCATGCAACTAAGACCCTCTAGACGCTCCCACAACAAGGCCTCCATGCGGCTGTGGCCTTTTTCACACATTTTTTTTTCTAGCAACCCTATATTCTAAGCCACTTTTTCAGGGTCAGGACTCAGACTTCTATCCAAAACTTTATGAAACTTTCAGAAATGATAAATAACATGATGATAAGGCCTCTAATGCAAAACTTAAACAATGACTTGACATGACAAAGCATAGCCATGACAGACATTCCATCAAACACATCATGAACATGTAATTTATAGGTCATAACAATAGATATGAGCATAGGGACTTCACACTTATCTAAGAATCATCAAGAAGGCTTGATTCCCTCTCATAATAGTTGAAATATCATCTATTAGGTCATACATTCATTATTCGTTCATTTTCTAATCAAAACATGATGAGAGCTATAGAGTCAAATTTGTCATAAACTATGCTTATAACCAGCATAAAACCAACATATCGACAATGATAGAACAACCATTATAACCACATAATAACAACCATATTTACACATAATACACGAGAGGAAAACAGTTCTTATTAACATATGAAAAATGCAACCAGCTTAGGGAATTCCACGTACCACTCGACCACAAATTGGGTTGAACCAAATCTTTCTTTCAACTAATCACCCCCCTGTTGTATTCCAATCATGAATGTGAGACTTACAGCGAAACAACCAGAGCTTCCTTAAGCTTTACCACAATCCACCAAGGGATTCTTAGGCCCAAGCCCTCATCTATACAACCAAGCTTTACCACAATCCCACCAAGGGATTCCTAGGCCCAAACAAGAAGCACACATTACCATGCTTTACCACAATCCCACCATATATTGGTCTAGGGATCACTAGGCATATACAATCATGGATGCCTTTGAATCTCTCCACTTGAACCGTGAGGAATTTATCTGTCTCCACCTTTAGGATTTACTATATATCCCGCCATTCACTGGTCGAGGATTCCTAAGCCCAATGGGGATCCAATATCTAGGCTTTATCATATATCCCTCCATTCATCGGTTGAATATTCCTAGGCCTAACGAGGGCATACACAATCAGGCTTGACCGCAATCCCACATTCATCGGTCCAGGAATTCCTAGGCCTTTTGTCTCCTCCTTAGACCACCCCACTTAGTTTCGAAACCATCTGGCAATCCAGCTCAACTAAGTAAGAAAAAACCCCATCACACTATGGTTATCCGGAAATGGAAAGGCAAGGTTGAAAACCATTGTCACACCTGGAAAAACCCCTGCCAATAATAGCAAGAAAACCAAAATCACGCATGGATGTACCATGCATTCCAAAAATAGCAAAGAAATCACACATGCAACTCGATACCTGCAAGTAATACCGTTGTAGCCACTTGATCTCACTCTTCATTGCTTGATCTTTATTTATCTTTGCTCTCTTGCTCCAAATTCCAAGTATGGCACACTCCTCCAAGAGTGCTCTAAGAAAAATCTGTGTGTCCAAGAGTATGAGAGAGAGAGCTCCAAAAACAATAAAAAAATGTTGTGAATTAATCCTTAGAAGCCTTTTTTATCAACGAGGCATCTATTTTTTTCAATTTCGATTATTTTCCTTCAACATGTGACATTTCACCTTCCTTTTCTCCTATTTTCCATTATTTTCATAAATAAAATGTCGATCAATGTTTCTTTCCTTTTCAAATCCTTTTCCATTGCTTTTGTTAGTTCCCCTTAGCCATAATAAACCAAATGAATACCCACACTATAATGTTTTGCCCAACATTCAACTTGGATTGTAGATTTTAACTCTATACAGAAATTGCCTGCAAACGAATTCTTAAAACATAAAAATAAACAATGACGAGAACATAAAACAAATATACACAAATATTTTCCCCTAGATTCCAAAAGCAGCACTACCAGATTGATTTTTTCATGATATTCCTTTTAATGTTACAATACATGTATATATACATGTTGAAGCATTCATAACCCCATATTAGAACATAATCGTAGTTTCCTTGACCGGATCTACAAAATACCATGGATAGAAAACCATCATGCCCAAAACCATGTGAAAAACCCATGCACAGAACCATGGGTAGGTCCACCCCACTATCTTTGGGTCCGCCCCCCATCCTTCGGTCCACCCAACTATTATTGGGTTCGCCTAAAAAAATTATCGAGGCGCTGCCCCGGACCCTACCGCCCCCCTGCAAACCCCCCAACAGGGAGCGCTGCCACCCCCTTGTTGCGCCTCGCGCAATGTATAGTGCTTGGGACTAGTCATGGAAATAATATAACACACACCCAATAGGAATACGTGTCTCATGACCTTGGTCTTATTTTGTCTTTATTAACTTTATTACATGGATTTTTAACCTAAGGCTATTACAAACCCCTAACACTGTCATCGGTGTTCAATGACACCTACAACCAGCAAAATCATTGAAAAATAGTACTTATGGAGCTTTATAACTTAGCTCAATGCAGTATTTACAATGAACAACTTGCTGAAGAACATAACCAACATGACAACCATATCGCTTATTGGAGATTTATAACATAGCTCATGGCGGTATTTACATCCATATACATGTATACATACCAAAATTGTTTTGCTTCGGCTGACAAACAAGGAAGGATACATAGCTCACATCTGATCAACCATCTCCCATGTAGCTTCATTGGGCCCAAAGTGCTTCCACTGCAATTTAACCTGCTCGATTACTCGGTTCCGGAGCATAAGTATCTTTCTCTGCAAAATACACTGAGGTTCCAACTGGAATTCTCCTGCTAGTTCCACCTGCAATACAAACCAATCAATAACATGATCAAAATCCTTTATATATATTTTAAGCAATGAAACATGGAAAACATCATGGATTGTCATTGTCGGAGGCAATACTGGTCCAATCCTCTCAAGGATATCAAAAGGTCCTCAATTCTAAGGTGTCAGCTCCGCACATGACCCAATCCTCAAGGAGCTCTTCTCAGGCTTGATGTGCAAGTACACATGTTTCCCAACTCGAAACTCCTTAAACAACATGTGTTGATCTGCATAATTTTTTTGCATGTCTTGTGTTACCTTTAAATTATTATTGATAACCTGCATTTCCTGTTGCATCTCTGCCAACATGTCCAGTCCTATCAACACCTTATTCACTAGAGCACTCCAATTGACGAGAGTATTACAACTCCTCCCATACAGTGCCTCAAACAGACTCATCCTTAATGAATCCTCATACCCATTGTTGTAATCAAAATCAACCAGAGGAATATAATCTTCACACTTATGTTGCTGATGCGCCACATACATTCTTAAAATATCCTCCAAAATCCTGTTAGCCCTATCCATCTGTCCATTTGTCTGCGGATGATAGGTTGTGTTGAAGGCCAACTCTGTACCCAAACCTGCAAATAACTCTTTCCAAAATCTAGAAGTGAACTTAGCATCCCTATCTAATACAATTTTTCAGAACAACATGCATCATCATTATTTCTCTGATGAGTATATGTGCTACATCACTAGCTGAATAAGTTGATTTCACCGAAATGAAATGTGCTATCTTTGTCAAACTTTCCACCACAACCATGACGAAATCAGGCTGCCTAGATGTCCTTGGCAAACCTATAATGAAATCCATGGAAATGACCTCCCATTTCCACTATGGAATCAGAATCGGCTATAGTAATCCACCTGGATGGTTAAACTCTGCCACTTCATTCCATAGATTCGTCCAATAATAGAACTTATTCACCATTGTCAATGTCTTCTGATATCCTAGGTGACTTGAATACGACTTAGCATGAAATTCCCTCAAGATAAGCTTCTTGAGCTCACCTTTGTCCGACACATAGATCATGTCCCTAAATCTGACCAAACCATCTATTTTGAGACGATAATCCACATCCTGATCACCTGTACCTTGTTGTAACCTATACCTAAGCTCCCTATACCTTTCATCCTGTTGTCCTACCTGTAAGATCCAATCATATAGATCTGTCCCATAAGAACTCATAGTTGCAATGTGATTTACTTGTACTCTTCTGCAAAGAGCATCTGCAACCATGTTTTCCTTTCCTTTAATGTACCTAATCTCAAATTCAAACTTGTTGATCGTGGCCAACCATCTAGCTTGTCTAGCATTTAGATTCGATTGGTCAAACAATTATCTCGATCCATTGTGATCACTCATCAGTACAAACCTCCTGCCAAGAAGAAAGTGCCTCCACATCTTCAAAGCATGGATTATCGTTGCTAGCTCAAGATTATGTGTAACATAATTTTTCTCGTGCTCATTCAATTTCCTTAATTCATATCATACCACCTATCCCTCTTGCGCAAGGACTCCACCAAGCCCTCTCTTACGATCATCGATGCACACCACAAACTCTTTATGTGGATCTGCAATCTTGAGAAATTGAGCATTTGTCAACAAATGCTTCAACTTCTCAAAAATCGTCACACATTCCTTCGTTCATTCAAATTTCTTTCCTTTTCTCTACAATGATATAATAGGATATGAATTTCATGAGAAGTTCCTAATGAACCTCCTGTAATAACTTGTTAACCCCATAGATGATCTTACCTCATCCACATTCCTAGGAGTTTCACATTCCATGATATCTCTTTTCTTTTATGGATCCATTTCTATGCCTTCCTTGGAAGCAACATGCCCCAAATAATGTACCTTTGTCTGAAAGAAACTGCATTTTATAAGCTTGGCATACAAGATGTTTTTTAACAATCTCAATACTGCTACTAAGTGTTCGACATACTCTTCCTCATTCTTAAAATATATCAATATATTATCAATGAAAATAATAACAAACTTGTCCAGATAAGGACACAACACAATATTCATCAAGGACATAAAAGTAGAAGCATTAGTCAAACCAAATGGAACTATGACAAACTCATAATTCCCATATCCGGTCCGAAAAGCAGTCTTGTAAATATCATTTTATTTGATGTGTACCTGATGATATCTTGATCTCGGAGCAATCTTCAAGAACATTGTTGCTTCCTTCAATTGGTCAAACAAATCATCAATCCTCGGTAACAAATACCATCATTGTTCAATTGTTTTTAATCAATGCATAGCCTGAGAGTACCATCCTTCTTCTTTACGAACAACATTAGTGTGCCCCACGATGATACACTTGGCCCAATGTGTTCCTTATCAAGTATTTCTTTTAACTGCAACTTCAATTCCACTAACTCTGGAGTGCTAATCCTGTATAGTTCTTCGATGCTAGTGTTGCCCCTGGTACCAACTCAATATAAAAATACACTTCCCTATGAGGTGGAAACTTTGAAATATATGCGGGGATACATCCTGAAACTGTTGTAGAACGGGAACCTGTTCAAGACTTTTGCATCCTCAACATCCTTACATTTATCACTGAAAATATGTACTGCAAATAACACACACCCTTTCCTTTGACTGTGCTTTGTCAGCATAGTTGTAACCATTCTGACTGATGTAGATTTATTCTTACCCTACAAGATTCTTTGTTCTCCATTGTCATCCAAGAATTTAATAGCCTTGTCATAAAAGTCCACCTTGGTCTTGTGAAGATACAACCAATCCATAACCATAAGCATATTGTATGATCCCAACAGAAGTACATTCAGATGCGCTAATGTAGGCATACCATTCAACTCAAATGCACAAGCTTTTACCCAAACATTAACTCTTTTCTTTGTTCCTATAGCCAACTGCACTAACCAAGATTTTGCAACCACTTATTTATTCAAACCACTCTTATCCACTAGGTCAGGATTATCATAACTATAATTATATCCAGGATCAATCAAAATAGAAACAACTTGATCACAAATATTACCATCCATTTCGATAATAGATGCTTGGTGATCTGCCTTCTTCTTATCCAATCCTACATAGATCTGTGGAATGCTCTGCCCAACATCCTCAACTGTTTGTGCTTCCTGTGCACTGTAGATCTGAGGCCTACCACCCTGATTTTACAGAAAATCTCTCTTGAGATGCTCCTTGCCGCATGTCCAAAACTGCAACCGTCCCTTATGATCACCTTTATCATGTTTTTCTCCAGACCGAGGTCCATTAAACTTCTTATAATGTACAACATTATTTTTCTCACCTGCATCTTGGGGTCTTGTTTGCTTTGGCTACCATTTACCTTTAGTCTTGTGTTTCCATTTGCAACCTTGTTGAGATTTTGTCTTACGCTTTGATTGCTCATAACAATGCTTCAACTTACCAATGACTTATTCAAGTGATCGATGTTCATCATATTCAATCCAATCTCTAAATACTGATGGTAATCCACTAAAAAATATTTGAACTTTGTCTTTATCATCCTTAAGATACGGTACATACCTCAACAACTCCAAGAACTTGGTCGTATACTCCTCATCTGTCATTGATCCCATCTTAAACTCATAGAACTACTTATCTTTACTATCATAGTACCTCTCTAACAAATATTTCTTCCTGAAAAGTTCATGGAATTCATGCCAACTAAACTCTTATGTTCTAATGTCTCTAACCCACTTCACATCTTCCCACTAGATGTTTTATTTCCCTTTGAGGCTGAAGACAAATATTTTAGCCTTCATGTTCTCTGTGTAATCATGTAGCTAAAATAATTTCTTCATCCCGAGTAACCATGCCTTCGCATCTTCCAACTTCTTAAACTCTCCATCGAATGTAGGTGGCTTGGAATTCTTGAACTCATCTAGAAAATACCCCCTACCATTTCTCCTGTAAGTATGATAACGATAACGACCATGGTACCTGTCAGAACCAGAACTAGAATAGATCATGTGTCCATCACCTATCCTATCAGGTGTATCCAAGAACCTTCCATATCTAATTGTGTCATCCCTATTCAACCTATGCCCACCATGAGACCTATTTCCATATGCCCCATTAGTCCTATAATCCCGTCCTTGAATGATCCTAAGCGGTCCCTATTTCTACAAATCTGACAAGCTCTAAAGGATAAATACATTAACCTCTTATTGTTTCTCCTGTGCCTAAATGATCATGTCATTATCTACTTGGAAACTTCTTATTTTGCCTTCAAACTTCTCAATTTGTCTACTATATTAGGAGAGTGGTCATCACCATGCTTCTTATCTGATTTATAGGAAAAATCTCGTGAACTATAGTCTACCATCTTGCTAGTCATCTTTGATATTCATCCTGCAAGTATAGCATGTTAGCTAAACCAAAATATAAACATAACCAACATACCTCAGTATAATTCAAGGGAGGATATATCATCTGCAAGATCAACCACATTAGCACAATACATGTATAATAATAATCATATCAATATATAAACATCATCTTAATCATCATCTAGTTACCACGCATGACCATACCAACCACATATCGTGACCCCATGCATGACAACTATAACCATGACAATTCGTGCATAATGACATATAGACACTGACATGCATAAAAAATACATAATCGACATGCCTTCGTGATGACCACATCCCAAAAAAATCACCATAATATTCCACATAGTGACGTAACTGCAAAAATGACCACCACCATGCATATACAACAAGCACATATACAACCTACATGCATACATGACAAACACATTCCTCCCATCAAGTCCAAGTTTTGAATCATGCTCTGATACCACTCTGTAAACCCTCCTCCCACATTTACCCAAGCTAACCGGTCCACCAAGGTAAACATGTGACGAAGAGTTACTATGATATGATTCAACTCCCCAAGTACAGTTAAGGAAATGGAATCGACAAACGAAAACCAAACTGACCTCCCTCAGGAGCTACAGAACCTTCAGGAGCCAACCAACCCCTCTAGGTGTCCAACCATTGATATAACTTGCTTCATGACGAGAATAGACCCCCAGTTTCTCCCATGACAAGCCCTTCACATGACTGAGACCCTCTAGTCGCTCCCACAGCAAAGCCTCCATGCGATTGTCGCCTTTTTCAGGTAGTTTTGTGCCAGTGACCGCAAATTCTGAGCCAATTTTTAAGGGCGAGGTTATCAGGCCTATACCCAGAATTTCATGAAACTTCCATAAATTATAAATAACATGATGACAAGGCCTCTAATGAAAAAAATTGAACAAGGACCTTGTAGGTTTTAACCCTGTACAAAAATGATCTGCAAATGATTCTTAAAAACAAAATAAACAATAGCGAGAGCATACAACATAAAACAGATATACACAGAGATTTTACCCTGGATCCCAAATTGGGACGACCAACTTGATTTTTCATTATATTCATTTTAGTGTTACAACACATATATATACACGCCGAAGCATACATAAACCCCAATCCATTAACCCTGGATTAGAACATAGCCGGAGTTCCCTTGACCGGATCTACAAAATACCAGGGGCCGAAAACCATCATGCCCCAAAACGATGTGCAAACCCATGCATAAAACCATGGGCGGGTCCACCCACCGAAAAATAAGGTCCAATTTTTTTTCTTTCTCGTGGTACTGCCCCATACCCCGACAGGGGGGGCTACCACCCCCACCTGTGACCCCCCTGCTGCACCCGGTGCAACGTAGAAGGGGGGCTATCGCCCCCCATGCGTGACTAGTTGTGGAAAGAATATAACACATACCCAACAGACCTGACCTGAAAAGGCCTATCCATGATAGAAAGTCCATAAAACACATTGTGAACATGTAATCTACAGGTCATAACAACAAATCTAAGCAGAAGGACTTCATACTTCTATGAGAATCGTCAAGAAGGATTGATGCCCTTTGATAATAGTTGCAATATCATCTATTATGTCATATATTTATTTAATAATCAAAACATGATGAGATTCATAACTTAAATCTGTCATAAACCATGCATATAACCAACATAAAACCAAGAAATTGAAAATGATAAAACAACCATTATAACCACATAATAACAACCATATTTACACATAATACACAAGAGGAAAATAGTTCTTATTAACATATGCAAAATGCAACCAGGTTAGGGACTTCCATGTACCACCCGACCATAGATTGGGCTAAACTAGATCTTTATTTCAACCAATCACCCTCGTGCCATATTCCAAGCATGAATGTGGGACTTACAACAAAACAACCAGGGCTTCCTAAGGATTTAACGTAATCCACCAAGGGATTCCTAGGCCTAACCCCTCATCTATACAACCAGGATTTACCACAATCCTGCCAAGTGATTCATAGGCCCAAACAAGAAACATACACTACCAAGATTTACCACAATCCCACCATATACCGATCGAGGGATAACTGGGCTTATACAAGCATGGATGCCTCCAGATCTCTCCACCTAAACCGTGAGAAATTTGTCCGTCTCCACCTTTATGCTTTAATGTATATCTCGCCATTCACTGGTCGAGGATTCCTAGGCCCAACGAGGCTTCACCCTTTAGGATTTACCGTATATCTCGTTAATCATCGGTCGAGGATACTTAGGCCTAATGTGGCTCCACCCTTTAGGATTTACCATATATCACTCCATTCATCGATCGAGGATTATGTTGGAATCATGATTTTTTTTAGACCAAAACCCGCAGGCCTTAGTCTCCGCTACAATCGCCAGAGTTAGGATCCACAAGAGGCGGTTAGTCCATGTCGCGAAATACACAGGGAGTGTTGAACCCAGTGTCCAACAATCTCCCCCTCAACGCGAGCCAAGTGATTTTTGAACTCGAGACCTGTCGCTCTGATACCACTTGTTGGAATCACGATTGTCGTTAGACCAAAACCCGCAAGCCTTAGTCTCCACTACAATCGCCAGAGTTAGGATCCACGAGAGGCAGTTAGTCCATGTTGCAAAACACATGGGGAGCGTTGAACCCAATGTCCAATAGATTCCTAGGCCTAATGAGGGCATACACAATCAATATTTACCACGATCCCACCTTCACATAGTTATTCTCGTGCTCATTCAGTTTCCTTAACTCATAGCATACCACTTGTCCCTCCTACATAAGGATTCCACCAAGTCCTCTTTTGCAAGCATCTGTAAACACCACAAACTCTTTATCCAGATCTGTAATCTTTAGAACTCAATAATTTGTAAGAAACTGCTTCAATTGCTCAAAATTGGCTACACATTCCTCTGTCCATTCAAATTCATTTCCCTTTATCTGCAATTTTGTAATAGGATAGGCAATCCATGAGAAGTTCTTAATGAACCTCTTGTAATATCCTACTAGTCCCATGAATGATCTGACCTCATCCACATTCCTAGGAGTTGTCCATTCCATGATAACACTTATCTTTTCCAGATCCACTATTATGCCTTCCTTGGAAACCACATGCCCCAAGTTGTAATATTCCTAATTAGCTTATTTCTAGTTGGAATGTTATATGTTGCTTCTATTTTCAGTCTAGAAGAATAAATGGGGTAAGGAGACCCTTAAATCTCTTTAGTAGGAATAAAACACTTCCAGTGTGAATATAGATCAGTTTATATAGAAAAAATAAAGTCACCTTGGGTGTGAAAGGGAGCAATGCATGTGTACTAGATCAAGGTTGACCAAATCAACAGCGTTGTCAAAGAAGAGAGTGGAGCTAGTGGGAACAACATAGTTTTGGAGGAGGAGTCTTTGCATGGAAGTAACCTCATAAATGAGTGGGGCCAAGGGTGAGGAAGCTCATAAAAAATATAAAGGAAGGGATGGCAGCCATGAGATGCATCAAAATATTGTTTATGTTTGAGTCTTATGACTTACTGCATGCTTCAGCTGTTTAGTTGGGTTTGTTTAGTACAAGGGTATTCTCATGCAAGAATTCCACACTCTTCTTTGGAGGACTTGTTGAAGAAATTTGAGAGGAGTATTATGGGCTTCATTTCCACCATCCGACATTGGGCCAAGTAATCATCTATAGCCACAACGTAGTCTTATTGAGAAACACGTTATTTTTCATAGTGTTGCAGTGGGAGGGTCAAAACCCCTGTTGATGAGCTAGTTTCCTAGTGGAAGGGTCAATCTTTCACTCGTAAAGCTAGTAAGGAGAAGTTACAACCATTTCTTTGTCTTTTCAACCATATATATGCAAAGCTTCAGTCAAACAACTTGATTCAGCCATAGATATGCAGATTATACTTTTGGTATCTCATGCCTTTCAAGAAACCCTTGCCGGGTTATCCTGAGATTGTGTAAAAGAGACTAGATCTCCATTTTTCAGCTCTTTTGAGAAATATATCATCAGATCCATTTGTTTCTATATTATAGTAGCAGAAACTCTCATTAAATTGCATTGTCATATGCTTCAGAATTTCTGTGTTGCAGTAGTCATGGGGTTTTAGTGTTTTTGGGCTATATTGGGCTTGGGAGATCTGTTTAACTAAGCTAGAATGATTTTTTTATGATCCCATTGTATATTTGGATGCTATAATACATAAACTAATGGATACATGGGATTTTCTTGACTATTATAGCGTAATTTTCTACAAAATGTATTTTTGGTGCTTATATTGCTAATTTTCCTAAATAGGAATATTACAGTGGTATCTCTTGGGTCAACTTGTGGGGGAAATACATCTATAGCCATGGAGCAGAGAGAGATCCAAAAATTCCTTCGTCAGATTGTGCAGGACATTGCCAAATATATCAAAGAGATGAGAATTGAAAGACAGAGGGAATCCCCTAGAGGGTTTCACCATGGAGAAAGCTTTGGCACCTCACATTTGTGGTGGGAGCAAACAGTAGCACAACCTTCTTCACAATTCTCCACTATGCCCATGTTCCTATCTTTGGAAGGCGAGGAAGGAAGGCCCTTAAGGGAAGAAACCCTTGGTGATTATTTTGTGGAATATGAATCTCAATCTCGAAGATTCAAAGAACATTTGAACTTTCAGGAATTCTATCGGATCAAGGATGGTAGGAGATCCTTTAATCACCATAAAAAGGGAGGGTAAATGCAGAACTTAGATCTACATCGCAATTTGGGTAGGTTCTTTTTGCCCTCTTATGATGGATCACCCAAGTGCATAGCCAAGGTTTGGGTAGGGAAGTTGGACACTTATTTCCAACTCAACAGAGTTTCTGAAGTGGAGGCTATTAAAATAGAAGCACTACACCTAAAAGGTGAGGCAAATGAGTGGTGGTTCCATGGGTTATCTATACTTGGGCATGCTAGTATCACTTCATATTCAAACTTCACTAGGAGGTTGGTGGAGAGATTTGATCCCAGGAATCCGGAAGCTCACTTTGTTGGGCTAACCAAGCTCAAGCAATTGGGAGATTTAGAAACTTATATCTTTGATTTTTTGAAGCTTTCATTCATGGTATCTAACCTCACTATGAACTGGAGAATATGCATGTTTATTGATGGGATGGTTGAACCTTTGCATGTGTTGGTGAAATCCACTAGACCAACTACACTCCAAGAAGCTATGGAGAAGGCTAGGGATTTGCAGCATGCCTTACCCAGGGCCAAAGCACCCTTTCAGCAAAAGATTTATTCTTTCCCAAGGGAGAATCAGGAGAATACATCTCTTGATAATGATCGGAGAGATCTAAGGAAGAAAAAAATTTGTTTCACTTGTCGGGAGCCATGGGTACCAAACCACCAATGTGTTGCAGGGAAAGCACATTGCATTGAGATATTTTCTGATGAGTAGGAGAAGACCAGCGTTGTAGCAGCAGAAGGAGGTGCACCCCCCATAGAAAATGTAGTAAAGGCATTTTCTCCAATGGTAGGGACTCTTGGAGCTTTGAGAGGAGTTCCCAAGTATCTAACCTTGAGAGTTAGGGGCACTATTGTAATGTTCCAAAATTTTCCAACAATAATTTGGAACATTAATTTTTGCTGATTTCACCTAGGAGGAGAATAAATGGGTATGGAGGCCCATGCATAGTGATAATCACAATAAAATCCCTCATAGTATGAATGGGGATCATCATTGGAGCTGGTTTTCACACCCTCGTGTGTGAACAAGGTTATTTGCAAGTGGACAAGGTCAATTTTGACCAAGTCAACAACGCTGGGCCAAGAGGTGGAACACACTTAGAGAAGCAGCGCAGTGTGAATGAGGAAAGGGCTATTTGGTGGAGGAAACCCTAAAATGGGTGGGACCCATGGAAAGGGGCTTTCATTTGTTTAAAAAAAGGGCAAGGCAACCATTGTTTCTCATGCTTGTATTATTCATCTCATTGTCTATTCAGACAATTGAGCATTCTTTGCTGTTTAGAAAGAATTGCCGAGGGAATTCCTGTTTAGGTTTCCTTCTCCTTCTTGAGAGGTCTCTTGAGGGATTGTTCTTCATTTTCCTTACATCCAGGCTTGAGGCCAAGCATCCTCCATCAAGACAGTGTTATTTCTACAGCAGATTAATGTTGTGTTGTTGGGTGTTGCAGTAAGGGTTCACTACACCACCTTCATCAGCTATTTTTAGAGGAGGAGTCCCTATTTCCTTTGAGATATCAGATTGGAGGCATTCCGGAGCATATTGAGACTTTGGCATCAAGGCCAACTCATTTCCTAGCCCTACAACGCAGTTCCATCCAGTGACTGCGTTATTTTGAGAGAAGCATTTGCAGTGGGGCTCTTGCAGATTGTTGGAGGGTGAGATCTTTGGTGAAGGGATCAACCTTTCATCCTAAAGATCCATTGGAGGAAGCACATTCAGTTTGGGCATCATCTATTTCCATCTCCATCCAATTCTATTTCTGAGTTTCTGCAGGTACCCATCAACTACGAAATTTTGCAGATTTTGTATTTTATTTCCCATCCTTCCTGGATTGACATGAGGTAGTATTTGGGAGCTGATATCTTCACTCTCATTGTTGTATTGGGCCATACATTTGTTTATCTATGTATTTGAAATATGTAACATGCATTTGCTCTATAAAACTGCGTTGTCATAGTTTGGTATACATTGTGTGGTAGTGGTTTGTCATGTGTTTTGTACTTGTTTCTTGAGGCTGAGCATTGCCTATGTTGAGTGACCTTTTTCCTCAAGATCTTGTATTCATTTGTTGCTGCTATTATTAATGAGAAGGCTATGGATTTATCTTGCATCTATATGAGTTGAGTGTTGCTGCTGCACCATTATTGTGTTTGCTTATTGCTAGATCTCCAACTCTAGAATATCTTGAGATATTCTCATTATTGTAGCATTTTCCTGATTTGGAACATTACAGTGGTATCAGAGCATGATCTCTGGCCCAGCCAGTGGATCTCAACCATCATGCTATCAAAGAGAGAGAAGATGAAGACTCCATTATATGGAGAAAAGAGGGAAGAAGAGCTTACAAAGCTTCTTCCAAAATCTGTACAGAGCATTCATGAGGAATTTGAGAAGCTAATGAGGGAGATATGTACAGGATCTCCAAGAAGGTTTGAAACTGAGTCAAACTCTAGTTTTTCTTATGGGATATGTGAGCATGTAGCCACACCCTATAAGGTATGGTGCAGTCACATGGCCAAATTTGCCATGAGAAGAGAAGAAGAAGGAGGAATGCCGAAGAAAGGAACTCTTAGAGGTTTCTTGCATGAGTATGAATCTGAAACTTAGAAGTTCAGAGATCATATTACTTTTCCGGAGTTTTGCAAGATCATGGTAAGGAGGAGCAAGCAACATGATGATGATAGATTTATTCTATCTATATTTGATGGTTCCCCTACTTGTTCAGCCAGGGCTTGGATAGAAGAATTAGACACCTTTCTGCAGCAGCATCAGATTACCAAAGATGAAGCCATCAGAGTAGCAGCGTTGCACTTGGGAGATAAGGTCTATGCATGGTGGTTATTTGAGTCATTTACTTTGAAAAATGTAAATACCTCTTCCTATGCAATGTTCATTAGAACTTTGATAAAGAGATTTGGTAGGAGGAATTCTGAAACACATGTGGAGGAAACAAACACATTCAAACAAACAAAACCCTTGCATGTGATGGAGGAAACCATAGACTCAAAAAAATTTCAGAGAACCATGAAGGAGGCTGATATCTTGCATAATGCTTTGTTGGAGGCAAGACCTTCATCTTTTATTTTGGCACAAGGAGGCAAAGAGATCCCTTTTCCAAAAGAGGATCAAATCATTGGAGGGTTGCCCACTCATGTTGAGGAAGTTGAGGGCAATAGCGTTGTCATTTCTAGAGTTGATCTAGCACCTCATGCAGAGGAAGGAGGAGCTCTTGCTCCAACTAGAGGGATTCTTGCATCTTTGCAAGGAAGTCCCCAGGATCTCATTCATGGAGGTCCAAGCACAATCAGTGAGCAGCATGATTGTGCAACATTGCAGCTGGAAGGAGGAGGAAGGAAGGAAGAGAAACATCATATGATGAGGATTCCACACCCTTCTCTATTTTAGAGAGCTAGTGCAAAGAGGAGGCAGACTGTATTGCGCTGTCAGAGCAAGGGCAAGGTTGCCCAACCATATGTACAGTCCACTCTTGACATTGATGTCTCATTGCATAGAGGCATTCCTCCAGGGAGGCCACCAGATCCATCATTGATGAGAGACATTTTGTCTTTGGGTTCACCACTCCTGGATTGTGGAGAGGTGAAGATTTTGGAGGAGAACTTTGGCATGGGGGATGTCAAAGTAGCATACAACAGCATGAGGAGAGCTACACATGCCAGATCACCAACGTTGTCTCTGAGGAGGATTGATCCTTACTGGATATCTCAGCTCTTAGTTGAGTACTCCAAGTCTTGGTGCATGGATGACTCTTGATGACCTGGAGGGATATGATAGATACATAGTGGATGATATGGCCATCTATTCACATGGCAAAGTCTTCTTGACTAGAGATTCTAGTCTCAAGGAGAAGTTGTTGCATGCAGCACATGAGGACTTCTCTTCCATGCATTTTGATGCATATCTTGCCTTGGCAGAGGAGTTCATTTGGGAGGGCATTCAGCAAGACATATTTTAGCACATGGAGAGATGCATAGCCCATATGATGATGATGAGGATATCACAACCACCTTCCTACTCATTGAGAGTAAGGGATCACTTTCAGTTGAGCCATTTCAGCTCAAGTCTTCGAGTACATGATGGAGAATGTAAAATTTCATCTTATATTTTGTACTTCTTGTATTTTTATGAGAAACATATTGTACCAAGGAGGATTATTCCTTCTTGCATATTGTATAATTATGCATTTGAAGCCAATTGTAGCATTGAGATTGGCTATCTCATTGGTGGTTTGTGGGAGAGGCCACATGATTCTTGGTGTGCACCATTGGCACCAAATTGTACTTTCATATTTCCATATTGTAAAATGATTGTGGCAACAAGAAAGTGGCTGGGAGAGCACTTGTTATTGTTTGATTTGATGCAGGCAAAGGTTGCACTGCGTTGGTTCCATGGGAGGGACCTTGATCCACTTTCCGGCTGTCATTTGGCAACTTGTTCTTATTGTACTATGCTTCCATGTATTGCTGATATGTTTATGTTTATGGGGAGCTTTATTTGGAGAGTGGGATTGAGATTGAGGATGCCCATTGGGAGAATGATTCTCCTTACTATACATGTTGTACATTTCAAGAGAAACCATGGGCCAACCATGAGGGCCATGTTGCATTTCCTTTCTTCTTGTGGGAAGGACCACTTGAAGAACTCAAGAAGGCACTCCATGGATCACGAGGAGATGGAGGAGTTAGCACAGTAAAATCTTTTCCCTTTGAGGATGAGGGGAGATTCATCTATGAACCACTCCATTTATATGAGAAAAATAGATGGTAAGAGTATTGTTGACTTGCATATTGATTTATCTCTATACATGCATCTCTTAACCATATATGTGCAGGGATTTTCTCAAAGGAAGGGTATTCTTCCTTCTATATTTGATGGTCTACATGAGGCCATTGTGGATGTTCACTCCCTAAGTGGTTATGGGGAGGATATTTCTCATGGAGGATGTACTCACATTGCACATTACATCATTCACCTTCTCCAGATTTGTGAAGAGGCCGGGGCAGCAAGCAAATGGTGGGAAGGCCACCCATCATTTTATTTTCTATGGCAGTGGAGAGTCAAACTGCATTGGCTACATTTGAGGGATCATTGTCCTTATCCTTTACTACACATGGCAGCCAACATGATTCTCCTTATGGTTCCCTTGATTGATATCGCTAGAGCTTTTCTTGGGAGCATGATTAGAGGAGAGACACATTGGGTGAATGTGTCCTTGGAGGGAGAAAACTCCCACACACTTGGCACTACATGTTCTAAAGGGAGCATGGGAGATGGTATGGCCACTACAACAACTCATTTGTTTCATTATGAGGTGATCCATATGTGGAATGAGATTCCATATGATGATGACTTCCAACTCATCACATATGAGATGATTTGGGCCAACACATTTCATAACGCTGGAGGAGAGATCCTTAGAGGTCTAATCTTCATCTTTCCATTTGAGGGCAATGTCATTGCAGCCCAGGATCAACATACATTCTACACTTATCCTAAGTGGAGAGGAGGACAACGTGGGGTAGGCTATTTTGTCTACCAAGATCATATTTTCAGCCCACCTACATTGCCGGAGCTAGAGGTGGAAGATGATTGTCAGGAGTTGCCATGTTGGGGGGTAACTCATTTTGTATGGATGATTGCTTGGGGGATGGAGGACCTACCTGAGGAAGATGTTCCTCAACACATTTCAGACTCCATGCCTTGGGTGGAGATTCTTCAGTTCTACCCTTGCAGTTGCTTGAGGACAAGCAACATTTGGGAGGGGAGGACTGTAATGTTCCAAAATTTTCCGACAATAATTTGGAACATTAATTTTTGCTGATTTCACCTAGGAGAAGAATAAATGGGTAAGGAGGCCCATGTATAGTGATAATCACAATAAAATCCATCATAGTATGAGTTGGGATCATCATTGGAGCTGGTTTTCACACCCTCATGTGTGAACAAGGTTATTTGCAAGTGGACAAGGTCAAGTTTGACCAAGTCAACAACGATGGGCCAAGAGGTGGAACACACTTAGAGAAGCAGCGTAGTATGAATGAGGAAAGGGTTATTTGGGTGAGGAAACCCTAAAATGGGTGGGACCCATGGAGAGGGGCTTTCATTTGTTTAAAAGGAGGGCAAGGAAACCATTGTTTCTCATGCTTGTATTATTCATCTAATTGTCTATTCAGACAATTGAGCATTCTTTGCTGTTTAGCAAGAATTTTCGAGGGAATTCCTGTTTAGGTTTCCTTATCCTTCTTGAGAGGTATCTTGAGGGATTGTTCTTCATTTTCCTTACATCCAGGCTTGAGGCCAAGCATCCTCCATCAAGACAGTGTTATTTCTACAGCAGATTAATGTTGTGTTATTGGGTGTTGCAGTGAGGGTTCACTACACCACCTTCATCAGCTATTTTTAGAGGAGGAGTCCCTCTTTCCTTTGAGATATCAGATTGGAGGCATTCCAGAGCATATTGAGACTTTGGCATCAAGGCCAACTCATTTCCTAGCCCTACAACGCAGTTCCATCCAATGACTGCGTTATTTTGAGAGAAGCATTTGCAGTGGGGCTCTTGCAGATTGTTGGAGGGTGAGATATTTGGTGAAGGGATCAGCCTTTCATCCTAAAGATCCATTGGAGGAGGCAAATTCAGTTTGGGCATCATCTATTGCCATCTCCATCCAGTTCTATTTCTGAGTTGCTGTAGCTACCCAGCAACTCCAGCATTTTGCAGATTTTGTATTTTATTGCCAATCCTTCCTGGATTGAAATGAGGTAGTCTTTGGGAGCTAATATCTTCACTCTCATTGTTGTATTGGGCAATACATTTGTTTATCTATGTATTTGACATATGTAGCATGCAGTTTCTCTATAAAACTGCGCTGTCATAGCTTGGTATACATTGTGTAGTAGTGGTTTGTCATGTATTTTGTACTTGTTTCTCGAGGTTGAGCATTGCCTATCTTGAGTGACCTTTTTCCTCAAGATCTTGTATTCATTTGTTGCTGCTATTATTAATGAGAAGGCTATGGATTTCTCTCACATTTATACGAGTTGAATGTTGCTGCTGCACCATTATTATGTTTACTTATTGCTGGAGCTCCAACTCTAGAATCTCTTGAGATATTCTCATTGTTGTAGCATTTTCTTGATTTGGAAAATTACAACTATTATGGGTCAAAGAGTATCAGTATTGGTGGATAGTGGAGCTACCCATAACTTTATTGATACACAGTTGGTGCAAAGAAGGGGAATTCACATAGAAGACTTTGAGGGGTTCTCATTTTTGGTTCCGGAAGCTATAACCATGTAGTGTGCCAAATATGTTCTAGCATTAACCATCACTATGGGAACTTACACATTGACAAACCACTTCTTTGTGGTTGATATTCCAGACACCATTGTGATATTGGGTGTACAGTGGTTAATCACCTTAGGAAAGGTTACCACTGATTGGGAAACCTTAGCGATGGAGTGGACAGAAAAGGGGAGTGGAAAACATCATAAAATCAAAGGCATACACACCTATCCACCCCAGATTGTCTCAGCCCATAGGATGGAAGCAAATTTGTGCAAAGGGGACATAGAATGGGTAGTAGAACTGCGTTTGTCAGAAGAAGAAAGCAAGGATTCATCAGTACATCCAGATGTGTAATCTATCTTGGACCGATATTCTACAGTATTTAGGGATATTCCACCTATGAGACCTCCTGACCGAGGTTTTGAACACACTATTGAGTTGGAACAAGGGATTCAAGCAGTGATCACCACACCCTATAGGCATCCAAAAGCCTATAGAGATGAGATTGAAAAGGCCATTCAGGAGCTTTTGGCTTTAGGACATATCCAGCCTAGTACTAGTCCTTTTTCCTCTTCAGTGGTCTCGGTGAAGAAGAAAGATGGCACATTGAGAATGTGCATTGATTATAGAGCATTGAACAAAAATACTATGAAGAGGGTCCCATGATCGATGAATTGATGGATGAACTAAGAGGGTCCAAGTATTTCTCCAAGATTGATTTGAGATCGGGGTATCATCAAATCAAGGTGAGGGATCAAGATATCCCCAAGACAACATTCTGATGTCACTATGGGCATTTTTAGTTTTTGGTAATGCCTTTTCGGCTAACCAATGCTCCAACAACATTCCAATCTTGCATGAACCACATCTTCTGTGGTCAATTGAGGAAGTTTTCATTGGTCTTCTTTGATGATATTATTATTTATAGCTGCACATGGGAGGATCATTTACAGCATATTGAGACAGTATTACACATTCTTAAGGAGCAGCAAGCTCACAGAGATGCTTTACTTGGGCCACATAATTGGAGTGGATGGGGTAAGAGTCCATGAAGAAAATATCTATGCAATTAGAGATTTGCCCGAACCAAATAATGTCACAGAACTTCGGAGGTCTGTAGGCATATGTACTTATTACCGGAAGTTTGTAAAAGGGTTCTCTCAACTAGCAGCACCACCTACAGATCTAACCAAGAAGGGATATTTTAGTTGGACACCCACAACGTAGAGAGCTTTTGATAAGCTCAAGGAGGTGATGAGTATCTGCCCAGTATTGGTCCTACCTGATTTTACCCAACCCTTTGTGTTGGAATGTGATGCTTCAGGAGAAGGTATTGGGTCATTATTGATGCAAGGGGGACAACCCATAGCTTTTGAGAGCCGAAATTTGCTACTACATGAGAGACTATACCCCATATATGATAAGGATATGTTGGCTATTATGCATGCTTTAGCTAAGTTCCAACAATATTTGGTGGGGAATAGATTCCAAGTGAAGATTGATCATAATAGTCTTCGATTCTTTCTTGAGCAGAAGCAGCTTCAGGAGAAGCAGCAGAAATGGGTAAGTAAGATCCAAGCATATGACTTTGACATATAATATGTCAAAGGAAATAGTAATGTAGTGGCAAATTCTCTATCCAGGAGGCCAGCAGCGCTCTCCTTGATGAGCATAGATGCATATTGGAAGGCTCAATTGTTAGTAGAATACTCCAATGACCACTTTGCATGTGAGATCCTAAATGGATTGGTGACTGATGAGAGGTATAGAGTGATGGATGAGGTCATATATTACCGAGATTGGGTATTCTTAGCTAGAAATTCTAAGCTCAAGGAGAATATTTTGCAGGCATTGCATAATTCCCCACTTGTAGGGCATCAAGGATTCACCAAGACTTATCGGGTTATTCGAGAGAGATTCTCATGGAAGGGTCTCAAGGAGGATGTACTCTAACATATCAGGGAGTGCGTAGTTTTCCAACAGAACAAAGGATAGCACAACCATCCTGTAGGATTATCGCAGCCACTCCCTATTCCGGATGGGAAATGGGAGAGTATTTCCATGGTCTTCATCACCGGTCTACCTACAGTTCAGGGTAAGGATTGTATCTTTGTAGTTGTTGATTGAATAAAAAAGTATTCACATTTATTTTCTATATATGCATGGTATACTACTTCATAGGTAGCTGAGATTTTCTTCAGGGATGTGTTTAGACTCCATGGTCTCCCAAAGACCATAGTCAGTGATTGGGATAGCCGCTTCATGGGTGGCTTTTGGCAAGAGATTTTTCGGTTGGTGGGTACTTATTCGACACCAAGTACCAGCTATCACCCAAAAAACGATGGAAAAACTGAAATAGTGAGCAATTGGTTGGAAGGCTACTTGAGGAACTATGTTTCGGGCCAGCGGAGAGCATGGCTGCATTGGCTCCATTTGGGGGAGTATTGCTACAACACAAATTTTCATATGTCCATTGGTATGACCTCATTTTGAGCCCTTTATGGGTATGATGCACCTTCATTTTCTGATGTGATGTTTGGGGCAAGCAAAGCTCCTAGAGAAAAGGAGTGGATTCAAGAGAGTCATGATATACTCCGGGCCCTCAAAGACAACATTGCTACAACACAAAACCAACAGAAAATATATGCAGACCGTGGTAGGATAGAGAGGCAGTTTGAGGTAGATGATTTTGTCTATCTTCGTCTTCAGCCATATAGACAGTCTACACTCAAGGAGAAAGGAGCTAAGAAGCTCAAACCTCGGTTCTATGGACCATACAGGGTGATCCGTCGTGTTGGAGAAGTAGCATATGAGTTAGAGCTTCCTGTTGGGAGCAAGATCTATAACATTTTCATGTCTCATGCCTCAAGAAAGCCATTGGACAACATGTGGTTGCCACTATGGATCTCCCACCTATTGATGGTGAGGGCCATCTAGTTTTGTAACCAAAGGCTATCTTGGACACTCGGGAGAGGCAGCTAAGGAGCAAGGTGATCAAAGAATATCTGATTCGATGGAGGAATCTTTCTAATGAGGATGCCACTTGGGAAGGAGAGAATATTTTGCAGCATCCTTCTTTACTGTTGCTTGAAGACAAGCAACATTTTGGAGGGGAGGACTGTAATATTCCCAATTAGTTTATTGCTAGTTGGAATATTATATTTTGCTTCTATTTTCAGTCTAGAAGAATAAATGGGTTAAGGAGACCCTTAAATCTCTTTAGTAGGAATAAAACACTTCCAGTGTGAATATAGATCAGTTTAGCTAGAAAAAATAAAGTCACCTTAGGTGTGAAAGGGAGCAATGCATGTGGACTAGATCAAGGTTGACCAAATCAACAAAGCTACCAAAGAAGAGAGTGGAGCTAGTGGGAACAACGTAGTTTTGGAGGAGGAGTCTTTGCATGGAAGTAACCTCATAAATGAGTGGGGCCAAGGGTGAGGAAGCTCATCAAGAATACAAGGGAAAGAATGGCAGCCATGAAAGGCATTCAGAATATTGTTTATTTTTTAGTCTTATGACTTATTGCATGCTTTAACTGTTTAGCTGGGTTTGTTGTACTGTTTAGTACAAGGGTATTCTCATGCGATAATTCCACAATCTTCCTTGGAGGACTTGTTGAAGAAATATGAGAGGAGTATTCTGGGCTTCATTTCCACCATCCGGCATTGGGCCAAGCAATCATCTACAGCCACAACGCAATATTCTTGAGAAACTGCGTTATTTTTCATGGTGTTGCAGTGGGAGGGTCAAAACCCCTGTTGATGAGCTAGTTTCCTAGTGGAAGGTTCAGCCTTTCACCCGGAAAGCTAGTAAGGAGAAGTTACGAACATTTATTTGTCTTTTTAGCCATATATATGCAAAGCTTCAGTCAGAAAGCGTGATTCAGCCATATATTTGTAGATTATACTTTTGGTATCTCATGCCTTTCAAGAAACCCTTGTCGGTTTATCTTGAGATTGTGCAAAAGAGACTAGATCTCCATTTTTCAGCTCTTTTGAGTAATATATCAGAAGATCCATTTGTTTCTATATTTTTGTACAGAAACCCTCATTAAACTGCGCTGTCATATGCTTCATAATTTCTGTGTTGCAGTAGTCATGCCGTTTTAGTGTTTTTATTTTTATTTTTATTTTTTTTTATTTTATTTATTTATTTTTATTTTATTTATTTTTATTTTATTTTATTTTATTTTATTTTATTTTTAATTTTTAATTTTTAATTTTTAATTTATTTATTTTTTTTTAAATTTTTTTTAAATTTTTAATTTTTTAATTTTTTATTTATTTATTTATTTTTTAATTTTTTAATTAATTTATTTTTTTTATTTTTATTTTTATTTTTATTTTTATTTTTATTTTTATTTATTTATTTATTTTTATTTATTTATTTATTTATTTTTATTTTTTATTTTTTATTTTTTTTCTGATCCCATTATATATTTGGATGCTATAGTACATAAAATAATAGATCCATGGGCTGTTCTTGACTATTATAGCATAATTTTCTGAAAAATGCGTTTTTGGTGCTTACATTGCTGATTTTCCAAAATAGTAATATTACACAAGTAATGTACCTATGTCTGAAACAAGTTTTATTTACTAAGATTGGCATACAACTGATACTCTCTTAGAAATATCAATATTGTTGCTAAGTGTTTGACATGATCTTCCTCATTTTTAGAATATATCAATATATCATCAATGAATATAATAACAAACTTGTCCAGATAAGGACGTAATACACTATTCATCGTAGTTGGAGCATTGTCAAACCAAAAGGAACTAAACTCGTAATGTCTATACCTGGTCCAAAAATTAGTCTTGTAGATATCGTCTTCTTTGATGTGTACCTGGTGGTATCCTGATCTCAAATCAACCTTCAAGAATAATACAACTCCCTTCAACTGATCAAGCAAGCCATCGATCCTTAGTAACGAATACTTGTTCTTAATTTTCACCTTGTTCAATTGCCTATAATCAATGCATAACCTCAAAGTACCATCCTTATTCTTCACAAACAACATTGGTGCACCTCAAGGTGACACACTTGGCCTAATGTATCCATAGTCAATCATTTCCTTCAACTGCAACTTCAGTTCCACCAACTCTGGTGTGCTCATCATGTAAAGTGTCTTTGATGTTGGTGTTGCTCTTGGTACCAACTCAATAGAAAATTCCACTTCCTTATGAGGTGCCAACTCTGAAATTTTTGTTGGAAATACATCCTGAAACTACTACAAAATCGGCTACATATACAAGACTTCAACATCCTCAACATCGTTACCTTTGTCATTGGAAATATGCACTGCAAATAATACACACTCTTTCCTGCGAATGCACTTTTCCTGCATAGATGTAACCATTCTAACTAATGTAACCTTCTTCTTACCCTACAAGATTCTCTATTCTCCATTGTCATCCAATAACTCAATAGAATTATCATAGCAGTCCACCTTAGACTTGTGAAGATACAACCAATCCATATGCAAAAACATATTGCATGATCCCAATGGAAACACATTCAAATGTGTTGATGTAGGCATACCATTAAAATCGAATGCACACAATCTTATCTAATGATTAAATGTTTTCTTTTTACCTATAGCAAACTGCACTAACTAGGATTCTGCATGTACTTCTTTATTCAAAACACACTTATCCACCAAGTCATGATTAACATAACTATAATTAGATCCAAGGTTAATCAAAATAGAAACAATTTGATCACAAATATTACTGTCCATCTCGATAAAAAATGTCTGATGATGAACCTGCATGTTATCCAATGTTGCATAGATATGTGGAATGCTCTGTCCAACATCCTCGACTGACTATTCCTCCTGAGCACTGCAAATTTGTGATTTTCCACCCCAATGTTGTAGATAATCTCTCCTGCAATGATCCTTGCCACAAGTCCAACACTGTAAAGGCTTCTCGCCCTCACCCTTGTTTTGTTCCTTAGACTGAAATCATTGTCCTCTGTCATATGCATTGAATTTTTTGGTCGGTGTTGCATTATTTTTGTTATCTATGTCATGGGGTATTGTTCGCTTCTTACCCCATTTTTCTTTATTCCTCTCATTACCTTTCCAATCCTACTTAGTCTCAGACCTGCGCTTCGATTGCTCATAACAATGTTTAGCTTTCTGATGGATTCCTCCAACAATATAAGCTCATCAAACTCGATTCTGTCCTTGAATACTACCAGAAACCCATTGATGAATCTTTGAATCTTGGAATTCTCCTCCTTAAGGTAAGGTACATTTCTCAACAAATCTAAGAACTTGCTATTGTACTCCTCATCGGTCATAGAGCCCATCTTAAGCTCATAGAACTCATTTTCCCTGTTATCATAATATCTCTCAGATAGATACTTCTTCCTGAAAAGTCTCTCAAACTCACTCCAAGTCAAATCCTCTTCCTGAATTCATTTGAAATTCCTCACATCTTCCCACAAAATGTTTGATTACATTTGAGACTGAACGTAGCTATTATGACCTTCATGTTCTCTGAGTAATCATGCAAACATAAGAACTTATTCATTCCAAGCAACCACACTTATGCATCTTGTGACTTATTCATTTTTCAATTAAATGTAGGTGGCTTGAAGTCATCTAGAAAATATCCCCTGTCACTCCTCCTATAAGGATGATAGTTATGATGACCATGATACCTGTCTAAACCAAAACTAGAGTAAATCCCATGTCCATTGCCTTGTCTATCAGGTGTATCCAAGAACCTGCCATCTCTGATGGCATCATCTCTATCTGATCCATGCCCACCATGAGAACTACTAACATATGCTCCGTTAGCCCTTTCCTCTTGTCCATGACTGATCCTACTATAGCCCTTGTCTCTACAAATCTGACAAACACTGAAGTATAATTGCATTGACCTCTGCTTGTTTCTCCTATGCCCTAGAAAGTCTCTCTTGTGACTAAATTATTCTGTCATTATCTGATTTGAAACTCTTGATATCTACCTTCAAACTTCTCAAAGTATCTGCTATGTGAGGGGAGTACTCATCTCCATGTTGCTCATCTGATCTATAGGGAGAGTCACTTGAACTATAGTCCACCATTTTACTTATCATCTTTAATCTTCAACCTACAAACATACCACGTCAGATAACCAAATATAACAAAATCATACGTACCTCAGTGAATTTTAGGGGAGGCTATCTCGTCTGCAAGATCAATTCAGATTAGCATAACATACATATATACACAATGAAATTATCATATTCATCATTTCAACATAAACCTATGCATGACGACACAACTGCAACAATGAACATCACCATGCATACTAAATATAGACCACAAGCATAATGAAAACATTACAACCGACATGTATGCATGACATACACATCCAAAAAAAACCATCATCAACTTCTACATGACAACATAACTATAAAAATGACCATCACCATGCATACATAACAAGCATATATACAACCTACATGCATACATGACAAACACATTCCACCCATCCAGTCCAAGTGTTGAACTCAGAAGCTCTGATAACACTCTATAACACCCTCCTCCCACACTTACCCAAGCTTACCAATCCATTGGGGTAAATATGTGATGAAGAGTTACTATGATATGACTCAGCGACTTATATCCCTTAGGTGTTATAGGACCCCCAAGGGTTAAACCACCCTTCTAGGTGCCCAAACCCTGATTTAAACCTATTTTTGTGTCCTGGACTCCCAGATGGTGGAACAACACTACAGTAATTTGACTGTAACCCGCTAGTCATATGGATAAACCTGTAAGGGAGTGAATACAATATTTTTCACCCAGTTATGTGCCTGTGACCGTGAGATCTGAGGCACTTTTTCAGGGCTAGTCTCCAAATCACTTCCCAGAACATAATGAAACTTTCCAGAATGAAAAATGACACAAGGACAAAGCCTCTAACACAAAACTTAATCAAGGAATTGACCTAACTAGACCTAACCATGAAAAACATTTCGTAAAACACATCATTGAAATGTAATGTACAACTCATAAATACATGTATGAACATAGGGGTCTCATATTTATCTAATAATCATCAAGAAGGTATGATGCCCTCTCATAATAGCTGCAATATAATCTATTAGGTCATGCATTCATTAAAATTTCATTTACTAACCAAAACATGATGAGATCCATAACTCAAGTCTATCATAAAACCATGTTTATAACCAACATATAACCAAAATAATAATAGTAATAGAAAAACTATTAAATACACATAATAACAAGTACAATTACTCATAAAATACAAGAGGAAAGGAGCTCCTATTAATCAGATACAAAATTCAACCAAGTCAGTGTAACAACCCCAAAATTTAACATGCAACTAATTATATCAAATATGCAATTAATAATAAACACACAAACTATTAACAAGCTAGTATTGAAATTTCATAAACACGAGCAAAGAAGACTTACCCGTAATGGCGATATTCCTTACTTGAGACTCCGAATTTGAACGCTATTTGAATCCTGCTAACCGCAACAAAGTTTTGGGGACGACTCTCCACCCAACCGTAGGCTCAGCTGCACATAATCTTTCCACAGTTGGCCACTCCCGAGCCCTCAATCAACGTACTATTGCCAAGGAATCCTTTGCCTCACAATACCTTTCTCCCAAGAGAATTGGATAAAGGAATGATGAATCAATCTTCCTCAATGTATATTAAATAGACCAAACAATGGAAAGGGAACTACATGCACACATTCACTGTGTCAACATGCAACCTTTATTTCTTTATTTTAAGTTTTACTTAATTTAACTCTTTCTTAATTTATTCCTTTTTACTTTTGTTAACTTCGCGTATTTATTTACTATTTAGAACTTCAATTTATTATTTACTATTTTATTTATTTATTTATTATTATTCTCTTTACTATTTATTCTCTATTTACTATTATTGACTTGTTATATATATATATATATATATATATATATATATATATATATATATATATATATATATACATTAGGGGACATTAACATGCAACTGATTATATCAAACATGCAATTAATAATCAACACACAAACAATTGTGAAGTTAGTATAGAAATTTCATAAACACGAGCAAAGAAGACTTACATGTAATGGTGATATTCCTTACTTGAGACTCTGAAGTT
Organism: Pinus albicaulis; assembly: GCA_034641835.2. Lineage (NCBI taxonomy): Eukaryota > Viridiplantae > Streptophyta > Pinopsida > Pinales > Pinaceae > Pinus > Pinus albicaulis. The sequence goes on along the minus strand of CM076578.1, from coordinate 1,231,109,126 downwards.
GAACGTTATTTGAATCTCGCTAACTGTAACAAAGTTTTGGGGACGACTCTCCACCCAACCATAGGCTCAGATACACATAATTTTTTCACAGTTGGCCACCCCGAGCCCTTAATCAACGTACTACTGCCAGGGAATCCTTTGCCTCACAATATCTTTCTCCCAAAAGAATGGATGAAGGAATGATGAATCAATCTTCCTCAATTTCTATTAAAAGGACCAAACAATGGAAAGAGAACCACATGCACACATTCAATGTGTCAACATGCAACCTTTATTTATTTATTTTAAGTTTTACTTAATTTAATGTTTCTCTTAATTTAACACTTTTTTATTTTATTCATTTTTATTTTTTGTTAACTTTACTTATTTTTATAGTTTTCTTAGTTTAACTCTTTCTTAATTTATTCATTTTAAATTTTGTTAACTTCACTTATTTATTTACTATTTAGAACTCAAGTTTATTATTTACTATTTTATTTATTATTATTATTATTCTCTTCACTATTTATTATGTATTTACTATTATTGACTTATTATTTATTTACTTATATTATATTATATTATTTATTATTTATTATTATTATTATTATTAGGGGACATTACATACTCCCCCTATTTAAGGAACTTCATGCCGAAGTTAAGTTGAATAATTTAGCATTTTATTTATCTAGTTATTTATTACTTCATGTTTGCCCAACACGCTCTGTTGAACTAGTATAACCAGCGGGCATCGAAAGTTTCCACAACACTCGGGAAATCTCAAGGAATATCTGTCATTTTTCCCACTTTCAGAACCGTGCATAAGCCTCATTAGTTTGTAGCATATCCCAAGGTTGGCCCCAAGGCTTGCGCCCAACTCAGACCTCATATTCCCGAAGGCATGCATCCTGTCCTAATACTTAATGACTCCGGGCATCTCGCAAGGCTGACCCACTCCCTCCACACTCACTAAGGTGCACATCCTGTTGGCGAGAAAGAAGGTCTCTGAGTAAGACCCAGGTTTAGGATAGAGGCCAACAAGTTTTCCGCAGTAGTCTAGCAAAATGCTGACATTTTCACTCTACTCTGAAGAGCAGAGAGTCTCACTCGAGGCGCGTCGTGACCTTAGTCAGGTTAGGAACAGATTAGATATCGACTGATCACAACTATAGGAAAAAACAGACAGAACTAGGTACTTCAAACAGGTTTAGCTACTTTGCACAAGATACTGCTCATGAACATATTCGGGATGCAAAATCAAAATTTAAAAGCGGCCAATACATTCATCATAACCAAATGTTTATCATAGAATTCAGGACATCAAACCCAGGTAGAAGTATATTTCATTAATAATAGCGGACATTTACATTACTCCTCAGAGTGATCACAGAAGGACTGATTACAATATTACAGAACATAATAGAACAAAACCGAACATAACAGAACATAACAGAACAGAACGAACAGAGCTCTCCTACGACTCTCTTCCTCAGCTCTCTACTGCACCACCCTCCTGTCTACGCTGGCCGATTTCCTATTTGTTCCTTTGTCAATGCGACTGTCAGTTTTCCCTCCTTTTCCGCTCAGCTATTTGCCGTATTTCCCTAATCAATGGGAGTTCCGCTGCTTGTCCTTGTCACTCCTTCCTGCCATCTGTGCTATTTTTCGCGACTGCCACGTCACCTGCTCTCCAGCTCTCTGCAACCGTGACAAATCCCTGTCTACCGTGGTTGCGCTTCGCCACGTGTTACCTGTGACTCAAAACCATTTCATTTTCAAAACAAGGGCCCCAACAGGCCCCGACCACATGCCATTGACTAGTATTGATTCAATCCTTTTCCGCTACCTCGGTCTCCGTTGGTCTGCCTGCCTCTGTGACTGGCCCTATATTCTCCATTTCCTCTCCTTTTCCAAACAAGGGCCCCAACTCGGGAACCTTTGCCAACGCTGAAGATTTGAGTTCGGCGAAGTCGGTGATGACCTGTTGCCATTCCTTCATGAGCTGGTCCATTTCCATTGGGATTTTTTCAGCTTCCTTTTCTCCTGCAACGACCAACAACTTGTTGAATACTTCCTTAATTTTTATTTCAGCATGAGCGACCATTTGCTGTATTTTTTCTGCAGTATGCTTTACCGGTTGTCTCAGTTCTTGGAGGATTTATTAGGTGAAAAATGAATGCTCTTCTATCTTTTGTATTTTGGTATCTAGCTCCTCCGCCTGATTGTACAACTGGTTAATGCCAACGGGGTCCATGGATTCCTGTATTTCTTTCGAGACTTGTTGTAGTTGTGATGAGATTGGTTGAGCCTTCATAGTCAGCGAGGTTGAACACTCACGCAAATGTTTCACAAGGTTCTACGCTTCTTTAACCTTGGTGCCCAGGGTTTCCTGCATCCCGGTTGCTTATTTCTACTTCTCCATGACCCTCTCAGCATATACCACAACGAGATCTGGCAATGTCGGTCTGGTCTTGTGCGTTTGCCTTAGCTTTTGATTCTCCTTGCCAAGATTCGCATAAGCCGTCTTCATGTGGATAGACCTTTCGACTATAGTGCAAATCGTTATGTCCCCTGGTGTCTGGTCATCCTGAGCTATCATAGTTGGCCAGAGATCCTTAAGGACATCCGTCACCTTCTCCAGTTGCTCTTGCAGATTGTCCTTTTCTTCCTTCAATTGGTCGTGCTCTTCAGTAAGCGCACTTATCTGCAGTTGTTGCTATTCAAACCTTTGCTGGAGGTCGTTGTGGAGTCCTTCGGACTGTTGTGCCGCATGCTGGATGAAATTATACAATTGTTTTGTGCCCCAAGTCTGCATACTCTCAGCTCCAGACATATCTTGGTTCGGTGGTCTCTCTCTGAGTGGTTGACCGCTGGCTATCGACCTGGCTGAGTGTTCCTGCGGTGACGTTGATTGGTTCTGTTGCGGCAGCGGATTCCCTAGGTCATGCTTGTGGTTGGCTGAAACTATTGGAGTATCAATTTTGCTTGCTGAAAAGGGTTCAGCTCCTTGGGCGAGGGCATTGTATCTGCGGTAAAATATCCCCCACGAATTAAAAGGTCCTGGAAAGTGCTATGTCCAACCAGGGTTTGGTTAACCTCGGGTACCAATGCTGGACTCGATTTAACCTCCACCTCGTTGTCTCCATTTGTTTTAATTTTTATCTTGACTGGGTTTGAAATGGTTGCTGATGTTGATGGCATTCGGGTGGAATGGTCTTTGGAAGTGAATGACGTGTGAGGCGATGACTGGTGAGTGTGAGGTGAAGATGTATAAGTGTGAGATGGAGATGAAGTTTGAACATTCAGAAATGAGAATGGATTGAACATAGGTAGCTCAGAGGTTACCTGGGGGACCACCTCTGGCTCCTCTTGAATTGGTGCCCCTGTGTCCATAGGCTGCGTTTGATCTTCCCCAGTGAGATCAATCACCTGCTTAGGCACCATGACCCTGGATTTATTGGCCTTAGGAGCAGCCATAGGTGGTTTGGGTGCCTTACTCTTTTTGACTGGAACAATTGTTGCTGCTAGGGGTGAATTAAACATTGTGGGTGGCAAGGCAATGAGTATGGGTGCAACTATGGAGGGTGATGCATATTTTGAGGCTTGAAATTCTGAAAAGGTAGGAAATCAAGGAGAAGCAATGGTTAGAGTTTGGATTACCTGATTGAAGCCTTTTACTCTCGTGTCCAACTCCTCCAGTACTAGTGTTAACTGCAGCCGCGATACTCTGTTCAGTGTTTCATCTGGTGTCTCTCTTGGTAAGGGTTTTGGCTGCATTCCCTCGAACGAGTAGTGATGGACTTCGCTTCTGATTTCCATTCCCACCCCCGGCTAGGAGCAGAATTCAGTGTGGAATGCTTTTTCATCCACTTGAAAGTTCAACAGTCTCATTTTAAATGTTGTTTCGTCCACATAGGTGGGCCTTATGTAGGTTTGTTTGTGAGTGACCCCGAACCATATTTGAGAAGAGTATCTGTCTAGAAAACTCCTCAGGACCCTTTGTTTCCTCACCACTAAGTCCACCATCTACCTGTACCAGAATGTGAACTCTTCTTCATTCACATCCTTTGTGCTTGGGTCTCTCGAGATCTTCTAGGGCGTAAAATTCATTGCTAACGGCTGACCACTTGTGATTTCCACAGGCTGTCTGACTCCCGGGAGAGTCCATTTCCACATTGCAAATGCCATGATCAGTTAGTCGTATACGAACCAATTGGATCTTTTGTAGTTATCCTCGTAGGCTTCAAACAATTCATTCAGTAGAAACATACACCAATTCAGATGGGTTCCTTAGAGGTAGTGTTCAACAACTGAGATGGTGTCCAAGGTGAATTCTCCCTTTGTATAATGTCTCATGGTCTTGTCTGCAATCAAGTAACAGGAAAACTTAATTGCTAGGTTATTTATGAGGTCTATTTTCGTCCCCTTGCCTCCTCTTTTGGTGTCGTACTTCTTGTAATAGTCGCAATATCATGCCTTCTTTTCTTTTTTGGAGACTGTCTGGAATGTTATGGAGACATCCCTCCCTTCTGCTAATAATCCCGTCAACCTGTGAATATATTATGCATGCATTGGTATCTCCCTCCCTAGCCATAGTGAACCGTTCTGGAGCTTGCTTAGCAGGAATTTCGTACACTGTATCGCGGCTCCTGTGGTTTCGAACACAGGAAGGTTCCTCAGGTTTAGAATTGTGGACTGCTGGATGCCTCTAAACTCTAGAAGTAACCTTGTTGCTTCTTCTCCTCCTTCAATAGTGTAATATTCTATGTAAACCTGCCTCTTCATTGTTGGAAACTTATAAGAATCCGTGAAATCTGTGTCAACCAACGACGCATTGTCATATTTTCCCACCAACGATTCCATTCTCTAAATTCTCTTGTTGAGCTCGAGCTCGACAACTGCTAGCACTACCTTGGTCATTTTTGCTCTTCTTTGGTATACTTGCAATGCTACTCTTGCTCGTTCTCTGTAAATTCCCGCTACTGGATGCTCTCTCTGGACTTCTTCTGATGAGATTTCTCTCGCTGATGTTGTTTCTTGTTTTAACTCGAAATTCTCTGGCATTCTCGTTCTTTCTTCTTCTGTGTGGGTTATGTAAGTAACTAGCACGAATAAGGTTGATAAGACCTTATAACTAATTAATTTTTCCTGCCTCCCCCACGACTATAATCGTGCAATTAGTTACCGCAATGAGGTGGGTTCTGACATGGCTGACTGTGACTTCAGGATTAGGGCAGACGTGATGGGTAATGATTATGGCCTAATATGGAAAATTGATTATGGTATGGATGATACTAATTATGGCAATTACTTCTCAAATATAGGTAATCCTAAGGACTGACATGGGAATGATGGGCCATGATGATGGAATGATGTTCGACACATTTGGCTCTTTGACATGGATGACATGCTAGACACTACCCTCCCCCTCGACCACAATCGGTTGCGATGTGGTCTCTGCATCGCAACTGTGAGTTTCTTTTGTTATTGCATTTTTGCTTTATTGGTACTCCTATCTATTCTCTTCTCGAGTGCGAGAGAGTTATTTAATTTGCCTACTTTATTATACCCTACTAACTCCTCTTGGTTGCGAGAGTTATTGGAAAATGAAAGAATTGAACTTACTCGTGATAAGGCTTCAGGCATGTGCCATTCACCCATCCTGGTAATACTTGGTCGTCCAGTTGTGCTAACCGAACTGCTCCTGAATCTCGAATTTCAATCACATGGACAGTCCTAGCCAATGCATTCTGAGTTTACCTCAGAGATTTTGGAACTTGCTATCATATATTAAAAATTTTCCTCCGACCGTAAACATTTTATGCTTAATATGGCGGTCATGCCAAGCTTTCTGTCTGTCTTTCTGGACAATCTGATGAAACTTCGCTAGAAACCTGTCCTCTTCAAGTTCTTGTAGCTCTTGTAATCACTCTTTTATTGAGTCTTCCTCTGTTAACTATGGTGTCGACGCGATTAGCAGGCTTGGCATGACAAATTCGGCTGGTACCACTGCTTCCCTCTCGTACACCAGCTGGAACGAAGTCTGGTTGTTCAGTCTTTTGAAAGTTGTTCTGTATGCCCACAATGTTGTTGGTACACGCTCATCCCATTCATCTCGATCAGCGTTTAAAATATTCGTTAGCCCATTTTCCAGAATCTTATTGAATGCTTCCACTGTACCATTTTCTTGAGGATGGTACGAACTGCTCTTATCATGTTGTACCATGAAATTTTCTAGAAGAGATTTGATCATTGCATTGATAAAATGTGTACCTTGATTGCTGGTTAGACTTCTGGGGCAACCAAATCTGCTGATGATGTTTTCAAATATGACACTGGTTGTTGTTTCTGCCGTGCAATCCTTCACTGGTACTTCTTCTACCCACCTGGTAAGATAGTCTGTTGCGGTAATGATGTACCCGGCCTGTGAGTGTCTTGCGACTAGTGCTATTGGTCCTATAAAATCAATGAACCACTTCTCAAATGGATGCAATGCTTTTACAGGGTGAAGTGGTAGCTCATCTCTGTGCCATGGACGTCCCGTCCTCTGGAAAACATCACATTTCTTTACAAATGCCTTACTGTCCATGTGTACTGTGGGCCACCATAAACCTTCCTGTAGTATCTTTCTCGCAGTGGGTTTGGCACCGACATTTCCTCTCGCAACCCCACAATGGCATTCCCACAGTATATCTTCCTTCTCATGATCCAGGACACATCTTCGCAAGACTTTGTCTAACCCCATCTTATACAAGTGTCCCGCTATTAGTTGATACTCTGCTGTTCTGAATACTAGATGTCTTTTCTGGGTTGTTGTATATTCAGTTAGGCACTGTCCTATTGTCAGATAGGTTTCTATCTTTTCTAAGTAATATGGGATGGCTTATACTCTAAAAATATCAGCATCTGGCAGATGATCATCCAGGGACCCTCCATTTTATCCATTTTCTAGCCTTGACAAGTGGTCAAGACCCACATTCAGTCTCCTTGGCTTCACTATCACCTCGAAGGTGAACTCCTGAATCAATAGGAGGCATCTACAGATCCTTCCTTCAAGGACCAGTTTGTTAACTAGGTACTTCAAAGCTGAATGGTCTGTGAAAAATTTAACGTACCTCCTAATAGGTAGTGGTGAAAATTTTGAAGGGAATACACCATTAATAATGCTTCTCATCCTGTTTTGGTGTAGTTCCTTTCAGCTGTTGATAACTTTTAGTTTGAAAAATAAATTGGGTGATCAATTGAAGTATCTCCTGGTTGAGCCAGAACTGCTTCTAGCGCAATGTTGGAGGCATCAATATGGACATGGAATATCTTGTCTCAATTAGGATGGACTAATATGGGTGTGCTTGCCAATTTTTCTTTTAGATTATTAAGGGTAGTAGTACAGTCATCTGTCCAAATTAATTGCTCTGATTTTCGCAACAACTTATCCAATGGGGTTGTTATCTTCGCATAGTTGTGGATGAATCGCCTATAGTAACTGCTGTGGCCTAGCAGCGACCTTAGTTGCTTCACTATTTTTGGTGCCTCTATGTTGCTTATAACTGCCACTTTTGCTGGGTCGACGCAAACCCCTTGTTAGCATACAACATGTCCTAGCAGCGTCCCAAAGGTTACTGCAAAGATGCACTTCTTAAGGTTTAATGAAATCTGGAGTTGCCTGCATCTGTCAAACATTGTACTTAACAACGTTGCATGATTCTTTAACAGGCTGTAAACTGTCCAGTCATCCATATAAACTTCCAGGAATTTATGGATATATTCCCGAAATGTTGTTGTAACAATCCGTGAAAATACTGCTGGTGTGTTTTTCAACCTGAAGGGCATTACATGATATGCAAATGAGCCCCATTTGGTTGGGAAAGTTGTCTTATTCTTAGCTTCTTCAGCTATCCTTACTCGATGGTATCCTGAAAATCCATCCGTAAATGAATAAGCTTCATTCCCCGCAACATTGTCGAGCACCTCATCACTAAACGGGGTGCGGAATGGGTCATGTATGCATGCATTGTTTAGGCTCGTGTAGTCACCACATACTCAAATTTAATATTTTTCCTTTTTATTTTGTATGACTATAGGACTTACCCACTCTACTTCTTCCATAGGGAATATCAAACCTACCTTTATCATTTTATAAATCTCTGCCTTGAATTTTTCTTTCACTCTGGGATTTAGACGGTATGGTCTGTGCTTTAATAGTCTTACGTTAGGCTTCAAAATTATACACATTTCCCCCATGTCTCCTTTTATTCCTTTCAGCTCCACTACTGAGGATGGGAACAAATCTTCATATTCCTGTAGCAGACTAAATATCTCCTTTTTCATTTCTTCATCCCAGTAGTCACCAATTGACACAAGTTTGGGCTTTTCCGGTGTTCCGATATTCAGCTTTTTGGTCTTCAACGGTAGTAGATGAATTCCTTCTATTTTAGGTTCTTCCTGAATATCCCGCTCCCATTATTTCTCTTCAAAATACAGATGTCTAAGGTCTTCTAGATCATCATCATCCATTTCACTGTTTATCTCCTTACATGCTACCGACTGTTTGACACTCTATTTTGGGAGTGGTTGTTCTTCGTCTTCCTGAATCTCTGGAACGAACAATACCTTTTTAATGGCCTGCAACGCCTGTGTGACTGGTTCTGTTTTCCTTCAAAGGAAAAGCATTGTGTAAACTGATCCGAAACTGCTTGCCAAGTATCGGTTCCTCTTTTCTTCTCTTCAATTAGGTACCAATATTGTGGAATAGAATCCAGGGAATGTACAAAATTGTGTACCCACATATTTTCCAGGTACCTTGCTTTCTCCCATTGGTCCTCACAATATTGTAAATGTTTTCTAGGGTCGGAGTCCCCTTGGTACTTTTCAGTGAATTGTGTTCCTTCCTCTTGCTTGAATCTAGACCTCAACGCTGTTGCAACCTCGTCCCATCACGACAGAGAGTTGTGGTGGTTGCTCCACCACCTTGCTGACGTGGATCGTAAAGCCACACCCTTGAGTGGGACCCTATGTTCCACTGGAACTTTGTCTTCTATCTTAGAAATAAAGGTATTTACAACATTCATATTTGATAAAGTAGGATATTCCCTTACCTCAGTTCCGATTCAATTGATTCTTCCGATGTTAGCACATATTCTTGTATTGGTCTCATATCTCCCTTGCTGCCAATTGTCCCAGGCTATTTCTGAGCCTAAGTCTGAGCTTTGAACACTTCTCCAACTCACAGTCCCCCCAGCCTGCTATTGGGTTGATATAATCTTCTCTTTTCCCTGCTGTCATCTGATAAAGATGATCAAGAAGCTGAGCATCCTCTTTGTTGTCGAAAGTCTCTGTATATCAGGGTCCTTGATATGGGTCAAGTGGTTGAGTGACCCTGACTTCCCCGTCTTCAAAGATCATTAGTTCCTTTTTCAAATCTATTACTGTATAGTTCTCGAAAGCCCAGTCTATCCCCAATAATGCTGGATAGTGATCCTTATCCCCCATAAGGTCTATCACCTCGATGTCTATGTATGTCTTTACCCCCGCAACATCGACTTCGACCTCCTCCAGCCTGCCTATGGGAACAGTGCAGTATTGGTTTGCCATGCAGAGTTGGATTAGTGAATATGTCAGCTTTGGTCTCCATAATGCTTCCCATGTCTTCCTTGGAAAAATGTTGATATCTGACCCTAGGTCAAGCATTGTGTCCTTAATTTGGAATCCCGCGACTTGAGTGTTTACACGAAATTCTATCCCCATTCTTCTCTTATTTATTTTGACTCTCCGTACGTATTTCTATGTTGTGTCATTTGACTCCTCTAGTTCTGTGGTTTCCTACACCACCATTTCCAGATTGTGCTTCAATTGTTCCAGCATTGGTGCATTGGTTACAATTTTAAAAATATTCGGAACCATTCTTCAATCATAGTGCTTGTACTAGCCTGTTTCTCCTTGTCCCCCTTCAGCTGTGGTAACTCAATGCCTTTTCTCCCCCCAAGTTGGGAAAATGTCTGCACTGCTTCATTAAAGTATTGCTTCTGTCTATCTAGCCTGAACACTGGCTTTGGAGATGTTGGCCTTATCAGCTTTATCAAGTTTGTAGTCTGTGCATATTTCACTGTTCTCTTTCCTCCTCGTGTCACTATGGATACATTTTGCATAGCTAGAGCCTCTAATATTCTAGGCTTTGCATTTACCAAATTTTATCCTCTTTGTCTGGCTCTTTCTTCCCATCTTTTAATTATCTTTGGGCAGTCTTCTGTTGCGTGCGTATTAACTTTGCACTGAGAGCACCATGGTATTCTAGGAAGTGGACATTCCCTGGCTACATGGCCCTCTTGGTCACAATTGTAACATCTTACAGGTCCTCTCCCTCCAGCTCGACCTCCTCTCATGTCTGCTCCTCGTCCCTTGGGAGCCTCATTGACTCTATATGATGGCCTGTCCAATCGTTCTGCCAGTGCATACAGAGCTCTACACTGCTTTGTGTTGTGCGTTGTGGAAGCAAATAACTCACAGTATATGTTGTTTGGAATGTTGGAGTATTTTTGAAAAATTGGGCATAGGCGGGGTGGGTGACCAATGCTTTTGCATATCTCACAGTATTCAGTTGCGGCCTGATTCTGTTGCACGGGGAACCCTGGGTAATGGGATTGCGGTGGATATATCCCTTGAGTGTTTATCTGCACAACTCCCCCTACTAGTGGAGCCCCTTGTGTCCCTGCTGCTGAATTCCTAGAATTCTGCCCCAGCAACCTTGGACATTCGGTGACCAAGTGTCCCTCCATCAAACAATGCGTACACCATACATTGGGTCTTGTAGGTCAAATTGGCTGGATATCCTTCAAATTTTCCATCTGACTGGCTATCTGATGTTGTAACCCCAATATGGAAGGGTCTTGAGCTGGTGCCCCTCCTTTGAAATCCTGCAAATACCTCGCCATGGCCTCTATCTTCATGGCTTTCTCCAATGCATCTTGTAATGTGTCAATATTCTGTTGTGTTAGTGGAGTTCTTGTCAACTAAAGAAGGGCCTTGATAAACCAATCTCTCTGATGATTCAGATCAATTGGGTAACTCGGTTTTCCAACCGCATCCTTGAACATTCTCATCAGATCCCATGCAGTTTCACCTTCTCGCTATTTAATTTCCCACATCTCTGACAAAGCTTGCTAATCTGTCTGAGGTAGCTTGAATTCTTTAACATATTATTTATTTACATCATCTATTTCTGGGTTCGTATGAACCTTAGACCATTTAATAAACTGACGTAGAGCTCTCTCTCTAAGAGTAGTTTGAAATTCGATCAACTTAATCGCCTCCGGTGTCTGCCGAGCCCTCCATATGGCTTTACAGAGATACCAGTGTTGTTCCACATCGTCATTGCCCCTCCCAGAGAACTCTGGGTATCGGTAAATGATCCTGCCATGCTTCTTTGTGTGGGTGATACTAGAATAAAACCTCTATTTCCTGGCTGTGAGATTGTAGGACTAGCACTACTGCTAGTATGTATTACTGCTATAGACTGAACACTATTCAACTTACTCAATTCTCATAACTTAACAGAAATTTCACCTAGTGGCTGATAGAGTACCAGGGGAAGGTCGGGACTAGAGCTACTTGAACTTTGGAGAATAGAGTTACCTCGTGTTATGGGTGTCGACCCCTCTCGGAATAGTTGCTCCATCGCAACATACAACTCCACATTGGACATCTCCTCGGGGCGCGTGTCCTCCACGTTGGAATTTTCTCCCTTTTCTCTTTGGGCTGGGCTCCTATAAACTTGCCTGACTTCCTTCATGGTCCCTCCTATTCCTTGGGATTCCATTTGACCTTCCATCTCCTTTGTCATTTGTGGCGCCTTCTCCTTTTTCTGTCGACTACTTTCCTGATTCTCCAACTCCTTCATCACTCTCTCCCGCCACTTCTCAGCTATCTGCGCCCTCTGATGTGCTCGTCGCTCTCTCAACCTACTAGAGGTCTCGACATCCATATCCCTATTCCCCTTTCCAGCTTACTTGTAGCATCTCTCCCTTAGCTCCTTCCCCCAATACTGGAGGTTTGAGTCTCCATCTCAGATTTTTGAAATTCCATCAATCCCTCGTCTACCATTAAAGCTTTGATCCACAACGGAATCTCCTTCAACAGCTCTCCTCGTAATCCGAATCTAAACACGTCTTCTGATTTTGAAAAGGAGTGGTAACACTCAACTGTGAACTCCACTATGTATCCTTCCAAGGTAGATTGCACCTAGAAATATACAGCTCGGGTCAAATCTGTATCTAACCGATGGAGGGCTACCAGATCCACTTGCAATCACTTGTGACATATTTTACACGAGCTTCCTTGGACTGTCTTGACTTGTAGTCTTTGCAACCAATTACAGAGTTCCTCTGGAAACTTTCCCTAGAAAATTTCATAGAGATCACTCGCAGATTCCGAGAATAGAACCCGATCCTTAACAATTTTCTCCTTATGCTGTCTCAACTCAGCTTGCTGCGCTATGAACTGATCTAAGTGGTTATCCCACCAGCTTCGTATTTCCCTTTCAAAGATCCGTGATACCATGATCTAGCTCCTAAATGAAATTTTAGATCCCGACAACGGAACCATTTGTTGGCGAGAAAGAAGGTCTCTAAGTAAGACCCAGGTTCAGGATAGAGGCCAACAAGGTTTTCGCAGTAGTATAGCACAACGCCAACATTTTCACTCTACTCCGAAGAGTAGAGAGTCTCACCCGATGTTAGTATGAATCCTTTGTCGAAGTGTACGAAAAAAGACCACTTTAGCTACGCATAACTAATAGCCCTAACATCAAATATGGCTGCCAATATCTTCAGATCTGAAGTTAGTTGATCAAGACAAGAGATGCAAAAACCAGATCTATGCATAGAAAGACATTAAGCAGTAAAAAGAAGGTTTTGATCCATATATCCAATAGACAAGACAAGAACTATTTTTGAAATATTTTTTTGTATTAAGGGCACCTGGGAGGAAAACAAGAAGATGTTTCCAATTCTCCTCAGTGGGATGGGTTCTTGGAAGTCCTCAGCACTTCAGATCTAGCATTTCTCTCTCCTGTTGGTGTAGAAAACCCAGACAAAGATAGAGCTCAAAGGGAGCTCACACAACAAATAATGGAAAATATGACAATGATAATGGCTCAAAGTCAGACCAAGAGTTAAGATCCAGAGTGATCTAATAGGCAACAAAAGGTGAAGAATGGTAGGAAAAACCCTCCTATTTATAACAAAATATTGGGTCATTCTAGATCTTGGTGCATGATTAAAATAACATTAGCCAAATCTAGATCCACCTTTTATGGAATATTTTATTATATTTGTTGGAGGGAAAAGGTATTTGACTTGGGTCAAATCCCTTTATTTGTGAATAATAAATAAATAAATGATTTATTTATCATTTTAAGGAAGTGGTTGAAAGATAATCAAATAAACAATGATTTATTTAATTATTTATGGGTGATTTAGTCATATTTAACAAGGAATATTATTTAAATAAGATTTAAATAAGTATTCCTAGAAAATAATAAGATAAATAAAGATTTATCTAATTAATTTCTTTGTTTTGGGTTAAACATGACCAGGAATAATAATTAAATTATTGTTTAATTAATTATTCCTTGAGGAAAATCAAACAAATATAGGTTTGTTTAATATTTCCTTTTGGGGTTTCTTGTTTAGACCATAAAAAACCTAATAAATGTGTTTTATTAAGTTATTTTACATAGTGAAAGCAATTTTACTTAGGGTAAAATTGGTCTTACATGGTGTACTTGGGTCCATCTAATGATAATAGGTTAGATGACCAAAAAATGGTGTAACAGATTGCCCCCAGTGTGCGAGTGTTAGGAGCAAATCGTATGACCGAAGTACGTTGTAAGAACTCAATCACCAGACAAAAAAAGGGAAGTCGGAGAGAGAAATGTGAGGTAGACTAAGGTGCTGAAGAACTAGACCCTGAGGAGACGAGACTTACAGGTGCAACAAGTCTCTTTTTATGAGAGGGTACCTGTGCTAAAGGCGGCGGGGGAGGCATACCTATGCTCGCCGAGACAAAGTACAAAAGAATAGTGTGTCCAGTAAACAAGGGACCGAACCATAAAGTACAACCGGCATAAACATGAGCCAGATAGAAATACAATGAGGGATCCCACATACATGCTATGTCTGGGATAACAGCCAGGACTTATACAATAATATCTGAGTACATGAGATATGAATGCAACCCAAATTCCCCCTGAAAATGGGGAAGGGCTCGCAAAATCTGACTGATACATGCAAATCAAAGAGGCGCTGCAAGTGGCTAAGGCCGACATCATCAAATATATGGAGCTGCATCGAGGGCTGCAATGAAGAGGTCATCCGGGTATGTGGGGGGTTACCTGCAGGGCCACCCCCTCATGAGGGTTGAGACATCTCACACACACCCGGGAATCACCACGAGCTTCTGTTGCATCACTGAACCATCAATTATATGGATCTCGATCATGCTGAAAGGAGCTGGAGCTTAGAAACAATCAAGTCAAAGGGGAATGAGAAAGCCCTTTGCCTGATCCGAGGCACCGAACAAGAGTGGAAGCTGGAACCAAGGTACACCACCCTCTAGACCTGTCTTCTGGAATGAATGAGCTGATGTCGACAGAAGGAGGTCCGCCATAGGTGAGGCAATGAGAGATCCTCAACTAAGGCACAAGAGAAAATAGTAGAGCGACTGACAGACTAATACCAATGATGATGATGAAATGGAGGGGACTGAGTAGCGAATGGACGACTTCCCTTGTTAGAGCATAAAGGGCATGAATGACATGGCAGCGACTGACACAATATCATGAGGGATAGGGGATAGTGGGACTGAAGGCCATAATGTGTGACACAAGAGAGGGAACAAGCAATGAAGGATGGAGGACTATAGCGGGGTTCAAAGGGACTCGGGATAGACTCCATGAATGCGGTGATGACTCAACTTGGATGCTCTAAACAAGGGCGACTTGAGGGTGCTGCCACACAGTAAAGGTCCAATGGGGGACCATGAAAACATGAGTACAGGGTGGTAACTCATGACAAACATCAACACGAGCATAGATAAGTATGGAGGCCAAATGGTGCCCCTAGTATGAGTGTTGCAAGTGAAGAAATTCGATTTTGAAAAGGGTTATGGTTGAGGGGCATAGGTGCCCCCAAGCATGGTGTGGTCATGACAAAATGTATTGAGAAAAGGGGGAATCTAAACACATTTTAATGATGTGGTGCGCCATTTGTTTTCGTGATGGTTATGCAGTGTGAGAAAGGGAATGGAGGATTACCAATCTCTTTTGGTACTGCATATAGGAATCAAATGGATTTTAAGTTTTCGGGCTGGCATACCTGGTGTCACTATCCCAAAGAGAGGATTTGGAGATAATGAACGGATGCTCTACTAGAAAACCCTTAGGTGGGTCAACAACAATGTCTAAGAGATTGGGTTGCTGATGGAAGATGAGGGAATGATAAGGGGTATCATCCCTAGAGTGATCTGAAGTGATATGGGACTCTAGAGGTTCTTCGAAATGTGGAAGAATAATGGTACTAAAGTCAACACGACCAGATACACTAGGAGAGTTTTGGAGAATTTCTTCTCTTGGTCTCTCGAATATGGGTTCCCCCTTACCCAAATATTGGGTTTCAATGTAATGGCCACAAGGTGCATGTGGTTCGAACACATGGGTTTGATGTAAGTGGGGATAGATAAAGTCAGGGGTGGGGATTTCATCCATAATGTCGTCATCGTGATAGAAGATGGGGTGACTGGTGGAAGAAAGACCACCTGATGTGGCGAAGCTACCAGAATCATCATCATGAGAAGAGGGGTTCACATGCGCATCGTCACAAGGGGTGGAAAAAGAGTAAGTAGGTAAAGGATTTACCAATGTTGAGCCCAAGGTGATCGCTGAAGGAAGGTCAAGCGAAACAACAGGGGAGGATTCAGAGGGAATGTTCCTCGAGGGTCTCATGGATGATGATAGGTAGAAAATGCTGGACGAAGGCTCCGTCATCTCGACATCAGCAGGGGGAATGTCAATGGGAGCAGTCATGTATGGTAGTTTTGCCAAAGAAAAATGCGCAAATAGGGGAGAGGTGGACTCATTGCGCTTGGCCTCGAATTGGCGGACCGCGGCTAGAGAGGTGCGGAAGTCCTTGAGGCGGGGAAAAAGGTGGGTGTAATGGCCATGGAGATCACACAAAGCACAGGGGTGGTTGGTGTGAATAGTCTTGGGGTTCTTGGCCGCGGTCACAGAAGGAACAGAGGCTTCCAGGACCGTGGAATCAGGGAACGCGACATTAACCATGGGCTTGAGATGAAGCAATTCAGGACAGGTATGGGAGGTGTGATCGACAAAATCACACAAAGCACACTGAATGGTATGCTTTGGAGGCTGAGGAGGGGCAGGGTTTGTCGGGGCAACCTTGTCCTTTGATGCCCCCTTGAGAGCTTTTCCCTTCTTACCCGAAGCGGCCGCAACAGGAGGTGGTTCCTGTTGAGGTGACTAAGGCACTGTTGCATCGGGAGAAGTCATGGGGACCGGTTGAACCGGGGTCAAAGAAATATAAGGTTTAGGTTGACCAGGTGGGGTTGCGGCTGGAGGATCATGGTACCAGACAGGAATCCTAAGGGTCAGGTTAGGAAGAGAGAGGGTGGCCATGACAGGTACCGCGTACACTCCTGGTGGGGGAGCTAGGAACGGTATCTGACCAGAGGGGTAATGGCCAGGTGGGATGGCTCCTAAATGGCTAATGCTTGGAGGAACTGTTCTAGGAGGATAAAGAGGCTCAGGACTACCAGCTACAGGTGAAGGGCTAGGAGCAGGTTGCGGAGAGCGCGGTTGCTGACTAGCCGAAGCAGGTTGCTTGAGAGCAGCCCGAGATGATTGCATCATGCAAACATTCGATGAGTTGGGGTCATAGAAAGTAGGAGGAGGAAGACCAGGGAAGGTTCCAAGCAAAGAGGAGTCTTTGTAGATGCCGGGAGAGACACTGGTCAAAGAATTGACAGTTTGTTGATTGGCTACAGAAGAGATGGTCGTCCTTCGTGGGGGTCTCGAGACTTTGGCTCATGATACGCTAACTCCGGTCGATGGTGACTATCTTTCCATTGTGAGGAAAAGACATCTTGTGAAAAACCGCAGCAGGGACAAATGTGCACATGGCATAGGTGTAGCTTCACCCCAAGAGAATGTTGTAATCTAGAGGGGCATCGATGACTTCGACGTCAACGCAAACAGTCTTGCCCGCAAGAGTGATAGGAAAATTACGGAAGAGGCCAATGGGCTGGGAGGCGTGGCCATCCCACGCTCGAAGGGTGATCATGGAAGGGGCCAACTCAGGAGATCCGAGTTGCTTCCAAACTGAAGCGGACATCAAGCAGGTGGATGCCCCCTCATCAATTATACACCGGGAAACGTTAGCGTTCCGGATTTTGACTGGGATTTGGAAGGCGATGGATGCAGGAAGAGGAGGATGTTCTGATTGATGGGCATCGAAAACAATCATTTGGTCATTAGCAGGATCTACAGCACCCATGGCAGATAGCAGAGCCTTATTTTGGGAAGGGCACGACTGGGGGAGTTCCAATGTGGAAATGGCAGCAGGAGACTGCGCCAAATCATCTACTATGCTATACGAATGAGCAGCTCGACCAGAAGCAGCATTTCAGCATAATGGTCCCTTAGGAATCGTGGTATGAACCTCAACTTTGGGCTGAGGGATATGCAAGGGACCATTGGATGTCGGAAGAGGCTCGGTAGAACCTGAAGAAGGGGACTCGGGGGCAGACTGAGTGGAAGGTGTGGGGTGCTGGCGAGACCGAGTTTGAAGGTTAAGGTTGACGGTTAGAGGTGGTTCAGAGTTCATCATGAGGATCTGGTAATTGGAGGAACCTGAAGGGGAAGGTTGAGTGGCCACCTGTCTGTCAGGTGGTTGGGTAGCCACGAATCCCTGCTGTGCATCCACCTACGCTTGAGGGGGCGGTGACTGCTGTTGCAGGGGTTGAGAAGGCAAGGGAGGCGGAGGTGCTGATGCTGGAGGAGTTGGAGCACCAAACTGCGGATACGAATAATAAGGGGGTTGGGTAACAGTATGGTGAGCAGGAGGTTGGGCCAAAAGAGGAGGTATGTTGTATCCTAGATACGTGCTACCAGGAGGGGGACAAGTGCGGGAGGTGCTGCCCCCTCCCCCAGGAAAACCATAACCCATGGGAGGTTGGGCATATGGATGAGAGAGAGCTCCAACAATACTGTCGGTGGCCTAAGGTGCCTCCGGTGTATTGACACGACTGGGTCTGGGGAGATCAGGTAGAACGGTATAAACATAACCTGTCTGAGCGTAGATCAAGTCATATTTTAACGCCAGTTGGAGGGCGGCTTCTTTGGTTTGGGGAAAATGCGATGCGACATCTTTCCCGATAGGAGGCAAGAGAGATCTAAGGAACTAGTCCATGTAGACACGGTCTTCGAAGGTAGGGGATTGACATAGGCTCTTTCTTCTCCGCCATTCCTGGACATGATCGGATAGGCGGGTCGCAGATGATTGACATAAAGAAGTCAAAAGTTCGATACCAGTGTCATAACGAAGGGGAAGCTGGAAGTAAGATAAAAAAAGCCCGGGCAAGAGTCGCAAAGGAGTTATGAGAGGAAGTGGGCTGATCAACATAACACTTAGAAGCCGCGCCTGTAAGTGTTCGTTGGAACAACCGAAGACGGACAGAGTCATCGGTAATGGAGGTAGATGAACACCACATGTGGAAAGATTGAACATGATTTGAAGGATATTCTCCAGCAAGGCCTTCAAACTTTGGGATGTCGGAAGGGAGCTTTGTCGACATAGCAGGTCAACTAGCGTCATGGTGTATAGGGTCGTTTATCAACTGATTGAAATCGGGGAGGCTGAGGCCTGCCATGTACGGGAGCAAAGGTGCAGCCGAGGTAGTTCCTGTGGTGGTTCCGCTAGTAGTAGTCCTGGCATTAGGGTCAGGATTACTGCTAGTGTTAGGCCCTGAACCAGACATAGTGAAGGTGATAGGGGGAGAACCAGAGGTGAAAGGAGAACCCAATGAATCAAAAGAGGAGTCGGAGTGCGGACTCGGAGGAGGACTGGCTCGACGACGGCGGGACGGAGTAGGTCGACTGACTAGAAACTGAGGGTGAAGTCCAAGAAGTCTCCGGGAGGTGTGCCTTGGGGGCATAATGATGACAACACAAACACGGCACAAGGGGAAGAAGAACGACCAACAAGGGCAAGGGGGTGCAGAATCAAGTAATTACAATGTCGAAACGAGGGCAGATAGGTGCAGTGTCAATTGATTTTAAAGTCTTTTCCTGGCGGTGTAAATGAAGCTCTTCTTCACTTAGGGTGAGTGTGTGGCGTGCGTTAATTTTAATTTTTAAACCCTTTTTGTTTTGAGAGCAAGATAAAAAGTGTGTTGCGTAACTGAAAGTAAATCTGCAGAGAACAATATATAATGCTGAAATAACAGAAAATTAACAGCTACTTATGCATCGATTCAACCCAAAAAGGTGGGTCTCTTAAAACTAATCTAAAAGAGGGAAAAAATCTAGTCAAAACACACTAAAAAGAGGCCAATAGATCTAGGGTTGAAAGGGACAGGGATCTAAAGGAGAAATCTGCTGAAAAGAGGTGCAGATCACAACCAAGAGGCAGAGGCAAGGTGGCTGGAAAAAAGGAGGAAATCAACAAAAAGCAGAAGGGGCAAGGAGGAGGCCCTAAAGGTAGATCCAAAAAAATATTCAGGAGGTGATTTGAAAGGGAGAAGAGCTGATTAAAAGGGGTCTGAAAAGGAGGAATCAGATCTGGAAAAGGGGGGGGGGCTGAAACTCTGAAAAAATAGACCTGAAACAGATAAAAGCTCTTCCACCAAAAGTGGAGGGTACTGAAGCCCTAGGGGGCTATGTTCCCACTTAGATGAGAAAAACGGATCGAGAAACGGTCGAGAAACGAGGGCCGGGGGACGAGAGGCTGGAAAACCCTGACAGAAGCTTCAGAAAAACCCAGAAAAATTGCAGAAAAACATCAGAAAAATTGGCAGGTCGCAGGTTCTGACCTGTTTTCTGTGCAGGTCGCAGAAAATGGGCTGAAAAGTGCGACCTGGAGGTCCAGGTCGCAGTTTCTGGGCTGAAAAGTGCGACCTCAAGCTCCGGATGTCTCGGCGGCAGATTTCCGGAAAAGTTACCATCTCAGTTGCGGCTGATGTCTGTCACCTGTGCAATAGGGCCAGAAACACGCGGAAGTTAGAAATTTTAATGTTTTAGGGTTTTATAGGTGAAAAACCACATGAAAATAGGAAAAAAAAAAAGCTGAAAAGAAACCCTAGGGTCTGAAGTAGCTGGATATGCAGGAATATGAAAAACGACAGCGGTCGTAATTGAAAACCCGTGTGGAGTCGCCAATTGTTAGTATGAATCCTTTATCGAAGTGTACGAAAAAAGACCACTTTAGCTACGCATAACTAATAGCCCTAACATCAAATATGGCTACCAATATCTTCAGATCTGTAGTTAGTTGATCAAGACAAGAGCTGCAAAAACCAGATCTATGCATAAAAAGACATTAAGCAGTAAAAAGAAGGTTTTGCTCCATATATCCAATAGACAAGACAAGAACAATTTTTGAAATAATTTTTTGTATTAAGGGCACCTGGGAGGAAAACAAGAAGGTGTTTCCAATTCTCCTCAATGGGATGGGTTCTTGGAAGTCCTCAGCACTTCAGATCTAGTATTTCTCTCTCTTGTTGGTGTAGAAAACCCAGACAAAGATAGAACTTAAAGGGAGCTCACACAGCAAATAATGGAAAGTATGACAATGATAATGGCTCAAAGTTGGACCAAGAGTTTAGATCCAGAGTGATCTAATAGGCAACAAAAGGTGAAGAATGATAGGAAAAACCCTCCTATTTATAACAAAATATTGGGTCATTCTAGATCTTGGTGCATGATTAAAATAACATTAACCAAATCTAGATCCACCTTTTATGAAATATTTTATTATATTTGTTGGAGGGAAAAAGTATTTGACTTGGGTCAAATCCCTTTATTTGTGAATAATAAATAAATAAATGATTTATTTATTATTTTAAGGAAGTGGTTGAAAGATAATCAAATAAATGATGATTTATTTAATTATTTATGGGTGATTTAGTCATATTTAACAAGGAATATTATTTTAATAAGATTTAAATAATTATTCCTAGAAAATAATAAGATAAATAAAGATTTATCTAATTAATTTCTTTGTTTTGGGTTAAACATGACCAGGAATAATAATTAAATTATTGTATAATTAATTATTCCTTGAGGAAAATCAAACAAATATAGGTTTGTTTAATAATTCCTTTTGGGGTTTCCTGTTTAGACCATAAACAACCTAATAAATGTGTTTTATTAAGTTATTTTACATAGTGAAAGCAATTTTACTTAGGGTAAAATTGGTCTTACATGGTGTACTTGGGTCCATCTAATGATAATAGGTTAGATGACCAAAAAATGGTGTAACACCCAAGGTGCGTCGTGACCTTAGCCAGGTTAGGAACAGATCATATATCTAGGACAAAATATACAAAACTAGGTACTTCGAACAGGTTTAGCTACTTTGCACAAGATACTACTCATGAACATATTCAGGATGAAAAATAAAAATTTAAAAGCAGCCAATACATTCATCATAACAAAATGCTTATCATAGAATTTAGGGCATCAAACCTAGGTAGAAATATATTTCATTAACAATAGCGAAAAATTACATTACTCCTCAGAGTGATCACAACAGGACTAATTACAATATTACAGAACATAATAGAACAAAATAGAAAGGAACAGAATAGATCAGAACAGAACGAACAGAGCTCTCCTACGACTCTCTTCCTCAGCTCTCTACTACACCAACCTCCTGTCTACGCTGGGTGATTGCCTATTTGTTC
This sequence comes from Pinus albicaulis, assembly GCA_034641835.2. Classification (NCBI taxonomy): domain Eukaryota; kingdom Viridiplantae; phylum Streptophyta; class Pinopsida; order Pinales; family Pinaceae; genus Pinus; species Pinus albicaulis. The sequence goes on along the minus strand of CM076578.1, from coordinate 1,231,087,178 downwards.
CTTTGCCAATGCGACTGTCATTTTTCCCTCCTTTTCCGCTTTGCTGTTTTTCGTATCTCCCTGATCACTGGGAGTTCCGCTGCTTATCCTTTTCGCTCCTTCCTGCCATCTGTGCTAGTTTCCGCGACTGCCGCACCACCTTCTCTCCAGCTCTCCACAGCCATGACAACTACTTTTCTACTGTGGTTGCGCTCCTCCACCTGTTACCCATGACTCAAAACCGTTTCATTTTAAAAACAAGGGCCCCAACACATCCCCAGGCATAGAAGTCCTTACACCACTTCCAGAATTCGGCATCCCAATCCAATACCAGGTACTTGGCCTGCAATATCAAGCCATTGGCCTCCTCAAGATGGTCCCACAACCCTTCAAGATCTATCCATCAAGAGCTATACAAGACAAAGGAACCGATGGCATATGTAGTGTTGATTGAGTTTGTTCCCAGCCCATATGGTGTTACTTATTCTCCCTCGTAGGTATGGTCTCCCACGAGATCATCAAATAACTTGGCCCTCTCAACCCATTTGTAGAGTTCCTATTAGTCACCACATCTGAACACGCATACAATGCATTAGTTATATTCATAAAATCATAAAAAAAATAATCCACATGCCATCATGATAACATAACATCATTGTTAATCACAACATTATGAATAGTAAAGAACTGCATGCTCATGTATGTCATAAAATCAGCATGCAATTTCCACATGCTTCACCTTAGGAAATACCATAATAAGTTATAACATCAACATATTTGCATCAGATATATATCATGAAATTACATAATAAACTAACAACATGTCAATATAACCTCATATTATAACATCATAATTCCTATGCCACGTTATGCATATCATATCCATCATGAGCATATAACATAATTATCATAACAAACCACATGTTCATCAGTACCCTCATATCATCTCAATAGTTATCAAATATAGAAAAATAATACATTATAAGCATTCTTATCATGATTCATCAAAAAATCAATTTCATTTCCCTGTATAAACATTGAATACCTACTATGAACTAAGATTATTCAACATCCATCTAGGATCTATGTTATCTCATCAGAACTATTAGTGTCATATTTTCATCAAGATACCAATTACTTTTCAATAATCATTTCTTGTTCTTTCTATTAGGAAGTTGACCATTTACACCGTAGTTATACTCATCTAAGTACACCATTAAATTTTAAATGAGCCTCATCACATTGGGCCTTAGTCTATCATCATATATCATATTGGGCCTTAATCTCTCATCATATATTCTTCCTTCCCCAAGGAAAATTTAGTGAAATTCATTGTTAAGATATTTCTGGTTGTACAATCATTTAAATCATCAATATACATATTTTTCTTATCCAATGACACCCATACACGAGGTCATCCTTATTTAAGTCTTATGTTATGCTTAATCCACCTGCATGAGGGCTTGTTGTCCCTTGGTGATTTATACATCACTCACATAATTGTCACTGTTCATCCTTAAAAATATTTTCTTATCTCATCAAGTTCCCACTTGATCTCTTTTATCGTAGATTCACTCATCTTCAAGTTGGACTAGGGATTCTTTCACCTTAATTTTCACTCGTTAAATATTTAGTTTAGAATTTGAAATGCTTGTAGCCACTACCACCATTATCATCCATGAATTATTTGGTGTTCCCATTGTGTTTGGAACTAACTTCTTTCAATACTAACAACACACTAGTAAGTTGTTCAAGTACACCCTTTATTAGTTGATTCTCACTTCTTCTGCCGAATTATGTGCAATCATTCTCAAGTATCAATACATAATTTCCAATAGTATTTATTCTCATTGTTTCTCATTAGTTTATGACAGTGCCTTTCTTTTTCCGAGAGTTAAAAAATCATTATCCTTGAAATATTTTCCTAGTTTATCACAAGTGCTCAAAAATTCCTACCTTGACACTCTTAAATTATATAGGTCATCCCTTGACCCTTACCAATCACGTTGATCAATCCACTCATCAACATATTGAAGATAACTAGCTTCTCGATAGAATCACCCCTTCACTTTCTCGTACTAAATATTTATAGATATCTTTTTTCTTTTTCCAATAGTCTCAACTTCGTAATATTCCATGTCTACTAGCTATAAAGATGGAAATATTATCAAATTGGTCTTGATTTCTCACCTTGAGTCATCATGGTTTCTTTTCTGCCTCTGGTAAATGCATAAAATTGTTACACTTGTAAATGTTTTTACTATTCCTCTAATCACATAATTTATTTTCCTCCAATTGATCAATTTTATTATGGATTCACTTCTTAATCCAATGTTGTCATACCTTTTAGAGCCCTTGAAATGACCTTCTTTATTATTCAATTTCATTAGTTGATCACCAATGTTTCCTTCCTTATATCCATCATACTTAAATCAAACTTATAATGATTTCCAAAATTTTCATATGTGGAAATAATTATATGATTCCACAACCAGTTTCCACCAAGTTGTTCCCTTGAAGAATACCTTTAGAGTACAAAGCTATGACTTCCAAAATATTCCATTATGTTCTAAAAATAGGATACCCCTTCTTATTGATTTCTTACCCTTGTTGTAACACTTTCACTCAATGAACTTAAGTATCTATCCAACGCTCTTTTATGTTCATCATTCCAATTTGGTTATGTTACGAGGGATACCGTTACTTACCTTAGGGGAACTATCCTACTATTTTCTCAAATATACATCTTAGTTGAATAATTATTGTTTTTATTTTTATTTTTTATTTTTTTATTTTACTTCCTTAGGTTACCTCGGTTAGTTCTACATATTATTGATTATATAACACTCATATCTAATGCTCTCTTTTCAATGTCCATGTCAAGCCTCTATGTTTACACTATCCTTTATTTTTTAACAAAGTCAGTTGGTATATTGTATTTCAAAAAAGAGAAGGATAAGGTTCCTTGCTTACAAAGTAGAGTTTTGCAGAGAAACTGAGAAGGTAACTACAACAAAATGCTACAGCTTCTTTGCTTCTGCAATTTATAAAATATTGAAAAATATATATTGCATATATGCGGACAAACTGGAAGAGCAAAAATATGAACTTAAAAGACATTCTTAAAGGGGAACAGGATTCAGTCTATGCTTATATGGTGCCTAGTAGAAGCATCCACGTTATACTCATTGCCCGAGTTTCTTGCATTGTTCAAACTGGAGCTGGGAGCTGAACGTTTCTCGATCATTTATTTGAGGATCTGAACTGACTCTTCTACATGTGCACACTGGTTGGAGAGGGCGTCAAACTGCTACTGTAACAAAGTTACTCTATGGAGGAATACTTTCACATATGCTTGCTGCCTTTCATCCAATATTTTCACATCTATTTGGTGCTTTTCATCAAGAATATTCTAATGAGCTCAGATTTGCTCCAGCTTGGCCTGCAAGTCCGCGCAGTGGAAATAATCCTCACTGCGAGCCATGAAGAGGAGAGGGGTGGTACAGAGGGGATTGGAACAAAGGGGAGGGGAGGGAAAACGCAATACGTGGAGCAGGGGAAGGAGGGGAACGATAAGGAATAGGAAGGCTGGAGCATTAAGGGGAATGGAGATTAGAAAACAAGCACAAGAGGGGGTGGGGAAGGAGCTACTCTGTGGGCGCATTAGGAACGCAACGACAACGCAACAAGGGAGGTGGAAAACAAAAATTCATAAACGAGGATAGGATGAGGGTGCGAAGGATTGGGGAGGGTGAGAGGATAAATAGGGAAGCATAGGGAGAGAGGACCAAGAGGGAGGGAGGCCCGAGGGAGAAAAATCACGAGGAGGGTATGGGAGGGAATACGACGACTGCAGAATTCAGAATTGTCAGGGAAGGAAATCCAATGTTTCTTGAAAATCGGATTTGTCTAGATCATGGCAGAGGAGTATAATTCAGGTTATTATTACAAAGGATTTTCCCAGCAGAACAAGCACATGCATTGTTTGCAAGAGCGTCTACAACCTTGTTGTTCTTTCAGAGAATGTGGTAGAAATTGACCCCTTCCATGTCTCTAGAAAGGCTGCGGCATATACTAATGATTCAGAGGAGATCCATGTTGCTTATGGGATGGTCATGAACCATCATATTGATGATGATGGAGGAGTCTCCAAAAACCATTGCGTTGGAGATGTTGAGAGCCTTTAGCTGATAAAGGCCTTGGAGGAGGGCGTAGGCTTCCACTTTATTGTTGGAGAGGGAACCAAGACCCCATTCAAAATAGACAACATTCCTACCATTTCCATGCTTGATGATACCTCATGCACCAGCCATACCCAAACTATATTTATATGCGCTGTCAAAGAAAAGGGTGGGTCTTTCACTTATGTCCACCCATTCTGTAAATTATTTATCATTGAGCCAGATTTTCCAATTAGGAGCAGTTCGAAGGGCCTATTAATAGGGAGGCTTCTGAATGCTGAGATTGATCAAGAGGTTGCCTAAGAAGTCCCTTTCCTCTATGCAAATATTGCTGATGTCGAATTTACTGTTATTTTTGGAGGCTATTGTTTAAAATGTTAAACTCCAAGCTTTACTGTAGACCTTCCTACAAGAAGGTTCTTTGTTGCTGAAAATCATTCTATTCTTTGAGAGCCAAATATTCCATATGAGGACATAAGGTAAGGTGTCTCATACTCTTTTTGCAAGGTTTCTCTTTTTCCCCCCAAGGGTAGTTGCTCTTCCAGGTTTGAATTGCTTCCGATATAGAACTTTTCTGGTCCCAATGAGGCTGATAGGAAGGGTTTAGATTACTCCAACAATGAGCAGCAAATGGATAATCTAGGAAGTGATGAGGTGCTGTCTCCTCAGCCTCGAGGCCGTTGGGACATCTGGAGGGACCGAGTAGACCTCTTTTTTTGAGATTCTCAGCTGTGAGTATTTTTCCTTTAAGAAGAGTCCACATGAAGATCTTGATCTTAGGAATGGCTTCCGATTTCCACACTGTTTTCCAAATAGGCCAATTAGGGGAAGGATAATTTTCACTGTAAAGATGAGTGTAGGCTGCTTTGATGGTGTAAGTAGCACTTGAGGGGTCCCATCGATAGCAATCAGTACCATGTTTTTTCAAAGGTGCAGAGCCATGAAGGAGATTTTGGAGATTGCTAAGATCAACCTCTAAGTTTACGAGGATAGAGGGGAAGAGCCAATTGGTCCAAAGTTGGGAATGGTTGTCCCAATTAGAGATGTGACTCAACTGAGTTAATCCCCAGTTCTTGAGATAAGAAAGGATGCAATGGGTTTCAGGTCTGTCCAGAAGAGGGGGATGACCCATGATTTTGTCTTTTCCAATGTTGATGCTGCTGCCCCCAATTGGAACTTTGGAAATATTTTGGGCTAAGAGAGGAATGGATTTTTTGCAGAGCGCCCAAATTTTTGAGCAGGGTCAATTAGGGATGTCTAGCTCGAAGAGATGCTGCTTGGAAGAATTGAGATATTTAGATTCCAAGACTCTCTTCCACCAAGCATGCTACCCACTGAATAATATCCATATAATATTCACACCAAAAGCATTGTTCAAGAGCTTGGGGGAGCGAATTCCAATACCATCGTGAATGTAATCCTGCATAACCTGTATCCATTTGACAAGGTTGTATTTTTTCTTTTCATTTTTCCCCCCCTGCCAGAGAAAATGCATGATAGCTTCGAACTTATGGTGAATGCTGGTAGGAGACTGAAGGAGGGTGAATTGATACAGGGGCAGAGAGGAGAGCTTAGCTTTGAGAAGAATGATGCGCCCTGCAAGGTTTAGCTAAGAAGAGCCCCATTGCTGCACTTTTCTCTTCATTTTGTCAATGAGAATGTCCCAAACTTTAGTCTTTAAAGGGCCAGTGCTGACAGGCATTCCCAAATAATTGAAATGGTCCCAATTTAATTTGTAGGGTACCCCAAAGATATTTGCAATGCTGTGTATAGTTTGAACAGTGAAATTCCAACCATAGATGCAACTATTTTGAAAATTGACCAGACCTCCAGAGTATTGCATTAATTTGTCTAGGATGGATTTGAATCTTCGAGCTATAATGTTGGATGCGCCTCCCAGCGAGAGGGTGTTGTCAGCAAATTGAGAGTGGTTTATATTTTTGACACCATTACCAAATTTGATACCAGTGATAAGTCCAACACGTCGCATATAGTCCAAGGCCCTGCTGAAGGATTCCAACATGAGGATGAAGAGGTAAGGAGAGAGAGGGCAGCCCTATCTTAGACCACGAGATGACTGAAAGGAAGGAGCAGGCCTTCCATTAATGAGGGGGGAGACCCAAGGGTTTGATATGCAGGCATTAACGAGGGAGATAAAGTTGGGGTCAAAGCCCATTTTCAGGAGGACGGACATAAGATAGGAGTGCCTGACTCTGTCAAAGGCATTGGCCAAGTCAAGCTTAAGGATAAAGCCTTTTTTCTTACGAGTGGCACTAGAGTGAATAACTTTTTGGAAAAGGAGAATCAAATCAAAGATATGTATTTGAGAAATAAAACCTCCTTGATTTTCAGAGATGAGGCTATGGAGAAAAGGTTTGAGACACATGGCGAGGATTTTGGTGATGAGCTTGTAGGAAGAGTTGTAGAGAGAGATGGGTCTAAAACGGGAGAAGGAGGAGGGTCGATTTTCTTTGGGGATAAGAGAAAGGAAAGTAGAGTTGGTGTAGCCCCCAATTTTCTTTTTTCTTTGAACCCATTGTATCATTTTGACCAAATCCATTTTTATAAGATCCCAATGAGTTCTGTAAAAAATGATAGAGAACCCATCAGGCCCGGGTGCCTTATCTGGGTGAAAGAACCAAATTGCACGCTTGATTTCCTCCTCGTCAATCTCTTTATTAAGGGCGTTATTCATCTCCTCTATGACCACAGATGGAGGGTGCTGAAGTAGATTTGAGTAGTATTCTGATTCTTTAGATTCCGTTAGAAGAGCTTTGTAATGCATGGTGGCCACAACTTTAATGTGTTCTTGGTCTATCTAGACTTTCCCATTTGTGTCTATGATTGATGAGATGTTATTTCGAGTCTTGTAGACAGTGGCCTGCTTGTGAAAATAAGAAGTATTTTTGTCACCCGATTGAAGCCATAGATTCTTTGATTTGATTCTCGACTTCTCTTCTTCTTTCCTATTGATTCGATAGAGTTTCCAACAAATATTTTTTTTTTCTTTTTTCTGAATGGAGTTATATTGATTGAGGCTGTGGTTTTCAATGCTGCTGTGGACATTGTTCAACTTGGATTTAACTTCAGTCTTGGTTTTTTCAAGTTCTTGGTAATGAAGCTTGGCCCATTCCTTCAGGGCTGTTTTGGTTCTCTTTAATTTTGTTTCCCAGATGAAGGAGGGGGATCCTTTTACATGCTGCAGCCAAGAGTTGCGAATCAACTGCCTAACTTCAGGGATATCATTCCAAAGGGGACTGTATTTGAAAGGTATGGGGCCGAGAGAGTGAAGGTCGCCAATACTGAGGGTGATGGGGTAGTGATTGGAGGCAGAGTAAGGAGGAACATTGGAGGAGGCAGTGGAGAAGTGAGAGAGGAGAGGGACAATAATTAAAAATCTGTCAAGGCGTTCCATGATGTTTCCTTTGCCAATCCTTCTATTGTTCCAAGTGTATCTACAATTTTTAGGAGCAATGTCGATCAATTCATGGTCATTCATGATGGTTTCAATTTGGTTTCTGGAGGGGTCCGGTGAGAAGGAGCCTCCCCTTTTTTCATTTGCATGAAGGATTAGATTGAACTCTCCCCCAATGATAATATTGCTGCTATCTCAACTATCTATGTCTGATTTGAGAATGTTCCAGTAGAGTTCTTTGTAACTATAGTGATTGGGTCCATAAACATTGTAAAGGATGATTTCCTTTTGATCTTTTTTATTTTGCAGCACTACTTTAATCCAGTTCTAAGTAGCTGTCATGGTATTTTTTATCCAATTGTTGCGGTTCCAGAAGGTGGCTAGCCCATCCGAAGCACCCCTAGATTCAGATTGGGCGCCCTCATGATCCTTGAAATTCCCTATTATAGAATTCATATCAGAATCTCCTTGCTTAGTTTCCTGCAGGAGGATTATGTTAGGTTTTTCCAGAATTAGAAGGTCTCTCAGGGCTGCAATTTTTTAGGGGTGCCCCAACCTCCTACAGTTCCATGAGAGGGCTTTCATCATTTTAGAAAAGCAGAGTGGGAGCCTGCCTTTTCTCCTTGATTCTTTTGTCCTGAGTCTTTTCTATTTTTCCCCAGAATGTATGTTTCAGTGGGGTTTTGCATTCTTAGAGCTATGTCCTTTTGGGCATTTTCTTCTCGATGCTGCTTTGTATATTTCCTTCCTGTTGTTTTTTTTTTGTATTTCCAGATTTGCACCGTGTTCCTTCACTGAGTTCCTTGCGATCCAGACAGAGGAGGGATCAGAGGAGGAGGAAGGGGGGTCAGGAATCGGAGGGGAGGGGCGAGGAGAGGAGGGCTGAGAGGGGGTGAAAAGGGGGGGGGGGGGTTCATCTTTAGAGGGGGAAAGGAGGGACAAGGGATTGGATGAGTCTAATTTGGGGGGAGGGGAGGAAGGATCAGCAGGATGCTGGAAAGGTTCCTGGATCTTTGGTGAGGAGGAGGAGGGGGGATCAAGTTGAGGAGGGGGGGCTGAGGTACTGCTCTTGGAGGTTGAGGAATTTTTTTTTTTCTTGACAGTTTCCCATTGCTGATAAGCATCAGGGTTTTCAATATCAACAACATTTGAACATCTATTTGCAAAGTGGCCATATTCGTGACATACCTTGCATTTAAATGGGATTTGTTCGTAGTCGAGCTGTTGCATGTGCGTCCAATTGTCAAATTTTAACTTGATCGCTTCTGGAAGACCTTTGCTGAGATCCACTTCAACACATATCCTAGCGCATGCTTGCATATTGTCTTTTGGCTCGCTCAAATCAATGATTTTTCCTACCGCGTTTCTGATGGCTCGAACAGAATCATCTCCCTCACAGTGCAGGGGAAGGTGACGAAGGCGCACCCACACCGGGACAACATTTGGTACATCTAGTTCGGGATCAAAGTCTGGAGTCCATTTATTGAGATACAATCCTTTGGTATCCATAAAATACGGCCCATTTCCGAATATTAGATCCTTGTCTTCTTTAGATTCAAAATGAAAGGTGAAATAGCCTCTACTACAAAATCGAATAGATAATTTGCCATTGATTTAATCAGACTAGTTGCGTACGACCCATCTCTGAACAGTCTTTGGAGAGGGCTAGAGTCCGGTAAATTGGCCGATGAGGCCTTTTTCGGCGAGAGAGAGAGAGTAGCCATGCGCGATAAAGAGGGAGGGAGGGCCACCTCCTGAATTCCATTAAGCTTCTTAACGAATATGGAGATTTCCAGCTAGGGCTTAGGCGGAGCCACCGATTTGATGAGAGCAGAGAAGGCGAGGGCCTGGCCAAGGGGAGAGGCCGCCTCTGGGGTGGTCTCCAGAGAGCACGAAGGGCGTAGTAGCTAGGGCATCAGCAACAGAGTGCGAGCTAGCGAACCGACAACATCTACTGTCCTCTATGTTTACACTATCAGGAACTTAAAATATATCTTACTTTTCTCATGTACTCATCAATGCAAGTATACTAAGGTAATTCCAATATTTTCTTACTTCATTTATGAAAATTGGTTTGTTATAGGGCGAATATCAAGGGTTCCCTCATTAGTTGGTCTTGATCATGTCCTCTCAATTTCTTCCAATGTATATTGTGATCGTGAGTTTATGTCCTCTTTCTAGGTCTATCAAGCCATGTTTGGGCATAGTGTATCATATCATTTATGTCCATAATCTACTCAAAACATATTCTAACTTATAATATCCACTATCCAGTTTCAAAATTCTTCCATGGTTGTTCAAAGTTCCCTTGGTCATGTATATCATGGTTTTTTCCAATAGTCTCCCTAAGAAGAATTTCATACCCAAATGCCTCATGCATGACTAAATGTAAGCCTCAAATTAAGACACGCTTGAGTAAATTTACAATTATGGTTGCAATAGCTATTCTATAACATAAAGGCATATATTTTTGAATAGAAAATAAATTTATGCATTTATAATTAAAAAAATTGAGGTAACAAAATATTTATTTATTTCTTAAATCACCCAGATTATTAAAAATAAGTAAAATTAAAAAATATTTATTAGTGTAAAAAAAAACTCACATATATTAATAACAAAATAATTGTAATTAAAATTCGTAACATAAAATTGTAATTATATTACTCGTTAAAAAATATCTCTACTCTTATAGTTCTCTTCCAAAAATAGCAAAGGAAAGTAATTGAATTGAGAAAAATATCCCCACTTTATTTACATTATTCACTCCTCGTGAAAAGATATATGTCTATTTTATACCCAATACTATTTTGGATATTAGCTTGTATTCATAAATTTTGATCACAAATAAAAGTCATAAAATGGAGATTCCATATATATAACTCTATTATATATTACCATTATTTATTAAAATGAGAACGCATTTTTAACTATATTATTTTTGTAAAATTAATCTTTTTAGATATTTTTTTTAGTTAACCTAGATTATAACTTCATGATATTTATAAAGAATATAAATAATAGCACTTTCAAAACCAATTTGAACTGTTATAAATCTGTAACTTATGAAAAAATTTTAAACTTCAATATTATACTTAAAAATGGATATATACGGGAAGAAAGCTACAATGATGTCGTTGATATAATTAACGAAACAAACCAGAGAATGCATATCGTTTGTGCTGAAAATAAGTCTTATGGTATGTTTTATTTTCTGAAAATAATGTTTTAATTTAAAAAAAAATTAAAATTTATAAAAAAGTAAACAAATACATGTCTATTTTATTGGTTTAAATTTTATAAATTGTTGGATTACAACACATAACAATAGTAAGTATTTTAACTTAATTAAAGATTTTTATAAATAAATAATATAATTGAAAGCTAGTTTTTAGGTCGTTCTGTCACAAGCTGCTGGAGGATTCTTGCTTCGGTTTGATTTTCATTGAATTTTCCACGGCTATTAATACTTTAATGTGGAAGGAAAAAAAACTGTAATCTCTTTTTCTTTTCAAGCACAAAGTTTTATATCCCTGAGTTATTTTAATTGGAGATCAAATTTGGATAAGGTAGGAGGGAATCTTCATTTTGTACTCAAACAAAAAGTGATATTGTGGCGTAATGGATAAGGTGCTTGCCTCTGGAGTGGAAGATTGTGAGTTTGAGTTCCACCGTGATCAAATTTAATGGAACATAAAATAAATTCTAAAGAAAAATTTATTAAAAAAACATGTTCAAAATTTTCAATAAAGCTGTAAGGAAATTGAATTAAATAATAGATTGTAGAGAACTCCATATTTAAAAAAAAATAGCCAGAGTTTCCCCTAAGCTACAAGGAAATTGAATTAAATAAAAATTCTATTGAGTTTCCCATAAGCTACAAGGAAATTGAATTAAATAAAAATTCTCACCCCATTAGTTAGAACTTTACCTTTCATTTTTTTTTAAATAACTTTTGATTTTTTTTTTTTTTAAATAACTTTTGATCTTAATTTTTTTTTTTAAACTTTTGATCTTAATGATTCTTAAGCCCATATACATCCCATTGTATATAAAATCTATTTTAAGCTTTTATTTTCATATGATGGTAATATAATAGTTACCTTATCTTGAAATTGGATTAGAGTCAAATTTTATTAGAATCAAACTTATTTATAAATTTAATAAAAGACTTTTCTCATATTTTTATCTAGAAGTTACACAAAAAATTTAAGTAGTTGAAAGAATTTTGAAGTTGATGATGGATGATAAAACTCTGGGGAATATTCTCCACAATAATTGGAAATTCTAGAAATAATCGAACTTTTCTACTTTCAAATATCTATGGGCCCTAGGGGTTGAACTTAGATCTAATACGATATGTAACAACCCCAAAATTTAACATGCAACTAATTATATCAAATATGCAATTAATAATCAACACACAAACTATTAACAAGCTAGTATAGAAATTTCATAAACACGAGCAAAGAAGACTTACCTGTAATGACGATATTCCTTACTTGAGACTCCGAAGTTGAACGCTATTTGAATCCCGCTAACCGCAACAATGTTTTGGGGACAACTCTCCACCCAACCGTAGGCTCAACTGCACATAATATTTCCACAGCTGGCCACCCCCGAACCCTCAGTCAATGTACTACTGCCAGGGAATCCTTTGTCTCACAATACCTTTCTCCCAAGAGAATGGATGAAGGAATAATGAATCAATCTTCCTCAATGTCTATTAAATAGACCAAACAATGGAAAGGGAACCGCATGCACACATTCACTGTGTCAACATGCAACCTTTATTTCTTTATTTTAAGTTTTACTTAATTTAATGTTTCTCTTAATTTAACTCTTTCTTATTTTATTCATTTTTACTTATTGTTAACTTTACTTATTTTTATAGTTTCTTAGTCTAACTCTTTCTTAATTTATTCCTTTTTACTTTTGTTAACTTCACTTATTTATTTACTATTTAGAACTCCACCTTATTATTTACTATTTTGTTTTTTTTCTAAGTAAGTCTAATTCTATTATATGGTACAAAAGAAATACACATCAAGACGTTCCTACCGAAACTGCAATATTAGCCAATTCTAGTGGGAAGTAAGTTCAAAGTAGAAAAATTGGGATTTCCCCTGTTGGGGAAACTAGTCCAGAGATTAAACTAGTTTTGAGTAGAAGTGTTGCCCCAGTTGGAGAAACCAACACACATCTTAGTCAACCAAAATTTAAACAAATTGTGCATGAAAGAGTAAAACAAAAAATCAACTTTGGAGTTGTTACTAGCAGAGAAGGGTGGCCTCGTGGCGCTATTCCTGCCCTGACTTGTCATTCTTCATGTCTTCAAGGGGTGGCTCTTCCACAATGAAGCAACCGTAGTCATCTGAGGAGTCATCATCATGCTTTGACATCTGGGCAATCAGTTCAGGCGTGGAGGTAGAGCGTGTTCCTGGAGTTGCAACATTGTCATCCCTGGCAGAGCTATCCCCACATTCACTGTCTGCGGAGTGCTCAACAATTTTAGTGGGAAGAGCCACCAATTTTTGGGGATACTGAGAATGGGCTGGCGTCAAAGTGAATTTCCGCAGGCGTTTCCAAGTTCCCGAGCTAGTGAAACTGGAAGGGACATCTGGGAGGCGCAGCGAGAAGAGGGCTAAGACTTGATGCCACTCTAGAGATTCCATTGAATTCACGTTGATAGTGAGCTCAACAGGGTCAGAACCTTCATCATTGAGGGAGACAGAGCCATCATCGCGAAGAGGGAGAGGAGGGTGAGATGGTTGGCCATGTCCTCGACCTCTGCGATACCACATTCTATGTCGATGAGGCATGGAAGCGTCGGTTAGCTCAGGCGTGGAGGGATTGCAGACGGGCTTACGGATGGTGAGAAGGCAGGAGCCCTCAAACTGAAAGGCGGGCCGAATGGAAGGATGAAGGGCCAAATTCATAGAGCAATGGCGAATGGAGGGACAAAGGGCCAAATTCACCTGGACAGAAAGGCGATAGGGTGAGGCGGTAGAATGAAATTTGCTAGAGGCCATGAAGTAATGAGGATGAAAACTTCGAGGACAGATTAAAAATCGAGAGTAATGACGTTGCGAGGATAGAGTAATGGCACCAGAGTGTTGTCTGCAGGCATTAATAGCCCCTTCACGTGAGCCATGCATGACCATGTGGCCATGTCAGCTGCCACGCGGAGGAGCGGCCCAGCTATGCTGTAGTGAGGACACCCGCATCAGACACTATTTTATTTATTTATTATTATTATTCTCTTTACTATTTATTCTGTATTTACTATTATTGACTTATTATTTATTTACTATTTATTTAATTGTATTATATTATATTATTTATTATTTTATTATTATTATTAGGGGACATTATAGTCAGGGACTTCCACGTACCATCCGACCATAGATTGGGCTAAACCAAATCTCTCTTTCAGCCAATCACCCCCGTGCCATAGTCCAAGCATGAATGTGGTATCTCATGGAATAAACCAACCAAAACCAAACTAGGGTTTCCAGAGGCAAAACCACCTCAACCCTCAACCATTGATTCCACCACACAGTCATACATCACTAACCATCATTAGATCGGTCTCTACCAAAGTTGTCTAGGGCTCCAAAGTGTTTGTTCCAACCCAGCTCTAGGATTAGTAACTCAACCCACAACTTTTCGTAGGGCTCCAGAGTATTTTTCCAACCAAAGATTCTAAGACTAGTAACTCAATCCACCAATGGCTTGAGAGTGTTTGTCCAACCAAGGCTTCTAGGACTAGTAACTCAATCCAATTTGTTTCAGGGTTTCCAGAACATTTGTCCAACCAAGGCTCGAGTAAATAATAACTCAACCCACAGTCATAAGGAACATGAGAACCAATTAGAAAACAAAATGGGAAAACCCACAACACCATGGCTATCCATGAATGAAAAGGCTAGGAAAAACCACTGTCAATCCAAGAAATCCTTTATGCCAATGACAGATCGTAACCAAATAACCATACGCATACACCATGCATGCCAAAACTAGCAAGTAAACCATACATGCAACTCAGTACCTGCAAAGTAAAAGAGACGTAGTTGTTGATCCTCTTGTCCCCTTTTCGATTTCCTACTTTCCTTTGCCTTCACTCTCCAAATCCAATATGCTCCAAGATTTCTCTAAGTGTGCAAGAGTATGTGAGAAAGAGAATAGAGGGAGAGAGCTCCAAGCTAAAACTGACAACATTTTGTGAATTGATCCTTAGAATCATTTTTATCATTTATGCACTAATTTTCTTCATTTTCCTCTATTTTTCCTTCAATTTTTGTCATATGCAATTTTGTGACCTTTCACCTTTCTTTTCTCCTATTTCCATTATTTTCATAAATAAAAATGCCAATTAATGCCACCTTGTATTTGCCATTTCATTTGCCAATTTCCATAGTAGTTCATTAATCACTAGTGGTCCCCATCACTATGTTTTTCCCAGCATTCAACTTGGAATATGTGTCCCACGACCTTGGTCTTATTTTACCTTTATTAACTTTATTACATGGATTTTTAACCAAGGATGTTACAAAGAATATGCCTTCATTAGAATCTGGTACAATGTGATTAAATAGCTTGTAAAGTACATAAACCTCCCAATCCTCACTTTAGGTGCCAATGGCTAAGCCATAGAAAATCACCCTAGAGGTTTGTTGGGTCTAAACCTCCACAGAGCAGGGCATGCTATTCAGAAGGACTCACGCACAACCATACTTGAATGCAAAAGACTAGTTAACAACGATAGCATAACTCACCCGAAGTCCTACGTTCGATGTAGATCCCGCGGGGTCGAAACCCCCAGCAACTCTCCTTCCGCCTTCAACCTGAAAAACAAGAAAGAACGTGCACGGAAACCTAGTTCTACAGCATATACTTCTCCTAAACGTTAGTGCAATCCATGTGAAATATTATATAAACCATAATAAATTCTTAAATGATAATCTTTTCACATATATAAATAAACATTAACACACGAGTTCAGGAACAAGATGGTTCTTCATTATCACGAACAGCATGTACAGTAGTAAGAGTGGAGAGATCACCTAAATCCTTCCACGATCTTCGAGCAGACCGTCGTCCAGATTCGTCTCGCCCTTGCCTCGCTAAGATTCTTCCAAGACTTGTGCGCTCGAGATGGCATATAAATGGATGAACATCTCCAGGAAACAAGGGTTTCCTGATATAAATCTGGGAAAGTGCAGGAGGCACGAGGATTCTGACTTGAACTGGGATTCCGACAGAGTAAAATGTCTATAAAATTTCTCTCTCCCTTAGGCCATGCACATGAGGGGCTTTTATACTCCCTCAAAGTAGTTTCAATCAGTTGGAAACAGTTGGCCACGTGCTGGGGTGGTTGAACTACCAGAGTAACCATCAACCCAGCCCGAAAATAGGGAATTTTAATATATTTTTTAATGATTTTAATGGCATACGCGGAAAAGTACATATGGACTCGCGTATACACGCGAAAAAGTCTGGGCATAACCGCGTATGGGAATTTTAACACTGTTTTTTAGTGAATTTTGTTCAAGTCTGTAGGAATGGGTGCCCAAAGCCATAAAGAAAATCATGAATCACATGAGGGTGAAAAATGATGCTATAACAAATGGCTAAGCCATAGAATTCAATATTAGTCTATCATGGTTTAAACCGATACTCTAGTTGCTTCGGCTAATTTTGTGCCTCAACCCCATGTTCAAAATTCCTCCCATGCCAGTAATAACCAACATGGGGTTTATGTGCTCCTAAATAAATCTAAAAACAACAAAGTTGGGGTGACCTGGAAGGTTTAGCCGATCAAACCCCTTGCAATGATTGTATCAGCTCCTAATAAGCCCATGGCCTTGACCACTAGCAAGGAGAGGTACTGATGCAAGAGCATCTTATCATTATTAAAAAACCATAAGGAGAGCTGTTGATGTAAGAGTATCTTTCCATTATTAAAAAATTGATGTATTTAATTTTACTAAGTTTAAGAAGTTCTGGAAATCCTAGAATATGTAAAATTCTAGAAAAATATGTAATTGGACTATTTGTATTATTTAGAATGTAGTTTGGATAGGCTCCTAAGTTTGATAAGGTTCCTCTAAATTTCCTCCAAGTTTACATGATAGAAATCATCTCTTGGAATATTGAGATGTTTCCTTCCTCCAAAATAAATAGGAATGTAATGCATGTGTTTAGGTAAGCAATAAAATGTCCCTATCTTTGTAAATAAATAAAAGTTTGATTATGAGTTATTTATGGGTTTTCCCTAAGTTTGGTTGAAATTTTGTTATTGCCATCAATTTGGTATCAAAGCCAAGATAAATTTGAATGAGTGGAGTTGTATAGATATGTTGTGCATGTTGTGTGGATGATGTACGTTGATGTTGTGTGGACAATGCAAAACATTGAAAGCAACAAATTAAAGCAATGAAACCTAAACGTTCATGTTAAACTATGGATCAAAACCAAACGTAGAATGTTGGTGGTGAAAGCTATATGTTGGTAGTAGCAGTCAAATATAGGCATGGAGATTAACCAATACAATGTCGTAAAGAATATACAATGCTTAATGTGTAGTCTAAACATGCCATGTTTTAATCTGGAAAACAATAGAAATCCGACATGATTTTGAGAAAATTTGATAGAAATGTTTGAAAATCTGGGTGAAAAATGTCAAGCTTAAGGATTTTGGGTGCCTTATAGGTTCTTGATGGTGTTGAATCCATTTCCGTAAAAAAAAAAATGATTTAAACACTCCCACAATCATATTTATTGAAGAATGTATTGTTGGATTATGTTGTCCGGTGAAATTGTGGCCTTGTTCGACAATGCCCAATGCTTAATGGTTATTTGCAATGGTGTTTTCATTTCTTGCAATGGTGGTCCGGATTTTTAGGAGGGTATGTAATTTATTTGGTATTGAAACTAAAATGAATTTGTGTAGAGACTATGAAAGAGGCTTTAAAACATCATGCAAGCAATCGTTGGAGATTAAAGAATGCCACGATTTGCAGTGCAAGGCATTTTCTAGCATTTGCATTCACGTGTTTAGAAATTTTTTTCATTCATATTTAGGGCCATGAATCTAAAACATTGCAATATATGTGATTATATAAGATTAGAATAGCGTGTACATCGATGCGTCTGAAATAGCATGGACACCAACATCTAGAAAAGTGGAATGTCTGCATAGAACTATGCAATAGCAATAACATGTCATAAAGTTGTGTAATTCATAAGTTCACCACCTACCTGCATATGCATATTGTGAAATTACAGACATTTTTGTACAAATTTACACATGGAGTGTGTATTATAGTAATACTATTGCCACGTTTGGTTATCCTTGCTCACAAGTACCTCTTGGAATTGTGGTTTAAAGATCCGACATTTAAGAGGTTTAAAGCTCTTAAAATTAAGATAAGATTAATGTTTTGCTACAACATTTGGATTACATTTGTTACTAGTTGATATTGTGCCCAAATTAGTCTAGTAGTTTGTTGGAATATAAATCTTGATCAAGTCACTTATGAAGTCTTTGAGCTTGTCTAGAAAGGAGTTTTCCATTTGCTAAGTATTGAGTTGTCTGTTTAAAAAAATAAAAAATAAATTATCGAGAGAAAATTGTATGTTAGATAAATTGTGCAAAATATGGTACATAGAGCTCGAGGATTCAGAGTAGCGGGAATAGGCCGAGGAAGACAAATTTCCAACTAAATCTTACTCAGATAAATAAGAACCATATGAATAATATTAGATGCAATGGAGATGGCACTAAGGAGAGGCATCGACACTATCGACATCACGACCGAGAATAATACTCAAAAGAAGAAGAAGTTGAAGTTAAAGAAGAAACTACAGAAGAAAGAATGATCAATATAATTGCAGGATTGAGCATCAAACCATGAGTGGAAGTGCCTATGTATGAAGGTAACTTAAATGTTAAAGATTTGGTTAAATGTATCAACATCATGGATAAATATATTGACTATGAGAATATAGCTGATGAGGAAAACGTGAAATATGTAGTAACCAAGATGAAGGAATATGCCTCATTATGGTGCAATAGTATGTAAATAGAGCGAAAGTATAAAGGCGAGAAGAATATTACCAACCGGGATTGGATGGTAGAAAAATCAAAAGGTAAATTTATGCCTCTGGATTATTAATTAAATATTTTTAGACAAATGCAAAATCTCAAACAAAAATGGATGTTTGTTAAAGAGTATACTAAAGAATTTTAGAAGATAAGGGTTGGTTATGTAGAAGAAGACCCCAAAAAGGTAACACGATATATTTATGCATTAAGATGTGAAACTCAAGATGAAATAAGTATTTTGTCTCCAATCACTATTGAAGAAGCATGCTATGTAGCTGTCAAGGTGGAAGAGAAATTGGTAAGAAAACAAATCCAAAGAGGAAGAGGGTGAAACACAACAAGAAGCATAGGTCCATTAAGCAGAGGACAATTAAGTGGTCGATGAAGATTTCCAATTCAAAAATAAGAAGGTAGTATTTCCTGTCATCCATAACAGTCATCAAGAGGAGGATATTTTAGATAAATAAGACCATAACAAAGAGACAAAGGAAGATCTTTTGTTGTTAGATGTCACACATGTGACAAAATCGCCCACAAATCAAATGAATGTCATGAGAATTATTTTATAAATCAAGGAAGCATACGAATTTCTCAAGATAATATAGAAAATGTGAAATCCTTTATGCATGAAAATACACCATAAATTGGCGAATCTTCAATGATGAAGATAACCCTATTCAAACCAACCAAGGAAGTGAAAAAACCTCCATAAAGAATTTTTTTTTCTTCTTAGAATGGTTTTCAAATCAAAAGGTAAATGTTGTAAAGTTGTTATTGATAATAGAAGCGCTAACAATTTGGTGTCTACATAAATGGTTGAGAAATTAGGCTTGGAGAAAACAATGTATCCTACTTCCTACCAAGTTTCATGGCTTCAGAAGGGACATCAGATATTGGTCAATCAACAATGTGAAGTAGTATTTCAGGTTGAATACTACAAAGATAAAGTATTTTATAAAGTTATGCCCATGGATGTATGTTGTGTTTTGTTAAGCATACCTTGGAAATATTATAGAAAATCCATACACAATGGAATGAGAAACACCTACGCTTTTGAAAAAGATGGAGAAAGCATACACTATTTCCCTTGAAAGAAGGAAGTGTAGGTCCAGAGGAAAGAAATCATAAAGCGTTGCTACTCGGTGGAAAGGATTTTTTTGCAATAAATCAACACATGAGGAGGTAAAATTTGCTTTAATTCATAATCCTATAATAGTCCTCACAAGTAAAAATTTGAATGATTTTCCTAAATAGGTTAAAATTATGTTGGATGAGTTTTTTTATATTGTAGTTTATGATTTTCCAGATAAATTACCACCCATAATAAGTATCAATCATCACATAAACTTGATTCAGGTGATATACTTCCAAATAAAGCAACTTATAATATGACTCCAAGGGATAATAATGAGATTACAAATAATGTGTAAGATTTGTTGCATAAGGGCCTCGTTAGAGAAATATTAAGGCCATGTGTTGTTCCCACAAATATTAATTCCAAAGTAAGATGGAGAATGGAGAGTGTGTATCGATTCCAAAGCTACAAACAAAATTATCATCATGTACAAATTCCCATTACCTTGCATTGATGATCTACTAGATTGTTTAAGTGGCCTTGCATACTTCTCTAAAATATATTTGAAATGTGTATCATCAAATTCAAGTTAGAGAAGGACATGAAAGGAAAACAACCTTCAAAACTAATAATGGGTTGTATGAATGGTTAGCGATGCCTTTTGGACTGACAAATGCTTCTAGTACTTTAATGAGGTCGATGAATGAAGTCGTAAAAGTGTTCACAGGTAAATTGTTTATTGTTTACTTGGATGATATCTTAATTTACAATTAGTCAAAAAAAGAGCATCTGAGGCATCTTGGGATGATTTTGAGAAGATTCCAGGAAGAGAAATTACTAATTAATTTGAAAAAATGTTGTTTCATAAAGACATAATTAATGTACTTGCATTTTGTGGTGTCAAATTATGTCTTAAAAAAATTCTGGCTAAGATATGGATCAAGAGAATATCAGGGACATAATCAATTGGCCTACCCCAAGGAGTGTTTATGAGGTAAGAACCTTCCATGGTTTGGTAAATTTCTATATAAAAATTATACAGAATTTCAGTGGTATCTGTGCTCCAATTGTGGACACTATCAAAGAAAGTAAAAAACCATTTTATTGGATAGAAGTAGCTAATAAAAGTTTTGAGTTGTTAAAGAAAAGATCATAGAACATCCTATTTTAGCATTACCAAATTTTAACAAGCTCTTTCAAGTTGAGACTAATGACAATGGAATTGCAATAGGAGCTGCTTTAAGCCAGGAACGAAATAAAATTGTGTATTTTAGAAAGAAGTTCAATGAAGCCAAACATAAATATTATTTTTATGATAAGGAGTTTTATGCTATTATTCAAACATTAAAAAAATGGAGACACAACCTTATGCATAAAGAATTTATTCCTTACATAGATAAGCATGCTTTGCAATTTTTTTTTTTTTTTTTTTTTTATAATTGGAATGATAATTTATGGAGAATTGATAACTTCAAAAAATTAGGTACCACTATTACACCAAATACAACAATTTCATAAACCCCACAAACAAGTCAATTACGTCTCCAGAGATGAACCCAGGCAACTAGGGAAACAAATTATTCACCAAACTTCTCGAGCTAAAATTATTTGAATTCAAAATCTAAGGAGGACATGGGGGTGAGCTTTGATCCACTTATGTGTGCATGGTTTCCTTTGCAATTTCTCAACAACCAAACAAAATTGAATTATGGGCATGCTAAATGGATGGAGTTTTTTCAAGACTTTACATTTGTTATCAAACATACAAGCGGGCAATCAAATAAGGTAATAGATGCATTGAGTAGACTCTTAACCTAATCCTGCATAAATTCCAAGTAATTTTTTTAGGGTTTGATGATTTGAAAGACATGTAATAAAATGATCTAGACTTCAAAGAAGTCCATGTAGCTTATGAAAACCCAGTAAGTAGCAAAATAACCCCATGGCTAGACTATATGATACAGGAAATGATTGTTATTCAAAGACAATAGATTATGCATTATAAAATGTTCAATGAATGAAAATTTGATGAGAGAAAAGCACAATGGAGGATAACAAAGCATTTTCGAGATGAATAAACTTTTGCATAGTTACATGCATTCTATTTTTGGCCAGGTAGGCAGAAAAATGTTAAAATATTTGTCGAGAGATGAAAAATATGTCAATATTAAAAAGGAAGAAGTTAGAATACTAGAGTATATCAACCATTACTAATTCCAAATAGACTATGGGACTCTGTAATCATTGAATTTGTGCTAGGATTACCAAAAAATCCAAAATTCAATGACTCAATCTATGTTGTTGTTGATAGATTTTAAAAAATAACACACTTTGTAGCTTGTAGAAAAAAAATGATGCAACCAACATCACAAATTTGTTCTTCAAAGAAGTAGTTAGACTAAGTGGATTCCCAAGAAGTATTGATTTTGATAGAAATTTCAAAATCGTGGGAAATTTTTGGGGGAATTTATGGAATAAGTAGGAACTGACCTTAACTTCAAATCAACATGCCATCCTCAAACTAATGGCCAAATAGAGGTGGTAAATAAGAGTCTGGGAAATATTTTGAAAATTTTGGTAAGTGAACATTCCAATTAGTGGAATTGAGTACTTAATTAAGCCAAATTTGCATATAATGACTCACATTTCATCCATTTCATTGAGCTATTGAAAGTGCTGCTTCTGAAAGGTTGAGACTGACTTCTTAAGTGTTTTTGAGAGTCTTAACTTTGAATTCAAAAAATGGGCTCCTTACCAAAGGCAAGCTGATAAGGTGAAAAAAAGTAGTATTGTGCCAAGTCATCTATAAGCCCGCAAGGTTACAGACAGTTTGTAGATATTATCTTGGTTAGGATCCCTTCCAAGACTTTGTTGGCTTCCCTCCTTTCAATTTTCTTGCGGATGGTAAGGGGAGATGATTTTATGATTGATATGATATTTTTTGCAAGGTGGCAGAGATTTTTTGGGAAGTAAAGTGTGATCATACATCAGTTACAAGTTCTCGAGGCAAGCCATATCGAACAAATAATTCAAATAGGAAGTTGATGAATACTTCCTTTGTGGCCCTTGCAAATGCTACTACCTCCAACCATTTTGTTACATAGTCTGTGCAGAATAATATGTATGATTTTTGGTTTGAAGGAGAACTAATAGGACCTACAAAATCCATTTCCCATATCTCAAATGGTTCTAGTACTAGTTGTGGCTAGAGAGGAATTTCATTGGCCCAAATGGGATGACCCATCTGTTGACATTTGTCGCAACTCTGAACACATTTCTTGGCATCTTTGAATATTGTGGGCCAAAAATATCCCAACTATAATACCTTGTGCCCAGTTATGCGGTAAAAAAAATGTCCCTAGAGGGTTTGTCGTGGCAGGCCTTGAGGATATCATAAATTTCATCCTTCCTTATGCATATTTAGATTTGGAGATCTACTCCCTTATGGAAGAGGTAGCCATCTATCCATGAGAATCGATCACTACACTAAATAATGTGCTTCTTTTCCTGTGGTGAGAGGAGTGATCTTAGTTTTCTAGTTGCTAGATAATTTACAAAATTAGCATACCATGGTTTTTTAATAGTCACAACAAACAAGTGTTCATCTGGGAATCGGTATTACATTGGTGAAGAATCAACTGTAGGTGGCATTATTGACAGGAGATCTACAATGTGGTTCTCCTTCCCTGGTTGGTCCTTTATAGTGATACCAAATTCCCGCAACAACAATAACCAAAGAGTTACTATGCCATTGATAACAATTTTATTAGCTATATATCATATATAAAAATGATAGGTATATAGGAAAAATGGATATCCTGTTATATACTTCCGAAATTTGTTTATAGCATAAACAATAACCAAAAATTCTTACTCTATGACAGTATAATTTAATTCTGCAGGTGTCAAGTTTTTGCTAATATAATAAATTGCATAGGGTTTCTTATCATCTTCATGTCCCAGAACCTCCCCTATTGTTGTGTTTGATGCATTTGAGGATATGTGGAATTCCAGGCTTCAATATAGTCTCCTCAACACATGAGTTATTGAAACCAATATCTTTAGTTCTGCAAGAGTAATATCACACTTGTCAGTCCACTCAAATTCCACATGCCTAGTTAATGCAGACAAAGGTGCAATTTTTTTGCATAAATGTGCTATAAAACAATGATAATACCCAACATAACCAAGGAAACTACGTACCTATATTGGTGTTCATGGAAAAGGGAGTTTAATAATTACCTCAATTTTAGCGAGGTCCACCTAAATACTTGCAACAAAAATAAAGTGTCCCAAGACTACATATTTTGTCATCAACATATGGTAGTTCTCATTGTTGAGGCATATTATAGTGGCTACACATCGTGCAAGAAAATTTTCCAGGTTATCCAGAGCTTCTTCAAATTCATTACCGTAAGGAATGAAATCATCCATGTAAATTTCAAGTACATCATTGATTAGGTTAGAGAATATACTCATAATTTCTCTCTGAAAAGTGGATGCTGCATTTGATCCAGGTGGATATTGGTGGCCAACCACCTATTCCACCTGGGGCGCCACCATTTTTTCTTTCAGTTTTTTAGTTTCCTTAATTGTAGCACATTTTACTATTTTTAGCAGTTTTTCGGGTCCTGAACTTCTGGAGCTGTTTTGAGGCCCTAAATAAATTTTTTTTTGGGAAAAACGGGAGCAACATGTGAGTTCCTTCGATGCTTCTCACATAAAAATTTTTAGTCCTCAGATATATCTTTCTAACGAGGTATTGTAGTCCTTAGAGAGATCGTATGATAAAGTTATGTCCCTGGGAATTTGATGTACCAATTTACCCAAACGAGGCCCATAGTTTTGGTGCTTCATCTCCTAGGGTTAGGTTCTTGGATGTTTAGGGTTTTCCATTATTTCTTAATAATAAATAGGCCCTCGAGCCTCATTATAACACCGTTTAGAGGTCAGTAGCCGCCACATCTCTTCTCATAGATAAGCTACCAACGCGCTAGCCAGTTTAGTTCCATTCTGTCTGTAAATAAATATTAGTTACTTGATATTAATGAAATGAAGTGTTATTTCCACTGCATATTTGTGTTTATGGTTATATGTGTATTATGTTGCGTTCCTGCATAAATATGGATCAGTGGTATCAGAGCGGTCTGCTCTTTCTCGATCCTTCTTTGCATGTCCCCAACAAGCTCGATCTGGTTGAACCTTTGCAATATTAGCCTCGTAAACCCAGAAAAACACCCATGGGGGATGAAAAAAAAAATGAGGGAGCAGGAGATCCTATTAAAATATTGCTCAATGAGACCCTCAAAAAACAAAGGAACGCGATGATGGATAAATTTTCCCAAATCCTTCAACGATTTCCCATCGACGGCGCATCTACATCCAACAAACACTCTGGAGGCGCAACTCCTTTTAAGGTACAAGAAAACTTTGACATTCCCATATTTGAGGGCCAAATAGATGTCGATGCTGTAGATATATGGTTGAATCTATTAGAAGGACATTTCTCGGTTCATGACTTTTCTAACCGAGAGAAGATTGTTTTTTCACTCCTCAAAGCTACCCCCCATGTCAAGGACTGGGGGGAAACCTACTGCGAGAAAAAGGACGAGGGGGAACCCTCTCTGTTCTCGACCATACACACTTGGAATTCTATCCAATATTCCATCAAGGAACAATA
Organism: Pinus albicaulis; assembly: GCA_034641835.2. Lineage (NCBI taxonomy): Eukaryota > Viridiplantae > Streptophyta > Pinopsida > Pinales > Pinaceae > Pinus > Pinus albicaulis. Next base: position 1,231,061,738 of record CM076578.1, on the reverse strand, counting down.
TTATCCCATGGGGAGCTATGAGGACAAGTACATACAATGGACTATGCTGCGGAAACAAAGGAATCAAGATGTGCATGAGCTGGCGAATCTGTTCTGTACCCTGCGCAAAAATTTGGGTATCAAATATTCAGAGAAACATTTGGTGCTGAATTACCATGGTTGTTTGCATAGATAAATTTAGGAGGAAATGGAGTTCTTCGAGACTAGCTTCACCAAGGATAGGATCTCCGCGTCAGCCAGTATTGCCGCCTTCCCTACAACATCAAGCCCTTCACAGATGAGATATTACGTGCCATTGCTCCTCTTGATGTTTGTGACGTATTATTAGGCCAACCATACTTGTGGAAGTGGCATGTTGTGTATGAGTCTCGACCTCGCGATGCATTATTATTCTTCCTTCGAGCCTCAAAATTGTGCTTTCTTTCATCTTACTTTACCTCATTTTCCTTTTTCCATTGCTATCCTAGACCCAATTGATCAATGAATTTAGTTGAAATTACTTTTAGAATGATTAACATGACTGACTTGCTAAAGTTTTGTGATTTTTTCCATTGTAATGCATTTTGACCGGAACTAGCTGCAGAATGCAGACATTCCGTAGCTAACCGGTGATTCTGCAGCTGTCTTCACGTTTGGGTATGTTCCAGGTGGCCTCTCAAGAAAAACCGCATATGGGCATAATCCACGTCATGTCTACATGGTTCGTTGCTCATCATGAAGGAAGAAACGAATTCTGGGTATGGTTTTGGTACGTGGGAACACATTTAGGAAGGCAGACTTCTATTAGGACTGTCTCAGTCCAGATGTCTTTTTTCTTTTTATGCAGCCACTTCAAGAGTCCTAATGTGATTCCGATAAGGAAAGACAATGATCCTGAAATTGTTGCAAGTCTTGTTATGTGCATTTGTTATATAAACACTTGGGAAACCGAGAGCTAGGCTAGATTTTGTTCTAGATTTTGCTTAGATTCTGTGCTACATTTATGAAGACGCAGAGTGCTCTGTTCAAGTTATTTCACCTTTAATGAAGCAGACAGTGTTGTTTTGAAAGCGTTGATTAGATTTGGAGTTAGATTCCGTCAGGTGGTAGAGGGCCCCTGCCTCTTGCACGGATTTATTTGCGTAATTTAGATAAGTATTCTAGCTGCCTTTACGTTTCTGAAGTTGAATTTGTAGTTGTTTTTATTAATTACTGTAGTTATAATCATTCTAACTCTTCCAAAAGAAGAAGCTCTTCCAAAAGATTATAATTATGAATGGGAAATGGCTATAGTATTGTAGGATTAGAAGTTGAATTCGTAGTTGCTTTTATTAGTTACTGTAGTTATACTCATTCTAACTCTTCCAAAAGAAGAAGCTCTTCCAAAAGATTATAATGATGAATGGGAAATGGCTATAGTATTGTAGGATTTAATTGTAATTTTTGTTGTTCACTATCACAGTTACACTTGTTCCACACACTCTTCCACAAGAAGAAACTCTTCCAAGAAATTCTTAAGGTGTCCAAGGCATAACCGTGATAATGAATGTTTTAGTTGTGTGTTTTCACTAAGTACCATAGTTGTTCTTGCTCTTAAACGCTTGTCCAAAATATCATAATGATGAGTGGGAGATGGCTATGATATCTTAGTTTTTCATTGCTTTCAGTCTTTACATTTGCATTTGCACTCAATTACACAGTCAGGATTGTTCTAAAAAATCTTCCACAAGAAGGAACTCTTCCAAAATACCAATCATGATGGACAAACAGACTGTATAATTCCATAGAATAATGCATGATAGCTTAGTTAGGATGCTCCAGAGTTTAATTGCACTTAACTCATGCTCAGTTGTTCTGTTTTAAGTTTGATAATGACTTGTAGTTCAGCATTGTTTTAGATTAGTGACATCTCAAGTTCATTGTTAGCTTAACTCATTGCATTTGCACTCCATATTCAGTTGCCATTCACTGCATATTAGACTACTTCAGTTGTTAAACTTAACAAAACAGCCTTCATTATTTACAAACATCTTCTTGTTCTAAAATCTATAATTGCTTCATAACCACATGAACAGAAGATAATATCATTTTAAGGCCTGAAGTACTTCTGCAATTTCCTTATCATTTCATAAACAGAGCCCTTCCTCAAAAAGACTACTTTGAAAAGAAATCAATAACTCTTGAGTAAGGTTTTGTGACATTTAACTAAGTTGCAGAATAGAGTTAGGAACTAGCTTTAGAGTAGAAGATCTTATGATGGTATAAATGTTTTATTCCAAAATTGCTTCAACAAATCTCTAATCAAGGATGAAATGTTGCATCATTATAAGTTAGTTGTTTAAACTGTTTAGTTAGGAGGATTTGCATATTTAGTTGATCATTTCTCAAGTTGAGTTTATGTTTTGAATCATTTCCTTAGAAGTCATTATCAAGCTTTGCTTTTGCTTAGTCATAGTTTAGATTTGATTCTGTTTTTAATATTGCATTTGCATTTACCATTTGACATCAACCAATTAGGTTTCAATCTGTTTTTAATCATTAGCTTCCTTCCATTAGCTTTCTAGTCATTTTCCTTGTGAACATAAAACCACCAAAAGATCAAAAACATCATAAATCATCACAAAAGACCAAAAACATCACAAAACACTACACACAACGCATTAAAAAACAAACACCTAGGTACATACAGTACACTTCACTTCAGCAGTTTACCAACCAACTTTGTGATTAAATGAGCTGATTTAGGAGACTAGATTGAGGCCAAACAATTGCTTTGGGAAATAATTTGTACAAGATACCAGAGGTAGCACCGCCTGTTGCCATCTCTTTTGTTACTGCAAAACAATGAAATAAGCTCATTTCCAAAACTGGGAAATTTTTTTTCCTGAGTAATCCGCCAGAAAGGAAAGAAGAATACTATGGCCATGACCTCCAGAACGGGGGCTCCTCACTTCACGACAACAAAAAATGGACAGTCATGGAGAATGCAAGGAGACATCTTCACCTCACCCACGGGGGTTAATGCCGCCTTTGTCGGAGTCAAGCACCCCATCGATCGGTCATCGGGTGCCCCTTTGATTCCCAATGGACGGAAATATATCGGCGCTTTTACGGAGAACGATGAGAAATAAAGAGAGCAGGGTCAGGAAACTGCTTTGTGAAAAGGTCACATTTGGTAGGAGTTTGTTGCCTTGTGGTAGCCTGATCGTGTCGGTGCAGAAGAAGGATGGGACTTGGAAACCACAGCCAGTAACTATCGGGTCTTGAGCATGATCATCGTCGAATAGATACTGATCCCACGGATTGATGACCTTCTGGACCAACTCAAAGGTGCAAAATATTTCAGCAAGATCGACCTGAAGTCTGGGTATCACGAGGTACCAATTGAACCCTCCGATGTGTGGAAGACTGCCTTCAAAGCCAAGGAAGGCCTTTTCGAATGGCTAGTCATGCCTTTCGGGTTGACGAATGCTCCTGCAACCTTCATGAGGATGATGGAAGACATATTGCGGCCATTCACCAACTCATTTGTAGTGGTGTACTTGGATGACATTTTTATCTTCAGCCAAACTTGGGAAGAGCACCTTCACCACATCCGACAAGTCCTCCAAACGCTGCGGCAACACTAGTTGTGTGCCAATTTGGAGAAGTGCACTTTTGGCATGACCCAGGTTCAATATTTGGGATACATTGATGAATGAGGGTGCATGTGGATGGTGTGGATCCAAGTGCGACCGAGGATTGGCCAGCCCCAACCACTCTAACAGAGCTTCGTAGCTTTCTGGGTATTGCTAATTTCTACCGCAAGTTCATGTTGGGATTCTCTCATATCACTTGGCCCTTGAGTCAAGTCACCAAGGGAGGAGTGAAAGAAAAATCCTTTTGGTCGGAATCTCAACATAAGGCATTCATAGAATTGAAACTTCGCCTCGGTTATGCCCCAATGCTCACATTACCAGACTTGCAACAACCATTTGAGATGGAGATAGATTCCTATGACTATGCTATTGGGGCAGTTCTTACTCAACAGAGGCCTCTAGTGGCATATCACAGTGAGACATTTCCTGAAATAGTTTGCAAGTATCCCACTTATGACAAAGAAATGTATTGCATTGTGTAGGCTTGTCGGCAAGTGGAAGAAGCATTTAAATTTTGGGGAAGGAAATATTCATCCACACAGAGCACCAACCCCTGCAGTTCATACAGACACAGGAGAAGTTGTAGAACGATCACCATCATAAGTGGTCTACATATCTGCAACAATTTCATTTGAACATCAAGTACAAGAAGGGAAACACCAATAATGTTGTAGACTGCCTCAACCGACCATTGATCGTGGCGCTCACCACCATTCTCAACTCTTGTGGGCACGAGACTTCTGATTGGCTGCTTCTCTACAAGAGCAATTCAAAATTTGGCCACACATACAAGACACTCTTGGAGGGTACGCAAGTTCCAAATTTTCACCTCCAAGATGCACTTCTATGTCACTTGGGACACCTTTATGTTCATTCAAGTGAGTGTGCCAAGATGATTTGAGAAGCGCACTACATTCGAGTCATTGGGAATTTCGGGGTTGAGAAAAAAGTGGCAATACTGCTGAAGTATTTCTATTGGCCGAACCTTTGACAGGATGTCGAGAAGCACATCAGATCCTGCACTGCTTGCGCCATTGCCAAACCGACCATCAAGAATCAAGGCCTCTATACTCCACTGTATACCCCTAGTCGACCTTGGGAATCCATCTCCATGGATTACATGTCGAGCCTTCCTTCTGCTAAGCATGGAAATGAATGTGTTTTCATGGTCGTCAAGAGATTCTCGAAGATGGCCATTATGGTAGCCTGCAAGAAGAATATCACAACAGAAGCCACTGTTAAACTCTTATTTGAACAAGTGTGGGTGCACTTTGGGATCCCAAATTCTATCATCTCAGATTGGGGTAGTAGGTTCCTCAACACATTTTGGTCGAGCTTATGGTCAATGTTGGACACCAAGCTCACCAAGTCCACAACTTTCCATCCCCAAACTGATGGCCAGACAGAGGTCGTCAACAGGATGATCGTACACATTTTTCACATATACAATTCCAAGCATCCATGCACATGGGATGAGAGCCTTCCCTATGTATAAAATAATTATAACTAGGCTCTCCATAGCTCAACCGGCCACAACCCCTTTCATGTGGGCTTGGGATTCCATCCAATATGTCCCATTATGTAGCCATGCCATTTGCGGCTACTCAGGAAGATTAGGCTCATGTCCAGTCTGAAGCTAACAAAGTGAACAAATTCATTGAGAACATTCTTTACGAAATGTTAGACAAATCCAATGCTAAGTACAAGCAATGACATGATCAACATCGGGTGCCACACAACTTCCAGGTGGGTGACAAAGTGTGGCTACTTTTGCCGAAGGAGCGCCTCGCTGGACCCCACAGCAAGCTTCGCCCGCTTCGATATGGGTCGTACACCATCACCAATTATGTAGGGGCCAATGCCTTCGAGCTCAGTATTCCACCTTTCCTTGGTCTGCACCTTGTATTCAATGTGGACCACCTTCGGCCCTACTTCCCACCTCTACTGGACACCTTCGACATTGCTAAACAACACACACCAACAAGTTTAAACCCAGAATGCATGGAACATGCCACCACAGATTGTATCATGGACATGGAAATCAAGAACACTCGCCAACAGAAGATCCAAATATATCGATTTGTCAAATTTGGCCAACTCCTGCACTAGGACAAGTGGTTCACCAGGGACTAAGTTCAGTAGAAGTTTCCTCATCTCATGGAGGAACTCAATGCAATGGGCAACATTTCTTCCTAAGGGGGGAGGAATGATCCAGGTGGATATTGGTGGCCACCTGCCTATTCCACTTGGGGCCCCACCATTGTTTCTTTTAGTTTTTCAGTTTCCTTAATTGTAGCACAATTTTCTATTTTTAGTAGTTTTTCAGGTCTTGAACTTCCAGAGCCGTTTTGAGGCCATAAACGACATTTTTTGGGAAACTCGAGAGTAACATGGAAGTTCCTTTGATGTTTCTCACATAAAAAGTGATAGTACTTGGATAGATATTTCTAACGAGGTATTGTGTGCGTCAAACAGAGATTGTATGCCAAAGTTACGTCCCCGAGAAGTTGATGTACCAATTTACCCAAACGGGGCCCATAGTTTTGGCGCTTCATCTCCTAGGGTTAGGTTCTTGGATGTTTAGGGTTTTCCATTGTTTCTCACTAATAAATAAGCCCTCAAGCCTCATTGTAACATAGTTCATAGGCCGGTAGTCGCCACATCTCTTCTCAGAGATAAGCTACCAATGCCCTAGCTAGTTTATTTCCATTATGTCTGTAAACAAATTTTAGTTCTTTGAGATTAATGAAATGAAGTGTTATTTTCGATGCATATTTTTATTTATGGTTATATGTGTATTTTTTTTCATTCCTACATAAATCCGGATCAACATTGCACAATCCAAATGGTAAAACTCTATATGCAAACGTTCCCCAAGGAAAGGTGAACATTGTTTGATCTTGATCTTCAAGAGAAATCTGAATTTGATTATATCCACTAAAACCATCCATGAAAGAAAATTATTTCTTCCCAGTGAGTGTATCAAGGACTTGGTCTACAAATGGAAGAGGGAAATTATTTTTATGTGTGGCCTTATTTAATTCTCTATAATCTACGCAAATCCTCCATTTCCCATTATTTTTAGGAACTACCACCAATTGTGAACCCCACTGGCTGTCAGATATCTGGTATATAAAATTAACATCAAGTAGTTTTTGTAGCTCCTGTTTCACTATGTCCCTAAGATGTTGATTCAGTCTCCTTTGTGGTTGAAGAAGTGCTCAAGCATATTATTCAATGTAAATGTGATGTGTACATAGTTTTGGATCAATGCCTTTCATATTTTCACAATCCCAGGAAAAAGCTTGTTTGTATTTCTGAAGGATTTGAATCAGTTTTTTACACTGGAGATCATTAAGTTTGGCATTAATGTTCAATATTTTCCTAGTTCAATTTCAGTAGGAATGTTGTTAAGGACTGCGGTTGTAGGTATACGATCACTATTTGACTCCTCCAATGGATCACCTTGGGCTTCGTTGTTGAGTATTGCCTTTAGAATCTGACATGTGGGATAAGATACAATAGAAGGTTGGTTAATGAACCCATTTATTGTACCATCCTTAGTCTGCCTCTTAAAGATAAGGAATTTTTTCAGTGGTAAGGGGAGATCGTAGCCTACCTTCTTCGTACTCAGGAGGACGCCACTTAATATTACCAGATGACGTGCTGGGTTTAGCACACGAATATAGAATGAGGCTCTTAATGGCAGTTCCTTTAGAAAAATTCATACTTCCAGTCCGACATCCAGTGTACACATATGCAGTGGCGAGCCATGGTATTCCTAGTACAAGAGGCTGTCCTTCAAGTTTATTTCCAGGATTGAGAACTAAAAAATCTACTAGGTATTCCTAGGAGTCCATAAAGACGATAATGTCATCAAGTGTTCCTTCTAGTTTTATCACTGATTTATCGACTAGCTCCAACATGGTAGGAGTTGGATTTAACATGGTTATTCCAAGGAGGACGCAAGTGTCAGATGTTATGATATTTATAGTAGATCCTAAGTCCACTAAGATATTTGGAAAGATAAGTTCGATGTAATAACTTAGTTATGTAAAAGCTTTGAAAGAATGAATCTTTTATTAATAACACCTGGCGAAGGAGATTTGTAAAGGGTCGTAAGTCCCCTCTGTGGGATGGGTCCTTTGATGTCCTTGTCGCTTCAGTATTCATATCTTCCTCTCTCATTGTGTGAAAACCCAAACAATGTGTAGAACTCAAAAAGTATGAGATGATAATGGTGACGATGATAATGATCATGGTGAGAAATGAATGAAAAACCCTCTTATTTATAGCGAAGTATTGGAGAATAATAAAATATTATTGACCAATCTAACCGTTAGGAATACTTTATTATATTTTTGGAGAGGGAAAATATATTCAAAATGGTCAAATATATATATTTAGAAATACTTAACAAATAAAATGATTTACTAATTATTTCGCAGATAATAAGAAAAAAATGTGAAAATGAAATAATTATATAATAACAACTTAACAATTATTCCAAGAATGGAGTTAAGGAAAAAGAAACAAATAGAAATTTATTTAATTATTTCTATGTGATTTAGTCAAATGTGATAAGGAATAATTATCAAACAATGATTTAATAATTATTCCTAGAGAAAATTAAATAAATAATGGTTTATTTAATTATTCTCACGGGTTTTAATCAGAAATAACTTAATAAAAGTGGTTTATTAAATTATTTCCTATAGTGAAAGTGATTTTACTATGGTAAAATTAAACTTACATGGGGTATTTCGATCCACCTAGTTAGAAATGTCTAGGTGATCAATTTTTGGTGATAACAAGGTGCATTAGCTTGCAGATCGACAATTGGGTATTCTATAGTTGAGGTCTATGTACCTGATACTTTCCTTTCCATTTTTTAAAAATCTGCCAATACCCTTCAGGAATTCCGAAATCGAGAGGTATTAACTGAAAAGGACCGGTAAAATGTCGAGACCCTAAACCTGTTCTAGGCCTTAAAACTTTACCCGAGTCAGGAATTTTAGTTCCTTCCTTTGCAATGGGTGTCATAGGAGATTCTCAGGAGGTCGAAAATATATAGCACTTGTCTCTCCTCCTCCTTCCTTTAAGCTACAAGAGTGTTCCTTTCTCTTGCTGAAAGGAACAAGGTGCTTATTTGATAGATATTCGAAGTTCTTCTCTGATCCTACAATTATAACATGAATCTCAACTTTAGCCGCAACAAAATATTCTACCACTGGTGGGGAAATAACAATAGAGCCTTTTCCAGATACTGTTTAAGGTCCTACCAAGGCCTAAGATTCCACTCTTCAAATGATTTTTTCTATGAATATCACTCGTCCAAGGCCAACTTGACCTCGAATTTTAGTATTCTTTTGGGTGGGTTTTTGGTCTATTTCTACTTGGTTCCTACCTTTAGTATTTTTCCTATTCATGCACACTACAAGAGCCTAACTCTACCAACTAAGGGCAAACACCACCATGAGTCTATTAAACAGGGCATGTGTGTAGGTTATTACCTTTCATCTTTAATATCCAACCCTCAAAAAATCAAATACGAAACTAGATGAAATGGCACTCTCTTTGAAAAAATCCTCGATAACGACACTAAAATGTTGGGACAATTAATTGATCTAAAAGAAAAACTAACTACCACACATTAAACTATCAACCTTAGGTTTCATCTTGCTATTTCAAGGTTGTCTGCAAAGTCTATGCAAGAGGAAGTGCTACTAGCTAACAAAACTAGTAACAAAAGGAACAACATTAAAGGAATCAACTCTAAATTTAAAACACATATTCAAAGATCTAACTCACAAGCAACTACTCCTTCCTAGAAATCATCTACAAATATTAAATTCTAATTAATATCTAACAAGAAACAACAAATAAATCAATCTAATATTAAGCTACTACTTAGGGAACAACAATCTCTAAATTGAAGAAACAACACCACCAAATTGTATTCTAAGTAATGGAAATAAATAGATCACACGAAGATATATTATAATACTGCAAGCCTTAACAATGATCTAACAATAACCTATAAGGAAAAAAAAGAAAGCAACAATGAATGCAAACTAAATTATCAATCAAAAATATCTATAAACCAATATCATGATTATCAAGTAAACATTAAATTTCAAAATTGATCTAACACAGAAATAACGTCAATAGAAAAACACAAAACTAATGATACAATTGAAGACATAGGCACGAACCATTGGAATTAGACTGTTTTGAAAGAGAGATAAGAATAATAAGCTAACTTTTGTTAATAAAAACTTGCATTATTTTCAGAAGAGAACGATTACAACGTTGAATGAGTTTTTCAAAATATGTATCACAAAAATTACATTCACCAAGCTTCTATTCAGGACATAAGTCCTCATATTTATTCTACAATCATAAATGAAAAAAACAAAAATTCTTCTCAACGAAGAGCAATCTTGAGAATCTAAGTATTCTCAGGATGCCATTTTCAGTTACAAAAGGGATTAATATCTCCTTGATGAAAGAATCAAGGATCTAGTATCAAACACTTGTCCAGATAGAAATTGGCTTCACTGATGTTGCTAAAGTTAGCGGAGACAAAATCACGTTGTCTGATTCTGCTGGGAACATGTCAAGAAACAAAAATGAATTTCATTTGTCACAGAGTCCTTGTTTTCAATAACAATACAACCATGAGAAAATAGGCGCTTTTATAACTGAATCAATGTATTAGAGAAACAAAATTATAGAAATAAATTAATTACTTCAAAATATTATATTATGCAAATAAATATATCAAAACATAGGAAAAAGATAGAAAAATAATATTAAAATTAAGAAATAGGACAAGGGGATTACGATATTTATGAGGCCCAACAGATGCCATGTCAGCCTGTTGGCATCAACATATGAAATTTCATGTTGACTGTACTTGTCCACATCATTTTTCCATGTGTTATTCATTTAGGGGTCCATGCCATTTCCTTCGACTAGTTAGAGTATGCAATGTGGCATTTGTTTACGGTTCCACATAATTTTATTCAACCAATCATAATACATCACGTGGAAACTATTAATAGGCTTGCTGGATGTGTTAAATATCATGCATCATTTGATCTAATCCACCATCCATTCTCCCACTTAGTCATTTGATAAGAGAGAATTTGTGTAAGAATTAACTTGCTAGAGATTATGAAAGTTCCATTGTGATCGTTGGTTGACCCGGTCAATGTATAGTGGATGTGCCCAATAGATGCACAAATGTATTAATATTTTGGGGTTTTGCCCTATATTTTGGGACTCTAGATAGTGTTGAACTTCAAGTGACCATAACTTCTCATATGGGAGGAGTTTTTCATAGCAAGATATATCGTTGGAAAGGTATCAAATAGACCTATGAAACCTTTTTTTTTATAGGGTCATTTTGACATAATAACTTGATCAAAAACTTAAATAAATTCAATCACATTCATCTTCATGTGGTGAGTTCCTGTAAGAGGTCAAACTGTCATAGTTCCTCACTGAGAGTCCTGCCGCTTCCTTAGGAATCATGAATGATACTAATGTTATCTCATACATCCCCTTTGACATTAATGACAACACTATGTGCAACAATCTCCCACCTTTTCATTGATGTCAAAACCATCAGAAATTTATGGTTATTGATGTAAACTAATCAAAAAATCCCCCTCCGTAAATGCCTTACTTGGTCAATGTCAATGTCTGCAATCTCTCTCTCTTTCTCTCTCAATTTTTGCATCAATGTTAATGTCAATGTCTACAATCTCTCCCCCTTTGACATCAATGGAAAATAATACACACACACACACACACACACATATTGAAACTTCCATGTTGATTATCCTACATAAGTATCTGACAAAAATTCATAACCTATTCCTGAATGATCTTATGTAGTTAACTGAACCATACTGTCTTACTATTGCTATGTTACCATTCTGATAGAGCCTCCCCTTGATACCATGCTTCCACTACTATTTTGGTACTTTTTAAAGTATCCTCCTTTGACCGTGCTTCTAATGCTATGCTTTTAAAGTCTCCCCCTGAGACCATGATCCTTCATCGATAAGTACCTGCCCTTTTTGCATTCTCTAATTCATGTTCCTTTCTTTACATATGAGATATCATCATTAAATCATAATAATCAATGTTATAGTCTACATAATTTTGACACCCCTAATACATTTTCCCCTGATTTTTGGTAATGTGAAAATACTTTGAATTATAAATGAGTATATTTTTATGTAATGTCCTAAAGAGCGGGACCACATATCCATGATCTAAGAGGGAAGAGGAAATATAAACCCAGGTGGGGTTATCTAACACCTTTAATTAATTTTATGGTGTAAATAGCAAGAAAAAAAGAGGAAGAGTCTAAGAGGAACATGAAGAGACACCCCGAGGAAATAATAAAAAGGAAATTGCAGAACAATGTGGAGGTTGGGCCTCTTCTTGGTGAAGCTCATGAGGAAATCTAGAATGAGTTATGAGATGAAGGAATGAGATTCATTAAAAGAGGAAATTGGGACTAGGAGTGCAAGAGGATTAAGAGGACAAGGGAATGAGTGCTTTCCAAGGACTGGTTGAGAAACCACTCAGGGTGCTAGATAAGGCTGATAAAACACATGCATAGGGGTGCTTGCCGGGATAAATATGATAAAAAATCCAAGGTGCTTGTTGTGGGATGATAAACCACTCTTAGTGTTGAAAAAAAGCATTACTAAATTCTCAATTTGATTTTTCCTTGATTAAATTGAGGAAATTTGAATTTCCACATAAATTGACAACTTGGATGATGTTAACTTGTGTGACATGGCTTATGTCACCCATTTTACTCAGAAATTTAAGTTGGAGGAGTTAGAGTTCAGTTAAGCACGTGTGATTCCTAATTTGTAGCAATCAATGTAAGTTATCTAAGGTTGTTTTTAGCTAAACTAGTTCCAACCGTTGGAAGAAAAAGTGGAGGGTCAAGTTGTGCAGAGGGACTTTAGTCAAACTCAATGATAATCCAGGTAACTGATCAATCAACCCAAAATATCTAGTGCATGCAGAGAATTCGAGTTCCTCAGGCTTGGTGGAGATTCCAAGGTAATCATACATTAGTTGTAGACTAGTATTGAGTGTACATGTGTTGCATGCAATCATATGATCACCCTAAGGAATTGTGAAATTCAATTTGAGGAATTTCCTAAATAATATGGACCTAATTCCTCAAGGAAAAAGCAAGGAAATAAGAGCTCAGGCAGAGGCAAAATTTGACTAAGTCTAGGTCATAGGCTTGAATGAGCAAAGAGATAGATTGTGCACTTGCAAGGTGAGCTCAGTTGAGGAAATAAATTGTAATACATATCTATTAATTTGATTAATTCAAGAGGAATTGGGGTTTTTAGAAGATTACTTTCCCTAGATAAAAAATACTTGTTGCATGTGTGTTTTTTCTTCATTCATGTATGAAATTTTTGTTCTATATTGTGAATTAATGTATGTAGAGAAGTAGAGTAGGTTTTTGTCTTGTGATTTTGATTAAAATTTCATGAGAAGTTGCAAATATACAACATAATTTCTACATGGTATCATATCTGGATTCACAATAGAGCAGAAATTCGAAGTTGTTTCTTAGAGGTTTGAATTTGGAGATCAATGTTGTAGGTTTTATTCAGAATTGAGAAGATGGTTTTCAATGGACTAAGGCTAGAGTATGCCTTGGAAGACACCTATATTTTTGTTGCATGGAAGGATCACATGGAGGTGATATTGGATGACAATGGCTTGCTAGAATACATCAAGTCAAATGTTTCACAACCACTTGAATTTGATGCTTAGTGGAAGAAATATGTAGCTAAAGTAAGGAGAATCATCTTGAAGGGAGTACAAGATCACATTGTTTCAAATATCCATGGAAAATAAAATCCGTTCGCGAAGTGGAAATGATTGACACGATTTTTTGAGAATAATATTGACCATGGGATGTTGGTGCTCAAGGATAAACTTTGAAGTATCAAGATGCAAAAGAATGACACAATTTCGCAGTATCTGAGCAGGTTCGCAGAGTGTTGCGATGAACTTGGCTGGGTCGATTTTATTGTCCCTGAAGAAGACTTGGTAAGCCTAGCCCTTCTGGGCCTTCCCAACAGCTGACACAACTATCAAGGTTCAATGAATGTGAGGGAGAAACTATGGAAGTGGGAGTGTTTATGGTTCGATTTGGTATAGGAGGAAATAAGGCAGAATACCAAATATGGGACTTCATTCAAGGATGTGGATGAAGAAAAATTTACATTGGATGGAAATGTAAAGAAGGGAAAAGAGAAGAAATCCAAATCCAAACCAAAATCCAGTCAAGGGGGCAAGAATAAATATTTGTCTAAAATTAAATGCTTTCGTTGTCATGAATTCATGCACTATGCCACGAAGTGACCACACAAGAAGACAAGCAAGAATACCTCAGGAGGAGAAGTAGGTGAAGCCTTGGATTCACAGTTCGAGCTTGAATTTACATTGATTTCATGCATGGCCAACACAATGATGGGGATTGTGTGGTACTTGGACTTAAGGGCATAGTTCCACATGACAAGGAATATATACTTTTTCAGTGAACTAGAAGAGAAATACTTGCAGATGCACATTGAGATGGGGGATGATGGAAGGTACAACATGATCGATATTGTTACAATCACCTTTTAGAGGGTGTCAGCCCCCCCCCTCAGGATCAAGGATGTCATGTTCATTCTGGGCCTAAAGAAAAATCTCGTCTTTGTTGAAATTTTGGAAGACCGTGGTTATGATGTGATATTCATCAAAGGAAAGGCATTCCTGAGACACATAGCCATGGGACAGGTGAAGTAGATTAGGGTTCATGTGAAGAACCCGTACAAGCTAAATCTGAAGGATTGTGATGCATTGAGCATAAAGGCATAAAAGGTGCAATACTGTGATGACGGTGAAATTTGGCATATAAGACTTGGCCATTTGAATAATGGCACTTTGAATATCATGCAACAGATAACCACATGCCACCCCAAAGGAGAACTTGAGTAGTAGGATGTACTTTGGGGAAGTACAAAAAATCCAATTTCCATGATTGGGACAACAAAGCACATGCTGTCTTGGATAGGATCCACTATGATATTTGTGGACCTTTCTCGAAAACCTCCACCACCAGACACTCATATTTTGTCATTTTTATTGATGAATTGTCTTGGAAGTGCTGGGTATTATTCACAAAGAAGAAAAATGAGACATTCTCCAAGTTTGTAGAATTCAAGGCACTAGTTGAGAAAGAAACGAGCAAGAAGGTGAAGGATCTCAAGAGAGATGAGTACGTGTCGAATGACTTTAAATTTTTTTGTGCAAGAAAAGGCATTCGACAGGAGTTGAAAAAACCCCATAATCCACAGTAGAATGGGGTGGCTAAGAGAAAGAACCATAGCATTGTGGAAGCAGCGAGGGTGATGTTGCATGACCAAGGCCTACCTCTGCACTTGTAGGCTGAAGCATGCAACACAACTTTCTATTTTCAGAATGAGAGTCGTCATCGAATTTTGGGCATGATTACATCAGAGAAGGATTTCTTGGGGAGAAAGTCAAATGTGTCACACTTCAATATTTTGGAGCCTCTATGTACTGCCATGTCTCCAAATATTCCAAGAAGAATTTAGAGTCGAAAATAGAGTTGGGGATATTGTGGCTTACATAGAAACTCCCCACAACTATTGTGTGTACTTTCCATCCCTCAGAATGATATTTGTACGAAGGGATGTAAAAATTGATGAGGAGAAAGTGATGCGGTGCTATCTTGATATGGAGCTTCATATCCCACCAGAAGAGGAGACTTTAGCTCCGAAGGAGGAACCTCAGGAATTTGTGGAGCAACCACAAATTGAGGAGCAAAGAGTGGAGACATCCACTCAGGAAAAAACATCCAGAGAAGGCAGGAAAAGAGCCAGGGAAGATGAGAGACTTGTATAGGATTCACGAGAGAATGTGGGTGCTCCTTAAAATGACTGCAGGCAAAGAAGGTAACTAGATCAATACACTGGCTACATGGCTCTAATGACTGAGGTTGTAGAGACTGAGCCATCCTCTTTCAAGGAAGCAATAAAGAAGCTTGTATGGGTTGATGCAATTGTGGAGGAGTATAAATCCATTGTAAAGAACAATGTTTGGGAAGTGGTCCCAAGACCAATAGATAAATTAGTTGTGGGTTTGAGATGGATCTTCAAGTTAAAGCATGCAACAGATGGAAGCATACAAAATTACAAGGCCAAATCTGTGGCCAAGGGGTACCCTCAGGTTGAAGGGATTTACTATGAGGATAACTTTTCTCCTATAGCAAGGTACTCATCCATTAGACCAATTCTTGCTCTGGCTGCATCGATGGAGTGGAAGATCCACCAGATGGATGTGAAAAAAAAATTCCTCAATGGAGTTATTAATGAGGAGGTGTATATTGAGAAACCAAATGGCTTAGATACTTTTGATTGGGAGTCTCATGTGTGCAGACTCAAGCGAACATTATACGATCTTAAGCAAGAACCCCATGCTTGGTACACCAGGATCGATAACTATTGTTGGGCCTTGAAATTGTCATTTGATTCCATTACATTTTCACTCATATTTCCATATTATCACCTTCACTCCACCTCCATTTCATTATATTTACCTTACTATTACCACTATTGGGTTACATTTATGTTTTTCCAAACTTTATTAATTCCTAGTATTTTTAAGTGGATTTGTGGTTAAAAATTAGAAAATAATATGCACATAATTATACCTAATAAGTGGAATGAGTTTGTTGCCATGTGTAGGTTAAAAAGAAGCTTCCAGAAGACCCTTATGTGGCCTCCTAAGGCCAAATTCGAATTTGGATGGAGAAGATCATGGGATCATAAGGATATGTGTCTCATTTCCTATTTGTATTGTAACTCTAAGAAGACATTTGCCTTATCACTTCCTATTTGGATTGTAACTCTAGAGATATAGGGAGAGATTCATGGACTCTCATTAATGAGATAGCTTCTCATATTTTGTATAAATAGGGGAAGCTTTCTCCTATCAAATCATGTGTAAAATTGGAGTTATGCTCAAGCTTTGAATACAGAATTAGATTGTGGCACCTTAATCATGAATGTTCCTTCATTTTGACTTGGTTTTGCTTACATATGGAGCATCTCGATTTACCATCTCTCAAACTTTTAGATTAGCTACCTAAAATGTGTGAGATTTACTTGCTTTTATAGATTAAATTTTATTTGCTTTCTTAGTATTAGTTTTAGAATGATTGTGTAATCTTTTCTTTTCAAAAAACATTTCAATAGGATAGATTTATCTATTTTCCATTTGGATTAAGTTTGAGGCAATAGAGCTCACAATTATTTAGTTTCCTTTCATGTTCTGTTATTTAATTTCATAAATCAAACTATCAATTCATTGTATAATTGAATTTTCCTAAAATATCAGGCTAAGAAGGTGACTTGTCATACTTCCAAGTTGGGTGATTAAATGTTCAACCTATACAATCATTGAACTTTACTTTTACATGATTTTACATTGTTTTCTAGATTTAGATCCTCATTCAATTGTATAATTGGGTGTTCTTAAATATCATTTCAAAAGGGTGATTTTATCATATTTCTAAATGCTCGAATATCTAACCTATGCAATTATTGAGTTTTCCCTTTGCATGCTTTAATTACTTTCCTAGATTTAAATACTAAATTATAATTAGTTGCTTATACATCATCTCAAGAGGGTGATTCTATCATACTATCATATTGGATGCTGGAGTGATTTAACGTACCTTAGTTGTTTTCCTTTACATGTTTTGAAATGCTTTCTTAGATTAAAATTTCAATTCCTGCAAGTGTGATTTCACGCGCTATATTTTATTTTGAATTTGTTTTCTTTCTTTTCGTTATTTGACTTCATAGGTTAGTTGAATTTAATTTTCATTATTTGATTTCATAGATTAGATGAATTGGTTTTCGTTATTTTATAGTTATATTGATCTAAACTTAAAGACAATTTCTAGCACATACGGTGCACATATGCTTCACAAGTTTACGAAACCCTTGGGTTGAAAAATTAAATGACAGGGAATTATTTTGCCCCAACAACTATCTCACTGGTTTGGGCTTCACCAAAAGTTAAGTGGATGAAAACCTCTATCATATTTTAGTAGAAGGTAAATTGTTGATTATTCTCTTATATTTTGATGACTTGATTTTAACTGGTGATCATCAACTGATTAGATCTTGCAAGGAGGAACTTACAAGAGAGTTTGAAATGAAGGACATGGTTATCATGCACTACTTCCTCGGATTAGAAGTATGCCAAGAAGATGGGGAATTTTTTGTCTCTCAAGGAAATTATGACAACGAGATACTTCAGAGGTTCCACTTGGACAGTTGCAAATCCATGGAGACACCTCTAGCGACCAAATGGAGGAAAGAGGATGCCACTTCAAGTGAGGAAGTGGATGCTAATATTTACTGACAGTTGGTGGGTTCACTTATGTATCTTGTGAACACAAGACCATATATGTGCTTGTTGATACATCGAAAATTGCTGCGTCAACATTGGGGATAACCAACCGGTCGAGAACTTGAAAACCGTTCCATTTTTGTAAGGAATAGTGGCTCCGACTGGGGATGATGAGATCGGTTTCCCTTTAAAGTATAATTGAGTGGGCGTGAGGTAAATATAGTGAAATGGGAGTGATAACTGAGAGTGATAGCAAACTGACACACACACACACACACACACAGACATATCCCGAGACTGAATTATATCTGTTTTGTATGCAATTTCAAAGATTGTCCTTAGTGTATGTGAATGTAGATTTTCAAACATTTACAAAAGTAAAAACAAGTAAAGATAATTATTTTTGATTAAACAGTTGATCAAAATTAATTTTTTAAGCACACATCGTATCAAATAAATGATTGTATTGTACATATATTTGAAGATAGCAACCTTGCATGTTCAAAAGTGAATTAACGCTCAATTGTATTTAGAGAACACATATAAAAAAACAATTTAAATAAAATTATGTCTATCAATTACTTGGAAACACAAAAACCATATAGAGATAGAAGTAACCCAATATATCATAACTCTACTCATCAAAAAAATAGTCTTGGTCCAACCTTTCTATTAAAATGATTTAAAAAAGCACAATAGTGCAACTTTTCCTAGGCTTCATTACAAAAATTCAGAACCTTTTCTTTCAAGAAATGAAAGGGTTTATATAGCTTAACTAGGAATGTAAAAATATAAAATACATAAAGTGATGAGGAGGCTTGAACAACCCTCCTTAAACTAAGAGATAACAAGACAAAAATATAATCTTTTTGAATGATAAGCTCAAGAGTGGGACACTATCTCATTTTCCATTTGCTGCTTGAGCTCGTAAATATCCAACATTGGTTGCTATTCAGGAGGCTGAGCTGGCCTTATGCGCAACTTTCCAGTGTGAGAGGGGAGCATGTGAGAGGATGTGTCAGCAAGGCATCACAAAATTAGCCATTGGTGGTGTGTATTCACAAGATATTACCAATATTTTTCCAAATCAAGCTTTGCCAATTTCTTAATGTTATATTCCTTTCTCTTTGACCTTTCCTACCATTGTTTCATTAAAATTTTGATATCGGGTAGGGAGCCAACTGGGAATTCTTGAATAATATTGGCACCAAACAAATTATTAATGACAATTTCAGTAATATTATTTGCAACATCCCTTGCTCTGAAGATGGCCATTTCTTCTTGCTTTAGCTTTATGTCCCAATCTATAAAGATGGTTTTTTTGTGTGAATCCTCTATTCACGAAAGATTTGTTGCGCTGCCTTCTACGTTGTCTTTCCATGTGATAAACTCAAAAACATTTTCATCACTGTCATAAAAATTCGTCCTCAGGTTGGATGATTGATTCATCAGTAAATCACTTTTGTTGCATAAATCATTGATGGTTTCCAATTTCTGGAAAAATATCACTTGATGTTGGGCTAAAAGGGTGTTTAATTCCATTGCTTCCTTCTTAAAGTCTTCAATTTTTGAAATTGTCCTTCAGTTTTTCAATTGTGAGTTGGAGTTGTTGAATATGAGCATCATTGATATTGACATCAGTTTGATGTTGCAATTTTATCTGATCAAAGTTGTGTTGTAGTTGTGACAACTGTGTTTGACACTGTTTATCAATACTTTGCTTTTCGTTTAACAATTCTTGTTCCAACTATTGGATTCTGTCATCCTTCTCCTTGACTAATTGTTGTACTTCTGATGCTTTGTCAATAGTGGTAGTTGCATAAGCACCTGCAAACAATGATAGTCTTGTCAAGTCATCAGAAGGATTGGTTTGTGGATATTTCCACACCACCTCCATTGGTATATCTCCAGGGACTAAAGCCTGGGATTGCTCAACTCTTCTCCTCTTTCTCTGCCTGATCATCACAACCCTATGCTTGGGACTGTAAAATATGTCAATAAGAGGGATCTCTTCAATCTTAAGAACAATTTCTGATGAAGGGAATGTTAGGATGAATTTGATCTCACACGTGTTAACAACCTTGTCAGAATCCCCAACAGTAAGCGAGCTCTGTCTATTGCCTTGAGTAGTGCTGGTTGTCTCTTTAGGCTCAATATTATTTAACTCTTGATTTTCTTTGATCTAATTATCAAATTGGTCCCATAACTTATCCAATTCATTGTTGAACAATGCTTCAATAGTTTGTTGTTTTTTGGAAGTGGTTTCTTCTGTTTCCTGTAGGACCTCAGTGTCCTTTGGGGGCTACTCCAAATCCTGCTCTTTCTGTAAAATTGGTTGAGAAACCCTCAACATGTCGATAGGGATATTTTCCAAACCTCTTATTCATGTATTATTTAAAATTAGTAAGTTGTTATAGATTAAGACGAATCTCTGCCATATTTTCTACCTGTAGGTATGTCTCAGCAGCCTCAAACTAATCATCATAATCATCGGGCTCATGTATGAATTGTCTGACTTTAACCTGGGCTGTAAATTTCTGGGCCACTTTTTTCGAATTAAACTGTCTGTTGGGCATGGTAGATAAGTTTAAACACTGAATTTGGTTAATTTCAAGCCCATCATGCTTGTAATTATCCAATGCATAGGAATCACAATTGATAAGAAATTATGGCCAGGAAAACTTTTTCGCTTCTTTCAAGGCTTTAGTTAGTCCATTTCCTACTGTCTGATAGGAGATCTCTCTAGCCAAGAGTTTATCAGGTACATAAAGTGGGAGAACATGAGGCATGGCTAAACTATCGAAAAACCTAACATATGTAAATAATTCCCCTCCAAATAATTTTCCTATAGTTGTGAAATCATATCTCGCTTCATTTGACAGTCTTGGGGCATTTTCTCCAAATATAGCTTGATGTAGGGTAATATGACTCCATGACAAATTTAAAAATGAGACTGAAAATTGGACTCCCAAAGGATATTGTGGTAGATATGGATATGGGTAGGGTATTTTATAGTCCATTTCCATCCCATGGTTGGGAAATCAGAAGTAAATCATACTGCATCCATGATATATGTGCTCATGAAAAGGGGGGAACTGTCTTGGAAGCGACTTTCCGGTTTTTTCTATACTCTAGGATTTGGGAGGAAATATTATTTGAAATAATAGTAGCCCAATCCATAATGTATGAATCTGATACAACATCAATGAGAGGAACCCATTCAATTGAAAACTTATTTGTATTAGGATGCCCGAACAAACTACACATCATACCAACAACATAGCAACACGGACCAGCAAGGGAGGACGTGGTGTACATACCTTTATCATAGTGTTTATGCTTGTTGGGGTCGCACCTCCATTTCCTTATTGGCTCTGACTCAAATTTATTTTCTTTTGTGAACTTCTGGAGGAATTTTTTATCAATATATTCCATGGGTTCGACAACTGATACATTTTCTGCAAATATTCGGCTTTGAAAGACCCAATTATTGTTTCTCTTGAAGTTAGGAATGTCCTTTCTGCGATATTTAAATTACCGATTATCCACTTCACCATGTCTGTATAGGGCATAATTTTAGGGCGAGCGACGATTCGATGGAGAAAATAATTGGCGACTTCATTATAAGAAGTTTTAGAGGACGATGAAGCATAAGTTGTAGCTACCCTTTTAATGACCCTGGGCTCTTTATCCTCAAATAATTTATACATGGCCTCCCATGAAGAAGTTACACAGTCTATGGTACATGTTGTATCAGAGAATAATGAAGGCATCTCTGTGACTTTCGGAGTAGGAGGAGCTGACTGTGGAGTAGCCATGGGTTTCTTGTTTTTATTTGCAGCTTTTGACATTTCACAAGAGTCTTTCTTTTTGGGACTATCCTGCAACAAGGATAAAGAAAGATAATAAGGAACAACACTTAGAATGTAGGACTGATTAACACAAAACCTTGAAGAGATGACGAATATATTTTAAATGCAAAGAATCCTGAAACATTAAATAAAAATCAAACAAATCATTCTAGGCCTTGAGATCATCAATACTGTTATTCCTCAGTCATAATTGAAAACGTGGGTTCACATGGTTTACCCGACATCTCAACACTTTAATGAAAATTTCGTATTGCAAAATTCCTTAAGAGCACAACTTATAACACATGATATTATCTTATTTACTTATATGCGATTAAGTCTATGTGTTAATTAAATGTAAGCACTTATTGGCGGTTTAATATATTGGGCGATTGGAGGGTCAAGATAATCAGAATATGGACCAGGGACAAAAATTAGCTCAAAAATGAAAGTGCTCAGAATTTCACCAAACTAGAACCATAATGACCAGCCCATTGTAAGGAATCCAATGCAGCTTGTTTCGTTGAAAACCGAGTTCGGATGAAGGAGTTATGGTCTGCTAATCGCCATTTAGAACAGACATAATTTTTAAAAATTATTGCAGAACAGGTGTTGGGCCACTAAATTGTCATTATTATCACCACTTTATAACGTTTATTTCATTCATTTATACCTTTATTTATCACATTATTTATCATAATTTATCATTTAATTCCATTTTATAATAATTTATGCTCTTATGGATAAGTAATATGTATTCTCCTTTATTTCTAATAAATTGATAATTATTATGCATGATTTTGTCAAATATGGTTTATTAATCTGTAATAACATCACTCACGCTTTTAGCCTCCAATATCTCTTCCAGATTGGAAATTCGATCTCCAACTATTCCAACTCAGAAATTCGATGGGATAAAAAGCAACGGTTTTGCGTTGGCTATTTCGGACAAATGAAGATGAATCCTGATAATCCAAGGCATGGGTTTTGTGTAGAATGAACCAATTCAGTTTTCTTATGAGAATTTTTCCAAAATTCGATTTATATTGAGAGAAACGAAAGGTTCTCTGAAGGTGATTTTCTGAGATTTGTTGTTGTGGTCGTTTTCCAAATTCTTCCAATTGCAATACCAGATTCGACTTGTTCCAGCTGAGTCATGATATTTCAGATCTAATCTTGTTGATCAATTTGTTGTAGACAATCTCCAATTGTAATGGTAAATCATTCTGTAATCAAGTCAGTTGTAATTTCCCTTTTCTCTTTGTGTATTTAAATGAAAAAATAGATCAAAGAGAGGAGAGGAACATATGAACAATTGTTGGATGAACGAATGAACAATTTCTGAATACAAGATGAATAATTTTTGAACTTAAGACAAATCCAAGAGTTTCATTATGCTGTAATTATTTCTCTCATATATTTTAATGAAGGAAGTTATCCATTGAGTTCTACATCTGTTACTTGTAATCTGATCTGAGTTATTTCTCAAGGCAGAACCGAGTCTTGGGCAGTTGGACCCACTACCTTGGACAAGGTGTTGCCTTGAACGTCTCAAGTAGTTTAGTCGCATGCTTGTTTATTTGAATTTCAATTAATTTCTTCAAAGTATATTTCCTTTCTTTAAAAGTAATTTGTTGTTTGCTGCATTTTCCATATTTCTTGTTTCCTACAATTTCTAGATCTCATTTAATTTATTGTTCTAGATTAACATTTGAATTATGTTGGGTGCAATAGGTCAAACTTACAATTGAGAAATGTGTGATTTAATTTAGTATTGATTCAAGTCGCGTGATTAGCATAATTATTTTCCTGTCATTTAATTTCTGTTTTTGAGATTTAGTATTGTTTTTCAAGTCTTGCATTTTATTTCTTTTCAAATGAGCTTTATAGTGTAAAACATAATCATGTAGAACCATTGTTAGCTGTTGGTATTTTCTATGCATATATTTTGTCGATTTCCTTGAAATAAAAAGACGTTCCTTGGTTGATAATTAATTATTAAGTGATTAGTTGTTTTTATAAAGCAATTAATTTTACCCAACATTTGGCGCCCTTGCCGGGGAGGCAGTCAAATAGCGTTACCACACTAATATCTGGTTGTAGATGCATTCCCGACTCCGAGAGGATTGAATATTAAATTCGAAAGGTAAGAACCTATGCACGCACCCTAGCTAACTTGTGGTGAGGTCTACCCTCAGTAGTCAGGTTTAGGTCATATAGCATTCATGATTAAAAGTAGGAATCTTAGAGGTAGAAATTTGAATAAATCTTATCATTTCACTGAAGTGGTGATGTAAGCACCACCCATTTCACTAACCTATTGACAGGAACATTTGGAGGAGGAGCTTCAAAGTAGCACATGAAGAACATCTTCTATTTTGGGAATAAATGGCACACACTGCTACTTTTGAATTTCCTATCAGAGATCTAGGAGGAGTGACACAAATGCACATAATTCCTCCATCTACTCTACCAAAATTTAATGGTTTGGAAAATTAAGATCCAGATACATTTTTATTTTATTTTGAAGTACTTTGTATAGAATATTTTTGTTATACTAATGATCAAAGGTTGAAGGCGTTTCCTCTTACTCTAAAAGGAGCAGCTCTTCGATGGTTCATGAGCCTTGGTGGAAACTGCATTCAAACATGCGAGGACATGAAGAATGTATTCTTGAAGAAGTACCAAGACTATTGCAGGGTTAGTGAAGATATTTTTAGTATGATACAAGGGGAAGATGAAATCTTGGAGGACTATGTAGATCGATTTCAATAAAACCTTCAAGAATCAAAGCACAAGCATTTGGAAAAATAGATCTTAAAAACACTCATTCTTAAAGGAATCAAAGAAGAACTTTTAGAACTATTAAATCTGATAAGAAAAGGTGATGCTTTTCAGCTATCATATGATGATGTCTGTGATTTATGCATTTGGTATTCAAGAGGAATCTTCAAGGCTGGTAAGAATTCTAGAGAATTTTCTTCTTTCATTTCCAAATCTACTACAAGAGCATGAGATATAAGAGCCAAAATCAATGATTTATTTGAACGTTTTAAAATTGATTTTATTAGCTCTCTAAATTCACAATTACATGTTTTTCAGGTAAAGAAAAATCAGGAAAAAATTGAAGAAGTATTTTTCCCTCATTACCAAAAGGAGTATCCCATGCATAGTTTCTCTTTCTTACCTAGGATGAAAGCAAAATATCAAAGAGATCGAGAAGCTACAAGCTAAAAACCATGGAAACCATGGCCTACATGTATGGCTCAAAACACTTCCTCTCCATTTTCTTACTTACATAATCCATTATGGAATACTCCTTTGTTAGGGCAGCCATGTCAATCTCAATATAGCCACCACCAATCTTGTCCACAAGTTTGGCAGGGTTCATCTTATGATTACATGACTACTCTCCCCTATCTTGTAGTAGAAACATATCATCCATATTCTTTACCAGCTTTTCAAAAACATCTTACTTGTCTATCATCATCCACACAACCAAATCAAATACATCATCAAAATCCTCCATGCCCTACACAATTTCCTGCTCAATCCATTCCACACCCTCACAATAATAAACCAGTACAACATGCTTACAGTGCTGAACTGCAAAATTTACCCACTCTTCCCACCCATTCTATCTCACATGCGCCATTGCAGAAAACTTATATTGAGATTGGGAAGGTTTCAAATCCAAAAATTTCAGAATTCATGGAAGGAATTCATGATATGAAAACCATGGGAAATAAAGAGAGTCAAGGCTATATTGAAGATTGGTTTCACTACACCATTTGTTTGCAACATCACTCCATACTTTGGCAATTTTTGGCACCATCTTTTCAAGGGAACTTGGTCTCTCCTGCCCTGGTATTTATTAATGTATATTTTTCTAATTTGGGTATGTATGTACTTGAGGCCTTGTTTTGAAAATGGTTCCATTGGAAGTACTCTTATAGGTAGAGATATTTCATCTTTTTTCAAACTAAGTAGGTTAGTGTAGAAAATAAAAAAATTAAATTTCTTTATATGTAAAAAGAGTTATTTTTGCTGCAACACGCTGTGTAAATTGATATTGGTGATATATATTTGAATTTATATGTGTATGTAGACATATTATATTGAAAATCACATTTCTACAAACACCCATCACCATTTTGAAAAAATGTTTGTTTATCATATTTTATGTCTTGCGGGCTTCATGAAATTTATGGAAAACAATTGGAACAATCATGTTTTGAGGGGAAAAATGGAAATATTTTTAAAAAATGTTTCTATATTAAGTATCTATTGATTTCTACTTCACAACCCAATTTTAATCATTCCATTTGGATTTGAAACGAAAAATTTATAACCAAAACATTGACAGGGTGTCTAGTAGGAAGCTCAGGAACATAATTGGGACGATCAGTTTTTGGAGGCCAAAATGACTAGATCTTGCAAACGTGTTTCTATGGTACATTCCCCTATGAATCTAGTTTACAAGGAAATTTGGATCACTCTATTTCAATATCGTATGAGAACGTTATGACCAAAATACTGACTGCTTATCTTAAATCAACATTCTCAAGACTTTGTTTTTTCGGCTGTTCACTAGCATATTTGACCTATAAATTATTATTGCCTCCAAAACATGTTTCTATTGGAGATATATATATGAAAATAATTTAATCTCCAATTTGAATCAATTCAATCTGTCATCAAATGAAAAATTTATGCCTAAAATATCAATTGTTGGTCTAAGTTGGGAAATTGAAAATGGCTTTGTTATGCAGGTCGTTCTAAGTAAATTTGACATATAATATCATGGAATTTTATAACCTGTTTCTATTGGTGATATCTCTTTGAAACGAATTTCATTTGGATTTGGAATCACTGAAATTGGATGAAAACAAAGAATTTATGATTAAAACACTGCTGATTAGTATGGTCGACGAATGCTCTCTCGCATGTGACATATAAATTCTGCTTTGCTTATCTTTCTGTGGATTTGTTTTACAGAGTAACTAATTGTTATTTTTTTTCATATTTCTTGGATTAAGAGAGCCCGTACACCTCTCTTGTTCCATGATTTTATGTTTATTTCCAGCAGATACTCATTTTTTGCAGGTCAGAGGAGAATAAAGGAAGTCCATTTACGAAAAAAATGATTCTTGAAGACAATGTTAATGAAATAAGGGCATTTCATCCAAACATCTATTAAGAATTTTAATATCATATGATGTTAAGTTTTTTTTAGGTGTCATGATCTAAAATTTCTTATAATATCTTGCCACAAATGTCCCTCTAATACCTGCCAACAAGAAAACGATGTGAAGATATTTTCATTACTTTACAGATTCATAACAGGAAAAATGAAGAATTGAAAATTCAAGTCATTTCCACCAAAGCAATTTTTTTCAAAAGATCATTTTTTTCATTCATTCACCATTGATAAATTGTTGTTCCTGGAAACAGATTGATGTTCCCTTAGGAAACAACATTACTGCAACTAAAATCACAGCTGTTGTAACTTAATTAATTTTTTTATTTACTCCTTTTTTGATTTCTCTTATGTTTTTGTGTTTCAGGTGATGCTTCCTTCAAATTTGTGGTTTCCATTCCGTTGGTGAATGTGTAGTTGCTATAAATGAACAAATTTTGTTCCTTCTAACGAACAATTGTTGTTCTATCAAATGAACAACTACTATTCCATTCTCGATTGCACATTTGTTGTCCCGTCTTCGACTGCGTACCCGTTGTTCGGTGGAACGAGCAACTCCAATTTTTTTTGCGTGTGTTTAATAATTTTTGTTCAATCAATTGAACAACTTCTGTTTAGTCAATTGAACAACTGCTGTTCGATCAAACGGACAAACATGTTTCTTTTGCATGTGTTTAATAACTGTTGTTCAATCAATTGAAAAACTGCTGTTTAGTCAATTAAACATGTGCTGTTCGATAAAATGGACAACTGTGTTTCTTTTGCGTGTGTTTAATAATTGTTGTTCAGTCAATTAAACAACTGCTGTTTGATCAAATGAACAACCGCGTTTCTTTTTGGTGTGTTTAAAAACTATTGTTCAATCAATTGAACGACTGATATTCAGTCAATTGAACAACTACTGTTCGATCAAACGAACAACTGTGTTTTCTTTGTCTTTTGTGTGTTTAATAATTGTTGTTCAATCGATTGAACAACTGCTGTTCAATTGAACAACTGTTGTTCAGAAAAGCGAACGATTGTGTTTTCTTTTATTTTATGTGTTTAATAATTGCTGTTCAATCAATTGAACAATTGTTGTTCATAAAAATGAACAACCGTAGTCTGTTTGGTGTGTTTTTGCTGTTCAATTAATTGAATAACTTCTACTCAATCAATTTAATAGCTGTTGTTCAGAAAAATGAACAACCATAATTTTTGGGTGTGTTTTTGCTGTTTAGTCAATTGAACAACCACACATTTTTTTGGTGTGTTTTTGTTGTTCAATCAATTTGACAACTGTTGTTCAATCAATTGAACGACATTGAAAAACTGTTGTTCAATCAATTGGACAATTGCTGTTCAATCAATTGAACAAATGCTGTTCGGAAAAATGAACAATCACGATTTATTTTTGTGTGTTTAATAATTGCTATTCAATCAATTGAACAATTGTTGTTCAATAAAATGAACTTTTGTGATTTTTGTTGTCATTTGATCTCAATCAAATAACCATTTTTCCTTCATACATTTTGCCATGAAAACCATTTTTTTGATTGGAAATTTGTACCTAATATAAAGGAAAAAAATTATATTAGCAACATTATGACTTTAAAAAACTTTGATGGTTATCTTTATTCTGAAACTGACATGGTTCATCTATATAATGACTTGCTGAATATCTCCTCTTTGGACATATCATAAAATAATTCACTATCTCAATACCATGCTGGTTTATCTTTCACACTTTCAATTGATAATTCCCTTTGGTATGATGATATGGGGATAAAAGCATAACTTTTATTGGCATTCTTTTACTTCTCACACCATCCCTAGCTCTTAAGGAGTTAATCAACATCCCTCCATTTATAATAAAAATATGAAAATCTAATATAAATCTTATTAGAGAGGATAGGGGGTCTCAGCACGAGCCAACCTACCATGATCATAAGGATGTAACAAGTGACATTCCCATTATGGACACCACACCAGGGAAATGGCCTTCTACACAATCAAAATTGTTAAAAGGACAGGAGGTCTCATCATGAGCTGACCTGATCACTTTGTTAGCTCCTGGTGAATGGCACTGTGATTTTCTGTTTACCATGCCAGCACAATGATCTCTTTATAAAAATAAATAATTATCTAAATACTAAATAGAGGATCCTGGATCACTTTTGGGTTAAAAAACAACTCTGTTGAGGCTATGGACACCTGCTGGAAGAAATGGCTCTTCTTAGGGTTTTGAAGTTCTATGTTACATTGCCAATTATTCTATATCCCAATATTTCCCATTGATTCATTTCCAAAGATGAATTTACCATTTGAACAACATTTATATCTATATTAACCAATGTTCATGGTAAACTATACTTTTATATGAATTATATTAACAAATTTCTGATCAAATGATATCAGCAGTCATCATCGTACATTGCCTGTCATGATTTCATCGTATATTTCCACCAAAGGAAAAATATTTTCTCATAATGCTTAAATCTATGTTTTACTATTTTTGGTCAATTCCTAATTATCTTTACGATTTGTACTGCTCTAACCATTTCTATCATATGTATTCTACTCTCATTATTTTTCTGTCGCATTTATGAGTCCACAACGTCCTTTCCTCTTTTCCTATGCTTTATGGTCGTGGACGCCTGGGGGAAGAAAACCCTGCCACACTTCGTAATTACTTTCATCTTGCATGGCTTCCACCTTTTGCATCACTTTCAACATCAAATCAACCTACATCAGTTTCAACAAATTCCAGTCCATACATGCCATTCCACCTTTTTATCGAGGCAAAACTTGAGGTAACATAGCATAATTTTCTGATTTATCAAAAATTTAGGAGAATTTAATGAAAATACATTGAGCATTCTTTATCTTCATTCGTTCCATTTCTTTATCACTTCCCATTTTTCAGAGACACAAAAGCTTTCAGTTTGGGGGAGTGTTAATTTCATTCATTTCTTTATTATGACCATGCCAACATCCATCGATCTCCTTATTCATTCTCAAAACCTCCCTTATCCCATGTTGTTGTACACCAAGCAAACGATTGTAGCAACTACCTCAATCTGTTTTCTAGTATAGCATGAGGGCATGCTAATTCTCCAGTTTGGGGGAGGATTTGCTACACATGATGGATGTTTTCTACTTTATTTGTCATTTAAGGCATACAATTTCATTTTTATACAGTGCCGAAATTGATTTGCGCATATCTTTAAAACTATGACTTGAATTTTTGTGATTTTTGGACAACAAAGAGGTATCTTTCAAATACACAAGCCCATAAAATTTCAAGCTAAATTAGTTTGTAAAATTTCATAAATCATGCATTGTCACCTACAACCATTTTGCTTATATCTCATGATCCATGTATCAAAACGATCTAATTTTTGGATTAGAGAAGCATTAATATAGTAGAAATCTGTTTGCAAAATTTCAGCAAAATCTGGTTCGTATTTTTTGAGAAAATAGTTAATGAATTTTGTAGTTCCTAGTATCATATTTTGCTGTAACGTGATCTACATATGGTTGAAAGTCAATGTGAATTTTTTTATGCCTTCACCAACATCGCTAAAATTGAATATATATTATTTGAGGAAGAATTCATTTGTTCCATCAATATAATGACTTAGGGTGAACATTTTGATTATTGTATTACAACTTGGTTAATACAGAGACTTTGGGTTGCATGAGGACATGCAACATATTAAGTTTGGGGGTATGTTGGACCACTAAATTGTCATTATTATTACCACTTTCTAACGTCTATTTCATCCATTTATACCATTCTTTATCATAATTTATCATTTGATTCCATTTTATAATAATTTATGCTCTTATGGATAAGTAATACGTATTCTCCTTTATTTCTAATAAATTGATAATTATTATGCATGATTTTGTCAAATATGGTTTATTAATCTGTTATAACATCACTCACACTTTTAGCTTCCAAGACCTCTTCCAGATTGGAAATTAAATCTCCAACTATTCCAACTCAGAAATCCGCTGGGATAAAAAGCGGCGGTTTTGCGTTGGCAATTTCGGACAAATGAAGATGAATCCTAAAAATCCGAGACACGGGTTTTGTGCAAAACATACCAATTCAGTTTTTAAATGAGAATTTTTTCAAAATTCGGTTTATCTTGAGAGAAACAAAAGGTTCTCTGAAGGCGATTTTCTCAGATTTGCTGTTGTGGCCGTTTTCCAAATTCTTCCAATTGCAATACCATATTCGACTTGTTCCAGCTGAGTCATGATATTTTAGATCTAATCTTGTTGATTAATTTGTTGTAGACAATCTCCAATTGTAATGGCAAATCATTTTGTAATCAAGTTAGTTGTAATTTCCCTTTGCTCTCTGTGTATTTAAATGAAAACAGAGATCAAAGAGAGGAGAGGAACATATGAACAATTGCTGGATGAACGAATGAACGATTGCTGAATATGAGATGAATAATTGTTGAACTTGAGACAAAGCCAAGAGCTTCATTATGCTGTAATTATTTCTCTCATAATTACAAATTAGATGAAGGCCAATTTCAGTGAGTGAATAGTCAATTTTTGATGTATTTGATTCTCTGAACATAGTGGTATAGTTTATAGAGGCGTTGGAGCACATATGAAGGTGATTTTTCACTTTGGAGTTTAAACAAGCCCATGGCCATCGGTGTTGGAGGTCAAGCCTAGAGGAGTTGTGAACCAAATTCATAGATTGGATATTCATTTTTGGGGTTTTCATGTCTTCTGAAGCCAATGGAACAATCAAAAAATCCATTGGAGCATCACATATGCTTTTAATCAGACTTTTGACTCATAATCCCAAGAGGGAGCAGGTTCATGGAGATGTAGCCCAGGAGGAGTGAACTCCATCATCATCCATTGTGTTATGTGATTGCTGTGAGTTATGTTTCTGCATTTAATTTTTTGTGTATGAGTTTTTAATTGTTAATTAAATCATAATTTGATCATCAAAGACACATGAAACTTGAAAATTAACCCCTTCAAAAATGGTTAAATGATATGAGCCTTAAACACATTTTTAATACTGATGAGGGAGATTACATAGCAATAACAAGTTTGCCCATATTCAGATCACAAGCACGCTTTAAGTTTTGCGATGCGATATATCATCGTGATTGCAAAACTTGTAGAACAAGTGACTGCACTAAAGGGCTTGTGGTATTGCGATTGCGATATATCGCATTAGGGTTTTAGAGCGGGGTTTCTAATGACAATACGATAGATTTACGATGGCGAGGAAACGAAGGATAACGTGGAAGATAGATGGGCCCTACAAATGGAATTTTGATCCGGATTTATGCAAGAACGCAAAAAAATACACATATAACCATAAATACAAAGATGCAACGGAAATAACACTTCATTTCATTAATATCAAAGAACTTAAATTTGCTTACAGACAAAATGGAAATAAACTAGCTAGGGTGTTGGTAGCGAATCTCTGAGAAGAGATGTGGCGGCTATAGACCTCTCAACTGTGTTATAATGAGGCTTGAGGGCCTACTTATTATTGAGAAACAATGGATAACTCTAAACATCCAAAAACCTAACCCTAGGAGATGAAGCGCCAAAACTATGGGCCCCATTTGGGTAAATTGGTGTTTCAACTTCTCGGGGATGTAACTTTGGCATAAGATCTTCGTTTGACGCGTATGATACATTGTTAGAAATATCTATCCGAGGACTACAACTATTGCCACGAATATCAATTCTGGAACATAATCATATTTTCTAGAAAAATGATGCCCAAAAAACGTTGTTTAGGGCCTCAAAACGGCTCCGGAAGTTCAGGACCTGAAAAACTGCTAAAAATAGTAAGTTGTGCCAAAACTGAAAAACTAAAAGAGATAATGGTGGGGCCCCAAGTGGAATAGGCAGGTGGCCACCAATATCCACCTGGATCATTCCTCCCCCCTTAGGAAGCAATGGTCCCCATTGTGTTGAGTTCCTCCATGAGATGAGGAAATTTCTGTTGAACTTGGTCCCTAGTGAACCACTTGCCTTGGTGCAGGAGTTGGCCAGCTTTGACAACCCGATACAGTTGGATCTTTCGTTGGCGAGTGTTGTTGATTTGCATGTCCATGATACAATCTGTGGTGGCTTGTTCCATGTAGTCTGGGTTTAAATCTTTTGGTGTGAGTTCTTCTGCAATGTCAGAGCTGTCCAGTAGAGGTGGGAAGTAGGGACGAAGGTGGTCTACATTGAATACTGGGTGCAGATCAAGGAATGGTGGAATACTAAGCTCGAAGGCATTGTTCCCTACAACCTTAGCGATGGTGTACGACCCATATCAGAGCAGGCAAATCTTGCGGTGGGGTCCAGTGAGGCGCTCCTTCTGCAAATGTAGCCACACTTTGTTGCCCAACTAGAAGTTGTGTGGCACCCGATGTTGATCATGTCATTGCTTGTACTTAGCATTGGCTCTATCCAATATGTCATGAACCTGTTGGCAGATGTGATGAATGCACTCAATGAAGTTGTTCGCTTTGTCAGCTTCAGACTGGACATGAGTCGAATCGACCGGAGTAGCCGCAAATGGCATGGCTACGTCAATGGGACATAGTGGCTAGAATCCCAAGCCCACTTGAAAGGGGCTGTGGCTGGTTGAGTTGTGGAGAGCCCGGTTATAACTATGTTTTACATAGAGGAGGCTCTCATCCCATGTGCGTGGATGATTTGAATTATATATGCACAGAATGTGTACAATCATCCTGTTGACGACCTCTGTCTGGCCATCAGTTTGGGGATGGAAATCTGTGGACTTGGTGAGCTTGGTGTCCAACATTGACCAGAGGCTGGACCAAAATCTACTGAGGAACCTGCTGTCGCGATCTGATATGATAGACTGTGGGATCCCAAAGTGAACCCACACTCATTCAAAGAAGAGTTTAGCAGTGGCTTTTGTTGTGATATTCTTCTTGTGGGCCGCCATAATGGCCATCTTCGAGAATCTCTCGACGACCACGAAAACACAGTCATTTCCATGCTTAGTAGAAGGAAGTCTTGACATGTAATCCATGGAGATGGATTCCCAAGGTTGACTAGGGGTAGGTAACGGAGTATAGAGCCCTTGATTCTTGATGGTCGGTTTGGAAATGGCACAAGCAGTGCAGGATCTGATGTACTTTTTGACATCCTGTCAAAGGTTCAGCCAATAGAAATACTTTTGCATTACTACCACTGTTTTCTCGACCCAAAAATTCCCAGCGACTCGACTGTAGTGCACTTCCCATATCGTCTTGGCACACTCGCTTAAAGGAACACAAATGTGTCCTAGGTGACATAACAATGCATCTTGGAGGTGAAAATTTGGAACTTGTGTAACCCCCAAGAGTGGCTTGTATGTGTGGCTGAATTCTAGATCGCTCTTGTAGAGAAGCAGCCAATCAGAAGTCTCGTGCCCACAAGAGTTAAGAACTGTGGTTATGGCCACGATCGGTGGTCGGCTAAGGCAGTCGGAAACATTATTGGTGCTACCCTTCTTGTACTTGATGTTCAAATGAAATTGTTGCATATATGTGGACCACTTCTGATGGCGATCGTTCTGCAACTTCCCTTGTGTCTGTATGAACTGCAAGGGTCGGTGGTCTGTGTGGATGATTATTTCCTTCCCCAAAATGTAATTCTTCCATTGTCGACAAGCCTACACAATGGAATACATTTCTTTGTCATAAGTGGGATACTTGCAAACTGTGTCAGACAATGTCTCACCATGATATGCCACTGGATGCCCCTGTTGAGTAAGAACTGCCCCAATAGCATAGTCAGAGGCATTTGTCTCGATCTCAAATTGTTAGTATGAATCCTTTGTCGAAGTGTACGAAAAAGGACCACTTTAGCTATGCATAACTAATAGCCCTAACAACAGAAGTGGCTGCCAATATCTTCAGATCTGCGGTTAGTAGAACAAGAAAAGAGCTGCAAACAACCAGATCTATCTATGGAAAGACATTAAGCAGTAAAAATAAGGGTTTGCTCCATGCACCAATAGAAAAGACAAGAACGATTTTTGAAAGAATTTTTTGTATTAATGGGGCACCTGGGAGGAAAACCAGAAGGAGTATCCAATTTCCCTGAGTGGGATGGGTTCTTGGAAGTCCTCAGCACTTCAGATCTAAGATTTCTCTCTCTAGTTGATGTAGAAAACCCAATGCAAAGAAAGGAGCTCAATGGGAGCTCACACAGCAAATGATGGAAGAATGGGACCAAGTGTATAGATCCAGAGTGATCTAATAGGAAACAAAAGGTGAAGAATGGTAGGAAAAACCCTCCTATTTATAACAAAATATTGGGTCATTCTAGATCTTGGTGCATGGGTTAACCAGATCTAGATCCACTTTTCATGGAATATTTTATTATATTTGTTGGAGGGAAAAGGTATTTGACTTAGGTCAAATCCCTTAATTTGTCAAAAATAAATAAATAAATGATTTATTTATCTTTTTAAGGAAGCGGTTAGAAGATAATCAAATAAATAATGATTTATTTAATTATTTAAGGAAGTTGAAAGATAAATAAATAAATAGTGATTTATTTAATTATTTGTGGGTGATTTGGTCATATTTAACAAGGAATATTATCTAAATAAGGTTTAAATAATTATTCCTAGAATATAATAAGATAAATAAAGGTTTATCTAATTAATTTCTTTGATTTTGGGTTAAACATGACTGGGAATAATAATTAAATTATGGTTTAATTAATTATTCCATGAGGAAAATAAAAAAAATATAGGTTTGTTTAATATTTCCTTTTGGGGTTTCCTGTTTTAACATAGTGAAAGCAGTTTTACTTAGGGTAAAA
This sequence comes from Pinus albicaulis, assembly GCA_034641835.2. NCBI lineage: Eukaryota > Viridiplantae > Streptophyta > Pinopsida > Pinales > Pinaceae > Pinus > Pinus albicaulis. The sequence goes on along the minus strand of CM076578.1, from coordinate 1,231,025,760 downwards.
CTGGTCTTACATGGTGTACTTGGGTCCATCTAATGATAATAGGTTAGATGACCAAAAAATGGTGTAACAGATTGCCCCCCAGCGTGCGAGTGTCGGGAGCAAATCGTATGACCGAAGTACATTGTAAGAACACAATCACTAGACAACAAAAGGGATGTCGGAGAGAGAAATGTGAGGTAGATAGTGTGCTAAAGGACTAGACCCTGAGGAGACGAGACTCGCAGGTGCAACAAGTCTCTTTTTATGAGAGGGTACCTGTGCTGAAGGCGGCGGGGGAGGCATACCTATGCCCGCTGAGACAAAGTACAAAAGAATAGTGTGTCCAGTAAACAAGGGACCGAACCATAAAATACAGCTGGCATAATCATGAGCCAGATAAAAATACAATGAGGAATCCCACATACATGCTGTGCCTGGGATAACATCCAGGACTTGTACAATAATATCTGAGTACATGAGATACAAATACAACCCAAATGCCCCCTGTAAATGGGGAAGGGCTCACAAAATCTGACTGATACATGCAAGTCGAAGAGGCGCTGCAAGTGGCTACGACCAACATCATCAAATATTTGGAGCTGCATCGAAGGTTGCAAGGAAGAGGTCATTCGGGCATGTGGGGGGCTACCTGCAGGGCCACCCCCTCATGAGGGTTGAGACATCTCACACACACCCGGGGAATCATCAAGAGCTGCTGCTGGATCACTGGACCATCAAGTATACGGATCTCAATCATGCTGAAAGGAGCTGTAGAAACAATCAAGTCAAGAAATGAGAGAGTGTACTTACCTAATCAAGACACTTAGAACAGAGTGGAAGAGCGGAACCAAGGTACAGCCCTCCTAGACTGGCTTAAGACAGAAGTGCGATGTCGTGAAGGAGTCCGCCGTAGTTGAGGTCGGATGTCCCCGAATAAGGCACGAGAGAAAATAGTAGAGCGACGGACAGATTGACACCGATGATGATGGTGAAATGGAAAGGACTGAGTAGCGAATGGACGACTTCCCTTGTTAGAGCATAAAGGGCATGAATGACATGGCAATGACTGACACAATATCATAAGGGATAGGGGATAGTGGGACTGAAAGCCATAATGTGCGACACAAGAGAGATACCAAGCAATGAAGGATGGAGGGCTATAACGGGGTTCAAAGGGACTCGGGATAGGCTCCATGAATGCAATGATGACTCAACTTGGATGATCTAAAAAAGGGAGACTCGATGGTGCTGCCACACGGTAAAGGCCCAATGGGGGAAAACATGAGTACAAGATGGTAACTCATGACGAAAATTGACACGAACAAAGACAAGTAAGGAGGCAAAATGGTGCCCCAAGTACAAGTGTTGTAAGTGAGGAAGTTCGATTTGAAGGAGAGGTGAAGTGATCCTTCTTGGACAAAATAGCTCCTGGCGAAGGATGAAAGTACAAAAAAGATGCTGGCTATCTAACAGAACATAAAACACACATCTCAGAAGGGAAATGCTAAGGGTGATATTTCTGAAGATAGAGTGCATTGCGAGGATTAGGAAGAGGATTGCCTTCAAAGTCCTCTAAAAGGTATGCCCCCTTACCAAGATCCTTACTGATAACATAAAAGGCCTAGCCATAATGAGTCGAACTTCCCGTGACCAAGGACATCATGGGCTTGGTCACATACTAGAACAAGGTCTCCTTTGTGAAAAGGATGAGGCTGGACTTTTCGGTCATATTGAGCTTTGGTGCGTTTCTGGGCCGCTTCCATGGTTTGCAATGCAACACGGCGGTCTGTAGAGGCACGCTCAGGCATGATAAGTCGTTGTTCTAGAGGTTGGGTGTTAGGGAGAAGTTCAACAGCTAGATGAAGGGAAGGGATTTCACACTCGATTGGTAAGACAACCTCCGCTCCAAAAACGAGGTGAGGAGGGTTATGGTTGAGGGGCATAGGTGCCCCCGAGCAGGGTGTGGTCATGCCAAAATGTGTTTAGAAAAAGGGGAATCTAAACACATTTAAATGATGTGGTGTGCCATTTGTTCTCGTTATGGTTATGCAGTTTGAGAAAGACAATGGAGGATTACCAATCTCTTTTGGTACTGCATATAGGGATAAAATGGAATTTAAGTTTCCGAGTTGGCATGCCTAGTGTCACTATCCCAAAAAGAGGATTTGGAGATAATGAACTGATGCTCTCATAGAAAAGCTATAGGTTGGTCAACAATAATGTCTAAGAGACTGGGTTGCTGATGTAAGATGAGGGAACGATAAGGGGTATCATCCCTAGAGTGAGCTGAAGTGATATGGGACTCTAGAGGTTCTTCGAAATGTGGAAGAATACTGGGACTAAAGTCAACACGACCAGATCCACTAGGAGAGTTGTGGAGAATTGCTTCTCTTGGTCTCTCAAATGTGGGTGCCCCCTTACCCAAACAGTGGGTTTCAATGTAATGGCCACAAGGTGGGTGTGGTGTGAACGCATGGGTTCGATGTAAGGGGGAATAGGTAACGTCAAGGGTGGGGAATTTTTCCATAATGTCGTCATCGCGATAGAAGATGGGGTGACTGGTGGAAGAAAGACCACCTGACGTGGTGAAGTGACCGGAATCATCATCATGAGA
>CM076578.1:1230526843-1231023067 GCA_034641835.2 Pinus albicaulis | reverse complement strand
GGCTCTAGTTTGGTCCTCTTCTTCTTGGGTATGTAGGAGTATGTGATGCACCCAAAGATACAAAGATGACCAATATCAGGCTTCTTCCCAGAAAAAGCCTCCTCCGGAGTCATGTGCCCCAAGGCACGATGCGGACTCCTGTTCTGCAAATAAACAGCTGTGTTGCAGGCCTCTGCCCACAAAAACAATGGCAACCCCTGATCATGTAACATGGCTTTGGCAACCCCTCCAATGGATCTATTCTTCCTCCCCGCAACCCCGTTCTGCTGGGGGTTGTAAGGAACAGTGAACTCCCTCCTAATGCCTGCCTCCGCACAATAGTCAACAAACTCTCCAAGGGTGTACTCTCCTCCATTGTCCGACCTCAGGGACTTGATCTTCCGACCTGTCTGTGTCTCCATAAGAGCTCTGAACTCCTGAAACCGCTTGAAGACCTCACTCTTGGTCTTCAAGAAATAAATCCAGGTCCTCCTGGAGTGATCATCAATGAATAACACATAGTATTCATATCCACTCAAGGAAACATGAGACATCCGACCGCTCACATCGGAATGAATCAAATCAAGTATCCCAGTCGCTCTGCTGTCACTGCTGGGAAAAGGGGATTTGGCAAACTTGCCCATCGCACATCCTCTGCAAGTATCAAAGTGATCAATACTGAACTCTGGCACACCTGTAGTGATCTCCCGCAAAGTCCTCAAGGCTCCATGATGCATGTGCCCCATCCTGCGGTGCCAAATCTCACACTGCTCAGAACTGCTAGCTCTGCTGTCGGTACTACTGCTCAATGCCAACAGGGACTGAAATGCAAACTTGTACACCTTTGCATGGCGTACACCTATCACTCTAGCTGAATCAGCTGGAGTGCCTCTGGGATACATCAACACCTGTCCTCCCCTGAAAAGTACCTCATATCCTCTATCCTCCAAAGCTGAGACGGATATGAGGTTCTTCCTCATCCCTGGCACATAAAGAACATCTGACACCTTCAAGGGAGGTTTGGACTCCCTCTGAAATGTCAATGTTCCCACAACGACTGCTCTAACAACTCTGTCATCACCGAGTACTACCTCTACATCAGTGCCACTCTCTGAAAGCTCTGAGAAGTACTCACGGACTCCTGTCATGTGACGTGAAGCCCCACTGTCCACATACCAGATACCCAAAGATGCTCCACTAATCGAGGGAAATGCATGCTCCCTCTGAACCTCTATGGCAGATAATCCCGCACTAGAGGACTCACACGCAGTGAACCCAAACTCCCGGTCAAAATGATCTGCAAAGTCCTCAACCTCTGCTGAAGCTGCCATGCTCTGGTTCTTCCCCTTCTTCTTCTTCTTTTCCGGACACACAACTGCATAGTGTCCCATCTTCTGACAATTCCAACACTTCACTTTGGAATAGTCCTTCTGTGTGTTATCCTGTTTACCTTTACCTTTGCCTTTGCCCCCACCATTGCTTGTGGAAGCCTGCTTCTTCCCTTTGCCTTTCTTGCCTCCTGCCAACAGTGCTACATCCTCATCTTGCTCAACTGGCTTGGCTGCCCCAAGCTGACCTTTCCTGATCTCTGTCTGAATGCAATCATCCCAAAACCTCTCCCATGTGGGAAGGGTCTCACGTGCACAAACCCCATCCGCAAAGTTCATCCATGAACGGGGGAGGCCATTCACTGCAATCCGCACCAACTCAGTGGGTGGAATGGCCTCTCCAATCGCTGCCAACTCATCTCTCACATTAGTAATCTTTGTGAGATATCCAGCTGCACTATCATTGCCCATCTTAATGGTTTTCAGCTTCTCCTTCAGGACCATTTTCCGGTTCTCATTGGTACTCTGGTAGAGATTGGACAATGTTGTCCACATCTCATGAGCATTTCTCTTCCCTCTCACATGAGGAATGCAATGGTCTTTGATTCCGTCTAGAATCAATCTCTTACCATTGTTGTTCTTTTTATTATATGCTGCCAACTGAGTAGCATCAGTAGGCACATTTACAGGGTTCTGTGTGGTATGCACCATAATGTCCCAGACTTCTGCCTCTTCAAAGATACTCTGCATTCTCTCCTTCCAAATGCTGTAATTGGAATGCCCATCCAACCTATCCTCCACCCTCAATCCCAAAGACATCCTGCTGTCCTAAAACTGAAAAATAGCACTGCTGTAGTAAAGATAAAACTGTTGTTTGTGAAAAATCAGCTTGCTGGAATTTTCTGAGTGAAAAATCAGCAGGCTGTAATTTTCCTCCTTGCTGTCCCAAACTGCTCTTCAGCACTCAAGCTCTGATACCATGTAAAAATTTATAGTTTCCCACCCCGGTTTTCAGTTTTTCACCTTATTACTCCAAAATAGTTAAATGCCCTTTCCCATATCCATACATTTAACAAACTCGAAAATAAATTTTGCTGAAAACACAAATTCTGGAAATTTTTCAGAATGCTGGAAAATGCAGAATTAAAAATCAGCAAGCATAAAAATAGTCATTCACACATTTGACACAGATATTTTTGGTCAACATGACCCTGGAAAAACCCCCTACAACTCTTGGGGAAAACCAGTTTGAAAGCTCCTTCTTATTTCTGGAAAATGTCTTTTTTACAGTGAGAAATATTCAGCAAAATAAAAATCAGCAAACAGACTTTTACAACTTATCTTGTTTTCCGTGCTTAACCACCGCCTCGGAAAATGTACAAACAGCAAAAACAGAACAGCAATAAATGCTGTACGTTCTCCTCGATTTGCGTGCCCAGAAATCTGCAATAAATGCAGCTGTACGGCCTCCTCAAAATCTGTGCAAACAGCAATTAATGTTGTTGTCCAAAACCTCGATTTGCGTGCCAAAACTGCTGCAAAACTTTGTTGTACGGTACAACCCCTTGCTGCCTCGATTTCCGTGCCCAATATTGTTGTACGGCTTGCTGTATGGCCTGTTGTACGACCTCCCTGCCTAGAAAACCGTGCCAAAAATCTGCCTGCTGTTTGCTAAATCTGTTGTACTTGTCTTGCTGAAATGTCTTGCTGAAATGCTGCCTTGGAATGCGTGCCAAGCTGCTGCCTCCTTCTCCTCACTGCCCAGAAATCTCCCTTGCTCTCTCGCTCTCCTTCTCCCAATCTGCTCATGAAAGAATGAATGACCTTTTCCTCCTTTTCCTCCTTTAACCTAACCCTAAGTGACTTTTGGGGAATCCCTAAATCCAATGGCTGAGATAGATTGAGATCTAGGGCCGAGATTAAATGCTCATTTAAATCTCACTTTCTATTTTTTAATTCACCCCACTTTAATAAAGACCCACTTAGTCATTTATTTCCAAAGTCACTTTTCCTTTCTAATTTTACATTGACTTTATTAAAGTCACTTTTCCTTTCTAATTTTACATTGACTTTATTAAAGTCACTTTAAAATTAGACTTTAGTAACTTTATCACTTAAAGTCACTTTTAAATTAGATTTGACTTTATGAAAATTATAAAGTCACTTTAGGAGAAAAATTAAATTCTTTTGGACACTTTTCCCTAGGCCAAAGATCAAAGCCTTAGGGAACCACCTGTCCTCCGGTACCAAATTTCAACATTGCAATGGTAACTTTGGTTCTTTCCATGCAATGGAAGACAGAGACAGATTTGATGCTCTCAAATGGTGGGAAGCATATGGCGGCATGGGACTTTTGCCAAAGTTGGCAAAAAAAGTTCTCTCACAAGTTGTGAATACTTCTTCTGCAGAGAGGTGTTGGAGCACCTACAGCTTCATACATAATGTGAGAAGAAACAGGTTGAATGAAAACCGAGTTGAAAACTTGGTTTATGTGCATTACAACTTGAGGTTGTTGAGTCATTACTGTGATCGAGCATATGAAGATCAATCATATAAAGTTTGGGACAACAACCCAGAGGATGATAATTTGGAGGACGACACTGTACATATGGAAGAATTGGAAGCAGAACTTTTGAGGGATGATGATGAAGCATTAGCAACACCACCACACACAGGGCTAGTCCCACCATCCAGTAGCAGTGCGGGTGCCAGTGCCAGTGCTAGTGTTCGATATCCAACTATTGTTCCTTTGCAGATTCAGCCTCCACCTACATCCTCGCGTTGCCCTCCACCTTCTAGTCATGGTCGTGGACGTGGTACTCCTAAGAGTACTAGAAGACCACCATTGCCTCGTGATTCTCACAAATTAGACATTTCTCGTGGGTGTGGCAAGGGGCCAGCCAATAGATAAAATAGATTTGTTGTTTACTAGTCTTTTCTATTTTCTAGTAGTTTTTCTCTTTTATAATTGTTGAACAGTTGAAACTTGACTCTTTCATATTTAATGACAATTTAAGTTTGAAGTTTGAATTTGAAAGGTGAAACTTTGAAGTTGGCATTTATAAGTCATTATGAATTATGAATATGATGCTTCATGAAAGTTATATGGTGATCAATGAATCAATGATGATAAATGTTATATATTGAATTTTGAAATCAATGAATCAATGATGATAAATGTTATATATTGAAATTTGAAATCAATGAATCAATGATGATAAATGTTATATATTGAATTTTGAAATCAATGAATCAATGAATCAATGATGATAAATGTTATATATTGAATTTTGAAATCAATGAATCAATGATGATAAATAAATTATGATATATATCAATGATGATAAATGTTATATATTGAAATTTGAAATCAATGATGATAAATGTTATATATCAATGATGATAAATGTTATATATTGAATTTTGAAAACTTGAAATCTTCAGATTGATGATTCGCGAGACTCAAGAGTCAATATGTTGTATGTTTCCAACTTGTGGGCGTGGTTGATGAAGATTATAACTTCTAGATGATTGATGTTATATGATTCAATCTATGTTTTTATGTTTTTTATGTCTAATTCATCATTATGCATGCTTTTGTTGACATATATGCATCAAAATATAAAATATATATATATATATATATATATATATATATATATATATATATATATATTTTAAAAAAAACGCTCCCCGAAACACTCCGGACCGAAACACTCCGGACCGGGAGCTTTTGAAAATGGCGCTCCCGCTCTCGCTCCCAAGTAACCTTGCTCAAAAGAATGTCTACTTTCCTCTTTTTCTAACACTTTGCACTATGGAGATGTACTATGCAGTCCATGTAATACAAGTGAAGTTGCCTTTCCAAAGCAAAATTTAGAGCTCCAGAAATTTTTGTCACATCAGCTTCCGCTTTAACATATCAGGGTCCCTGTTTCTTGTCCACAAACTTGGCACAATTTAGATAACACTTGGCTAAGACAGAAGGCAACTGAATTGACAGAATTTATGGTGGATAAAGATCTGATGTTTGAAGTGGGTAAGGATTTTAGTTCTTTGGCAATACCGTAAATCCATGGTAAGTTCAGATTGTGCTTTAAAATGAATCTATATTGACGTTACATTTTATTTTCTCTGGGTTGTATCTATTCATGCCCAAGATGGATGAAAGCCATGCCATATGCTTAGATGGATCCATATCAACAATTTATGATCCTCCTTATACCCCTTGCTCTACCCTTACTCTTAGTATAATGGTTCAGATCTATCAGGGTCCAAGAGGATAAAATCTTTGCCATCATTGTTTAATAATGCCCTTGCTAGCATGGATATCTATAATTTTATTTTCCTGCTTATGAGAGCAGATATATTTAGTTTAAGGGTTTTTATCTATTATTTTTATTTAGTTTTGAATTTTTTAAATTAATATTTAAATTATTTAATGATTGTTGTCAACTGGGGTTATCTTAGGTGGTTGGGCAGAATGGTTGTTATCTCTCCCACCCAGGTTCAATTCCTGGCAAGTGACATGATGATGAAAAATATTGTTGTAATGGCTACATGCCTATGAATATTGTTGTATTGACCCTCACTCTCACTCTCAGGCTGAGAGAGAGAATGATTTCCCTTGAAAAAAAACAACAAAAAAATTATTTAATGATTGTTATTTGATTTTAAATCAATATTTAAAATATTTAATAACTGTAGTAACGTAATATTATGAGTTTATACTTTCCATGTGTTTTCTACTATTGGTTTATACATTCCATATGTTGTGCAATGTGCTGTAAGTTGTCTTTGTAAATATTAACTTTCATTTTTCCTCACAACAACTTTTTGTTAAAAATTAATTCCCATTCTTCCTCCTAGAAAGCTTTTTCTCCCTCTTATCAAGCCCTTTTTTCTTTCATTTGACAGAACCCTAGGAACTGCTGATCTGGCTGCCCGTGTACTCTCATTTTATTAGAAGGCCATTAATTGGTAGCCTGTCTCCTCTCTCTGTATTAATGACACCATTTTTAATATTTGCAAGGCCAAATTCAGATGCAATAGAAAAACGAGTGTGGAGAAATTATAATCAAGGTATCCCAAAATATGATAACTGAAAAAAGCAGAAACTCAGTCTCGCCCATGATAGCACTACTGAAAAAGGTAACTGTTAATCAAATGGCCAGCCAGCTATCATAGGCTTGATTCAACCTCATTTCACCTACTGTTCCTCACCTGAAATCTCTTGCTGGAATGTATACCAGTAATTCAAAGCAAATATTTGAGACAATACCGTGATTGAGCACTCTGATTTTGTCCAACAGTCTGTAACAGACTAATTAATTTTCTTGTTGGAGATTTTGAAATGGTTTCCTATAGATAATGTCAATGTCAAATCTAAAATGTAGCACTATAAACTACCTATAGTGTTTAATGACATTTTATTGGTTATATTTTGTCTTGGTTATATTGAATGCTGAATCAGGGATAGAATAAGTCAATAGTAACAATCTCCTTAATCTCGAACGAAATCATGTAATGTTTTAACCTCAGTAACGTATAGAATGTTTCATTCAGAATAAATGGAAAATAAAATGCTCACCCCTCGGTCCATTTCTTTGGACAAACAAATACATGAGATGCTCTGATATTCTTCAGGCAATAAGTCAGCAACACAGACTAACTCTTTTTCTTAATTGAACATTTTGAAATTGTTTTCTTATGGATAATGTCCATAGTGAATCCCAAATGCAGCATTTGAAGGCACATCAATTATCTTTGGTGCTTTAATGATACTTTGTCATAGTCCTATGATGCCTTCAATATTACAGACCTATGTTGCAATGTACCGCATGCTAAACAGGTGCTAGAATAAGTCAGCAATGTAATCCCAAGTAGAAAATCTTGTTTTATAATGTGTCATAAAGGAATAAATTCCAAAGAAAACTCACCCTTGATCCATATCTTCTGACAAACCACTCAAATGTTTCTGGACTAGACGCTTCAAACATAGTCTTCTCTAGTCCCAAGCGCCCAATTATTTTTGCTATAGCATCAGTGCGCAACATGTCAGCACGGCCACTTATACCATCTGCATCAATCATGATCATATCTGCTCCAGCCTCCAAACATCTCTCCGCCTTTCTAATTAATAATTCCACATCTTCAATCATTTCTGTAATGCATAAAGTAAGAGAATACATCAGCATTTAACTAAAAACGAAATATTTTGTGAAGGAACTTGATATCTAAGACAGTCCCTTAAAACTTAAAAGGTTCACTAGACTCTAAAAACACGTAAAAAGATAATGTTCATCAACATGAAAGTGGCTTGTTTCAGAAAATAACTTCAATGAAGAAACTGGGAACAATTTTTCCCACTGGAAAATCCCTACAGTTTGAGTTAACTCAATACTGACATTATCCTTTGGATTGGATCTTCATGTGTTTTTGGAAGGAATCCATAAAAAAATACTAAATACCCCTGTTGACCAGGTACAACTCATTCTATCGGACTTCATCATGTGCTCTTTTGAAATCAGCTCTTTTACTCCTACTGTTTTCATCACTTCCAATCTGTTTCTTTTTTTCACATTCCTAAATCTGGAAAAATCTTTTCCAGGTGAGGTTCATGATAGATTCTGGAGGTCATTTATCAAATTCAAGTTAATAATGCAATATGGCTTAGTTTTACAAGCCAATCTCTTCAGAATCTACTGACACATTGCCTCCTGGACTAGAAAGACTAAATGATACAAAAAAATTATTCAATCGGCCATACTATTGCATGTGTCAAGAGGGAGAATTCATCACCTTTATGCCAGATTTTCATCATTCATAAGTTCATAGTTTTTTTCAATATGCTTCCTCAATCTTCTCATTGTAGCACATTCTCCAATATGGTAAAGCTTTTCCTAAGAATGTTTATGCTTGATATTATAGCTATTTTGGCAATTTCCACATACTAAAGCATTAAGAGAATCCAAAAGCCTTCACATACGGCAACCTCATCAGAAGCCAAAAAATGACACCTTAATAAAGAATCATATTTGAAAGAGAAATATATGGGTAATGCTTGAAGCTCAAATACTAAGCGAGACAAAAAAACATTTCAGTGGTCCTACCATTGCATGTGTTAGTTGGGAGAATTCATCTCCTCCATGCCAGAATTTTCATGACTGATATATTTGTAGTTTTTTTAAATGGTGTCTTACTCTTCAGATTTGTGCACATTCTTCAACTTGGAATGATATTTTCCAAACAATGTTTATGCTCGATATTGTAGTTATTTTGGCATTAAAGGAGAAATTCAAAAGCCTTGACATAAGGCAATCTCTTTGAAGTGAATAAAGTTTGTACTTCTCGTTAAATACTCCAGAAGACTTGGAATATGAAAATATCCACGAGGATACAAATATATATATATATATATATATATATATATATATATATATATATTAAAAGTATGAGGAATGAATGATTGATGTAAATCATACAAATGAGCCCTGCTTATATACCTAAGCAGGTGCCTCTTCACGAAAGGTCATGTCCCATTTAGACATGCCTCTTCAACCTAATTACTAATTAACTAATCATTATTTATTTTTTACATTATTTATATCATTTTATTCATAACATTGCCTTCCTCCTCGAAAAGCTTTGTCCTCAAAGCTTATTGATAAAAAAAGGTTTGATCTCTTTTTCTGCTACGAATGTCTTCTCGTCTCGAGGTAGTCATCCTTGTCGATACAAGTTAATATGATTCTCTAAGTGACAAACAAAACTATCACACTGAGAAGGGATCAGGCCATCCTAAATCAATCTTTTGTGGAATTTTGCGGTGACTGGCAACTTGTGATGACTTTTTATTATATGAGTGGATTGCATCGACATTAGTATTCTTTAGAACATTAGTTTGTTGTTTCTGTTCTGAATACGTAGCTTGATCAAGTTGTCTACTCTCATGATTCAAATGTCGATAAGGAATTCTAGTGATTTGATTTTCCCTTATCTTGTTTGTATCGTTTTATGGATTTATTTGAAGTTCCTGATTTCCTTTAGCTATGGACGTTGAATGGTTAACTTCTAGATCTTCACTCGAAACTTCTGAGTACCTCTTTACTTCAACTAGTTTGCCCTCTTCTTGAATTGTGTTATTGACTGTGTTGACCACTGGAGTGGCACCTGATGATAATGAAGAGACTCCATGCCCAAGGATGAACCAGAAGACATTTGTACCATCAGATATCATCAAATATCATTAGTTCAACGAAGTTTTTTTAACTCTACTTCTATTTTCTCATCATTTTCTCTTGTACCCAGATTCCATGCCCTATGGGGAATTGTAATAAGTGATGCTAGTAATGATGAATTTGAGTCAGTATTGAGTCTATAATAGGCCTAAGTAACTTGGGACCTTGCCAACAAGTGAGTATTACTCGGGAGGTTTTTTTTACTCGGTTAATTATCATCTCCCAGTCAAGACTTAATAATTAATTCAGTTTTTTCCTCCAATTTTACCCCAAAGCCGAAGTACGGCTTGATGGCGAGGCCTTAGGTGAGTCCTAGTGTTTAGAGTCAATGTATATTACCATACTAGATCACACAAAAATTTCGTGGAATTTGGTTAGGTCTAGGTAGTGATTTTTTAATTTTTTAGATTTCCCGCAAGTCGAAAATTGCAATAAAAATTGTAATTGAATTGTAATAGTGTTGCCTAGAGAAGTTGTATGGGGTATGAGTATTCAAAATTACACCTCTCACCCTCAACCTTCTACTATAACCGTAGTATTAAAAACCGGCCGGTTTGAACCGATAACCGGTCAAACCGGTCGATCAAGAGCCTAGCCGATCAAAACCAGTTAAAAAAACCCGATCAAGCACCCCATTTCGCTAATTTTTCCAGTCAAACCAGTCTAACCGGCCGGTTTATCAATAAACCGGCCAGTTAGCTACCACGGCCACAAAAAGGACCCACATAAGTTGATTTGGCCAGTAATGGGTGGTTTTGGAGGGAAAAGGGGGGTTTTTGCCCTCCAAAAACACCCTCCCCAATCCTTTAAAGGCAGGGGTACCCTCTCATTTGTCTCACACATCTCGTTTTGAGCTTTTGTGAGTTTGATTGAGAGCTTGGAGGGTTGAGTTTTTGCTGGAATAGTGGAACAACATAGAGTTTGAGCTAAGTAGTAGTCATCATGCCTCCAAAAGGCAAGAATACTGCATGGGCTCATTGTGATATGATTGATGGCAAAATGATTTGCAAATATTGCCAAAAATCTATTGCAAGAGGGGGTATTTACAAGTTCCAGCAACACTTGGCTAAGATAGGAGGCCATGTGAAGCCATGTGGAGCACCAAATGAAGTAATAGAGCATATTAGGGCAGAATAACTTCATAAGTTTGAAACTCAAGTCACTGAACCAATAGAGAAGTTTGTGACTGGAGCAGTCGCGAGTCGAAAGACTCAAGTTCAACCAACTAAGTTTGAACTTTGATCATGATTAGAAGTTTCAACTTTCAAGTGATAATGTTGATCATTAAATAGAATTTAGTAATATCATATATGTAGATTTGTAGTAAACTGTCACTGTACTATGTAGGCCAATGGCCTCAATGCTCATAGCTTGTAGCATTGTTTTTCGACTTTATGGGTCATTTGGAGCCTCATTGCTTATGTATTTTTTCGATGATATGTATTGCACTCAGTGCCATAATGCCATTTTGATATGTTCAACTTTACATGGTATATAAATGAGCAAACTTTGCATATTTTGTCTCTATTGGCTTGGAATCATGGTTGCAAATCTTAAAAATAGTTTTTTTTATTAAAGAAAAATTATTTAATGTATTTTTTTTTAAAACCGGTTCGTTTAGACCTGACCAGATCCGGTCCGGTTACCAGTTCATTAGCTCCACCGGTCTAGTCACCGGTTTCAGTTTTTAATACTATGACTATGACACACTTTGAAAGGTTAAAAATGTGTTTTGAACCCTCAAAACCCACTTTTCCTAAGTTTAGTGGGAAATCTGGCAATTAATTAAGCCAGAAATTAAATAAATGGAGAAAAATAAATATCCACACATGCTAAATGAGGTGGAAATGAGGTGGAAAATTATGGAATTAAAATGAAGTCTCAAGGTGATGTGGACTACTAAAATCAAGCAAAAGACATGTGCTCAAATAAAATTGAATTTCCGGCATTAAATAAGAGTTGCTTACTTGGAAATTCGAATTTGTGAAGTTGGTGCATATTTGGGAGGATTTGGGAGAATATTTGATGGAGATTTTTGTGGAAAATTGGCCCCCCATGGGTTACCAACCATATACACTTGTCATTCCATCATAAAATTCAAATATGACACATACTGAAAAAGAAAATGATGTCCACTTGCCAAAATCCGATTTTTACACTTGACAATTGAGCTCCACATATCAAATTCGAATTTGCCTTGTGATCTCCTCCCTCTCACCACTTGGCATTTGGTTCTTCATTGGGATTTTCTCTCAACTTTCTATAATGGAACCATGGGCTCTCATATTGTATCATGTTATGAGCTATTGGGCTTGAGGAAACTCTGTCATTTTTGTATATCAATAAAATCAAGACTTTGTGGCTATTTAGCAGATGTTCTCTTGATGTTATGAGGTGATTTCTTTCCATATTATTGCTATTGTATTTGAATTTGTTTATATGCTTGATCAATATTAGTTTATATTTTCCATCTTGTTTGGATTGATTCGTGCAAGCTATCTTGCATGCATCATTGATTTAGAGTATTATTCTAGGAATTAGCTTACCAAGTCATTTTCGGAAAAATGTTTGGTTTATCTATTTCATTATGATGCTCTAATCCTTTTGCAAACTGATATTTGTTTAAGTGTATACAGGAAGATTTATTCGTATTGTGTGCAGGAAATTCATCCGGGCGTGGGAGAAGTCTCAAATAGATCAACTCACTCCTAGATTCAAAGCGATCCAAAACTCGGCTACTTTCAACCCCAAGTTTTGCATCAAAGGAAGACAAAGAGGGAGTTTATCGTTCTCCAACTACTTGATCATCTATTTCCACTTTTAAAATCTAAAAAATTTCATTTGTAGAGCGTTTTAAAATGATATTTGTTACTTCAAGAGCGTTTGGGGGTTCACTCCCATTCCTTGGGCTAGTGCCTTTGTACGTTAATTTGTATTTTAAATCATCTTTATTTGAGCCTAACGTTTGATTTTCTTTCACAGCTCGCAAGTTTGAGCGTGAAAAGTGAGGAGCTTGAGGAAAAGATGGCAAGAGACAATTAATCCTCCTTGCATGCGAAGGCTTCCATTACTTCAAAATCTGATTTTAGGGAGGTCGTAAGCACCTTTGGGACAACAGCAAACTTAATCTTTGCCATGGGCCTAGGAGCTTTGAAAAATTCATATTTTGAAGGTTTTCTCCATAAGTCGTGTTGTCAATTTTTGAAGAGATTAAGCCTTTTTCCAAGCTCTTTATTCGTAGAAAGATCTCCATTTGGGCAGCCATCTTAAAGGTTGTTTTCTTCTCTTGTAATCAATAATAAAATAACTCTTTTTTTGCTTGAGGGAGCTTGGGATATTTTTCCCATGGTATCCCCCTTCCTTGGTTGAAGAGGAAGAAATTTCTTGAGTGGATTGATTCATTTTCTGATTTTCGTTTTATGCATGCTAATGAATTAACAACTAATGCACTCTACATCCATCTACCTAAATTTTGGTTAAATTAAAGTTACATGCATGAGCCTCAATGCTACAAACTTGAGAAAAATCTCTTTCTATGTGTGAGCAATTCGCATGGTTGGCAAAATTCCATTGATTTAATGTTTATGCTTCATGCATGTTGAGGAACCATTGAAGCACATTTTTTTATAAAAACTTATCTCATTCCACTTGCCATTAAATGCTACAACACACATAAATCTATTGTTTCTCTCAAAGTTTTGTTTATTATTGCAAGTAAGCACCATCTCATCTCTTGTAGAAAATTTGCATGTATCATTTAAATGAGATTAATCAACAATCATTTAACACAAGCAACTCATTAAAACTTACCTCCACCATAATTTAGTTGTATAGACCTCTAGGGATCCTCTACTCCCCTATTGACTCCTCACTGTGAGATCCACATAATTTGGGCGAGGGTGAAGTCTGGGGATAGAAGAGTTGATTTGAAATATTTGTTGTAGAGTAAGTATAACTAAAATGAACCAACAGCACTTTTCATCACATTTCCCTTTTTATAGTTGTTGATCTCATGCAAGTAGTGTGATGCTTACTTTCTAATTTCGCAAAGTTTTGTTTCATCTTCAACATATAAACTTTTTGGTTGTTTCGAACTATGACAAGATATGTCTAAATATTGAAATTTAGTTATCCTTTAATCATTTTATCCTGCAAATATCTTGTGCTGACATCTTTTGTTTCCATTTCATGATTATTGTGTTATCATATTTTGAACATTATTCTTGAGCACTTTATTTAAAGGCACTGGTTGAATGATTTGATATTATTATTGCAAAGCTGCTCATAAATCTTTAAAAGTAATCCAATTTCACTCTAACAATTCTCCCAAAAATTCAAAATCTTTAACTTAGTTTTTCTATTAGAGACCACTCCCCATAGCTAACCTAAGAGATAGCTTAAATGGAGAGAGTCGAGATCAATGTGATAGCCCCTTCTCTGAGATCCTTGCCACCAACCACACCTTATGGGGTTTAAGGTTTTTTCCACTAACTTGTAGGTAGGTGTAGGCAGCAAGGAGAGTTGACACATTGGATCGTTATTTGATGTCTTTTCATCAACTTGAATTTCTACATTTGATGCTTCCTTCTCGATAAGTTGTTGTACCTTGTCCTTCTTAAGCATCTTTATTTGTGTTAGTAATTTTTCGCTATGGTCTTTTAGTTGCAAAACTTCTTCATTTTTTTCAACGGTGATTCTGTCAACTTCTCTTTGCATATTTTGTATCGCCTTTTTACCTTCTTGAAGAATTACTTTTGAGATTTCTTGTATGTCTTCAGGCGTCACTGAATTTGGCTTCAAGATAATGTCTTGTAGTGTTATTTTTTTCTTTTTGTGGGAAAATGTCAAAAACTTCTTTTTCATATTTAGGATAAAAGAACCTAGGGTTTCCATCCATGGTGAACCCAAAATAATGTCACCTTGATTGCTACATAGGGTTTGAACTAAGAATTGTGATATAAATCTATAATCCCCAATGTTTAACTGTAAATTGGTTATGTCATATTTTTTGTTGCCAAAACAGTCTAATTTTTCAATTATATTTAACTCTGGGATCACTAATTGGTTTGTGATTTTAGGTGTTATATAATTTTTATCTTCGACAGGTGAGATAACAATAGTGACATATTTTCCCGCAAGAGACCATTTAATTCTAAATAGCACTGAAGCATAATTGCATGAAGTTTCCAAAAATCTTCCTTCCTTCAATTTCGTATTAGACTCCATTTTTCTTTGTCGATATTTTTACCTCAACAATATTTTAATGTCAACACTAACTAGCTATTTAAATATATATTTTTTATACTTCTTTTTCTATTTTTTTTTACTAGATCCCCTTTAAATTTCTCTTCCCTTGATATTTAGTGGATATATATATGTATATCCTCAACCACTTTGGGAATAATTAAATATTCCTTTTTGACTTTTTCATTCCCCATTTTCTTTTCTTTTTCTCCTTTTTTTTCAAATATATTTTTTTATAAAACCTTTAAGGTTCTTTGGCTTTAAATAAACTTCTTTTATAATCTTTTGCCTATACTCTTCTTTAAAATCATTGTCCCAATAATTAAATTCTTTTTATTTTTTTAAGCCTTCTTGTCTCTATAAACACCTTCTCTTAAAATTCGTTTCAAAAAATAACTTAAGTTTGGTATTACCATATAAGCCCAACACTTCCTTAATCAATTTTAAGAAATCGTTTTGGCATATAGGCATAACCCTTCAGATCAAAGGTCTTATTTTTTATTTTTCTGAAAATAATATTTACAACCACAAGTATAGTTGTGTAATGACTAATGCGACAACAACACCGGTCATAGGTTGTACGAAAAGACACAATTTGTAAAGAAATCTGCAGGGCTTCTATAGATAAGCGACAACAGAATAGAGGGATGATGGTTTGAATTGGTGGTCACTGGTCAGAGGAGCAGTCAAGTAATTGGCTTAGAGTTATGGGAGAAAATGGTAGCGGAAACAAGGTTAAGGGTCTGCGGGGTAAGACAGCTAGAAGATAAGTTGTGCAAGTAAGTCTGTGCAACATTTTGCTTGGATGGTGGTCATTGAGCAACTATTACAACAACGAACCGGCAGGCTATTACACAACGAACCAACAGTGATGTGGAACCATGTTTGCAGTTTCGGCTAGACGGATATTCTCTCGGACAGGAACACAAGTTGCTTCAAGGTAAATCCAGAATCCTTTCATTAGTGTCAAAAGAACTTTAGATGATTACAATTCTGCTTAATGGTCTATTGCAAGGGTTCAACCCTTCATACTTCAATCTACAAAGTATTTATATAACTTTCCTAAGAATATCTTGATTTAAATATCAAGATTTATTTACAAAATATCTCAAAACTGTTTACAAAAATAGATCTACAATCTAGGAAAATAAAATTGCTCAAGCCCTTTGGCACTGAATTCGAGGCTTCTTATGATGGTTAGGCTAAAAAGGTTGTTGTTTTGTTTTCCTTTCCAATATCTGTCATTTTTCTCCTATAAACCTGCATGTTGTTGTTGAAAGCTCATACTTTGTGTTGAAAAACTATTTGTTTGTTTAATCAATGAGTTGACATATTTTTTCCCATCTGTCTTCATCAGGAATGGTAGATTTGATCTATTTTTTGTAGGTTTCATCCACTTCAGTATAATTCTAAAAGGTGGGTTTGACTACAAACAAATGTTTGATCTCATGTTGAATTAATAAAACAAAATTCAAACCTTCAATAAATGCCTTCTGTGAATACAGAAACCCTACTGCAGTATCTTGATTTACCTCACCTACTTGTTTGATTTAATTAACAAGTTATTTTTTGAAATATTCAGTAAAATATTAAATTAAACACAACTGCAACCTACACATACATACAGATCATTTATTGAAGCATAATGCACATATGACAAAGGACACAGTGTTTTTTGGATAATGTCCCCGAAAAAACCCAATGCGAGAAAATCGGTGCAGCAGCTCTTAGAGGGTTTGTTTATTAAGCAGAATGTCTTAATACAATCAAGGGCACCAGTAATGGTTTGCCCAACAGAGAATTTCATGACAGATGTACCTATCACTCGGAGACAGAAAATATGGTTGATTTAGCCGAGGAAACACTCCTCTGAAATACGCTAAATATGATCCCTTTCTGGCCCACTGGTACCCCAGCGCTGCTCCTCCAGCCTCTGCGTCAACTTCTCCTACCCAGCCTAGCCACTGCGCAGCACAAGGTGCCCCTGCATCACCCTTCTAGGCTCAACCCTGCCTCTGCGTCACCCCTAAAGGCCCTGCATCAACCTCTGCGCTGCCTCTGTGTGAACCTAGCTGGGTTGCGTCCCTCCTGCTGGTCTTTGCACTGCCTAGTATGGATCTGCCTTTCTGTCTTTGTATTCTCGACCTCAGATCAGAATAATCCCCCGCCGATCTACCCCTCACAAGCACTGCAAGCTCACTTGAAAATTCTCAGCAAGCCACACCCCAGAATTTCGACTTAGCTCAAGTGCTACCGCTCTGTGTGTGTTCTCCAACTAACCCCAAGCCTTCCTTTAATACTTTTCTCGTTGACAAATCAACGGACGTGATCTAATCTCTAATCAACAGCTCAAATTAGAAAATACTTGATCCACGTCACTTAAAACATTCTCACCCACATGTTTTAAATTAATTCACTTCAATTTTCTAATTTCCCTAAGTATACTTAGGGTCCCCATTAATAATTTTAATTATTTGAAACTTTCACACTGGGTGGAATTTCTCCAAACGATTTCTTGGTCATGGAGAACTCATGTGTTCTAGCCCCTCCATAAAATTTCGGAGCTAGAGCACATCTAATGCTACCCAAAATCTCAACACTCCCTCTTAGCAAGGAATGTGCTCTAACAACACTTCACTCCATAAGCATTACTCTGATCTCTGGCATCGGTCCTCTGTGCTGCTGATGCTTGGTCTGCTGCCCTCCATCCACTGTGCTGCTACTTTTTGTACTGCTGCACATGACTCTGCCACAGTCACTGCCTCATCTGTATTGCAGCTCCCTCTCAAATTTCTGCATCACGCTGCCTATAGCACTGCCACTACTAACTATTGCACTGCAACTCAGTTGCTGAGAAGTAAGCAACTGAAGAACATCACCCAACAACTGACAGACAAGTCAGTCTGGCTGCATCTCATCACTGAAGCACCCTTTGTTGCTGCTCTGCGTTGTCTGATTCTCTGCACTGCGTAAGCACTACCTCTGCGTTGCTGAAATCCCATCAGCCTCTACGTTGTTGCTTCTACGCTGCGACTTCCTCTCCTCTACGTTGCTCCAATATTTGGCGTTCAAGCATTGCCTTGTGCCTCTCCATGATCCTCTGCCTCCATTGACTCCAGTCATCTTGCTACTGTCTTAAGGCTCCCGTAGCTCGTATGTGATCCAAGAGTTTGGGCACCTCAAGGATCCCGCCATCACAATTTGTAGCTCAATCTATAGATCTATGTCACCCCACCTCTTCCCTTGAGGTACATGAGCACTCATGGCCACATCATCATAGTTGTCGTCATCCCCTTTCACTACTACTTCCTTGGAATTCGAATCTTCCTTGCCCTTCTTCTTAGGACAAGTATTGGCGAAGTATCCCAATTCACCACATCTGAAGCACCAAACCTTGGATAGGTCCTTTTTCTTCTTCCCTTGCTCCCTCTGTCCCTTAGATGCTAGGGCTGCATCTTCCTCCTCCTCTTTCTTAATCTTGACTCCTCTGCTGCTGAATTCCCTGTTGGTTATTCTCCCAATCTCCTCCCTCAAAGGATTGCCCACATGTCCCCCCAGTTTGGAAGTTGTGCTCTGCCCAAGATACTTTGGACAAAGGTCTCTCAATCATTGATGATTGCATTCTGGGCATTCCTCACCATGAGTCCATCATCAAGAGTTGTCCCCATGGCAATCAACTAGTCTCAGATAGTCTGCAATCTAAAGAGGAAAAGATCGATCTCCTCTCCCTTGTGCATTTGGAACAACCGCATCTGATTCTCCAAAAGCATCTTCCTCTGGATGGAGCTACCTTGATACAACGTAGTTAATGTTGTCCACACCTCGTTTGTCGTCTTCTTCTCGACAATATGTGGAACCACGTGATCTTTCACTCCATCCATGATCAAGCGTTTAGCCCGCGCATGATTTTCATTAAACTTCGCTAGAAGAGCAGCATCGGTTGTAACAGCCTGGAAGTTCTCGGCATGACCTCTAATGCCATATTCTTCAAGGACCGATAGGATTATGGCTTTCCAGATGGCAAAGTTAGACAAACCATCTAACCTATCCTGATCTCTCCATCCATGCGGGGCCATCTCTGCTCAAACTGTCAAAGCATGTGCTCTTCTCCCTTCTACTGCTGCTACACTCAACAAAAGACAAGATCTGGGTTTCTTAGCGATAGAAACCCTCTAGAGAATATGCTCCCTCTAACAAATGATTTCCCTCCCGGAAATCCTTCACCAATTCTGTCGAATCAGCAACCTACGATGAGTTTACTTGATCGAATCTCAAATTTCTTGGCTAAAAAATCTTTTGAGGAACTCTTTCCCCTTACTTTGTCAACTCTGCTAGGCATTGTTCTGCACTAGCAGAAATAATGCCCCACCTTGAAGATCAGAAAACTGCACTTCCAGCCACGACAACCGACACAGCGTCACTTCCTCTTGGATTGTGTCACCCCCTTGGGCCTGCGTCAGCCTCTACGTCAGCTCAGCGTGAGCTTGACAGGCTCTATGTCACCCTTCTGGGCCTGCGTCAGCCTCTGGGTTAGCTCTGCGTGAGCAGGCTAGCTCTATGTCACCCCTGCAGGGCCTGCTATGTCCCTCTGGTGTTGCGTTGCCTCTTTTTGAATCTGTGCAGCTTCAACTGCCCTCCTGCAGCAAAAAATCTTCAGCCCTATGCTAATGGCTTCAGCTTGATCTGCAACCGCTCTGATACCATGTGAAAATTTCTGAATATAGAAACCCTACTGTAGTATCTTGATTTACTTCTACTTGTTTGATTTAATTAACAAGTTATTTTCTGAAATATTCATTATCAAAGTAAACACGACTGCAACCTACACATACATATGGATCATTTACAGAAGCATAACGCACATATGAGAAAGGACACAGTATTTTTTGGACAATGTCCCCGGAAAAACCCAATGCGGGAAAACCGATGCAACAACTCTTAGAGGGTTTGCTTATTAAGCAGAATGTCTTAATACAATCAAGGGCGCCAATAATGGTTTGCCCAACAGAGAATTTCATGACAGATGTACCTATCACTTAGAGACAGAAAATATGTTTGATTTAGCCGAGGAAGCACTCCTCTAAAATACGCCGAATACAAGCCCTTTCTGGCCCAGTGGAACCCCAGCATTGCTCCTCCAGCCTATGTGTCATCTTCTCCTACCCAACGTAGCCACTACGCAGCCTCTATGCAGCACAAGCTGCCCCTGCGTCACCCTTTTGGGGTCAGCGCTGCCTCTGTGTCACCCTGAAGGCCCTGCGTCAGCCTCTGCACTGCCTCTGCATGAGCCTGGTTGGGATGCGTCCCTCCTGCTGGTCTGTGCGTTGCCTAGTACGAATCTGCCTCTCTACCTTTGTATTCTCGGCCTCGGATCAGAATAATCCCTCGATCTGCCCCTCACAAGCACTGCAAGCTCACTCAAAAATTCTTAGCAAACCGCGCCCCATAATTCCGACTTAGCTCAAGTGCTACCGCTCTGTGTGTGTTCTCCAACAAACCCCAAGCCTTCCTTTAATACTTTTCTCGTTGACAAAACAACGACCATAATCTAATCTCTAATCAATGGTTCAAATTAGAAAAGACTTAATCCACGTCACTTACAACATTCTCACCCAAATGTTTAAAATTAATTCACTTTAATTTCCCTAAGTTAGACTTAGGGTCTTGGAGATAGCATGTGTTCTAGCCCCTCCACAAAGTTTCGGAGCTAGAGCACATTCGATGCTACCCAAAATCTCAACACTTTCCCCGTAATGGTTCCTTTGATCTTAGCAAATTTAGATTTGTCTATAGCTATAGAATACAATTTTCGCTGGTATTCTTCAAGAGTAACCAACTTGTCTTTTGTCCCTCTCAAACCTGGAAGTCCTTTCTGATGTAGGACATTAAACTTTCTGTGAAACTTCTGGAGGTTGGCTTCTACAATATGGCATTTATTTTCAAGTTACAGCACTAAACTTCTTTTAATGTGGATCTTTCTAACTTCCAGAATAGTTTCAGTTCTATCATCAATATCATGGTCATCAAGTTCTTTTGTTTTTGAATTTAAAATTCTACTTAATGTTGTTGCATCTCCTAGTTTATGACCCAATTCTTTATTTACTTCTGCTATAACCTCCTTTGATTTTTTCAATAATTGTTCATGCTCAAACAAGATTTCAATTAAAGGCCATAAATCAGTCATGCTCTCATTGATGTCTTGCCAGATGCTTTCTTTGGCATGTACAATAGTTTGAGAAATTGCAGATTCATTTTCAAGGGTATCTATTCTATGAGTCAACCTATGACTCTTTTGAATCTCTGCTACATAAGCATTATCAATTTTAATTTTCTGCTCCTAAAGATTATGAAGTTGAGCTTTTAGATTTTCAATTTCATTTCCTCTTAATGACAAGTCTCACATAGCTTTACCTAAGTCAGTAGTTGAGTCTGTAGATTGTGTTTCCACTGCTATAGTGGTTGCTGAAGTAGAAGCCCCTGCTATTGAAGTACCTGTAATTGGAATCACTACTAAGGGAATAAATGATGCTTGATTTTCTTGTTCTTTCTCCTTCAATAAACTCTCTAATTTTGTTTCCATCTTCTGTATCTATGTATTTTGTTCAATTATAATCTTGAACATGCTTTCTTTTTCCTTTGTTAATTCACCAATTTCTTTTACTCTGGGGATCTTCAGTAGTGGGGAGTTTCAATTGTTTTCTCAATGCTTGAATATCAAAATTTTTCCTTTTAATCATTTCCTCGATAGTTTTAACATTACTGGGATCATATCCCAATTTGATTATCAACCTCCAAATATTTTATCTTAGTATCCTTTGCCAAAGAAGATATATTTTCCAGCTTTAACTGGGATTGAATATTATTCAATAAAACCTGTAATTTAGATTTTTCCATGGTTGAGCTAGTCAGGGTGGAATAAATCATTTCTCTAGCTTGCTTATGTAAGTCAATCTGGTCTATAGCATGGATTTCCTTCATATCAAAAGCAAAAATTAACTTCTTATAATCATCTGCAATCTTTGGAAATGGAACTTTAGGTTCTAGAAAAGCGATTTGCATATGTCCCTTTTCAGCATGAAAGGCAAAAAGGAGTCTGTGTTGAGATGTTGAACTCTGCTTCCAAAACTCAGAATAAGTAGTAGCCTTTAATGCTTGATTTTTCTTTTTGATTTCCCTGTATCTGGCAAAAATATTTGGCTCAGCTTGACTATTAGTTGGTTCTCCTACCTAAATTGTTTCTAATGGATCTTGAGAGACTGAGAAAATCTCTTCAACTCTTGGAAAAGTTGTAGCATGAGGGCCTTTCAAAACTAATGTAGTTTGTGAGCTCTCTTCCGGAAATGACTCCTCAAGAGGATTCTTCTTCTTCTTTTTGTACAATACAAATTATCTCTGTTGAACTTTTGAAACTGAAGGGATAATAATTTCCCTTAACTCTCTTAGTCTGCTTTTCTCGTGGAACTGGATTCTGTGATGTTGTAAAGTAAAAACCTGCTCTTCTGCTTCCTGAAATGTATTCTCTTGCCACTCCTCCTGATTCATATACTGCTCTATCTCTGGTCTGGGAGTATGCGCATAATAGGTAGCTTTTTGTTCTACCCCTAGCTTAGAAATAATTCCGAAGGGATCATAAGACCACGTAAAACTTAATTTAAATTTCAATTCTTTCAGAAGAAGATCTGCCTCCTTTGCTATTGTTCTGGCATTACAGATGAAAGCTCCAATTTGAGTCTTGATCTTGAACTGAGACTTCTTCTTAGCTGACACAAAGTGCAACTCATCCATGTTTATCATTTGCCTAATATATTCTAATGCAAAAATTCTAATAGGTACAAACTTAGGCAACTTGTATGGATGAAGCTCACATCTGTTGATTTTTTGGTAGCATCGAATGTGCTCTAAGTCTCAAACTTTGTGGAGAGGCTTAGACAAATGCATTACAAATAACCCATAAATCGCTTTGGGAAATTCCACTCAGAAACAATTTTATAAGAAAAATTAATTATTTTTAATGACCCTAAGTCTTGTTGAGAAATTGTAGGGGCGATGATTAATTCAAATTCTCTCCTTGATAATTACTTGTGAGCTTACTTGATTTACTTATGTCTTCCCTTCTTAGCTTATTTATTCTTTCATCAAGTCAATTACCAAAATACAAGAGACAAAAAATTTAGGTTGTTCAAGCCAAGGCAAAACCTCTCCCTCTTGGAGAGGAAAACCCACGAGAAATTCTTCTTATAAACTTTCAAATGACAAGTACCATGACCAAGACTCAAACCCTTGACCTAAGTATGCTTCCAAGACCTTGTCACTGCTTCTTTGTTGACCTCCAACACTGATCCTTCTTTTCTACATCAACCTGCACTGACCTGCACCAATACTAGAGAACTCGATCTCTAAGACTATCTTCAAACACTTTTTCTTGTTTATTCATTTATTGGATACGAGATCATTCGAGATCTTATCGTTCACTTCGCATATCCTTGAAGATTTATCTACTGGAGTTATATTAACTTTCTTTTATGAACTGTAATTAGGAAGGTAACCCTTTTTCACACTTTCTGAATGCTCCTTACTTCGGATTACCCACAAGACTTTGCTACACATAAATTACAGACTCTATCCCGCATGTATTACAGGTGTATACCAATCGACTTACCTTAGATAGACCGCACCTTTTTTCAGACTAATCGGCAGCTTCTTCATTGTGATCAACACTCTCCTTCTTCAAAACTTATCCACACTGTCTATATCGGACTTATCCGAAACATATCCTTACATTCTTCTTCAGAGCAATCTGCATCACTTCTCTAAATAGATCCGCACCTTGACACACTTTAACGTTGCCTTAACTTCTCATTTAGTACAGATTTCATCACACTGAAAAATCTCAGAGACATCTACAATTGTTCTCCTTAAATGAGCCGCAGCTTCCTTATATATAGTGCATCTCCTCTGCTTTTTAGGCCGACCCTACAACATGCTTGTAGGCCCACTTCATCACTGCTTACATGATGTCTATAGAAGATGTTTAACGTTGTACTTATGCATCATATGAAGTGGAATCTTCAAGGCTTATGTGACAAGGTTTAGAGCATACTTCACTGACTAGATACTTCATATACATGACTCCTTAAATAGTACATATATGACCAGAAGACATCCCTAGAGGACATCAAGATGAAGTCCTTTGACCTAAAACCTTGCTCATGAAACCCATAGGCAAGCATATAAAAAATATATATTATTATCTTTGTCTTCTTTACATAAATACATAATTACATAGTCAATATGAAGACCAATCCTAGTTACACTTTTCAACAAGTCTAACTTAGGAAATTAAAATAATTAATCAGTATTAATGTAAACTGTGTGTGAATCTTCTAGAGAAAGCAGATCAAGTCTTCTCCTAATTTGCAAGTAGGAGAAGTAGTTCAACTTGTTGCAGTAGGGATTCCAGATCTAGATCTTGGAATTTTCACATGGCATCGAAGCGTGTATTGTGAAACAAGAAGAGAAGATCTAGCATTGAGTCGAAGGCCGAAGAGTTGCAGAAAGCAGCCATTCGAATCTCTAGAGGGATTGCGTAGTCCAGGACAGGAGGGCTGAAATTTCCAGGAAGGTCTCTCTATGAGTGAGTCGACAGAGAGGTAAGAATTCCAAATCAGAATTTTTGCCAAGGCAGAGGGAGCAACGCAGAGCCTCAGCACAGAGTTGGTGGGACAGTTTCTGCAGGAAAATCTTGATTTCGTCGGGCAGAAAATCGTCAGAAGAAGAAGCAGGACAGTGAGGGAATTCTCTCTCTCAGGAAGTTCCTAACAAGGGAATTTCAGTTTTTCCAAGATCTGAGCAGTAGATCCAGGCAACAGATCTACGAGCTCCACAAGGAGTGCATAAGCCTGTCCAGTGATGCACAGTGGGGGAAGAAGAGGAGAAGATTCGACAGATTTGACGGCCATGGCAGCTCATGGGCTTAGAGATCAAGACTGGTTGGAGGGAGCCTCCAACTACATGATCTGGAAGGCAAGGATCACTTGTCTTCTAGATGAATACGATCTCAAACTCTTCGTGCAGAACACGGTAGTTGTCCCTATAGATCCAGATCAATTCAAGCAGTACAAGGTTGATATGGCGAAGGCAAAAAGGCTAATCCTTGATGGAGTCAAGGATCACATTGTGTCCCATATAGTTGGCAAAGACACTGCCAGGCAGATGTGGGAAGCCTTGGCCACACTATATGAGGGATCTTCCGAGTAGAAAAAGATGTACCTTGAGCAGCAACTAAGGATGGCACAGATACAAAAAGGGGAGCGCATTGATCCATTCCTATCGAGACTTCAGGAGATTCATGACCAACTTGCAGCAGTAGGGTCTACCCCTTCTCCTACAACGATGGTGAGACTGGCATTGAATTCAATCACTGATGATTGGCAAGTATTTGTCCAGAGCAACCTTGCCAGGTTGGGTAGCGATGCGGGCTGCTCTTCAACAAGAAGAGATAAGGAGAGACTTGGTCAAGTGCAAACTTGATGGTAGCAGTGGCAGTGGATCAAAGGTGACGCAGGAGGAGGAAGACGCAACCCTTGCATCCAAAGGGCAACAGGAGCAGTGGAGACGTAAGAAAGACATCTCGAAGATCAAGTGCTTCAAGTGTGGTGAACTTGGTCACTACGCTTCCTAGTGTCCTTTGAGGCAAATGGACAAGAACAAGAAGCATGATCCGAAGTCTACAACCGCGAAGATCGATGACGATGAGTACAACATGAGTACTCATGCATCTCCAAGAGTGAGATGGGACGACATTGAGCTGTAAGTTCGCAAGAACTTCAGTTGGGCAGGATCCTTAAGGAGTCCACCTCTCGGATCACAACCTTGCTACGGGTGCCCATAATCAGCAGTAGCAGGCTGGAGGAGTTTTCATTCAATGCAAAGGAGTGCAAAAACAACAAATGCAGTTTAGCAGCGCTAACATCTGAGCAACGCAGAGCAGCGTTACACCAGCGTACAGGGATGCAGTGCAGAGCAACAACAACGCATTGCCTCAGAGGGACAACGCAGATTCTAGCAACAGTCAGAGTTTCAGCATCAAGATGCATCCTAAACACTTGTTCAGATGCATGGATTCTTTTTAGTTGCTTCTCTCAGCAGCTGAGTTGCAATGCAGTGTTAGCAGTGGCAATGCTAGCAACAGATGCAGCATTTGAGAGGGAGTTGTAGTATAGATGCAGTTTTGATCATGGCAGGGTTAGTAGCAGTACAGTGCAGCAGTGACGCAGTGATTGATGGGTTGCATGTCAAACATCATCAACGCAGAGGGAGATGGCTCAGAGTCAGAGCAGTGTGCAGCAAGGTATATCTGTTAGAGCACATTCCTCGCTAAGAGGAAGTGTTGATTTTTTGGTAGCATCAGATGTACTCTAAGTCTCAAACTTTGTGGAGAGGCTTAAACACATGCATTACAAATAACCCAGAAATTGTTTTGGGAAATTCCACCCAGAAACAGTTTTACAAGAAAAATTAATTATTTTTAATGAGGACCCTAAGCCTAACTTAGGAAATTAAAATAATTAATCAGTATTAATGTAAACTATGGGTGAATCTTCGAGAGAAAGCAGATCAAGTCTAATCTAATCTTGGCCGTTGATTAGAGATCTAACCTCAATCGTTGATTTTTCAACAAGAAGGCTATAAAGGAAGACTTGAGGGTCATTTGTAAATTACACCGAGGGTCATTTGTAAATTACACCAAGAGGATCTAGAGATCGAATTTTTTTGATGGAGCAGTGCTCGAACAAAAATCAGATCTAAGTGATTCTTGATTGCAATTGAGGGCCAGAGTAATTCTGGTTGGAGATTTTCCTGAGCCAGGAATACATCGCAGAGAAGACAGAGGGCAGATCAGAAGAGGCAACGTAGAAGCTACGCAGAGGCAGCGTTGCAGCGTTGAGGAAATTCGAAATTCAATTGAGGATCAGTCGGATCCAGTGCCGGAGAGTCGGGGTGTGACATCGGAAGGGGCCAGAGGTTCAGATTCAGCCAGCAAAAGACCAACAACGCAGAAGCCACGCAGTCCCACGCAGAGTGACGCAAAGACTACACAGTGCAATGGAGGGCTTTCCATCTGGTGTTTGTTGGTCAGTCGGGCTTCTAGTATCAGTGTGAGAATTCTCTCACTAACTCCTTGTCAATCATATTCTTTGCAGGGATAGCCAAAAAGGCATCCCAAATTTGTATTCATAAAATTACTGCATAATATATAAACCCTCAGATCTGTTGCACCGGTTTTCCCGCACTGGGTTTTTTCGGGGACGTTTGTCCAAAAATAACGGTGTCTTGTGTTTGCATTATTTTTCTTGCTCAATTTATGATTTCACAAAAGTATTTTAATCGGTGAAGACTGCTTCGATATTTTAAGAAGTAATCTTATAATAACATGTTAAATCATATTTAGAAGTAGGAGAAGTAGTTCAGCTTGTTGCAATAGGGATTCCAGATCTAGATCTTGGAATTTTCACAACATCCATTATACTCTGATTTATGTGTAATTTTGATATAAATAACAATCTCCTGTCTTCGTTTGCTCACTGAGATGAAGAATTCTTTTAATTTCAGGGGAAATTCTAGGAACAGCATCACTATTGAGTACATAGAAAATTGTATACAAAAATTGATCTATATAGTTATTGAAGGAGAATTCATTAATATTCATCCTTACCAAGGAAGTCCAATGAATTACAAATTAAGGGTTTCCCTGTTCATCTAGCTTTTGCAATGTAAACTGAAATTTGTCTGATTGATAAAATAAGAACAAGTATACAAGAACTGAAAGCTCCTTCAGTGGAAAATTTCATGAATTGATCATGAATAGCCTCTGCTAGGAATTCACTGTAATGGAAGAAAATGGATACCTTTTCACCTACTGAGAACACTGACAAAAATCCTAAAATCCTAGGATAATCTCATCAACCCATTCATCAAATTGATAGCCTATTAAACAAGAAACTATTAAAATAACTTGCTTCGTCATCTCTGGAAACATTGAAGATGGGTAAGGAGGTTTTGTCCTTGGAAATTCAGCGTTTTCTAGTAGAAATATTTCAAAAATCTTGGCTCTTTGGGAAAAGGTAAGATTATTATAGAAATCCGTGAGAGAATCTCCAAAAAAAGGGTGTAGAGGAGCCGAGGTTTTAATTTGGAGCATTTGGCATATAGATTCAGAGGTGACTATATATATGATGTCATTATTCTGAGCAACAACAACCCTTTGACTTGGAATATATCTGAAGTGGCACCAAGATACAAATTCTGGGAAGGGGTGAGCCTGCGGGAAAATGAATTGAGGTAGGAAGGAGTTGCAAATACTCAATTCATCGTTGAGATCAGAAAATTTCAGCTTCATCCAATTATGCAGTTCATATAGATCGAACTCACATTGGGTTTCAGAGATTTTATATTGTTGATCGACTAATGGCAGATGATCCAAGTCTATTACAAGAGGGAGCATAGGGATATCTTCCACCATTTTAGATTTTCCTTTAGACGTCGACATTTTTGAAGTTATATAAGGCAAGGATGATGATAATCGGAAAATTCGCAGATTGTTGTGTGTTGAAGAAGTGGTCTGATGTCAGTCGGATTGTCTAGTTGCATTGAGCCTGGATGTATAGTTCCGCAAGAACAAAAGGGATAAGGGAAACAATGGCCTAAATTGTCTTTATTTCTAAAACGGGACGTTTTACCGTTTCAAAATATCCGTTATGGGAGAGCGTCATTTATTATGGTAACAGTCATGGTGTTTGAACAGGTGGATAACTGTAAATCAATTTGTCAAATGAACAGAGGACAGTTGGCTAAGGCGAAATGATCGATAGCTTTTAGCAGGAGCAGGAGATGGTAGTTTTCGAAGGGGGGGCGGGTGGTAAGTGGTAAACAGAGGGGGAGTCTGAAATAGATCAGAGGCGGACACGTAGTATAAGCAGCAATTTTGGAAACAGATTTTCGTACCCCCCCCCCCCTTTGATTAAATTTTGGAGGGGCCTGGGGAGTCCGAAATAGATTTATGTTGTTGATCTGCGCAGGTGAGATCGCAGCGGTTGATTGATGCGCCCACATTTATACAAACAACGAAAACAAACGTTAAATCAAATCAATTTTATTACATAGTTTAATCAATTGCTTATTTTAGGATTAAACTAATTAAGACAATTACTTAACCATATTCTGCGGCATTTAAACTAGCGCCCATTTTTGAATTTTCTTGGGATTTATTCTTTTTCTTTTCTTTTTTTTGTCATTTTTCTATAACATATTTTTTTAATCCCCTTTCATTTTTTTTTTTCTTTTTCTTTATATATCTTATGTATTTTTTATTTTTCTTTCTTTTTCAACAAATAAATGTAAATACAGGGCAAGTTACAACAAACTCCACCCCTATAAATCAATGAAGAAATTATTCCAAAACAACAAAAGCTGATATGATTAAATGATACTCATTACATACTATCACAAAAAGTAAGCAAGTTTTCCTGAATTGTCATCTTAAAGTACATACAGTAGTAAATTTTACCATTCCACAATCTTCTAAACAGATTTTCAAAGGTAAACCAGGAAATTATACTGTAAACAGGCAACCCTTCAGATCACCTTTGTTATCCTCATGATCATCATCTTAAATTGCATAAACAAGTGAACTTTATCATTCCTCAAAAGCTTCAAGGCACCTTTTCAAATATAAACCAGACAAATAAATTGTAAACCAAAGGAAACCCTTCATGTTGCCTTCATTAGCTTCAGAAATAGGGCAATAAATGAAACTATATCATTATATATAACTAGAGAATGCCAGGCCAAGTAATCTACAATTAAAAAATGAAACTGCATCCACACTATGACAGATAATCCACCTAATAATAATAAATAGAAACATCCAAACCGTGATATTACCTGATCCCTTTGGAGTGGGAGCAATATAAGCCCCAAATGCTCTGTCTTCCTTCGATGGTATAGCAGATTTCTCAAAATTTATACCAAATAGAGGTTTTGCTTTTAGCCTCTCATTCTTTATTATCCGAATAAGTCGCAAGAGAGTTTCTTCAGGAACTTTGAGTGAATCAGCATTTAAATCTATAATATCAAAACCCAGATCTTTACATTCCTGCAAAGGTTTTTTGGGAACATAAAAGAATTCAGATGATCTTTGTTCAAGACAGCCCAAAAATTGTATCACATCCAATGGGAATTAGTCAAACTACAAAACACTGCCATAATAAAACTATCTGAGTTCAATTTCCTCATAAATAAAAGTACAAATTCAAATTCCAAAAAAATGTATTTATTTATTATTTATTATGATTTGAATCCATCACCTTTGAGAACTTGGCATGATTAAGCCTGAACCCTAACCAATTAAAAATTCAATATGAGAAATCTATTTTGTGTTGAAAATAGTAGTGAGAAATTGATTCCTTGATTTGTGCCTTAATTCAAGGAATCAAATTTGAGTTCCTTCTTGTGCATGCTTGATTTCCTAGAAATTAGGAGATTCCCAAAAATTAGGATAAGCTATGAGGCAGTTAACTAATGTGCTCAAGTGGTAGGACGAGTTACTTGTCTTCTAGTGCAGAGTTGATTGAGGAAAAGGATGAGTGGTTGAGTTTCAAGACCTAGATTTGAGACAAGAAGAGTTGCATGTGAGTTTTCACTTAGTTAATAAGTGATATTTGTATAGCGTTAGGTTTTAGTTTTATTTAATTCAATTTGTTTAGTTTTTAGCTTTAGGTTTTAACTTTTTTAATTCGATTTTGGTTATTTTTGTTTTAGATTTGACTTTAGATATTGTAATGTTAATGTTTAGTTTAGTTTAGCTTTTAGACTTTAAATTTTAGATTTTAATTTTTAATTTAGATCTTAGTTAGACTTTAATTTTTAGATTTTAGTTTCATTTCGATTTAGATTTTAGTTTAAAATTTAGTTTTATTTATTTATTTTTTTCTTTTTTTTTTTTTTTTTGGTAGATTTAAAATTTAGTATGTAGCTGTAGTTTTAGATTAGGATTTTGATTTTTTAGTTTTGTTTAATCTAGTTTAGATTTTGTTTTAAAAAAAATAATAATAATAAATATTTAAAAAAAAAAAATCAAAATTTCAAAATTTCAAAATTCTAAATTTTCTAGTCAAAAGAGCTTAATTTTTTTTTATCTAAAGTTTGACTATAGGCATGATTAAGCCTGAACCCTAACCAATTAAAAATTCAATATGAGAAATCTATTTTGTGTTGAAAATAGTAGTGAGAAATTGATTCCTTGATTTGTGCCTCAATTCAAGGAATCAAATTTGAGTTCCTTCTTGTGCATGCTTGATTTCCTAAAAATTAGGAGATTCCCAAAAATTAGGATAAGCTATGAGGCAGTTAACTAATGTGCTCAAGTGGTAGGACGAGTTACTTGTCTTCTAGTGCAGAGTTGATTGAGGAAAAGGATGAGTGGTTGAGTTTCAAGACCTAGATTTGAGACAAGAAGAGTTGCATGTGAGTTTTCACTTAGTTAATAAGTGATATTTGTATAGCGTTAGGTTTTAGTTTTATTTAATTCAATTTGTTTAGTTTTTAGCTTTAGGTTTTAACTTTTTTAATTCGATTTTGGTTATTTTTGTTTTAGATTTGACTTTAGATATTGTAATGTTAATGTTTAGTTTAGTTTAGCTTTTAGACTTTAAATTTTAGATTTTAATTTTTAATTTAGATCTTAGTTAGACTTTAATTTTTAGATTTTAGTTTCATTTCGATTTAGATTTTAGTTTAAAATTTAGTTTTATTTTTTTCTTTTTTTCTTTTTTCTTTTTTTTTTTGGTAGATTTAAAATTTAGTATGTAGCTGTAGTTTTAGATTAGGATTTTGATTTTTTAGTTTTGTTTAATCTAGTTTAGATTTTGTTTAAAAAAAAATAATAATAAAAAATATTTAAAAAAAAAAAAATCAAAATTTCAAAATTTCAAAATTCTAAATTTTCTAATCAAAAGAGCTTAATTTTTTTTTATCTAAAGTTTGACTATAGGCATTTCAAATTTCTGGATTGGGTCATTTAGAATATCATAAATTCAGAAATATTGCAATGATCTGACATTTAATTTCAATGGTACCTTCATGATAATATTTTTCATCTCGAATTTAAATCGTTGGTTCAAAGTCTAATGCTTAGCTGTGGTCGTTGATTTTTTTGAGTTATTTTTAACTGTGGTTTTAAGTTGTTTGAAATTGGCATATAATTGTTTAAAGTTCACTTTGGAAACATTTCAAGTAATGATAAATCGCATATCTTTATCGAACATGGTTAATGCATAATTGTGAAGGTGTTTCATCGAATATCATTTGTGTTTTCATAGCAACAGTTATACATCAATTACTTAACTTTAATTGCATAACGGGATCTTCTTTAACTCCATAAGGCACTGATTTTAATATAATTGATCTGTGAAATCTCGTTTATCTTATCAAGTATTTGGTGTTTTAGCTGTGTCTCCTAGATTGGTTGATTTACAAACAATTCTTGTCCTTCATTTCTGTTAGGGTCTACCTCCCTTAGCTTGCAAGGAGACAGCTTAGATAGAGAGATTGGAGATAAAGGTGACAGCCCCCATTCTGAGCCGTTGTCGCGGTGCCTAGACATTCTGTGCGACAACATTTTTTGGCGTCGTTGCCGAGGATAGAGTTTTTCTGTCCTTGGTCTTAACGACATTTTCTAATCTTCTAATCTTCTTTCGCCATTCATTAGCCCGTCACAAGGGATCACATTTTCTGGCGTCATTTCATTTCTTCATCTTTTCATCATCTTATCTTTCGTCATATCACTAATCATTTCATCATCGTATCTTTAGCACCTGGACATTTCGGTTGACTTCTTGTTTGGGTGGCGACTCCACTTATTCATCTATTTACTCCTAGACAAGAATTCCCCCCTGATATCCATCTGTTATTCTCAATTATTCTTCTGTTTAGAATTAGTTTCATGTTCAAGTGGCGACTCCAATTCTTTCATTTCTTACGAGAATTTCTACTAAGAAGCTCGCTTCTTGTGGATCTCTTGATTTTTCTTGAACAAGGATCTCTTTCTTTAACATCCATTTGGTTTTTCCATTTAAGTCATCATGGATGATCCTTTTTATGACATGCCAATGGAAGCCATTCGAGAAATGCCTATGTTCTCAGGAGGTAATTCAGCTGCTGCTCGAAATCATCTCTTAACGATTGCTCGTATAATAAATAAATATTGTCTTCATTCGCAATATAATCGAGAAGATATCAAGATACGTCTCTTTTGTTGTTCCTTAGATGGTGATGTTCTGAAAGGGTTGGATAATTGGCCTGGGGGTTATATTACTTCTTGGCGAGCTTTCATCAAAGCCTTTATAGAAAAATATATAGAAGAAGATGATTTGCCTTGTACTCCCAGTATTGTGCCAAATAATGAAATTGATCCTGTAGAAAATTCAACTATCAGCATGAGATCTCCAGACAATTCTCAGGATGAATCCACTTGTACCATGATAGCAAAAATCCATGATAGTGGTGAAGCAAAAACAAGTTGTCAAATTAGTGTTGACAACGATAAGAATCTTGTTAATGAATTGATTCAAATGGTTAAGAATATACAACTAAATCAAGCTCAGGTAATCAAGAATATGGAGGCCAACCAAGCTGAAATCATTAAGAATATGGAACTTAACCTAGCAAGATTAACAGCTGATCATACCAGGGAAATTGATGCTATACAAAAGATGACGATCATGGAATTCAATCACTCCAATCAAATAATTGCCATGGAAGAAAAGCATATTGAAGAAATGACGATCATGGAATTTAGTCACTCTAATCAAATGGCCACCATGCAAAATCATTTGATCACCATGGAAGCAAATCATAAGAAAGAAATGAACTATATTCATAATTGCTTCATGGCCATGAAAGCGGGTAATGATAAAATTATAAAGGACATGGAAACTGGTCAAATGTCTCTTCAGCACAGGTTATTGACTGTTGAAAAGAGTCAAGCGAAGGAAATCAGTACTATAAAGGTTAAGCATTCTAATCTGGAGAAAATGGAAAGATCACATATACAGAATGTCCAACCCAGGCCAGAATTGTCAACAGATCATAGGCCTCCCAATTTGCTGAAGCAAGCTCCATCCTATTATGAGGAGACCATTTCTTCCGTTGAAAAGTGGTTAATTGAAGGTGACCCAGATAAAAGGAAAACCGAAGGGAATCAAGTTACATCACCCTTGACAGAGCAGATGCAGAATGAAGAAAGACATGACACACATCTATTGTTTACTTCGTTTGAAAGTTCACAAGAAGAATGTTCCACATCATCAACAATACAATCTTCCACGAAGAAGAGTCTGAAGTGAAAAAGAAAAAGAATAAGGAAGCGCTTCGATACATCTGATGGCCGCGAGAAGCTCGACATTCGGATAAGATAGAGTCCTACATTATGCAAGATTGGACATGGCACCTCTGAAAAGCAGCCTACAGACTTGCCTGAAAGCAGGCAAATGCTCAGCATGCACTATATTGAACACATCTAATGCCACAGGGCATCCTTTGTATCGTATCTCTAACCCTACACCTTGTTATTTCAGCATTTCATTTTGCAGTTAGAGTAGATTTACTTTTCATGTTAAGTAGAATAATAAATAAAAGAAGAGCTTCTATTTTTCATGTGCTTAATGTTATATGATGATATTTAGATGGACGCTACTTATGTAATCTTGTGTGTTGCTTGGATGCAGATTCTGGATTCTCACATTCCTTCAATGAAGCAACATGTCTCCAAGTAGAGCCAGATGTTGACCACACTTTGCCAACGACCCCATAGCAGTACACCCCCATTTTTTCAAATGGGACTTATCATGTTCGAGGTTCACGTCATCCAGATTTCATCGACAGACGACACTTTGTTATAAG
Organism: Pinus albicaulis; assembly: GCA_034641835.2. Lineage (NCBI taxonomy): Eukaryota > Viridiplantae > Streptophyta > Pinopsida > Pinales > Pinaceae > Pinus > Pinus albicaulis. The sequence continues at coordinate 1,230,988,317 of CM076578.1, read as the reverse complement.
TGATGTAAACCCATTCTGCATGTTCTGATGTAAATGATCTAAGTAGGACCGTCAATGTATGTAACAACCTAGGTAAGCCTAGTATGTTGGTGACGATTTCTATCCTAAGAGGTTTTTTGTCTCACTAATTTACTTGTGTTTTTCGACACAAGTTATCGGCAGAGTTTTTCCCTCCAGCCTCACCCCAAAGCTAGGGTGGATTTTGTCATCAGCATGCTAAGTGAGTCCTAGTGTTTTCTATCGAGTCCTTGTAAAAGTAGTTTGGAAATGATCCTAGCTAGTTAGCTAGATTATTTTATTACAAGCTACTTGGTCTACTAGATCATGTTTTGAGTCGCAGAATTGGGTATTTATTTGAGAGTCTATACGAATGGGTATTCCCCCTTCATGTGTCTAAATGTATTATCTTATGTAAAGAGAGTTGGAAAAAATAATTAAAATCCCCTCTCAGTCAATTAATTAAAATTTCTGGTCAAATTAATTAAAAATCTTAAGCCAGAAATTTAATTAATTTTAGGTCCTAGGCAAAGATAAAATTCTTCAAAGGCAAAATTCGTTGGTCCTTAAAAACTGAATTTTTAAAGGCTCCAGGCCAAGGGAAAATTGAGAATTTTAAGAAATTTTGGACCCTTGGGCCTAGGTAGTTGAGTCAAAGTCAAAAATTTGAAATAATTAACTCAAAAATAGTATTTTTGAGTTAATTAAAATGGATTTAAATCATAAATTCGTTTTTCCCCAAATTTATAATTTCGACGGTCCAGATTAAAAGATGATCAAATCTTATCGACGGTCGAGATTATTTTGACATGGATCAACCGAACTAGCCATTGGAGATTTTGTCCTATAAATTAAGAGGTCTTTGTCAGTCTTAGGCATCCGATCTTAGGATCGTGCACTTGCTCTTGGAAGCTCTTGTAATTTCTTTTGATGATAAAGCATAAAGACTTTGGGGTTACAAATTTTGGTGTTCCTTTTCCAGACCTATGTGGTGAATTGTCTCTAAACTCTGCTACTTTGTTTGATATTTTTATGGTTGATGGCCTTCATGGATTAATCTGCATACAAGTATTTTGTGCAGTTTTCTGAGTTCATAAAATGACATTTTGATTTTTTTTTAAGGATCTCATGTTATTTTCTTCAATCTCTATCGATCTAAAGTTCAGATCTGAGTGTGCAGGGAAATTTTTTTTAAGATTTGAGCGTCTGGGGAAGTCTTCAGTTGGACCAGCCGACTTTCAAATTCGTAAATCTGAAAAAGCCCATCATTTCTAATTTCTCAAAGTTATCTGGTGAAATTATGTTTTTACAGGGTTTTTAAGGCTTGTGCCTCTCTTCAAAATTTCAAATTTCTAACAAATTGTGCTGAAATGGATTTAAATCTGGCCATGAGGGCCTCAGATTTGTAAATTAGTTTGTAAATTTGTAATTTTTAGGGCTGTAAGGGTTTAATAATTTTCTTGGTGCATATATTTTCAGGATTTGACTAGTATTGCAGGTTGCAGGGTTTACCAGAAATTTTTTTTTAGATCTGAAGCCAAATCTAACCCCCAAGGGCCAGATCTGGCCTCAAATCGCCTCTATGAGCAGATCTGCATGGTTTCGATTCAAAGAGCATCAAAATTCTAAGTTTGCTAGGCAAAATTTATGTGTACTGGGTTTATTCATTATTACTCTACGTTTTCAATTGCTACCCATCGATCTGCATCAATCGACTTCCTATTTACGTTTTCTTCTGCCTTCATTTGCTCTGCGTTGTTCCATATCTCCAGCCATCCTCAAACCTGCCATCGATTTTCCCAATCTGTCACGCATCCAGCAAAATTCATCTTACTCTGCTGTCCACTCTGCATAAACGCTGTGTAGCCGTCACTCTTTGTGCTGTCGACTCCACTCTTCACGCAATCGAGCTACCTTAATCTCCTTTGCCGCCAGCTTGCTTTCCATCAACGTTGTCCGTCGTTCCTGCCTCAAGCCTGCCGTCTCTGCCTTTCCGCTGTCCCATTTCCTTTACATCGTTGACCTCGCTTTCCCTCTGCAAGCTGTCGACTTTTCTCCTGCCGTCGAGCTCCCTCACCTTCATTCTCTGCTGCGATCTCCTTACCATCTGACCTGTATCACATCGACCTCGTCTCTCCTCACACCATCCTTCTTCCGACCTGCAAACAGAAAAAACAAAACACAAAACAAAAACACACACGTATTTGTTAAACCTTATGTATATATTAATGCGGATTCATGTTTTTGTGATAGCATAGGTTAGTTTAGATCTTAGATTTTTTTTAATAAATGATATTTGTATAGCATTAGGTTTTAGATTTATTTAATTCGATTTGTTTAGTTTTTAGCTTTAGGTTTTAACTTTTTTAATTCAATTTTGGTTATTTTTGTTTTAGATTTGACTTTAGATATTGTAATGTTAATGTTTAGTTTAGTTTAGCTTTTAGACTTTAAATTTTAGATTTTAATTTTTAATTTATATCTTAGTTAGACTTTAATTTTTAGATTTTAGTTTTATTTCGATTTAGATTTTAGTTTAAAATTTAGTTTTAATTTTTTTTTTTTGTTTTTTTTTTTTGTAGATTTAAAATTTAGTGTGTACCTATAGTTTTAGATTAGGATTTTGATTTTTTAGTTTAATTTTTAGTTTTGTTTAATCTAGTTTAGATTTTGTTTAAAAAAATAACAATAATAATAAACAAACAAAAAAATCTAAATTTTCTAGTCAAAAGAGCTTAATTTTTTTTTATCTAAAGTTTGACTATAAGCATTTCAAATTTCTGGATTGGGTCATTTAGAATATCATAAATTCGGAAATATTGCAATGATATGACATTTAATTTCGATGGTATCTTCATGATAATATTTTTCATCTCGAATTTAAATCGTTGGTTCAAATTCTAATGCTTCGCTGTGGTCGTTGATTTTTTTGAGTTATTTTTAACTGTGGTTTTAAGTTGCTTGAAATTGGCATATAATTGTTTAAAGTTCACTTTGGAAACATTTCAAGTAATGATAAATCGCATATCTTTATCGAACATGGTTAATGCATAATTGTGAAGGTGTTTCATCGAATATCATTTGTGTTTTCATAGCAGCAGTTATACATCAATTACTTAACTTTAATTGCATAACAGGATCTTCTTTAACTCCACAAGGCACTGGTTTTAATATAATTGATCTGTGAAATCTCGTTTATCTTATCAAGTATTTGGTGTTTTAGCTGTGTCTCCTAGATTGGTTGATTTACAACCAATTCTTGTCCTTCATTTCTGTTAGAGTCTACCTCCCTTAGCTTGCAAGGCGACAGCTTAGATAGAGAGATTGGGGATAAAGGTGACAGCCCCCGATCTGAGCCGTTGTCGCAGTGCCTAGACATTCTGTGCGACACCAGTATCAAAGCGATGAACAGGGATCAACCAAAACATAGCTTTCAAGTTTGAAAGATGACACACGCAGGAGAAGGATTGAGAGAGCAGGATAGACTTGATGGCACCTCAAATTTTGGTTTTTGGAAAGTCTGGATAATGTTCTTGTTGTTTGAGTTCTGGTTGAAGGAATTTGCAGAGAAAGGTGTTGCAGAACCTTCATATCCAAACGAGTTAAGGCTGATGGCCAAGACCAAGTGGATGATCCTAGATGGACTTTGGGATCATGTAGTCCCTCATGTTGCAGGTACAAATACAACTAAGGAAATGTGGGATGCCTTAGTCAAGCTCTATCAAGGCCCATCCGAGAATTGGAAGATGATCCTCAAGGAGAAGCTGAGAACAATAAAGATGCAAAAGGGTGAGAATGCAACTTCCTATCTCACCAGAATTCAAGGAGTCTATGATGAGCTAGCAGTTGTGGGAGAGAAGCTTGTTGAGAAATCTAGGGGCAACAAGATTAGGTGATTTCTCGTAATTTGATAACTGCTTGTGCTGTATTTTTACTTAACTTTATTAGCTCTCTCTCACTTGATTATTATTATGTTCTTATCATCAAACAGCTATCAAAAAATTAAAGAACAATGAGACAAGAGGACACAAATGTAGGCTACTATCCAGCGCCAAAACCCACAAGAATTCTTCTCTTCTTATAGAATCTTCAAATGATGAATTCCAAGACCTAAGACCCTTGACAAAGACCCCTCCAAGACCAAGTCAACCTTCCTTCTTGATAAACTTGTTGATTTCTAATGGCATCGGATGTGCTCTAAGCCTCAATTTGCAGGGAGACCCAGACACATGTATTTCATAATACCCAGAAATCGTTTTGGGAAATTCCACCTAGAGAAGGTTTAATTAAATTTATTAATTATTTTTAATGGATGCCTAAGCCTAGCCTTAGGAAATTAAAATAATTAAAGTATATTAATTAAACTGGGTGTGAAACTTCTAGAAAAAGACAGAGATCGAGTCAATATGATTTGAGCCATCGATTAAAATCTAATCTGGACCATTGATTGATCAACAAGAAGATTATAAGGAGGACTTTGATGGGCATTTGGAAAACACATGGAGTGAGATCAAGAGATCGATTTCTCAAGAGAGCAGCGCAGCAGTTGCCAGAGAAGTCATCAAGAAGATTTCTTGCAGTGAGGGGCAGGGATAGTTTTCCGATTGGAGGTTTCCTGATGCGGGGATACATTGCAGAGAAGGCAGAGAGAGATCTAGAGAGGCTACGCAATGCCACGCTGGGCAATGCAAAGTTGAAGCAACACAAAGCCTGTGAGGAGGTCCGCAAATCCATTGAGGAGCATATCAAATTCAAATTCAATGCCGAGAGCCGGGTGCGAGAGGACCAGAGGCCCAAAGGATCGAACATCCCGCTAGCAGATTGATCAACCAGAGGGAGTGACGCAATCCCTATCAGTTGTGATGCAAAGTAGCGCAGTGACTACACAGAGGCAGCTTGGGGCTACCCATTTAGAGGCTAGATCAATGTCAGATCGCCAGTGATAATGTGAGGTATTTCTCACTAATTTTCTGCCAATCAGATTTTCGATATCGGATGGCCAGTAAGGCATCCAAGATTGTATTAAGAACTACTGCTTAATAATACAAACCCTCAACTGCTACACCGATTTTCCTGCATTGGGTTTTTCCGGGGACTTAGTCCAAAAATAATGATGTCATATGTGTGCTTATTTCTTCTTGATCAGTTCTTGTTTCCACATATAATTTAATTAGTGAATGTTGCAGTTGTATTTACTTCGATATTTACAATGTAACACAGTAAATAACTTGCATGGAATTAACAAATAGCAGAAGTAATATCATAATACTGCAGTAGAGATTCAGGATTACGAATTTTCACATGGTATCAAAGTGCAGGTGAAACAGGAGAGCAGAGCCGAAAAGGCCCAACGCTGAGCAGAAGAGGGAGATCGAAGAGTTGCATAAGCAACAAAACGAATCCCCAAAGGGGCTGCGCAGTCCAGGCCTGGAGGGAAAAATTCTCAAGGAAAAATCCCTCTCTGAGTGAGTCGACAGAGGAAAATTTTCCAGATTTAGATTTGCCAGCAGCAGAGGGAACAGCACAGCAGCTTCAGCGCAGAGCAGTCTTCAGCTGGGATGCAAATTTTCTGCAGCAGCTTGCTAGTGCAAAAAAGCGACAAAAGAAGGAAGAAAGAGCACACTAGGAGAATTCTGACCTCAAAGAATTTCTTGCCTAGAAATTCTAATTTCCCACACAGAAGCAGCAGAAACCGAGATTAATTTTGCTCACACCAACAAGGAGTGCGTAGAACCAGCTACGTAGAGGGTTAGAGGCAACATTCGACATTTGTTTGGGTGAGATGGCAGCACATGGGCTGGGAGATCAAGATTGTTTGGAGAATGCCTCCAACTATGTGATCTGGAAGGCAAGGGTCTCCTTCCTTCTAGATGAGCATTTATCGATAATGTGGTAGCTTTCCTCGCAGATCCGGATCCATTGAAGGCATACAAGAAGGATATGGCAAAATCCAAGAGGCTGATCCTCGACAGAGTGAGGGATCACATTGTTTCACACAAATCTGGCAAAAAGACTGTCAAAGAGATGTGGGATGTGCATTGGCTACGCTGTATGAGGGATCTTCCAAGCAGCGGAAGATGTTCTTGGAGGAGAAGATGAGATCCACAAGGATGCAGCAGGGGGAGCGCATATATCTGTTCCTTTCGAAGCTTCGGGAAGTCCGACATCAGCTGGCAGTTGTAGGGTCACCGCCTCAGGCCACAGAGATGGTAAGATTGGCCTTGAATTCTGTCTGAAAAGAATGGCAAGTCTTCGTCCAGAGTATCCTAAGCAGAGAAAAATTGTCGGATTGGAAAGGGATGTGGGCTTCTCTTCAACAAGAAGAGATGAGGCGAGATTTCGTCAAGTGCAAACTTGATGGCAATAGCAGAAATGTGACGAAGCCCAACGAGGAAGAAGAGAATGCAGCCCTTGCATCAAAGGGGCAGCAGGTGTAGAGGAGGTGAAAAAAGGACGTTTCAAAGATCAAATGTTTCCGGTGTGGTGAGCTTGGTCACTACGCTACACAGTGTCTCAAAAACATGATCCGCAGGCTGCAACCGAAGGATCGAAGAGGAGTTTGCGATGATTGCCCACATACCTCTAGGGGAGAGTTGGGGTGATCTAGTACTGTAGTTTTAAAGAACTACAAATGGGCGAGATCCTTGAGGAGTCCACCTCTTGGATCAATACCTTGCTACGGAAGACCATATCAAAAGTAGCAGGATGGACTAGTGTTAGTTGGTGCAAAGGAGTGTCAGAGTGACAGGTGCAGTGGCTAGGAGAGCTAGAGACTAAGTAGCGCGGAGAAAAGTTGGCAGTAGTGCAATTGGCAGAGTGCAGAGTCAGCAGTAGCGCAAAGGATTCAAAGGGTCGGCACGGAGCAGAGTTGGCAACAGTTCAGTTGGCACAATGCAGAGTCAGCAGCAGTGATGAGGCTTCAGAGGATCAGCAGAGAGACTATTAGCAGTCAGAACTCCAATATCATATGCATCATGTTGCACACCATTGGTTCAGTAGTTTGGGTGTTTTTCTGCTACAACAGCAGCAGAGTTGTAGTGCAGATGCAGTTGGCAACAACATGCAAGGTCATCAGTAACATAGATGCAACATTTGCGCAATAGTTGGTGGGCAGTGATGTCAGAGATCAGCAGTGCAGAGGGAGATGTTACAGAGCCAGGGTGATGCTTCAACAGGTTGCATTACTAGAGCACATTCCTCGCTAAGAGAGAGTGTTGATTTCTGGTAGCATCGGATGTGCTCTAAGCCTCAAAATTTGCAGGGAGACTAGGACACATGTATTCCATAATAACTAGAAATCATTTTGGGAAATTCCCCCCGAAGGAGGTTTAATTAAATTTATTAATTATTTTTAAGGGATGCCTAAGTCTAAACTTAGGAAATTAAAATAATTAAAGTGTATTAATTAAACTAGGTGTGAAACTTCTAGAAAAAGACGGAGATCAAGTCAATATGATCTGAGCCATCAATTAGAATCTAATCTGGGTCGTTGATTGATCAACGAGAAGATTATAAGGACTTCGATGGGCGTTTGGAAAACACATTGGGTGATATCAAGAGATCGCTTTCTCAAGAGAGCAACGCAGCTGTTGCTGGAGAAGACATCAAGAAAATTTCTTGCATTGAGAGGCAAGGATAGTTTTCTGGTTGGAGGTTTCCTGATCCGGGGATACATCGCAAAGAAGGCAGAGAGAGATCCAAAGAAGTTGCGCGCAGTGCAGACCTACGTTGAGGCAGCGTAGAGCATGTGAGGAGATCTGCAAATCCACTGAGGAGCAGATCAAATCCAGTGTCGGGAGTCGAGGTGTGAGAGTGGAGGGCCAGAGGATCGAGCACCCAACATGCAAATTGACGCAGTCCCTATTAGTTGTGACACAAAGCAGCGCAATGACTGCACAGAGGCAGCTTAGGGGCCATTCAGAGGTTGGATCAGTGTCGAATCGCCAATGATAGTGTGAGGTATTTCTCATTAATTTCATGCAAGTCAGATTTTCTGTATCGGATAGCCAGTAAGGCATCCAAGATTGTATTCAAAACTACTTCTTAATAATACAAACCCTCAGCTGCTGCACCGGTTTTCTCGCATTAGGTTTTTCTAGGGATAGTCCAAAAATAACGGTGTCATATGTGTGTTTATTTCTTCTAGCTCAGTTCTTATTTCCGCATATAATTTAATTATTGAAGACTGCAGTTGTATTTACTTGGATAATTACAGTGTAACACAGTAAATAACTTGCACGGAATTAACAAGTAGGAGAAGTAATATCATATTGTTGCAATAGGGATTCGGGATTACGATTTTTCATAGAACTTTCCTTACACAGCTTACAGCAAAAGCCTTTGACCTTCCAGCAATAACTTCGGCCCTAGCAACTTTTCCAACAACTTCTACAATTTCAACTTTCCTAGCAACTTCTACAATTTTGACTTGCCCAACAACTTCTACAATTTGGACTTTCCCAACAACTTTAGAAACCCTAACACAAGAGAGAGAGAGAGAGAGAGAGGTCCAAAACATCAACCTTGCTCTTCTTCTTCTTATCCTTGATTTTCATCAATATTCCAGCTTTTTTCTTGAGGAGATCGAACTTGCTTGTCTTATGCCCAAATGAGGTCGAGTTCCTTCTTAGATATAGGCTTTCCAGGGGTACAAATTGCCTCTATGAAGCCGACTCGATCTTTCATGTAGGCCAACTTGTTGTAGCTCATTAAAAAGGTTGAAGGGTCTTTTATGGCTCAAATAAATTTATTTTACATAATACAAGATGCCCAAAGGGGTCTTACATGTATGACAATGACTCTTTTGACTTCATAACTCTATGACAAACCTAGAAGCACTTATTGGGTGCTTGACATATAAATAAATTTATCTTAAGCATGAAACCCATGCATCAAGAATGAAAATAATAAAATTCTTTTCTCTTACGTCAAATAGATAAAATCACGATTACAATAGACATATGAAGACCAAACCTACTTACAATTTTAACACTCCCTCTTAACTAGGGAGGTATTCATAATCCATACACAGTACTTGGACATTCTCATATTGAAGAATTCTCATAAGAAGAGTCGGATTGGTAAGCCATCTCATAAGCTATTATTTCAGTTTATCTCATTGCATCTCATCATACCAACCAACATTGTCACATAGCAAGGCCTTGATTAACAACTCTATCTCTCCACAAGATCACAGCACAATGTTGGCGAAACAATGACTAATAGACACCATCATCATTGTCTCTTAAGGCACATACCCCACCCGAATGTTCACAAGGTATGTCCTTATAGGACAATTCCTGTATTGGAATAACACATCCCCAAGGAATTTCCTCTTCGACTACTCTTACCTATTGGATGCCCTACCACATCCTCAAAGAGTATGGAAAACCAAATGCTTACCCAATCCTCCATTCCTTCTTCATAACATGAAGACAAGAATGATGTGTCTATCTCTCCCTCTCAATTAGGGAGGATCTACACATTCCTATAAAAGGAATATTCCCAAGTTCCCTTTTAACAAGGGACTTGTTTCCAAAAACAACTATTTTCTCTTTAGTGGAGATCATGGTACTATCAATTGCTTGTAGGGCTCCTCCTTTTGATGTCATGAACTTCAACTTCTTCATCATGGAGCCTTCATCTTCTAGAACTTCTTTGTAGGGCATCTACCATCTTCTCCATCATTGAACCATAGTGTTGAATCAATATTTATGTCATCCTTCTCTTCATCGGAAAGTGATCTTCTAGTCCACATCTATATTTTCTTCATACAACTACCTCTTCCGAGTCATGTTTCTTTCAGTAACTTCCATCCATTTTCATGAGTACTAGTTGTAGGTGACATCAGTGTCACAGGGTTCGTCGAACCTAAAGGTTGAGGTCCGAAATTTGGCGAATTTCAAAAAAATTATGAAAGTTCGTTCAGGTTCGAAGAGGTTCAGCTTTATTTTAGTTCTCTCTGCGTTGACGTTTGGTAATAACGAATGGTTTGGTAAGGATCGGGGCAAATGATTGCCGTCTCTTACAGGGATGGTGATTCTTTTATCTCTGCGTTTGAGAATCTCAGATACAGATAGGTGTAAAGACCGGATCAAATGACTCCGATCCTAGCAGCAATGACAACACCGACAATTGTGCGCATTTCATTGCGGAAACATCTCGAACCTGTGCGGATAAGTCAATAACGCACGCTTCAGAAAATGGTTTTGGATTCTTCCTGTAAATTCTCACATAAACACCTTTTCTTCTAAGTCCCAATTTGGTAGACTGCGTTGAAATGTTAAAATGATAGATAGGGTGTAATTTATAAATTATATGTAATAATGTTATGAAAGGTTCGATTCTTAACATATTTTAATTATAAAATTACTATTTCCAAAGATTAGTTAACATAATTTAAAAATAATATATATTTATAATGATTAATTTTTATATATTTTAAATTATTTAACATGAAAAAAATTAGGGTATTGTATTTCAAATTTTATTATTATAAATATTATAAATTAATATAATTTATATTTATGGGAAATTATGAATTTATTAATATAATATATATTTAAGAAAAATTATAAATTTATTAATATAATTTATGATAAAAATTCTAAATATATATCAATTATAACGAATATAGTTAGTTGGTCATTCCTTTTTAAATTTATTTATTAATTTGTATTTAGATTATTTTTCATTTTTATTTTTAAATATATCATTCTAAAATATTATTTTCTTATTCAATATTAGTCGTTACATTCTAGCTATTAAAATTGATTGTCTCTACATGACGTTCTCTTTATTTACTATGATGCCAAAATCTGATTCTACATGGCAATGAACCACACTACAAAGTTCGAAATGTGTTGAAAAAGCACTTATGATGTGATATTTTACAGAAAGTTTTCTCACTATTTATATAATTTTAAATATTTTTAAAATTATGTATATATATATATAAACGAACCTAATGGCGAACCTCATAAAAAAATTCGAACTCGAATCGAACTTAATCGTAGTCGAACTCGAATTCGAACCCGAACCATGTGACATAGGGTGACATCTACAACTCTCTTTCGGTAGCCCTGTTTCAACCCAACCAGATGTTTTCAATAATCAAGATAAACATTAAATCAAAGTTACCTTTTTACTGATGGCCTTTTGTCATGACATCAAATTCTTACAACATCAACATCCTGCACATGTATGAACCCATCTCCAAGACATATATCACCAAGATTTTCTTTTTCCAGTATCCATATCAGGGTCTTCATATCTTCTTCTGCCATGGAGATGTCATAGCTGATTCTTCTAGTTATCGGATGTTGATTGCTTAACTTATCTTACATGACTATAGTTGCATCTTTCACGAAGTCTTCTTCCTTTCTTCACATATTGCTTCCCCAAGAACTTCTATACATAGTTCCTTCATTATAGGAACCATAATTGTCGACCACCTCATCTTCCATATGAGGTCATATTATGTTGATTTCATCATATCAATATGTAGAAGAGTTCAAGGCTCATTGTCTACATGCCTTCATGCATCATTCTAATGGAAGAGATCCTCCTTCAATCATGCTCATGAGATAGATAATTCAACCATGTTATCTGCAACTATATGATGAGATGACTTTATCTGTCAAATATATACATACCTCTTCCTCCTTTTGGTCATCTAGACTTCCTTCTAGCAGCTTCCTTTCCTTGCTTGAGGATGAAAGTAATTCAACCATCTTGACATGATGCACTCCTTTGTCACCACACCATCATTCTTCTAAACAATGGATCCCACACAAGGTGGAATGTAGACAATCAGCACAACACTTTCTTCTTCCAAGTAGAGTGAACCTTCTTATAAAGATTCTAGTGGAGGATCTCGATGATCCTCATTCTGCAAATGCTCCTTTCTAATAATGATGATGTATGATGGCCTTTATCTTCTAGATGACTTTCCTCCAACCATATATACTTCTAATTAGTTGTCATGGCCTTTATTTTCTAGATGACTTTCCTCCAACCATATATACTTCTAATTGGTTGTCCTTATATGCTTTCTATGGAGATGCCATGAGCTACTTTCTTTCTATCATAATGACCGCTACAACCATGTAGACTTCTACTTCATCTATCCTTCCAAGCTTCTATGGCAATGTCATCTCTATTTCAACTCTAATGTATCTCAATGCTTGTGATGTTTTCCATCATGATTGTTATCTTTTTAGATTCTTCCACTTCTTCAGTGACATGGGCTTCATTTCTTTCTTTTCTCTTCTTTTTGTCCTTCTTAAGTTTAGGTAAATTCCTTTTAAAGTGCCCATATTCATTACACTCATAGCATTGTATCTTTGATATATTGAGCTTCTTCTTTTTCTTAGGATCAAACTTTCCAAACTTTCCCTTTCTCCTAGCCATTGCAACATATGCTTGAACTTGTTCATTTGATCCAACATCGCTCTTTTCCTTCAACCTCGTTTCTTCAATCTTACATAATGACCAAAGTTCACTAAATCGAGGTTATCCCTTATTCCTTTGATACCTTCATTTTGTAAAATTCGGTTCTCATTGATATGACTTCTCCTGCAGTGCTTACAGAAAACAAATCTACCAACTTTTCATAGATTTCTTTCGATGTCTCTATCTTTGCTACATAAGGGATGAGTGAATCCTTGATTGATTGTATGAGGATTCTTTGAGCCCTTATTTCCCCTTTCATATACTTCAATATTCCTCGAGCTTGCTCTTGAGATGGTTTGGAGATTGAACCCTTAACATATTCAATGACTCCATTCTCTATGAGGATTAAATCTATCCTCTTCTTCCATGCAAGGAAATTTGATGACCCAACCAGTTTGTTGCTTTCCTTGTAGAATGAAGTCATTTTGATAGTAGATTCAAACATAGATGTAAAGGTACTTACTTTTCAAGTGAAGATGCTTCTTTGATGATGATATCTTCAACTTGATGTCTTCTTGATGATGGTGATAATTGAAGATGCCTTCTTGAAGATCATTGCTTCCTTGATGATGTCTTACTTCTTTAAAGATGACAATACTTCTTTTCTAGATGATATGCTTGAGATGTGATCCCTTCTTCAAACAGAGGGAGATCAGCTTGATTTCTTTGAGATGATGGCAATGCTTGTTCTTGCTTTCTTTGGATGTAGAGATGTAGAATATGGAGACTTCAAAATGATTCAAAAGTGTATTCCTTATTTCCTAGAGTGGAGGTAGGGTCCTTGAGGTATTCTTCTCCTTGTGATGATGTGATCCTTGAGATGAGTACTCCTCCTTGGTGCTTCTTAGTCCTCCTTAATGATTTCCTTGTGCTTGGCCTTTATGTATTCTTCTTCAATGATGTGATCTTCAAGGTGCCTCTTCTTCTTCTTGTAGTTACCTTAGCTCCAATACCATGTTGAGAAAACTAGGGGCAGCTAGATTAGGTGATTAGCTTCTTCTCTCACTTGATTATTATTATGTTCTTCTCATCAAACAGCTACCAAACAATGAAAGAACAATGAGACAAGAGGACACAAAATGTAGGTTGCTAGCCAGAGCCAAAACTACTCTTGAGAGAGAACACACGAGAATTTTCCTCTTCTTATAGAGTCTTCAAATGACGAATTCCAAGACATAAGACCCTTGACAAAGACCCCTCCAAGACAAAGCCAACCTTCCTTCTTGATGAACTTTCCTTACACAGCTTACAGCAGCAAACTTTGACCTTCCAGCAACAACTTCGACGTAGCAACTTTGAGCCCAAAAACTTTAACAACTTTGACCCTAGTAACTTTTCCAACAACTTCTGCAATTTCGACTTTCCCAACAACTTCTGCAATTTCGACTTGCCTAGCACATTCTGCAAGCTCAACTTGCCCAACAACTTTAGAAACCCTAACACAAGAGAGAGAGAGAGAGAGGTACAAAACTTCTATCTTGCTCTTCTTCTTCTTATACCTTATTTTTGTCCATTTTCCAACTTCTTTCTTGAGGAGATCGAACTTGCTTATCTTATGCCCAAAGGAGGTCAAGTTCCTTCTTATACATAGGCTTTCCAGGGGTAAAATTGCCTCTATGAGGTCAACTTGATCTTTCATGTAGGTCGACTTGTTGTAGCTCATTAACAAGGTCTTGGAGGGTTTTTTACAACTCAAATAAATTTCTTTAACATAATACAAGATGCCCACAGGGTCTTACATGTATGACAATGACTCTTTTGACTTCATAACTCTATGACAAACCTAGAAGCACTCAATGGGTGTTTGACCTATAAATAAATTATCTTGAGCATGAAACCCATGCATCAAGAATGACAATAATAAATTTATTTTTCTCTTTTCATCAAATACATAAAATCATGATTACAATAGACATTATGAAGACCAAACCTAGTTACATATTTCAACAAAGTCGGTGAATGGAGAGCTAGTATGAGTTTCTATAAACGGGTTTACCAAGGAGTGGGCTACTTTTGTTCAAGGAATTAATGAAAAAGACAAGTTACAAAATTGGGAACGCCTATGGGGTGACTTCACTTAGGAGAAGCCAAGGATCAGTCTAGTTGAGGCTTCTAGCAGCAATGGCAAGGGTTCAAAGGTTGAGAAGGAAGAGGAGAATCTTGCTCTTGCAGGTAAAGCCAAAGGCAAGAAAGGCAAAGGGAAGGGTGAGAACAATCAGAAGAATGACAAGAAGAAGGACCTAAGCAAGATCAATTGCTTCCATTGCCATGTTTTTTGGCACTATATTCAAAATGTGCAACTCGGGTCAAATTCCACTTTGGGCAACTCATTGGTCGAAGATAATTATTAGAAAAAATTCCTCTTTTCGAGAGGACCAAAATTGACCGTGAAAATACTGAATTTGGACAGAAGAAATACGTTTTTGATGTCAAGCCCACAAGTGCACATTTGGTCAAGGTCGACTTGGGGTCAATTTAGACAACTTGACCCCACTCAACACATATAAACAAATGAGACCATCAACCTAATTTGGCACATCTCACACACATCATTCTCTCTCCTCATCTAATTGGTTCATACATCTTGTGAAAATTCCTAAATACAGATATGCAAAAATCCCACTGTAGTATCATGGTTTACTTCTCCTACTTGTGATTAAGTTATAAAAAAAATACAAAAGTAAACACAACTAACAGCCTACACACATGCAGAGCATTTACTAAATATTACGCTCACTCAACAAAGTGGCACTGATTTTTGGACATAAGTCCCCGGAAAAACCCAACACGGGAAAACTGATGCAGCAGATATGAGGGTATATTATTATTAAATAGAATCTGAGAACAGCAAATTTGGGCACCAAATCTAGTTAACCCGACAGAGAAAAAGTAGATCTGCAGCTAAAATGTTGTTCTGTGACCAAGATTCTGACTGATCCACACCCTCAAACAGGATTTACAAGACTCAGCCCGATTCTGGCCCTAGAAACCCCGGCGCTGCCACTGAAGCCCCAGCGTCAACCCTAATAGGCTCCACGTGCCCCTGCACTGCTCAGAAGGGTACTGCGTAACACCAGAGTGGGTGACGCAGTCCTTACGCTACCTCTAGAGGCCTCTGCGTAACTCTGGAAGCCCTCTGAAGCTACAGCGCTGCCCCTCCTGGGCCTGCGTAGCAGTTGAAGCTGTGTTGCGCAGTTGGTGCGTAATTGTTGCTGTTGCTGCCCTTGCTCCTCTACGCTGACCCTGAAAGCTGCTCCTCTGCCTCTTACTGACTCTTGGCTCCGGGATCAGATCATCCCCTCAGCCAATACTACCCCTCGCTGCAGAAAACTCCTCCGGAAAATCTTAGCAAACCCTGCCCTATAATTTTAGCTTAGTTTCTCAGCTCCGCCTCTCTGTGTGTGTCTCCAACTAACCCTCGAGCCTTTCTCTTATACTTTTTCGTTGAACACATCAATGGTCATGATTAAATCACTCATCAACGACTGAGATTAAAAGACTACTTGATCCGCGTCACTTAGAACATTTCAGCACATGTGTTAATTAATTCACTTTAATTATTTAATTTCCCTAAGTTAGACTTAGGGATTACATTAAAATAATTAATTATTTGAATAATATCAACACCAGAAGAAATTTCCCTAAACGCTTTATGGGTTTTGGAGGTGATGTGTTTGTTAGCCTCTTCACAAAGTTTCGGTGCTAGAGCACATCCAATGCTACCCCAACTACACAAAATATCAACAAATCTGAGGCAGTTGTTCATTCCACACGTGCGAGTTTCTCCTGAAGCTAATTTGACCTGCGTTTACTTTTTGTTCTTGAACAGACTCTAACTAGCATTGATTTTGGACTTTGAGGGATTGTTTGACTATGATTAACCAAGAAAGGATCTGTCCTAGCAAGCCGCATTGTTTGACACAAAAATCGAGGAAGAAGTTGTTGTTTGACTAGGTTTGACCACAGGCTTGGAGGACTGTTTTGGCCATAGGTTGACTTCATCATTTGACCAAGTTTGACCACCATTTCGTTGACTTTTTTTATGTTTTACCACCAAGGAAGGTCGAGTATCTTTGACTTTAATTGAGATCAAGAAGTGTTACTTGATTGTTGTGTTGACCGTTGACTGCAGATTGGTTAGGCACACTAACAGTTGGTGACTTTCAGCAAGTTGATCAGATTTGACTTCGACTTCATCAACTGGATATTGGTTTGGATACTTTGCAAAGTTTAAGACACATTGGCTTTGATTTTCATCATTGTACTCTATTGGATATTCTCTCTTTGTTGAGCATTTGACATTTTCGAATAAGGAGCATTTTCCCCCTTTAGCCAAATCTCTGTGTTCATTGTCTTGGCTTGTCTTCTGCATTTATTATTTATGTTCTATCTTGCAGTTATTGTCAATGTGAATTAATGGTTTATGTTATTGCTATTGGAAATTAAAGTGAAATTGTCATTGGGCTAATAAATGGACATTGAAGTAATTGTTGCTAGCATAGAACATACCATTGTTATCTAAAATTAACAATTAAGCTTCTAAGTGTCCTAATAGGAAGAAGAAGGGGTCAAATAAGGAGCATGTAGTTGCATCACCTGAGGTAGATGGGTTTGCCTCTCAGTTTGAGAAAGATTTCTCAATGATAGCTTGCATGTCAAGCTCAATAGGGAGCAACACATAGTATATTGATATAAGTGCCTCTTTCCACATATAGGGGAACAAGGAGTTCATCAGCCAGCTAGAGAAGAAGGTTTTGCAAGTTATCGAGCTGGAGATAATGGCAAGTATGCGACCAAGGGGGTTGGTACTGCCAAATTTGAGAGCGAGTCTAGGATCACTCTCCATCTCAAAGATGTTCTCTATGTTCCAGGGTTGAAGAACCTAGTTTCAATAGCTATCCTTGAGGATAAAGGATATAATGTCATCTTCAGCAAAGGCAAGGCTTACCTCAAGTATCTAGCTTCAAGGACATGAAGCAGATAGGTGTGAGAGTGAAGTATCTCTACAAGTTGCAAGTAGAGACAGATCTAACCTTGAGCAGCAAGGCAGGATGTGCAGATGTTCGTGAAATTTGACACAAACGAATGTGACACTTGCATCATGGGGCATTGAAGATTCTTCAACGGATTTCCACATGATTACCAACAGGCGACCTTGACAAGAGTGGAGTGTGCAAGGGGTGCACTCTTGGCAAGTATGCCAAGTCTTCTTTTAATGGTAAGGACTACAAAGCCAAAGACATTTTCGAGCTGGTGTATTCAGATGTGTGCGAGCCCTTTTCTTCTCCATCAATGATGAGACACAGGTATTATGTTACTTTCATTGACAATTTCTCTTGGAAAGCTTGGATTTATTTTATGAAAAATAAAGATGAGGTCTTAAACAAGTTCATGGAGTTCAAGGCCTTAGTAGAGAAGCAGACCGGAAAGAACATCAAGGCAGTGAGAAGTGACAATGGTGGAAAATATGTCTCCAATGCCTTCAAGGATTTTTGTATAAAGGAAGGTATTAGGAGAGAGATGATAGCACCTCATAACCCTCAACAAAATGGGGTGGCTGAGAGGAAGAATAGGAGTGTCGTTGGAGCGCCCAAGGCTATGTTGCATGATCAGGGACTTCCTATGTTCTTGTGGGAAAGTGTGCAACACTGTTAGGAATATTTCTACAGAACAGGAGTCCACACAAGGTGTTCGGATGAGTTACACCAGAGGAGGCTTTTATACGCAATAAGCATGATGTTTCACACTTTCGGATCTTTAGCACAAAGGCCTACTATCATGTGTCCAAGGATAACAGGAAGAAGCTGGAGCCCACAGAAAAGAAGGGGATTTTCATGGGATATAATGAGACAACTCAGGAATACAGGGTGTATCTTCCAGGATTCAGGAAGACGGTTCTCAAGCGAGATGTGAGATTCCACGAGGATCATGCTCTTAAACTTTTTAGTGTGAAAATTCGGTAACCGCGAATCCTATTGCAGCAATTGATGTTAATTCTTCTAATTGTTTAATTAAACAAAAAATTTACTTGCAGTTTCCTATAACAAATATCGAATTAAATACATTGCAACCTTCACAAATAAAATAATACAAAAGAAATAAAAACACCTGAAATCCCAGACTTCAGCAGTGCAATAAAACCCCCTCGAGAGCCAAATAGTAACACCATAATCTTCCTGCTCAAATAATATCCCCTGATCACAAAATCCTTGAGAATTACTGGCAAATTTTTTATCAGATGGCAAATCAAGGGCAACAAAACCAAACCTTGACATTGGAATATCTTATTGTCGATCCTATGGCTAATGCTCTGATGAAACCCATCCCTTACAAAATATCTCGACCTTTCATGGGATGACTTCAGAGGATCTAGATGCCTTTTTATTCGAATTTGATGTTTTGTGCAGAGGATATGATTATACCACCGATCCTCAGAAATTGAAATTGTTTCCTTCTACTTTGAAGGGAGCAGCGTTACAATGGTTTATGGGCTTGGGAGAAGGCACTATAGATTCTTGGGATGCGATGAAAAATTCGTTTCTTACTAATTATTGGGACTAATGTCGATCCAGGGATTTAAAAGATGAAATTTATAAAATGACCACAAAAGATAGTGAAACTTTAGAAAATATATTGAGAGATTTCAGTACAACTTACAAAGATCAGCCTATGCTACCTTTCCAAAAGAAGTACTGAAAGTTGCTTTAATGAAAGGAATGAAAGATGAGTGGATATAAACATTGAATTTAATGGGACAAGGTGATATTTATCAAGAGCAATATGATAGTATTGTTAAATTGTGTACTAGGTGTTCACGTGGCATCACACCAACCAGGTCTGGAGGGATCCTCTCACCCGAATCAGCAAAACCACATGTGGTGGTGTAACGCGAACGAAAATTGGTAATCTTTTATAAGATTTTAAAATTGACATTTTGGGCGCACTAACTATGCAGTTAGATGTTTTGCAAGCTAAACAAAAGCACGCTGAGTCGGAGCGAGCATTAGCCATATTCTGTCCACGTTACCGAAAAAAACACATTGAAAGGGAGTGTCCTTTTGGCACGATACGAACCTGTGCTATCTGCACTAAGGAGCATTCGACAGATCACTGTCCATCACTGCCAGGATTAAAAGCCGTATTTAAAGAAGCCAAGGAGGAAACAGAACCAACATACTTTGTGGATCGACATCGACAATGGAAATCTCGCCCTTCAGGTATGATGCAAGGTCTCTCCTTGTTTTATTTTGGACAGTATGTTCAACAACGGAATCCTGGAAACGCAAGGCAGGCACAATAATCCTTCAATTCCGCCTGGCAATCCCAATCATATCCTATATCACCATGGACGAACCAATCGTTTTCTGGACCAGGATGGCCAAATTCGCAATACCCTACCCCATTATGGCAGAATCCAATTACTAATTCTTATCCCTCACAATGGACTAATACATCTGTGCAAAATCCAATATGGCCTCAGAATTAGCAGCGCCCTGCGGGATTGGTTAATCCACCCATAGGAACAATCCCTCAATCTCAACCTACACTGCAAGCTCCATTTCAGTTGCGTCCTAATCCTCAACCTCCGATGCGTCCTCAATTGTCGGCTCAGCCTAATACTAACCCTAACAATAGACCTGTCCAGTACGTTCAAATCGTTGAAAATCTAGTCTACGAAATAAACCCCCTAGGATGCAATGAGCTCCAGTTAAGATCTGGGCATATTATTTCTCCTGAATAAAATCAGACTGGTCGAGAACAAGAAAACGATAAAGAAGAACAAACTGTGACAACTCCTTCGACTGTGGTTATTTCAGAAATGGAACTAATAGGAAACACAGTCAAGCAACAAGAATCTGAGAAATTATAACTACTTCCCCTCTATTCCTAAAAGACTCACGATAACTAAGCCAACCATTTATCCTGAATTTGATATTATAGGGGAATTGAAAAATTTGTGTATAAAAATTCCACTCCTTCAGGTCATCCAAGATATCCCAATTTATGCAAAAACGATCAAAGAATTATGTGGGAAAAACCCTGCGAGAAAAATACAAGATCCACCCACAGTTCATGTTGTGGGAACATTATTTGACTTTAAGGAAAACAAGTTCCTGCCAAATACGAAGATCCACAAAGTCGTGTAGTGACTATTCAAATACAAAGCTACACTTTTCCAAACACGTTGGTAGACCTGGGAGCAGCTATTAACCTTCTGACTTATGAAACCTGTAATATCCTGGGTATTACAACCTTAAAACCAACTTTGACTTTGCTAGAATTAGCCAATAGATCGATGGTCAAGCCTGAGGGAAACCTGGAAGACATCACTATCTCTGTAGACTCCTGGTATCCTGTAGACTTCCTGGTCATCAACCCAAGAAGTAGACTACATAGGCATCCTTTGATATTAGGTAGACCTTGGTTAGCAACAACAGATACATATATAGGATGTCGAATAGAGAACATGACGATTGATAAAGGAAACGTTGTCAAATATCTTATTTTGTATCCTCCTGCTAAACTTAGTCCACCTACTACAAGTCTCCAGTTACGCCCCCCTAGATACCAAGAAGAAAATCTGCGCTCTCCCCTTACATTGGATGAAGTCCTTGGACATAGAAATCAAATAGAACATGGTGTAATTAGTAGCTTCATCAATAAACCTGTTGTTATCGGAAACCCAACATGCCAGATGCTAAAAGATTTGGTTGACAATGACACAAATGGGCACCCCTTAGAGAATTTAAACGATAATCACATTCCCACAATTGTTGTCCATAATAGCATGTCGATTGAAATAGAACCGAGAAAAACCTTTAATATTAATGTTGGTCTGGAAAATCAACAGCAACAGAAATTAATTCAGGTTCTCAGTGAATACAAGCAAGCTTTTGCCTGGGATTATTCAGATATGAAAGGTCTCGACCCGCAGCTGTGCATCCATCACATTTATATCGAAAAATACATCCGTCCTATTCAGCAGCCCCAGAGGAGGTTGAACCCACACCTCAGGGATATTGTGAAACAAGAATTGCAAAAACTGTTGAATGTAAACTTCATATATCCAATTTCAGACAACCAGTGGGTCTCCCCATTAGTAGTCGTTCCTATGAAAAATGGGAAATCAAGAGACAATAATTTATATAATTCTTCTTATTTAGCAGAAAGAGAGAAAATGTCTTTTACAACAGTCAACAAGATGCCCTAGCCGGCAAAGACTTTGTTGGTCAAACCAGCCCTTCAACCTTCAATCAGGTTCAGTCAAACATAGTCAAATTCAGCCCTCCATCAATGTCACTGACAACCCAAATCCAGTCCACAAAACAGTCAACACAGAAGTCAAAATTTTGGTTCAAACCAGTCAATGTTTGACCTCGATTTTTGTGCCTCCAGCTACAGCCTTCCTAGATCAGATCAAATCGCAATCAAACAGTGAGAATTGACCCAAAGTCAACGCTGCCAAAAAAGCCCTAAAAACAGTCCGAAAATCAGCTTCCTATTTCACATGTGTGGAGGAAAGAGAGAAGCCTCTGAGGCTGTATGAACCAATCAGATAAGAAAGAGATGTGTGAGATGAGTGAATAATGAAATGAGCATCATGTCTCTCCTTTTTATATCCATGACTATGGGCGTGTGACACATCTTTTGGGACTTGTGATCCTACATTACAATTCTGGCCGACCTTGACAAATTGCACGTGTGGAAAAATATATTCAAAATATAACTTCTGCTCATCCAAACAAGATGATATTTAGATCAATCTTGCACCTCTCCGAAAGAGGAATCCAACAAATATCCATCATATGAGCAATGCAACAAGGAGTTTGGCCCTAGATGCCAAATTTAACACTCCCTCTCAACTAGGGAGAACTCCATCTGTCCACCTGTGCAATTCTATCATCCAGATGTCTCTTCTTTGCTGGCTCTGCTCTGCTATAGAAGAAATAATACGAAAATCTCATTGAGAGTGAGTCACAAAGACTTTTCCACTCTCCACTGACCCAAAGTCAGTTTAGAGGTAAAAAACTCATCCAGACATACTAACCCGAAGTCAATTTATAAGTAAGAACCTCATTCAGACTTGATCCCAGATGAAGTTTTTGGAAACATCCCATCCTAGACATACAGAGTACGGAAATACCTGATCCGTCCATCGGTAATGCTATGGTCTCTATCCTCATTTCCCAACTCATTGGCTAGATGAGAGGTACTTCCCATGAGTCCCGGACTACATGGGTAGGATGCATGTGGGGCATAGATCAAAGAGAGGGTGAACCAGCTCAATATCATAACGGTGGGGAAGAAGCACACCAACAAGGTAAGGCAAACCTAGCCCTGTGGTTGCTTATAGTTCCAAGTAGCTATGCCCAAGCCCCCTGGAGCTCCTAGAGCTCATAGTCCAACTCAAGTGGGACCCTCACAATAGGGTCTGTCCATGATACCAAGCTTCTCACGAAAGGTTAAGAATTTTACCTTCCCTAGGGGCTTCGTGAGAATATCTGCGACCTGCTCATCAGTCCCAATGTGATGAAGCCTTACAGCGCCTCGCTATACCATGTCCTGGACAAAGTGGTACCTAATATCAAAATGCCTGGATCAATCGTGGAACACGGGAGTCTCAAAAAGACGAATCCTACTTTCGTTATCAAAAAGTATCATGATGGTATCCAGCACATGTCCAAATAGCTCATTGAAGAGCTTTCTTAACCAAACAACTTCACAACAGGCCATACTTGTTGCAATGTATTCAGCCTCGACGTTGCTCAAAGCAACTGATTTCTGCTTCCTGTACATCCAAGAGATTGAAGTAGAACCAAGAGTGAAGCAACATCCAAATGTGCTCTTACGATCCACCACACAGCCTGCCCAATCGACATCGATATATCCATGGAGCCTCATACTCCCAGCGGTGTATCTCATCCCATGGTTGATTGCGCCCCGAAGATATCTCAAGAGATTCTTAGCACCAATCCAGTGAATGTGATGAGGCTCAACCATGTATTGACTCAATGAGTTCACCGCAAAACATATGTCTAGACGTGAGTTCACTAAGAACACCAAAGCCCCCACAAGTTGACGATACTCGATGGGATTTCCCAACTCGGGCCTAGCAGCACTTCCACACAACTTCTCAAGGTTGAGTTCCATCGAAGTAGTCACGGACTTGCAATCCACCATCCCAAATCTCTCCAACAACTTCACAACATATTTTCCTTGAGAAAGGAAAATCTCACCTAGTTTTTGCCAGACTTCCAAGTCTAGGAAATAGTGCATCAATCCTAGGTCCTTCATCTCGAACTCGGAAGCTAGCTCCCTGTTACATTGATGAATGAGAGGGTCAACACCTGTGAGGAAGAGATCGTCCACACAGAGAACCAAAATGAGAGGCTTGTCATTATCAACCTTAAAATAAAGGTTTGGATCAGCATCACTTCGAGTAAAGCCCAGCTTCATCAAGTAGCTATCGATCCTCTCATACCAAGCCCTGGGGGCTTGCTTCAACCCATAGAGGCCCTTCTTCAACCAGCGTACATATGAGTCTCTATCTCGGACTTCTAACCCCAGAGGTTGTTCCACATAGACCTCTTCCTTGATTGAACCCATGTAAGAAGGCGATCTTCACATCCATCTGATGGAGACTCCATCCTTGTGTTGCAGTAAGGGCAATGATTGATCAGATGGTGGTGTAGCGGGCAACAGGTGCAAATATTTCATCATAATCTATGCCTTCCTTCTTCGAGAAGCCTTGGGCAACAAATCTTGCCTTGAACTTTTCGGCACTTCCATCAACTCCATGCTTGATATTGTAGAGCCATTTCGAGGTGACAATAGATTTGTCCTTCAGTCTAGGGACCACATCCCAGACATTATTCTTCATGATAGACTCATATTCCTCGTGCATAGCATCCTTCCAAACTTGATGCTTCACGGCTTCTTCAAATGTTCCAGGCTCAGATTGTACAATAGTGCTCATGGCTGCTAGGTACCCTTACTTTCATGGAATGCTCCCCTTGGAGCAATATGTCCCTCAGCGAGAGTGTCTCTAAACCATGAGGGTCTTCTTTTATTTGAAGAAGGTGGATCTATAGGATCCATTGGTCCTTCAACTTCGGGCATCGGTTCATCCTTCGGTTCTTCCTGCCTTCCAATTTCCTCTTCTTCTTTGTCTTCCTTTGAGATAGGAAGATCCCTGACTTTCCTGAGGGCAGCATCTTCGTCGAAGATGACATCATGCATATCTCCAATTCTCTTTGACCAGGCACATAGATTCTATATGCTTTCCAGGTTTCACTATAGCCCACAAACATTCCCTTCTTCCCAGAAGCATCCAACTTTCTTCTCTTTTCTTTCGGCACACGAAAATAAACGGGACATCCAAAAAATCTAAAGTGAGAGACATCGGGCTTCTTACTAGAGAAGACTTCTTCGGGAGTTTTGTAGTCCAATGCAGAATGTGGGCATCTATTTTGAACATACACAACGATGTTGGCAACTTCTCCCCATGGGAACTTCGGAAGACCTTGGTCATAAAGCATGGCACAAATAGCTTCCAAAATGGTTCTATTCTTCCTTTCATCAACACCATTTTGTTCGGGAGTATATACAATGGTGGTCTCCCTCTTAATGCCAGCTTCCCTGCAATAGTCATTATATTCATTCGCTCATACTCGGTTCCATTATTGGTCCTCAAAATTTTGATCTTCTTGCTGTTTGATTTTCAACCAAGGCCTTGAAGGTACGGAACAACTTGAATGTTTTGTCCTTCTTCAAAAAGTATATCCAAGTCTTGCGGGAGAAGTCATCTATAAAAGTGATATAATATAAGCATCCTCCCAAGGATGTTACGAGCAGCATACCAGATAGATGAGAATGTATCAATTGTAAAATATCAGATGTCTTTGAGACACTTGAGGGGAATGGTCCCCTTGTATGCTTTCCTTCGGCACAATCCTAACATACACCTTCATGATCATCTTTGAAATCGGGCATCCCTGTCACCACCTTCCTTGCTTCGGGAAGGGCTTTGTAATGAAAGTGTGCAAACCTCTGGTGCCATAGCTCAGATTGAAGAGTTGTGTCACATGTCATGGTCCCCAACGGATTTCCTCCAACCTGATAGAGAGTGTCAACCTTGAACCCAAGATTGAACGCTTCTTTGAAGTTCCTCTTCCAAATGCATACCTTTCCATTAATGAATGCCACCTTGAATCCTTTGTCTTCCATTGCCGATATAGACACTAGATTCTTCTTCAAGTCATGTACATACAACACATCTTGCAATCAGAGGACTTGACCTTGATTTAGATGAAGGGTCACAATCCTTGTCCCTTTCACGGGATAGGTGGCATTGTCTCCATGGATAATCTCCAAATTAGTATCCTTTTCAATCAAATCAGAGAGGGCTTCCTTATATCCAGTGAAGTGCCTTGAGGCACCACTATCAATCAACCAATTGTCCAGGGTGTCAGAAGGAGATGCAGCAAAGAGGGCAGATATAAGAATATATTCATTTTTCTTATCAGCAACATTAGATTCATCATACCTGGAGTTTCTTGACCTCTTGAAAGGTTGATCATTTCCATTCCCATTTCAATCAGAGGGAGCCTTCCTTTTTCCTTTGAACCTGTTGTCCCTTTGATTCCCATTCCCCCTGAAGTTGTTGTTGTCATCATCTTCGGGAGAGTCCCTTCTATTGGGGCACTCTCTTGCATAGTAACCAAACTTGTTACAAGTGTAACATCTTCCTTTTCTTCCTTTGGGACCCACTCTTCCATGATTTTGATTTCTCAAACTAGCATTGTTCCTCTTCTTTGCATGAACGATGAAGGCCAGTAGGGCCACTTCCATTTCCATTAGAGGGATGGTCTCTCTCCATCATCCTTGTCTCCTCTTGAGTGCATCTCGTCAACAATTCATCAAAATCAGGAATTACATTATTATTGAGAATAGTAGTATTGAATATATACCATGCCCAAAGAATTCCTCCAAGAGCAATGAGAGTGAGTTCTCGGTCAACTATGGCTTCTCCAATAGCTAAGAGATCATTCTTGATTTCGGTGATCCTCGTGAAATATGATTGGATGGATTCTCCCTTGCCCATCTTGATCTCCTTCAACTTGTTCTTCAAAAATAGAATTTTATTAGCATTGCTAGCCCTGAACATGCTAACCAACTTATCATACATCTCCTTAGATGTGCACAACTCGGAGATATAAGTAAACCAAGTGCTTACAAATAGAATCCCTGATGATCTTCTTCGTCTTGACTTCCCCTTTCTTGTACTTTGTCTTAGTGGCAACCGATGCATTTGATGGAGGCTCGTTGATCTTTCCCTACACATAATCCATAACATCTTGTTCTTCTAATGGCAGATCCAAGGACATTTTCCAAGCATGATAATCAGACTTATCAGCTAGCTTGTCATCAGATTAGAAATATGATAAGGAGGCGATTGATCCCAGTCCTTGTCTTTTCAACTTTGGTGATTTCTCTTTTCACTCTTGCTTGGGCTTTGTCTTCACCTTAACTCTGATACCATGTTAATTTTAGTTAACCATGGTATGTTCTATGCTTAGAGCAGATTACTTCAATCTTCTTATTAGCCCAATTCAAATTCAGATTTGCAATCACATAATCATTGAAAATAATTGCTAATAGAACATAAAATAAATCGACAGAAGACAAGCCAAGATAAGAGACAATAATTTATATAATTCTTCTTATTCTGCAGAGACAGAGAAAATGTCGTTTACATCAGTCAACAGGATTCCCTAGCCAGCAAAGACTTTGTTGGTCAAACCAGCACTTCAACCTCCAATCAGGTTCTGCCAAACATAGTCAAATTCGACCTTCCATCAATGTCACACAGAGCCCAAATCCAGTCCACAAAACAATCAACACAAAAGTCAAAATTCTGCAATCAAACCAGTCAACGTTGCGATCAACGCTACGGTAAACGTTGCGTTCAAAGTCAACATTTGACCTCAAATTTGGGTGCCTCCAACTAGGGCCTTCCTAGATCAGATCAAATCGCAGTGAAATAGTGAGAGTCGACCGAAAGTCAACATTGGTCAACGCTACCAGAAAAGCCCTAAAAACAGACTGAAAATCAATTTCTTGTTTCACACGTGTGGAGAGAGAGAAGCCTTTGAGGTTGTACGAACCAATCAAATAAGAGAGAGATGTGTCAGATGAGTGAATGATGAAATGAGCATCATGTCTCTTCTTTTTATATCCATGACTATGGGCGTATGACACATCTTTTGGGGCTTGTGAGCCTACATTACAATTATTGCCAACCTTGACAAATTGCACTTGTGTGGAAAAATAAATTCAAAATATAACTTCTGCTCATCCAAAGAAGATGATCTTTAGATCAATCTTGCACCTCTTCGAAAGAGGAATCCAACAAAAATCCATCATATGATCAGTGCAGCATGGAGTTTGGCCCTAGATGCCAAATTTAACAGTTTCTCTGCATGGTTAGACAGATTCGTCAATCATAGATTTGTACTCAGAATTTACTGGATAATATACAAACCCTCAGCTTCTGCACCGCTTTTCCCGCATTGGGTTTTTCTGGGGACATTAGTCCAAAAACAATTGTGTCGGATGTGTCTATGATTTCTTCTTGTTCAGTTTTTGTCTCTACACTTGTATTTTTCTGCAATTTATTTAGTGAAGGTTGCAGTGTGTTTCATTCGATGTTGCCATAGAAATGAACTGAATAATTAATTTATCAATTAGAAGAATTAATACTAGTTGTTGCAATAGGATTCCAGATTTAGGAATTTTCACATGGTATCAGTGTTTGTATAGCTGAGTGCAGGAGGAACAGAAGAACAAATTTGTAGATCCAACATTGGTGAAGTCGGGATCAAAGAACTATGTAACCAGCAAATCGATCTCCTAGCAGATTGCGCAGTCCAAGCCAGGAGGGCCAAAAACAGTAAGGAAAATCTCTCTCTGAGTGAGTCGATAGACAGGAAAGATTTTTCAGATTGCAGTTTGGCAGAGGCTGAGGGAGCAACACAGCAAATCAGCGCAAATCAACAGTTGGAGGAACACAGTTTTCTGTGCAACAGTGATTGTGGGGGTAGAAGCATCAGAAGAGAGATTTGGAGACACTTTGAGGGAATTTTATTCCTCAGGGAATTCCTAGCCGGGGAATTCTATTTTTCGAGAGCTGAGCAGTAGTTTTGGGTGGCAGATCTACCATCTCCAGCGAGGAGTGTGTAAGTTAGTCCAATGTTGTGCAAAGGAGAAAGAGAGGGAGCTATATTTGACATTTTCAAACGGAAAAAATGGTAGCAAGCGGGCTGAGAGATCAAGACAGGTTGGAGGGAGCCTCCAACTATGTGATCTAGCAGGCAAGGATCAAATGCCTGTTGGATGAGCATGATCTCAAGCTCTTCGTCGAAGGTGTGGTGGTTGTTCCAGTAGATGCAAATCCTCTGAAGGAATACAAAAAGAATATGGCTAAGGCAAAGCGCCTGATCCTTGATGGAGTGAGGGATCATGTCGTATGTCACATAGCTAGCAAAGCAACAACTAGAGAAATGTGGAAGGCCTTGGAGAATATATATCAAGGATCTTCCGAGCAACGGAAGATGTATCTAGAGGAGAAGATGCGGACTACTAGGATGAAGAAAGTTGAGCGCATTAATCTTCAAGAGAACCGAGATCAGCTTTCAGCAGTGGGATCAGCTCCTCAGGCCACCGAGATGGTCAAGTTGGCCCTCAACTCAGTGTCTGAATGTTGATTTTTGTAGCATCAAAAAGTGCTCTAAGCCCCAAATTTTGTGGAGACACTTAGACACGAGCATTCCAAAGAACCCAAAAACTATTTGTGAAAATTCTGCTCGGTTAAGGTTTTATTAAAATAATTAATTATTTTAATGGAGACCCTAAGTCTAAGGTTAGGGAAATTAAATAATTAAAGGACATTAATAAAACAGAGTGATAATAATCTAGAAAAGGCAAAGATCAAGTCATGTTATAATCTTAGTCATTGATTAGAGATCTAATCTTGGCCGTTGATTTCTCAACGAGAAGACTATAAAGCAAGGCTTGAGGGTCATTTGGAAAGACACACCTGGAGTGAATCTTGAGATCACATTCTTCTGACGAAGCAATGCTTGGAAGAAGATCAGATCTAAGGTATTCAGTGTAGTGAGGGGCAGAGTAGCATCCAAAGAGAAATTTTCTCAACCGGAGAATCATCAGCAGAGAGAGGCAAGAAGACAGCCAGCAAAGCCAGTCAAGGTGACACAAAGGCTGCGCAGAGCCAATGAGGGTTGCACAGTGATTCAAAGGGAGTCCGAGATTCAGCTGTCGGATCAGATCCAGAAACCGAAAGCCAGGATGTGAGACCGGAAGGCCCAGATCTATGATTCCAAGAGTCAAATCGATCTGTTGTTGGGGTGATGCAATACCTACGCAGTGACTGCACAAAAGTTGTGCAAAGACCTCCAGAAGTAGTTGTGCAAAGACCTCCAGAAGCAGTCCTTCCAATGTTCGGATCAGCCGGATTTTCCAGTGATTGTGTGAGGTAAAACTCACAATTTCTTTCTACCAGTATTTCTCTCTGTAACTGATTAACCCTTGAGGTATTCAAAGATGTATTCAGGATTTACTACTGCTTAATAATACAAACCCTCAGATCTTTTGCACCAGTTTTCCCACATTGGATTTTTCCAAGGACTTGTGTCCAAAAATAATTGTGTCCTGTGTGTGATTGATTTCTTGCTCAGTTTCCTTGTTTCGGAATCATATTTATTCAGTGCAGGCTTCTTCAGTAGTTACTTCAGTAATTAATTATGTAAATTTAATTTACTTAATAGGAGAAGTACACTCAGTTGATGCAGTAGGATTCCGTATATTTTCAGATATAGGAATTTTCACATGTTATCAGAGCATTTGATGTGAAACAGGAAGAGCATATCTGAATCTGAAGTGAAGGCTGAATTTTTGCAGCAGCAGCAGATCGAATCCCCAGAGAGTTGCGCAGATCTAGCCAGGAGGGTTGAAGTCTTGAGGTTGTCTCTCTCTAAGTGAGTTGACAGAGCGGTAGGACTTTCGGTTCAAGATTTTGCCG
Source organism: Pinus albicaulis (assembly GCA_034641835.2). Classification (NCBI taxonomy): domain Eukaryota; kingdom Viridiplantae; phylum Streptophyta; class Pinopsida; order Pinales; family Pinaceae; genus Pinus; species Pinus albicaulis. The sequence continues at coordinate 1,230,957,767 of CM076578.1, read as the reverse complement.
ATGCAGAGGGAGTTGCGCAGAGCCTTCACGTAGAACCAGTGGGACACAGTTTTTCTGCAGGTGGTTGCCTGGAAAAGAAGCGTCAGAAGAAAGAAAAAGCACATAGAGGGGAATTCTTCCTCGGTGAGTTCCTAGCCAAGGAATTCAACATTTTTCCAAGATCTGAGCAGCTGATCCGGGCAGCAAATCTACGAGCTTCAGAAGGAGTGCGTAAGCCTACCTAAGCTACCCGGAGGGGGAGAAAAAGGGAGAAGTTCGATAGCGTTCAGCTAAGATGGCAGCTCATGGTCTTCGAGATCAGGACCGATTGGAGGGTTCCTCCAACTATGTAATCTGGAAGGAAAGGATTCAGTTCCTTCTAGATGAATTCGATTTCAAGACATTCGTGGCGAATGTGGTTGTTATACCTACAAATCCAAATCACCTTAAGAAGTACAAGACCGATATGGCAAAGTGCAAGAGGCTAATCCTTGATGGTGTCAAGGATCACATAGTCTCACATTTAGCTAGCAAGAACACCGCCAAGGAGATGTGGGTAGCTTTGTCTTTGTTGTATGAAGGATCTTCTAAGCAGCAAAAGATGTAATTGGAGCAAAAGCTCTACATGATCCAGATGCAGAAGGGGGAGCGCATTGCTTGGTTCCTTTTGAAGCTTTAGGAGATTCGAGACCAGTTGCCAGCCGTGGGATCCACCCCAACTACAGAAACTATGGTGAGGCTGGCCCTTAATGCAGTCATCAAGGAGTGGCAAGTTTTTTTCCAGACCATTTTGGGTAGGGCTACGCTTCCTAGTTGGGAGCAAATGTGGGTAGCACTTCAGGAGGAAGAGCTGAGGAGAGATCTAGTCAAGTGCAAGCTTGACGGCAGCAGCAGTAGTAGATTGAAGACTTCGAAGGAGGAGGAGAATGCAACCCTCGCATCGAAAGGGCTGCAAGGTCAACAAAAACAAAAGAGAGATGTCTCGAAGGTGAAACGTGGTGAGATGGGCCACTTTGCATCAAAGTGTCATTTGAAGAAAAAGGACAAGGATGAGAAGCATGATCCGACAGTTGCAGCCGCAAAGATCGAGCAGTATCAGTTTGCTATGAGTGCCCATGCTTCTTTAGCTAAAAAGTGGAGTGACATAGAGTTGTAGTTCACCTTGAACTTCAGTTGGGCAGGATCATTGAGGAGCCCACCTCATGGATCATTACTTTACTATAGGAGCCCATAATCAATAGTAGCGGGATAGAGTTTCAGTGAGAGCTAAGGAGTGATGGAGATGACAGTGCAGTAGGTAACAACGCCAGCTTCTGAGCAGCATAGAGCAAAGCAGCAACAACGTAGCAGTAGCAGCGCAGTGCACAAGAGTGCAACGCAATGCAGATCAGTGATGCGCAGTGCAGAGCAACAACAGCGCAATGCATGAGAGGGACAACGCAGTAGTTACCAGCAATCGAAGTCTTCAGCACCAAGGTGCATCCACTGAACACTTGTTCAATTCTAGGTGAGTCCAATTGTTTCTCTCAGCAACTCAGTTGCACTGCAGATGCAGTGTTAGCAGTGGCAGTGTTAGCAGCATGGCAGAAGCAGCACTTGAGAGGGAGTTGTAGTACAGATGTAGCAGTGGCAGTGACAAAGTCATGGGCAGTAATACAGTGGCAGCGACAAAGTCATGGGCAGTAATACAGTGGCAGCAACAGCGCAGTGGTTGATGGACTTCAACAGCATAGAGGATGCTTCAGGGACAGAGCAGTATGCAGCAAGCATATTGTTAGAGCACCTTCTTCGCTAAGAGGGAGTGTTGATTTTGTAGCATCCGAAAGTGCTCTAAGCCCCAAATTTTGTGGAGAGGCTTAGACATGGGTATTCCAAAGAACCAATAAACCATTTGTGAAAATTCCACTCGGTTAATGTTTTATTAAAATAATTAATTATTTTAATGGAGACCCTAAGTCTAAACTTAGGAAAATTAAATAATTAAAAGGACATTAATAAAACAGAGTGAGAATAGCCCATCGGGGTTTGGTCTAGTGGCAAGCGAGCGTACTGTTAAGGCGTTCGTGCCGTGGTGCAGGTCACGAGTTCAAATCCCGTCTTACCCGAGGGGCTGTTGTGGCGGGCTCAGCAGTTCCTCCTAGGAGTATAGGGGTAGCCAGCGGGATTCGACCCCGTGTAACGCGAGTACGATACCGCTGCAGTTGCCGATTCTCCTAGTCACAAACACAACAGAAGAAAATAAAAAAATTTAAATTTAAATTTAAATTTAAAAATAAAAAAAATAAAAATAAAAAACAGAGTGAGAATAAACTAGAAAAGGCGGAGATCAAGTCATGTTATAATCTTAGCCATTGATTAGAGATCTAATCTCAGTTGTTGATTTCTCAACGAGAAGACTATAAAGGAAGGCTTGAGGATCATTTGGAAAGAGACACACAGAGTGAACCTTGAGATCGAATTCTTCTAACAGAGTAGTGCTCTGACGAAGATCAGATCTAAGTGATTCAGTGCAGTGAGGGGCAGAGTAGCATCTAAAGAGAAATATTTTCTCATCCGGAGAATCATTAGTAGAAAGAGGCAAGAAGACGTCCAGCAGAGCCAGTTGAGGTGACGTAAAGGATGCGCAGTGGTTCAGTGAGAGTCCAAAATTCAGCTGTCGGATCAAATCCAGAAGCCGGAAGTCGGGGTGTGAGATCGAGAGGCCCAGATATGTGATTCCGGGAGTCAGATCGATTTGTTGCTAGGGTGACGCAATCCTTAGAGGAGGTGACGCAGTACCTACACAGTGACTTCGCAAAGACTGCACAGAGACCTCCAGAGGCAGTCCTTCCAGTGTCCAGATCAATCAAATTTTCCAGTAATTGTGTGAGGTAAAACTCACAATTTCTTTCTGCCAGTATTCAGGATTTACTATTGCTTAATAATACAAACCCTCAGATCTGTTGTACCGATTTTCTCGCATTGGGTTTTTTCGAGGACTCGCGTTCAAAAATAATTGTGTCCTATGTGCGATTGATTTCTTGCTCAGTTTCCTTGTTCCAGAATCATATTTATTCAGTGTAGGCTACTTCAGTAGTTACTTCAATAATTCAGATCTGAATTAATTATGTAAATGTAATTTACTTAATAGGAGAAGTACACTCAGTTGATGCAGTAGGATTCCTTAGATTGTCAAATCTAGGAATTTTGACACCAAAGACTATCAAGTCTTTGCCCAGGGCATCCTGGGCAGTAAGAATTTGCCGAACTGGGTGTCAATGTGGGTTGCTCTTCAACAAGAAGAGATGAGGAGGGACTTACTCAAGTATCAACTTGAGGGCAGCAGTAGTAGTGGGAAGAAGTCGAAGGAGGAGGAGGAGGATAATCTGGCCCTTGCATCAAAGGGGCAACAAGAGCAGCGCAGGAGGAAGGACCTTTCCCAGATCAAATGCTTCTAGTGTGGTGATATGGTTCATTATGCCACACAATGTCCTCTAAAAAAGAGAGACAAAGACGAGAAGCATGATCCACAAGCAGCACCTGCCAGGGTCGATGAGGAGGATTTCACCATGAAATCTCATATACCTCCGAGAGGGAGGTGGGCTGACTTGGAGCTGTAGACCCAGAGAACTACAAAATGGGTAAGATCCTTGACGAGTCCACCTCTCAAATAAATACCTTGCTACGAGGGCCCAAATCAAATGTAGCAAGATGGATGAGTGCCAGTTGGTGCAGAGGAGTGCAGAAGTGATAGTGCAGTAGTTAGCATCGCCAGAACCTGAGCAGCACAGAGCAGAGTTGGCAGCAGTGCAGTGAGGCACAGCGCAGAGTCAACAACAACATAGCAGCTTCAGAGGGACAGCGCAAAGGCTAGCAGCAGTCAGATTTTCAATACCGAGATGCATCATACTAAATACTTGCTCAGTTTTTGGATGTTCTTCAGTTGTAGTAAGCAACCATATTGCAGTGCAGTAGCAATTGGCAGTGGCAGTGACAGTGTCAGTGTCAGCAGCATGGAAGCAAAATTTGTGAGGGAGTTGCAATACGGATGCAGTGTTGATAGTTGCAGTATCAGCAGCAGTACAGATTCAACATTTGCGCAAAGTTGGTGGGTAGGAGTGTCAGACATCAACAGCGCAGAGGGAGATGTTGTAGAATCAGAGCAGTACTCAGCAGGGTGTATTGCTAGAGCACATTCCTTGCTAAGAGGCATCAGATGTGCTCTAAGTCTCAAAATTTACAAGGAGGCTTAGACACATGTATTCCAAATAACCCAGAAATCGCTTTGGGAAATTCCACCTAGATTGTATTTTATTGAAAAATTTAATTATTTTAAAAGGACCCTAAGTCTAAACTTAGGAAAATAAAATAATTAAAGTGAATTAATAGAATATGGGTGTGAATGTTGTAGAAAAAGCAGATCAATTCAAAATTTAATCTTGGTCGTTGATTAGAGATTTAATATCGGTCGTTGAAGTTTCAACGAGAAGACTATAAGAAGGGATTGAAGGGTCATTTGGAAAACACACAAAACACCAAAGGATCAAGAGATCGCTTTCTTTAGTGAGCAGTGCTCAAGGAGAAACTTCGATCAAGAGATCTTTTACAAATAGGGGCAATAATTCTAGTTGGAAGGATTCCTGAGCTGGAGAGTGCATAGCAGAGGAGGTAGTATCAACCACAGAGGCAGCACAGAGGCCATGTAGACAGTGTGCAAAACCTAGAGGGGATTTGTATTTCTGTTGAGGAGGCAGCATTGGGTCAATGTCAAATCCCGGAGAGATTTTTCGGAGGCCGGAAAGCCCCAGTTTCCATCCAATAGAGAGACCATCGCAGAGACAAGAGGCAGCCATAGCTGTGATGCAGAGACTACACAGAGTAACGCAATCACTGCGCAAAGGCAGTGCAGGGCAGCCAGTTTTGGGTGTTGATTAGTGTCGAGTTCCCGTGGAGGAGTGAAGTTTGTCTCACAAGATTTTACTTGTCAGTTTCTTTGCATGATTTGACAAATTCGTCAATCATAGATTTGTAGTCATAATTTACTGCATAATATACAAACCGTCAGCTGCTACACCGGTTTTCTGCATTGGGTTTTTTTGAGCACATTAATCCAAAAACAACTGTGTCAGATGTGTATATGATTTCTTCTTGTTCATTTTTTGTTTCCGCACTTGTATTTTTCCGCAGTTTATTTAGTGAAGGTTGCAGTGTGTTTAATTCGATGTTCTCGTAGCAATAAACTGAATAATTAATTTATGAGTTAGAAGAATTAATACCAATAGCTACAATAGGATTCCCGATCTAGGAATTTTCACATTTCGGACCTATCTGAGGAAGAATCGCTGGCTAATCAGAGGCAGAAAAAGGAAGACAAAATTTCTAAGCCTATGTTGATTTGACCTGGACTTGATTCTGATTATTCTTATTTCTTATTTGATTGGAAAGAAGAAATTTGGTCCTTGTTGAATGGACAAATTTCTCTAAGAAAAGGTTGTTGGGTTTTTCCCCTGGTAATTTTCTCTTGTGTTTGGTTGTCTCTTCTTGTTCTTACTGACATTATTGTTCTACTGTTGAATATTGTCTATCGGTAATTTTTGAATAATGATTAGGATGTAAGATAGACTAATAATGAAATTATTGGAAATAATTACTAGTCTAGAAAATCCTTAAAAATAAACATTCAATCAAAACCATGGTTGAAGAGAAGCCTTGAAGGTGTAAGATCAAAGAGAAGTCAAGTTAGCCCAGGAAGCTAGAACGAAATTTGTGGAAGAGAAGTTGAGTTAGGGCTCTATAAAAAAGGAGGTCGAATATGGTTGGAAGAGGTTTGAAATACCTTAGAGGTTGAATATGGTTGCAGGAGGTCCCAAATGCCTCAGGAAGCCAAATATGGTTGTAGGAGATCGAATATATCCACAGAGGCCAAATATGTCCACAGAAGCCGAATATGATCACAGAGGCCTCAAACCTTTAGAAATAGGGCCGAGATGCCTTAGAAGTGATACTTGCTCGTAATTTACACGCATCATGATGTTTTTCACTTTGCACATCAATTGTAATATTCCTAATTAGCGATAGCTAATTGGAATATTCAACTTTGTATAGTTTTGTCGTTTATGGTTTGTAAATAAATAAAAAGTGAGAAAAGAAGGTCTAACTCACTTTAGTAGAATAAGACACCCGCCTAGTAGCACAACGTTGTGACTCAAGGGGGGTCAAGGGGGGCCACACACCACGTAGAGGAGGGAGCCTACATGCACTCTAGAAGCTTCTGTGCAGATAAGGATGAGAATGTGGAGGAGAGAGAGGCTACGTTGGGTTTTGGAGGGAAACCAATGATATAAGAGACGGAGGAGCCTCCTCATTTGGATCATTCTGGATTTGTTGATTTTGGAGTGAGACTTTGGTCTTCTTTCGCACGCTAGCTGTTTAGCCTGTCTGCAGCACTGTTTAGTGCACCGAGTGTCTCTGTGCGGAGATCTCACCCTTAGCCCCGGGGGACTTCGACTGCCCGCTCGGGCAAGGTTTGTTTTTCAGTATTTTGTGAGTCGTTTCATTGTTAGGTTTGTTGCGGAGCTGGAGCTTAGAGAGACTGTGCAGTCACTGGGAGATAGGACGCAATCCATTTTGGAGGAGCTTCGGATTGGTGTTTTTGTAGACGATTTCGCCAAGATTTCGAGCAGAGGGCCAACCTTTGCCCATCGGAGGATTTTGGCAGAGTTTGTGGCAGTATTTCAGCTGTTTCTATCCAGCTATTGCGCTGTCCCTTGGAGGCCAACGTAATTCACCGAGGAGGCAGTTTCTGGTGTTTTCGGGGGTTAGCCATTCTTGGAATGGTTTGTGGAGCTTGTCCGGAGGTTTGCCGATTTTCAGCTCATTCCGGCGAGGGGATCAGCCCCTAATCTTCAGTCGATTCAAGCAGTAGCAACTACACGGCATTTCTCCAGCAGCTGGGACGCAGTTCATAGAGCAACCATTTCCTATCTTTTCTGGGAGTGTTTTCTCACTTGCCTTGCGCAAGATCGTCTCTTGTACTTCATTACATTTCTCAGATTAATAAAATGGCTCAGCACTTTCTCTATATGTTTTCTGGTTGAGTTGTCATAGTTGTCGTTGTTGCCGTAGTTGTTGTATTCTCTTTCTATTTCTATTTTTGAGCACTATAGTTCTATACCACTTGGTGTGTTTCTCTTTCACTCCTAGACAGAGTCTGGAAAGGGCCAGGTAGCCTCCGGTTCTCGTCCTCTTTGGAGGCGACATATCTGGTAAATGCCCTCCCAGTCAATCTCTGGTTGGAGTTTGCCGTGTTTTAGAGATATCCTCGAAACGGGATATTACAGTGGTATCAGAGCATAGTTCTGGCTCAGCCTGTGGTCTATGACATCAAGAAAGAGACCGTACAGAGGTAGGAAGTATAGAGACCGTGAGCGTCCACCTACGAAGAGGAAGACTGTGCCCAGGTAGAAAACGCAGATCAGTTGAGAGAGCCTGTGAAGGACGCAAAGGAGGAAGAGGGTGTAGTAGATTTGAGGCAAGAAGCGCCGATGGCAGATGACATAGAGGCCAAACAGTTTGGAGAGGCACTCCTCAAGTCGATGCAAGATTTAGCCCGACAGATTGAGGTGACGAGCCAGAGGTTCACAGCTGTGGAGGCTCAGCAGCGTGAGACTCCACGAGTTGTCGAGGTCGGAGAGGGATCAGGTGCATCCCACCATTTGCCGGAGCAGGGTGCTGCTCAGCATGATACTCCTCAACCGACGGCTTCTTGTGCACCTACCCGCTCTACTATGCCCACTTTCTTGGGAGCTGATACAAGGGCAGAAGCCTAGTAGGAAGCAGAGCCCGGGCACTTAGATGAGTACTTTGCAGAGTATCAGTCCTACTGGCAGGAATTCAGGGATGCTCTCACATTCAGAGATTTTGTGCAGCTCCAGCGAAACAGTAGACCCCGCGACCATCATAGAGGGCACTGGCATTATCATGAGGGAGATTCCCACCGTGCCTCTAGTAGATTTCATTTGCCTACGTTTGATGGATCGTCAAACAGTTCGGCAAAGTCTTGGGTGGAGAAGCTGGACATCTATTTCCAGCTTAACCAGATGTCGGAGACGGAGGCCATCAAGGTGGCAACGTTACATTTGGATGGTGAGGCCCAGGACTAGTGGTTCCATGGGATGGTGACACTCGGGGATTCCACAGTGACGACCTATGCCGAGTTTACCAGGAGATTGATAAAGCGTTTTGACCGGAGGGATCCGGAACAGCATTTTGTTGAGCTGACGAAGCTCAAACAGAGAGGGAGCCCAGAGACATACATTGCAGAGTTCTTGAGGGTTTCGGTGATGGTGCCAGATCTATCCGCGACTCAGATGATCTATATGTTTGTGGAGGGATTGGCAGAGCCACTTCGAGGTCTAGTCAGATCCACTAGACCAGCTACACTCCAGGATGCTATCATAAGGACCAGGGATTTGCAGGATGCATTACCTAGGACGCAGACATCTTACCCCCAGAGACAGGGTTTCCAGCCCAAGGGGAAGGATGTGAAGAGTCCTCCTCCAAAGGGGAATCCAGGACGGGCACAGGTAGATGATGAGGCCAGGAGGGAGTTAAGGAAGAAGCGGCTATGCCTCACATGTCGGGAGCCGTGGGCACCAAGGCATAGGTGTGCTGCTGGCAAAGCACACTTAATTGAGTTCTTCTCCGATGACAGCAGAGAAGAGGATGAGGAGGATGATGAGGAGGCAGGAGATAGTCAGATGACACAGGATCAGTTGCCGCCTCCACCTCCAGGGACAAGAGATGCAACCTTTGCACCCACAGGAGGGGCCCTTGTAGCTTTGCGAGGAGTTCCTAAGTATTCGACGCTGCGCGTACGTGGGACAGTACGTGGCCAGCGAGTATCAGTCTTGGTTGACAGTGGGGCAACCCACAACTTCATTGATGCACAGATGGTCGAACGGAGGGGCATACCGACCGAGAGTTTTGACGGGTTTTCAGTCTTGGTCCCAGGAGCCCAGACGATGCAGTGTGCCCAGTATGTCCTAGAGTTAGCAGTGACGATGGGTACTTACACCATGACTGATCACTTTTTCATGGTCAACATACCAGATACCAATGTGGTACTGGGTGTTCAGTGGCTGATTACGCTGGGGAAGGTCACCACGGATTGGGAGGCCTTAGAGATGGAGTGGGATGACAAGAAGACCAGGAAGCATGAGAAGATCCGCGGGATGCACACTTACCCACCTCAAACAGTTTCGGCACACCGGATGGAGGCAGACTTCCGGAAGGGAAACGTAGAGCGGGTGGTTGAGTTGCAGGCATCAGAGGCAGAGACCACCGGTCAAGCAGTTCATCCAGAGATACAGGCTATCCTTGACAGACATGAGGTAGTGTTTGGGGCTATACCACCAGGTCGGCCACCAGATAGAGGGTTTGAGCATACCATCGAGCTGGAGCAGGGTATCCAGGCGGTGATCACTACACCCTATAGGCATCCCAAAGCCTATCGGGATGAGATAGAGCAGGCCATCCAGGAGTTGTTGGCTCTTGGACACATCAAACCGAGCACGAGTCCGTTTGCTTCTTCAGTAGTGCTGGTGAAGAAGAAGGACGGCACTTTGAGGATGTGCATTGACTACAAGGCCCTGAACAAGAAGACTCTGAAGAATAGGTACCCTATACCCAGGATCGATGAGCTGATGGATGAGTTGAGAGGAGCTAAGTTCTTCTCAAAGATTGATTTGAGATCAGGGTACCATCAGATTCGCGTGAGGGAACAGGATATTCCCAAGACCGCTTTCAGGTGTCATTATGGGCACTTTGAGTTTCTGGTTATGCCTTTTGGGTTGACCAATGCGCCAGCTACTTTTCAGTCTTGCATGAACCATATCTTCCGCAGTCATCTGAGGAAGTTTGTATTAGTTTTCTTTGACGACATACTCATATATAGCAGGACGTGGGAGGAGTATCTCCAGCATATAGAGGCAGTGCTACGCATCTTGGAAGAGCAACAGTTCTATGCTAAGCTCTCCAAGTGTGAGTTTGGGATGACAGAGATGTTGTATTTGGGTCACATCATTGGAGTGAGGGTCCACAAGAAGATTAGAGCCATCAGAGATCGGCCGGAGCCGAAGAATGTGACGGAACTTCGTGGGTTCATTGGGATATGTGCCTATTACAAGAAGTTCGTCAAAGGGTTCTCACAGCTTGCTGCACCCCTTGCAGATTTGACGAAGAAAGGGGCATTCGATTGGACAGACACAGTGCAACAAGCCTTTGATAGGCTTAAGGAGGTGATGAGTAGCTGCCCAGTGCTTGTGTTGCCGGATTTTACGCAGCCATTTGTCTTGAAGTGTGATGCGTCGGGAGAGGGGATCGGCACAGTATTGATGCAGGGGGGACACCCTATAGCTTTTGAGAGCCGAAAAGTCCTTCCGCATGAGAGGTTGTATCCTATTTACGACAAGGAGATGTTGGCCATCATGCATGCATTGGCCAAATTCCGGCAGTATCTGGTAGGGAACAGATTCAAGGTGAGGACTGACCACAATAGCCTCAGTTTCTTTTTGGAGCAGAAGCAACTACAGGAGAGGCAGCAGAAGTGGATCAGTAGGATCCAAGCATATGACTTTGACATTGAATATGTCAAGGGTAAGAATAACGTGGTAGCAGATGCCCTTTCACGTAGACCAGCCACGATATCTCTTATGAGCTTGGATGCAGATTGGAGGGCTCGACTTTTAGTTGAGTACTCCAAAGATAGGTTTGCATGTGAGGTGCTGGACGGACAGGTGGCGAATGACCGGTACAAGGTGGTCGATGAGATCATCTATTACAGGGACAGGATCTTCTTGACTGAGGGATCTCAGCTTAAGAAGAAGATACTCTAGGCATCACATGACTCTCCATTGGCGGGCCATCAGGGGTTTACCAAAACCTACAGGGCCATTAGAGAGAGGTTCTCATGGAAGGGCCTCAAGGAGGACGTACTCCAGCACATCACGGAGTGTCATGTTTGTCAGAGGAACAAAGGGGAGATGAACCATCCCACAGGACTGTCGCAGCCTCTTCCCATTCCAGAGGGGAAATGGGAGAGCATATCAATGGACTTCATCACAGGGTTGCCCATGGTGCAGGGCAAGGATTGTATCTTTGTCGTCGTTGATCGACTGACAAAGTATGCGCACTTTTTCGCCATATCCGCGCACTACACAGCAGCACAGGTGGCCGAGCTGTTCTTCCGGGAGGTTTTCAGGTTGCATGGTCTTCCTAAGACCATCATCAGTGACAGGGACAACCGCTTCATGGGCAGATTTTGGCAGGAGCTTTTCCGATTAGTGGGGACGGAGTTGACACCGAGTACCAGTTACCACCCACAGACAGATGGACAGACAGAGATAGTTAATAAGTGGCTAGAGGGCTACTTGCGTAACTATGTTAGTGGGCAGCAACGAGCATGGTTGAGATGGTTGCATTTGGAGGAGTACTGCTCCAACTCGACACATCACATGTCTATTGGTATGTCACCATTTTATGCTTTGTATGGATACCATCCTTTATCATTTGCTGATGTGATGTTCGGTGCGAGTAAGGCTCCTAGAGCCAAGATGTTGATCCAAGAGAGTCAGGATATCCTTCGAGCTCTCAAGGACAACATGGCTACAGCACATAACCAGCAGAAGTTGTATGCCGACAGAGGTCGGGTGGAGCGACAGTTTGAGGTAGGGGACTTGGTCTACCTACGCTTACAGCCATACCGACAGTCATCGCTGAAGCAGAAGGGAGCTGAGAAGCTCAAGCCGCGTTTCTACGGGCCATACAGGGTGATACACAAGATCGGGAGGTTGCATATGAGTTGGAGCTGCCCCAAGGCAGCAAGATCCACAACATTTTCCATGTATCATGCCTGAAGAAGGCACTGGGACAGCAGGTGACAGTGACAGAGGAGCTGCCGCCGACAGATGATGAGGGGCACTTGGTGTTGTAGCCAGAGGCCATTATTGATACCAGGGAGAGGCTACAGAGTAGGACGGTCCGAGAATTCTTGGTGCGGTGGAAGAATTTGCCGAATGAGGATGCCACTTGGGAAAGCGAAAAGATTCTACAACATCCATCACTTCAGTTGCTTGAGGGCAAGCAACATTTTGTCGAGGGGGGGGGACTATAATATTCCTAATTAGCGATAGCTAATTGGATTATTCGACTTTGTATAGTTTTGTCGTTTATGGTTTGTAAATAAATAAAAAGTGAGAAAAGAGGGTCTAACTCACTTTAGTAGAATAAGACACCCGCCTAGTAGCACAACGTTGTGACTCAAGGGGGGTCAAGGGGGTCCACACACCACGTAGAGGAGGGAGCCTACATGCACTCTAGAAGCTTCTTGGCAGATAAGGATGAGGATGTGGAGGAGAGAGAGGCTACGTTGGGTTTTGGAGGGAAACCAATGCTATAAGAGATGGAGGAGCCTCCTCATTTGGATCATTCTGGATTTGTTGATATTGGAGTGAGACTTTGGTCTTCTTTCGCACACTAGCTGTTTAGCCTGTCTGCAGCACTGTTTAGTGCACCGAGTGTCTCTGTGCGGAGATCTCACCCTTAGCCCCAGGGGACTTCGAGTGCCTGCTCGGGCAAGGTTTGTTTTTCAGTATTTTGTGAGTCGTTTCGTTGTTTGGGTTTGTTGCGGAGCTAGAGTTTAGAGAGACTGCGCAGTCACTGGGAGAGAGGACGCAGTCCATTTTGGAGGAGCTTCGGATTGGTGTTTCTGCAAACAATTTCGCCAAGATTTCGAGCAGAGGGCCAGCCTTTGCCCATCGGAGGTTTTTGGCGGAGTTTGTGGCAGTATTTTAGCTGTTTCTATCCAGCTATTGCGCTGTCCCTTGGAGGCCAGCGTAATTCACCGGGGAGGCAGTTTCTGGTGTTTTCGGGGGTTGGCCATTCTTGGAATGGTTTGTGGAGCTTGTCCGGATTGTTGAGGAGAGGAGGTTTGCCGCTTTTCAGCTCATTCCGGCGAGGGGATCAGCCCTTAATCTTCAATCGATTCCAGCAATAGCAGCTACACGGCATCTCTCCAGCAGCTGGGACGCAGTTCATAGAGCAGCCATTTCCTATCTTTTCTGGGAGTGTTTTCTCACTTGCCTTGCGCAAGATCGTCTCTTGTACTTCATTACATTTCTCATATTAATAAAATGGCTCAGCACTTTCTCTATATGTTTTCTGGTTGAATTGTCGTAATTGTCGTTGTTGTCGTAGTTGCTGTATTCTCTTTCTATTTCTATTTTTGAGCACTATAGTTCTATACCATTTGGCGTGTTTCTCTTTCACTCCTAGACAGAGTCTAGAAAGGGCCAGGTAGCCTTCAGTTCTCGTCCTCTTTGGAGGCGACATATCCGGTAAATGCCCTCCTAGTCAATCTCTGGTTGGGATATCCCCGAAACGGGATATTACATCAATCTAAGATGATCGAATGATTACATGATGAGATATGGCTATTGTACACAAGTGCCTCAATGATTTGAGGTTCATACATATACAGATTGCATTTTGGCATAGTTGGCATCACTCTTGGAGAGTGATTTTTATGTAGACTACGTCTTCACATGGTAGATTGGCACATATATCTATTGAGGAACGTACTGAAGCTCCATATGCAAAAAATATTGGTCATATATTCTCTCAAGAGAACTGTATATTCCCAATTAGCAAACAGCTAATTGGAATATCCATTTTTGATTAAATTTTGTTTTTCCTAAGTTTAACAAGAAATAAAGCGATGAGGGGACCCGTGAATAAAACATTAGAATAAAAGCACTTTCCTAAAGTCATTAGGCAAATTAATTAAAAGATGAAGTGGGTCCCATGAGGCCAAGTGACAGTGCAGGAGAGGAGGCACTTAGGATAGCACAATGGCAGCGTGGGGCCAAGTAGCACAGTGGCAGCGTGGGAGAGGCAGCGTAACATAGCAAGGGATATCGTGGCACAAAGGAACAGCGCAGCATAGTTGGGCCCAAGGAAGTTTATGGGTTCACAAGCATAAAAGGAGAAGAAGGAAACCTTTCTCATTCATTCTTGCATCTTATGATTTTCTGTCTGTCAAGACTAGAGGCGCTCAAACTATTTAGCTGGGTCTGCAGTGTTGTTTAGCACAAGGGTGCCTCCGAGCAGAGATCTCAACATCGTCCTCGGGGGACTTCGAGTGCTCTCTCAGGAGAGGAGCCATCCCATCAATTTTTGGGGAGCAGCATCACCATTTAAGCCTTAGGATTACGCAGTCACTTCCAAGGGCAGCGCAGTCTTCCAGGGAGATTACGCAGTCATAGAGGAGAGTAGCATCTGGGGAGGAAAACTTCATGAGATTTCAGCCCGAGAGCTTATGAGGGGATCAACCCTTCCATAGCTGATTTTTTCAGAGAGTTGGAGGCCTTTCTTTCAGTGTTTTCATCATAGAGGCCAGCATACCCAGCAAGAGAGCGTAGCCATCCTTAGAGGGTGAAATTTTGAGGTCAGCCTTTCCGGAATTCCTTCGCGGGTTATTCTGGGTTTTTGGAGGAGAAGTCAGTGTCTGAGTTTCAGCATTTTCCGAGCAGCAGAGCAGCCCCATTTTGCAGTGCCTTTTAAGCCAACAACAATATTTTCCAACAGGACTGTGCAAAGGAGGAGCAGCGCAGAGCAGAGCTTGAGCAAAGATTATGATAGAGGAGGAGAGATCATTTCAACTTGTCTTGAGCAAGCCAAGGTGCTATCATTCTGAGCACACTTTGTACATGTTCCTCATTTTAGATATTTAATAGAATGGCTGAGTTGTTATGGTTTATGTGCAGTGTTTTTTATGTTTGTTTCTATATGTTGTAGTTTTTGTTTATGTTGCTTTGTATCGCTGTTTATTTCCTATTCGGAATATTACAGTGATATCAGAGCTCATAAGCTTGGCTCAGCTTCTGGAGCAATCAGTCTATGATACCCGAAGATAGAGAGTTCAATCACTTACCAGAAGCAGAGGTACAGGGACAAAGAGCGTAGGCTCGAAATCACACCAGCAAAAGAGGACCTCATTCCGGAGGAAGAAGACAAAGGGAAGGCACCAATGGCAGATGAGATGGATGACGGGAAGGAGTTTGGTAACCTCCTTTTGAAATCTGTACAAGAGCTTTCCAAGAGGATAGAGGAAATGGGGCAAAAGATTGCCGAAGAAAATAGACAGCATGAGATTCCCTAGGAGTTTCACAGTAAAGAAGGATCCAGTACTTCTCACCATATTTTGGAGCAGAATGTTGCGCAGCAGCTGGTGCTACACACTCCCCCACGTTCCACTATGCCCACGTTTCTAACCCCAGGAGCAGGAATGAGAGGACCCCAGGAGTTGGAGGTGGCTCATTATCAAGACTATTTTACAAAGTATCAGTCCCTCTCCTCCATGACTTTTTCCAGCTAAAGAACAACAGTCGACCACAAAACCAGAATAGAGGAGGATACACGTAGGGGAATGACCTGCAACGTACCATGGACAATTTTTTCTTGCCTACCTTTGATGGATCGTCGAAGTGTTCGGCTAAGGCTTGGGTAGAAAAGTTGGACATCTATTTTCAACTGAAACAGATGACAGAGGTAGAGATTATCAAGGTGGCAGCGCTGCACCTTGAGGGGGTAGCCCACGACTGGTGGTTCCACGAGATGTCCACGTTGGGTCACGCAGGAGTGACAACATATGCAGAGTTCACTCAGAGGTTGGTGGAGAGATTTGA
The DNA here is from genome assembly GCA_034641835.2 of Pinus albicaulis. Lineage (NCBI taxonomy): Eukaryota > Viridiplantae > Streptophyta > Pinopsida > Pinales > Pinaceae > Pinus > Pinus albicaulis. The sequence goes on along the minus strand of CM076578.1, from coordinate 1,230,942,066 downwards.
CCGAAAGGACCCAGAGGAGCAATTTGTTGAGTCGACTAAGCTCAAACAGTCCGGGAGCACGGAGGCTTACATTTCTGAGTTCTTGATACTCTCAGTGATGGTGCCAGATTTGTCATTGGCGAGGAGGAATTATATGTTTATTGACGGGTTGGCAGAACCATTGCGTGGACTAGTCAAATCCACTACGCCAACTACGTTACAAGATGTAGTGGGGAGGACTAGGGACTTGCGGGATGCCCTGCCAAGGACGAGAGCTCCTTTTCCACCAAAACCAGTGTTCCAGCAGAAGGGAAAGGACACGAGAGCTCCACCCCCGAGGGGGAACCAGGGCCGAGGGCCATTGGATGATGATACCCGAAGAGACTTGAGACGGAGGAAGCTATCTTCACTTGCCAAGAGCCATGGGCACCGAGTCATCGTTGTGTCGTAGGGAAGGCACATTATATTGAGGTCTTCTCTAATAGTGAGGGAGAAGAAGAGGCATATGACGAGTTGGAGGGAGCTGCCAGCGCTGGTGCACCAGGAGGAGATCATCCACCACCACCTCCCCCAGCAGCAGCAGGAGCAACGTTTGCACCCACCGGAGGAGTCCTTGGGTCTTTACAAGGAGTTCCCAAGTATTTGACGCTGAGAGTCCGAGGCACAGTTCAGGGACAACGTGTTTCAGTGTTCGTGGACAGCGGGGCTACACATAACCTCATTGATGCTCAACTAGTGCAGCGGAGAGGCATACCTACAAAGAGTTTTGATGGGTTCTCCGTGTTGGTTCCAGGTGCCAAGACCATGCAGTGCATGAGAAATGTTCCAGCATTAGCAGTGACCATGGGGGCATACACCATGACAGGTCACTTCTTTGTGGTCGACATCACAGATACCAATGTGGCATTAGGTGTGCAGTGTCTTATCACGCTTGGTAAGGTCACTACAGCTTCGGAAACATTGGAGATGGAGTGGATGGACAAGAAGAGCGGGAATCATGTGATGATCAGGGGCATGTACACATACCCTCCACAGACAATCTCAGCACACCGGATGGAGGCAAATTTCTGGAAGGGAGATGTAGAGTGGGCAGTGGAGTTGTGTATTTCAGAGGCAGGAGTGACAGGGCAGCCAGTGTATCCCAATGTACAGTCTATATTGGACTATTACGCTATGGTATTTGGGAACATACCACCAGGGCAACCACCAGATAGGGATTTTGAGCATACTATTGAGCTGGAGCAGGGGATCCATGCAGTTACCACCCCTTATAGGCACCCCAAAGCTTATAGGGATGAGATTGAGCGGGCCATACATGAGCTCTCGGCGTTGGGGCACATCAGGCCCAGTATTAGTCCCTTTGCTTATTTCGTGGTCTTGGTGAAGAAGAAGGATGGCACATTGCGAATGTGCATCGATTACAGGGCGCTCAACAAGAAAACCATGAAGAACCGTTACCCCATTCCCAGGATTGACGAGATGATGGATGAGTTGAGGGGAGCGAAGTTTTTCTTGAAGATAGATCTGAGGTCGAGATACCATCAGATCAAGGTGAGGGATCAGGATGTCCCCAAGACTGCGTTCAGATGCCATTATGGCCACTTTGAGTTTTTGGTGATGCCCTTTGGGTTGACCAATGCTCCAGCCACATTCCAGTCTTGTATGAACCACATTTTCCGTGGTCAGCTGAGGAAGTTTGTGTCGATATTCTTCGATGGCATTCTCATCTATAACCGCACATGGGAGGAGCACTTGCAGCATATTGAGGTTGTACTGCGTATTTTGGAGAAGCAACGTTTCTACACTAAGCTATCCAAATGTGAGTTTGGGCTTACAGAGATGCTCTACATGGGGCATATCATCGGAGTAGATGGGGTAAGAGTCCATGAAGAGAAGATCTGGGCCATCCAGGACTAGCCGGCACAAAAGAATGTGACAGAACTTCGGGGGTTTGTAGGCATCTGCACCTACTGCCGGAATTTTGTCAATGGTTTTTCACAGCTTGCAGCATCCCTCACAGACCTCACCAAGAAGGGGGCTTTTGGATGGACTGATGTTGCACGAGGGCCTTTGACAAGCTCAAGGAGGTGATGAGAAGTTGTCCAGTGTTGGCATTGTCGAATTTCACGTAGCCCTTTATGCTGGAGTATGATGCTTCAGGAGAGGTGGTAGGAACAGTTTTGATGTAGGGAGGCCATCCTATTGCTTTCGAGAGTCGAAATTTGCTGCCGCATGAGAGACTCTACCCGATATATGACAAAGAGATGCTGGCCATCATGCATCCATCATGCATGTATTAGCTAAGTTTCAACAGTACCTGGTGGGTAACAGATTTCAGGTGAGGACTGGCCACAACAGTCTCCCGTTTTTCTTGAGCAAAAACAATTGCAAGAGAGGCAGCAGAAGTGGGTCAGCAAAATCCAGGCCTATGACTTCAACATTGAGTATGTCAATGGGAAGAACAATGTGGTGGCGAATGCCTTGTCACGGAGGCCAGCAACACTGTCCTTGATGAGCCTTGGCGCAGATTGGAGAGCCTAGTTGTTGGTGGAGTGTTCGAAGGACCGTTTTGCTTGTGAGGTGTTGGATGGACAGGTGACAGATGACAAGTTCCAAGTGATGGATGAGGTCATCTACTGCTGGTAGAGGATTTATCTGGCAAGTAGCTCCCAACTCGGAGAGAAGATCTTGCGTGCAACCCATGACTCACCACTCTCAGGTCATCAGGGGTTCACCAAGACTTACAAGGCCATTCAGGAGAGGCTCTCATGGAGAGGCCTCAAGGAGTACGTACTCCGTCATGTCAAGGAGTGCGAGGTTTGCAAGAGGAACAAAGGGGAGTTGAGTCATTCCGCAGGTTTGCTACAGCCGCTCCCCATTCCGGAGGGGAAATGGGAGAGCATCTCCATGGATTTCATCTCAGGGTTGCCCATGGTGTGGGGCAAGGACTGCATCTTTGTAGTTGTGGATTGATTGACAAAGTATGCACATTTTTTCGCCATCTCCGCATGGTACACAGCTTCACAGGTAGCCGAGTTGTTCTTCAGGGATGTTTTTAGGCTCCATGGTCTCCCAAAGACCATAGTCAGTGATAGGGACAGTTGGTTCATGGGCAGATTTTGGCAGGAGTTGTTCCGTTTGGTGGGTACCAAGTTGACACCCAGTACCATTTATCACCCACAGACGAATGGACAGACAGAGATAGTGAACAAGTGGCTGGAGGGCTATTTGCGAAACTATGTCTTGGGGCAACAAAAGGCATGGCTGCACTGGCTCCACTTGGGGGAATACTGCTACAACACGACATTCCATATGTCGATTGGTATGTCTCCATTTTATGCTTTGTATGGATATCATGCTCTGACTTTTGTTGATGTTATGTTTGGAGCAAGCAAGCCCCCACGGGCCAAAGATTGGATCCAAGAGAGCCAAGACATCCTCAGGGCTCTTAAGGATAGCTTGGCCACAACACAGAACCAACAGAAGATGTATGCAGACAGAGGTCGCATAGAGAGACAATTTGAGGTAGATGACTTGGTCTACCTCCACCTTCAGCCATACAAACAATCCACGTTTAAGTAGAAGGGGGCAGAGAAGCTCAAACCTCACTTCTATGGGCCTTACATGGTGATTAGACGAGTTGGTGAGGTAGCATATGAGCTAGAGCTACCAACAGGGAGCCGAATCCATAACATCTTCCATGTCTCATGCTTGAAAAACATTTTGGGACAGCAAGTGACTGCCACTATGGAGCTTTCGCCTACAGATGATGAAGGGCATTTGGTGTTGCAACCAAAAGCCATTCTAGACACTCGGGAGAGGCAGCTGAGGAGCAAGACAGTCAAGGAATATCTGATTAGGTGGAGGAACCTTCCAGATGAGGATGCCACTTGGGAGGGGGAGAAGATCCTGCAACATCCATCCTTGTAGTTGCTTGAGGACAAGCAACATTTTGGGGGGGAGGACTATAATATAAAGGGGTGAGCGGACCCATGAATAAAACATTAGGATAAAAGCACTTTCCTAAAGTCATTGGGCAGATTAAATAAAAGATGAAGTGGGGCCCATGAGGCCAAGTGACAGCACAAGAGAGGAGGCACTTAGGACAATGCAATGGCAGCGTGGGAGAGGCAGCGCAGCGTAGTAAGGGACATCGTGGCATAGGATAGCGCAACATAGGTGAGCCCAAGGGAGTTTAGGGGTTCACAAGCATAAAAGGAGAAGAAGGCAGCCTTTCTCATTCATTCTTGCATCTTATGATTGTTTGTCTGTCAAGACTAGAGGTGCTCAAGCTATTTAGCTGGGTCTGCAGTGTTGTTTAGCACAAGGGTGCCTCCGAGCAGAGATCCCAACATCGTCCTCGGGGGACTTCGAGTGCTCTCTCAGGAGAGGAGCCATCCCATCAGTTTTGGGGGAGTAGCATCACCATTTCAGCCTTAGGATTACGCAGTCACTTCCTGGGGCAACGCAGTCTTTCAAGGAGATTACGCAGTCATAGAGGAGAGCAGCGTCCAGGGAGGAGAACTTCATGAGAATTCAGCCTGGGAGATTGTGAGGGGACCAACCCTTCCATAGCTGAGTTTTTCAGAGTTGGAAGCCTTTCTTTCAATGGTTTCATCATAGAGGCTAGCGTACCCAACAGGAGAGTGTAGCCATCCCTAGAGGGTGAAATTCTGAGGTCAGCCTTTCTGGAATTCCTTCGCAGGTTATTCTGGGTTTTTGGAGAAGAAGCCAGTGTCCAAGTTTCAGCATTTTCTGAGCAGCAAAGTAGCCCCATCTTGCAATCCTTTTTCAGCCAGCATCAGTATTTTCCAGCAGGACTGCGTCAAGGAGCAACGCAAAGCAAAGCTTGAGCAGAGATTCTGATAGAGGAGAGATCATTTCAGCCTATCTTGAGCAGGCCAAGGTGCTATAATTCTTAGCACACTTTGTACATGTTCCTCATTCCAGATATTTAATAAAATGGCTGAGTTGTTCTAGTTTATGTGTAGTGTTTTTTATGTGTGTTTCTATATCTTGTAGGATTTTTTTTTGTTGCTTTGTATTGCTATTTATTTCCTATTCAAAATATTACAGAACATTGGTCAAAGTCTAGTTAAAGAATGAATTATGACTTATATTCCATCCAAGGATCGTGTTGGGACTTGGAAAAGTAATGAAATGCAGAACGCAAAGACAATGAATTGGAGGACATATTGTCTTTACTACAGTCATTGATATGATTCATGTAAACTCAGAAATCTCAAAAATAAGACCATATTCAATGGATCTACTATATTCATAAACATAATTCCTTTGTTGATCAAAACATATATAATCTCATTTAAGAAGGAAAATGAGAGCTACTTGATGTTCTATACAAAGAAGAAGATACCCAATTCCACTAAGACTTATTTTTGATATCTTACAACATGAATCCAAGGATGATGCAATGATTTGACATACAAGTACATAGATGTGGTCTATCCCAAAAACTTAAGAGTGTTTGATTTCTAAGTATATGTTCAAGCTAAAAGAAAGTATGACAAAACTAGGAACTTAAATTTGTGAATAGGCTAAAGATGCTATATAGAGCGAGATCTAACTTCTTTTAATTAATGACTCTATGAACTTTATGGCTGGGAATGTCTATTATCTATGAAAATATTGATCAAGTATGATCCATGTCAAAGAAGAGTATTGTCAAGCATACTATGAAGGCATTGATCTTTCAGTCTTGGATTTATATTTGAATGAGTTTAAATGGTGTTGATATGAGAGCAATCACTAAATACGCTCTTAATGTCACTGTTGAGCTTGATCAAGGTTTGACAAAGAATGTGAATGACGAGATTGATAATAGGAAGGCTCTCACAAGGATCATGCAAGAAAATGATTAACGTTGTTGCTTAGGGTTTGAAAAGTCCTTATCATAGCAAGATTGTTTGGAGATTCTATTGAGTAAAGGGTCGAAATACATTGTTTGCTACCATGTTGAGCACTATTTTAAATGACACTTGAACACTGATCTCCCAAGACTGTTGCTAATTGTTCTTGCTCTATTGTTGTTATTGTCATAAGCATTATTATAATGTTGTCAGTATGAGATGATTGGATAGAATGGTTTGATGAGCAACCCTAGGGTTTATGGATAAAACCCTAGAGCGGGACCTAGATTGATGTCTCTGCTACATGAAGAAACCCTTGCAAGAAAGGAAAGCAACATATTGATGATGAAAAGGATGAAGAGTTTTGCAAATGGATGATTTCTACAAGATGAAGGATCAAGAGGGAGCTGACAAATTCCCCTCTATTCTCAAAATATAAGTATCTTATCTCTCTTCCTTGATTACTATTGTTGATGTTTTACTATTACTAAGCCTCTTGTCTTTATTTCTTTTGTTGGGTTGTAAACGTTCTTGGGTTGTAAACGTTCTTCCATGGCCTCCTAGTAAGGATTGAAGGTACATTGTGTGGGTTGGCAAGGCTCTAGCAGAAGATGGAAGTATTGGAAGAACAAAGCAAAGTATATGATAAGAGGATTCTCCCTGAAAGGATTCATGTTTAAGAAGGACAAATTGCACTAATATCTGGAATCATGTCGAAAGGGCTCCTTGTTCAGGCAAGCCAATAGATTTGAAGGGTTCACATGGCAGAGAGGGCAGCACTAGCAGAAAAATTTTCTTTTGTGATAGAGGGAGCAGTCATCGATCTCTAAGATTGAGATGAAGGATCATGGTTGGACATATTACTTCTTGGGACTAGAAGTGTGGCAAAAAAACAAATGAGATCTCCCTTGGGAAAAAGGATGGTATATTTGGGATGGTAAACAACAAGTCCATGGCCATTCTCATGGTGTTCAATCTAATGAAGCAAAGTGGTTAACGTGGCAGCCTGGATTGTCTCAACAAGATTTGTTTCAACATTAGAATGATTGGAAAGCAGTTGTAGTGATGAATACAAGCTAGTAAATTTATGGTTGAGCTAAGGCATGTGGCACAACATGTATTGAGATACTACATATGTTTCTTATGATAAAATACAGCTGCTAGAATATACAAATTCAAAATGGTCAACATCTATTGCAGTTTGTTTTGCAAATTGTGATGCAGGGTAGCTTCAGGATTGTTTGATCAAGTGTGGCACGACAGGTCATAACACGTGGTACAAAAGGAGCAATAAGTCTCCTATGTATTTCAATGGTCGAGCTGGTTAAAGCCTCTATCCCTAGATGAAGTTGGTGTTTCTAGGACAAGCTTGGAGAAATTGAGAATGTCTTCCTTGGTGAAAGGAAGCGTTGAGGCTGCAGCATCTATGAGCCTAGATTGCTCCCTTGGTCATGGGGTTTGACGCGGAAGCCATGGAGTTTGGCTGGGAGATTGGCTCTATGAGTATTGAGGCCTGGAATACTCCCTTTGGTCATGGGTACGACCAGGAGACCATTGGTTATGGTTGGGGAGATTGACTCTATTGGCATCAAGATCAAGATTCCTCCCTTAGGTCATGGGGTTTGATCGGGAGACCATATGGTCGGGGAGATTGTGCTTGGTCAATAAAAATTCATTCACAGTTTGGGAGTTACTCAACCTGGCCTGAGAAAACAAACAAACTTTGATTTTTTTTCCTCAAGATGAAATGAGCCGAAGTTTCATCATCAGACCTACAATCACTCCCCGGGGCTTACTTTACGATCTCAATAAGCAAAGTACAGAATACATTTCAACAAGTACTCTGTAATAACATACGTTATTAAGCAAAATGGTATAGCAGCCAGACGGTAGATAAATAAAAGGTTGTAGATACAGTGTATCCTACCTGAACATACTGTTTAAAACCGCTAGGGCCCTTCTGCAGTAAAAGCTCGGCCCAATCGCCTGTAGCCACAGTCACTTTGTGCTTGTGTGCCATTTCTGTGATCTCTTTAATGAATGTTTTAGGCATCAAACTGCAAGTCCCTCCTGCAAACTTCAAGCCATCAACAAATTGCCCCATTGCTTCGAGAATGTCCTATAAGTCAGAGCACAAATTACACAAAGAACTTAGTAAAAATCTCCATTAAAGAAAGCAGCTTAAACTGCTGCCATGGAAAATTTACCCTGATCTGCTGTTTCTAATAAGAAAATCCAGTTCTTGAAACCCCACAAGTTATACATATGCAAAGGTCTCGGGTTTGAGACACTGTAATACACAGGGAGAAAGGCGAAGTAAACAATGCAAACCTCGAGGCGGGTAGGGTCCGTGAAAGAATAACTAGGGGCTCTGATATCTGTGAGTCCATAATGGCGAGGCTTCTCTGGCCTCTCTTCATCTTCGTCTTCGAAGAAACGATTTCTTGCCAACCATGCCATCCTCGATTCGAGTTTTCAAACTGGAATATACAAATGCTCCAGATATTCTCAGATGAAATCGAAAACTGGAAATCTATTCCCATTCATAGGGGCAGTCGCTATAGAGGTGATGTTAATTATTTGAGATGGTAGGGAGAGTCTGGTGGCTTCCAGAAACGCCCATGTAAGATGTTCTGATCTTTGTCATCCTTGACCACGTGTCATCTTAATCTTTATCAAAAAAAGCTGTGGGCTTTTTCCGATTGGGTTTTTCTTTGAATCCGACGGTTCAAGTTTCGCTCAAAATCATCGGATCCTCGGTTGTACGGGTAATTTTATCTCAATTTTAATTGTCTTAAATTTTTTCCAAAATTTATCGATCCGTTTAAAGTTTTATGATAAAAGTAAATTATAATATAATGTTGATTTTTAAAAACTAATCTATTATAATGTACTTTTACCATAAAACTAGATTTGATCCATAATCTTTGATACCAAAGTTTAGATTTGATCCATAATCTTTGATACCAAAGTGTTTGGAGCAACTTAATTTTTATAATAGCATTTTTTATCAAATAAATGTAATATGCCTAATATGTTATAATTTTAAATAATACTAAGTGTAATAGGCCTAATATGTTATAATTTTAAATAATACTAAGTGTAATATGCTTAATATGTTATAATTAACTTAATTTTTGAAATAGCATTTTTTATCAAATAAGTGTACTATGTCTAATATATTATAATTAACTCAATTTTTGAAATATTATTTTATATTAAAGAAGTGTAATATGTCTAATAGGTTATAATTTTAAATAATAATAATAATTGTATTGATAATTATAGACATAATTATATTTAATATGTATTAATATAATTACGTCGTAAGGTTTTACTATTTGAAAACAACTCCCTTAGCTGCCACTGTGTCCATGTTTGAGTCATTGGATCAAATGTTGTTAGACGATTGAAATGTTTTAGGCCATCAGATCAAGTAAATATTTTTATATATGTTTTTTATAATGTTAGTTTTGTTGGGTATACGACCAAAGTCCCACATTGACTAGAAGTGGGGAGGATCATGGGTATATAAGGATGGACAAATATCTCCATTGGTATGAGGCCTTTTGGGGTAAAGCCCATAAGCAAAGCCATGAGGGCTTGGGCCCAAAGTGGACAATATCATACCATTGTGGAGATATGTGGTGTCCAGAATCCTTACAAGTGGTATCGAAGCCATGCCCCAAAGTTAGCGAAGTGGATGAATCCTCGAATGCCGAACGAAGGTGGTGGGCCCCAGTAATATCACGATGGGATCCGTGGATGAGCTCGGTTAGACAGGCGGTATGCTCCAGATTCTTCATGGACGTGTCTTGGTCCCAACACGGTGAAGAGGAGTTGACCTGGGATAGAGCAAGCTCTCGAGGCAGGTGGTGCTCCATGTAAGGCGTGTGCTTCCAACGCATTGGAGTGGAGAATCCTGGTTGGTAGAGAGTGGACGGATGGATAATCGTTTGAGGGGAGGCTCGATGGTCCTTTGTTCGAGGGGAGGATTGTTGGGTATACGACCAAAGTCCCACATTGACTAGAAGTGGGGAGGATCGTGGGTATATAAGGATGGACAAATATCTCCATTGGTATGAGGCCTTTTGGGGTAAAGCCCATAAGCAAAGCCATGAGGGCTTAGGCCCAAAGTGGACAATATCATACCATTGTGGAGATATGTGGTGTCCAGAATCCTTACAAGTTTATTAAATAAAAAGATTGACATAATATAATGAACACACATTTTAACTAGGTCAAAATACAATAAAAAATAAAAATAATAAAATAAAATAATGATAAACTATAAATACAATCCATGGTATTGAACCATGGTATCGACCCATGGTATTCATGTGGAATGTAATTTATTTATAGGGGGAACTAAGATGGCCTAAATCAATCTTAACTATGGATCTAAACTAATTATTTAATAAAATTATTTTTAAATGTTTATAACCATTATTCTTTTAAAATTTTACTTAATAACATGTATCTAAATTTTCATACATCCAAATATACATAGTTTTTCTTGTGTTGTATTATTTTTGTTACAACTATTTTACTATTCAAAAAATACATGGGTTTTTTTTTTTTTTTTTAAATGTTACACATGTTTTATAATTCATGAGTATTATTTCTTAATATATAAAAAAATTAATTAATAATGAAATTTTTTAAAATATGTGATCTTTTTTAAATTTCCAAATTATTTTAGAGGACATGATTTATCTTGAGAAATAATGATGAATGTTCATAATTCTCATTTCTTAAATAACATTAAATTTACCTTTAAAGGGGTCGGTAACAATTGTTTCTATCAAAGTCAAGGATACAGAAGAAAGGAGACATGGTGAAGAGAAGCTTCCAACCTTACAACAAGCCCTAAAAAGGCATAATGTTGAATGTATGGAATCCATTTTCCCTAATACACATCAAAAGTGCAATGAAAAATCTTCGAATTTGGAAAATGTCACGAACCTTATCTCATGTTCCATTCATTTAGATCTGAAGTATATGGAAGAATAAAGGCAGGGCAATGGATACTTATCAAGAATGTGTGATTATTTAGAAGGAAATGACGTTGACAAGGCTATGGAGGACCTAATAGCATAATTAAAAATAGAAGAGGACCCTTCAGAAAATGGGTTACTCAAGGATTTTGGAATCCAGATGAGCTACATTATCTCACTGATTCAAGCAAGCACTCAAAAAGAGATAGACAATAGTGATATAGAGATAATTTATTCATGAACAAGAGAAAGCTAGAATTATAACCCGAGATAGAGTTATGGGAAGAGAAACATTCCAATTGTAAGGAGGAGTCAAATTTACATGAGTAGTAGTTCACTCAACATAATTCTCCACCGCATATTCTGGAGGAGAAAGTTCCTACTACCTCATCAATTGAAGAAGGCCCACATGAGAAAATCAGAAGAGATTGTCACTCTACTCTTTTTTGTCTAATAGTCTCTTTACCTCTGCCCTTAAATTCAATGACTCAAAAAATACTAGACAAAAGACACTTATGTATTGCAATCAGTTGAAAAAATATATATATTTATAAAGGGTCACTTGGGGAGGAATCTATTATTTAAAAGATCGGGAAAATAATTTCATTTCAAAACAAAAATGTATTATCACTAGGGAAGGGAGTTATTACATTTAAAATTTGTTCTCATTCTTGTCACTACAAAATTTGATTATTGTTTTTTATTTGATGGGAAAATAAATTATTTTTAAAAGGCACTAAAGTCTTGAATTATGATCCTTAAAGAAGTCGCTAGATTCCCTGATTATGAGCTGATTTTTTCTTCTTACTTTTGGGTCTTCATGATGTTTGTTATTCTGACTGAGGTGAAAAGTTCCAAAGAAGTGGAATATTGGTCATTCAAAGAGGAATTATGGAAATATGGCTGTAGATAATTTATTAATATAAATTATCTAAATTGAGATTAATTAATCATCCCCAAGGGTTAAAAAGGGCCCAAATGTCTCTTATCCATAAAATTGATGATTAAGATAACTCTATGCTCTATGTTCAAATGACAGGTGAAGGTGGATTTACCATACTTAAGCTTCTTAGTAGTCTCTTATGAAGTACAACATGTCACAGTGATAATTTTTTATTTCATTAAATAATTCTAGGTGTAGAGCAGAGTCAGAGTTCTAGGAGTAGTATCAGAGGAATTCAACATTGCGAATGTGATAGAAGCAAATAATTTCATGGAAGGGTGAAATCTGCCCAACTTGGTCATAAAAACCAAGTGCATCCTTCATGCAGAAAAAAATAAATAAACATGTAGATTTCGTCGTATAGAGGTCTTGAGTACTTTGGCCAAAATGTCTCATCCATTATGAAAAAACACATCTTACATGTAATTAATAACAAAGAAGTTGTTCCACATCAATTACCCAATATGGATATTTTGATTTGAGATCCAGTAAACATAATTCTCCACCCCTTATTCTGGAGGATCAATTCGAGCCGAGAAAATTTCTACTACCACTTATTTCTTATCTGTTATTCTTTCCTATACCACAACCTTACGACGTTTCCTTTGCAACATGTGTATAAAATGTTACAAAGGAAATCTAGTAAGTCAATTGTATATGAAAAAAAATATAGATGAAGGGTGATGTGATATATTATGCAATCTAAATGTAGCCCAATAGAGAAATGTTAATGTTGTTGCCACTGGGTAACTTTTTATAATTGGGATCTCTTTCTTTCCTTTATCATGTGAATATGTTCATGAGCACTCAGAATTATTGTTATGTTAGCATTTATTTTAATAAATGAAAAAAATGCAACATGCAATTCTAGCATGAGAAATCAATAATGTTAGGGTTAAATTTTAATATAGACATCAAATTGATAAGGTAAGATAACTCTTAATGGTTCGCTATAGAATTTCAAAGGAGTTACTATAGAATGAATTGTAGGGTGAAGTTCTTATAAACCCTTACAAACACATACAACATAACGAATTTGAAAGGAATTATTAAATTAAGTTAGTTGAGATTGTTAATAATGTACTTGTTACACATTCAAGTAAGGGAAGTGTGTTGTGCTAGATTTTTATTACTATACTTGTTTTGTTGCACATCACCTCTCTTTCATTCGCACTTTTACTCTCAAATTATTAGTAGGCCCAATTTATGCATAACCTTAAATATGAATGCAACCATAGTCTATACATTCTAAAGTTCTTAGTGTCAAACAATTATATTCAAACGCAAGTTTTTTAGTTTTGATGAAATTTAAGATATGTTGGTACATTTGAATCTTGTTGGACTGTGTACATGGTTTTGAATAGGAAATGAATAATATTTTATAGTTTATTTAACGTTTAGTTTATGACTAATAAATTCCAAACGATTGCATGAATTATGATGGACATTATGATTTCCCCTCCACTATTAAATCTTGATCCAAACATGCAATTTCTAAACTATAACTGAATAACCATATCGATTGTCTTATGACCCACAAGCCCAAATTGATTTAAATCGTTTCCAATCCATGCCACTACCGACAGAACCCACATATAACATGAAGCCAAAACCCTTCCTAAAACACCACACCAATGACACAAAAAACCAATATTTCCATATTCCTTAAACCTATCAAAACATAAACTAACAGAGGCCCCGTGAAGGGCCCAATCAACTTCAAATCCCCCAAAAGCTTATGATAATATTTGGAAATATCATAAACCTTGTAATATTCATGAAGGAAAATCGTGAACTAATTTAAATGCTTCCACATAGAGCTTGAATGATAGAAAAGGAATACATCTGTGACATCCTATCCTTCCAAATTTAACATACGAAGATCCCCTCCTAAATGATTTTATGACAATTTAGCAACATCATAAAGCTTTCCACTAATTGAAATCCACATATGTTGTAGCTTATCATGATATTCAACTCTAAAGTGTTGATTTGCCTCAATGAGGGACACTTCTTTGAGCTTGAAATATTATCCATGTTCAACTCTTTTTGAGGCCTGAACTTGGATCTTAATTCCTTCATGTTTAATTATCAAATAAAATCATTCTTCTTCAAATTCCTAACAATAAGATAGAGTGCCATGCTTTTATGGCTTTTATTGGTGACTTTGAAGCGTTTATTGCTTAATTACCATGTCTTTGACTTCGTAATTAAAGTGATTTCCAACACTAACATAGATGCAGAATGTTTATCCCAAACATATTGCACCAAATTCTTACAAGAGCACAAAGAGAAAGGAGAGGCCCATTTCTTTTAGGGGGGTCTTCATTTTGAATATCCTACTATAGTTATCATTCTCTTTGGATTGATCATCTTCTACGAGAAGTGATGAAAAGGATAAGTGATTTTTGGTCATCATCAAAGAAATATTCACCAAGCATGTTCAAGTATTACATATAGATGGTGAAAATAGAATTCTTATATGTTCCAAAGTATTTGGATGACGACAATAGATGTCTTATATGTTCCAAAGTGATGAGTTCCAAGAGACACATATGGACATGCAAGATCATACAAATAAACATTTAGTGACACTCTAAAAGCATCTATATGATTGACCTAAATCCACTATCTAGATAAATAAGAAGAAAAAAAAAGAATACACTATCATAGATAGAAATCCTTTTAATAAGATTTTAAGTAGGAATGTACCTAATTAAAGCATCCATGTAGAAGTGAAAATCAAATCTCACAATGATTGTGCTAAAGAAATGAAAAGCACATTAAAAATAAATGAAATGTAGACCTAATGATTATAGGTCAAAAAATTCATTCATAATAAATAAAAAAATTATTCGAAATAGGTAAAAGCACCAAATTATTTCCAATTAAAGTATAATACCAGCTCTTTTCAAGTTGAAAAATTAAACGCATAATGCAACCAACTACATAATTGCTTATCATAATGAATATGAGATTATTATTATGCTTTTAGGATATATATAATAAGAAAATAATAAGTATAAAGCATATTTTAATTTTTTTCCAAAATTAAAAACTTTAATCATATGCCTATAAAAAATATAATTTAAATAATTATTTAAATGTAAATTTTGTAATTAAATTAATAATTTATATTAATTTCAAAATTTAAATTAAATATAACATTTTCAAATAAATAATATTAATTTAAATCTATTAAATATTTAAAAAATAATAATAAATGAAATCAGCCACCACTACACAATTCACATTAAGGAGAGAGATGACGTCCATCTTGAACACTATGCCCTTCCATACTCTCTTTTAACTAATCTAATTTGTCATACAATATGGTTATAACTCAATCAATATCTATATATAAAAATACTTTAAAAAAGGGAAGGGAGGTGGTTATAACACCATATTCACCTACCAGTGTGAAAAGCAATAGAGTGAGGAATCGTGTCTGCTATGGTATGTTCGGTGACAATGTTTCTAAAGGAAGCTCCAATTTTTAGAATGTATTAGAGAAATTAAGAGATAAAAAATGGTGAATAAGCAAGAGAGGAATAAACTTTTATATTAAGATATCAAGAAATTGTTTAGTTTGATTAATTTTTTAAAGTATTTATTTTATTCATTTTTTTAACAATTAATTATTAATTTAATGGTCTAATCATTTTTTTTGAACAATTAATTATTAATTTAATGGCTTAAAATCTTCAATCGTTTAACATTCTATATATTCCATACAAGGTGGTAATTAGAGGAGTTGAGTTGTTCTGAAAGGGATATTAATTTCATGTTTTCATGTTTTTTATTTTATTTTTATCAAATCAAAATGTTAAAAATTACAACATCTCTATCGGACTCGATCAAATGTTTACACGGGAGTTAAGTTTATTTATGAACCTCAAATATAAAGAACTTGTTTACATAGTAGTTAAGTTGAATAACATACATATAATAACCATGCATCAACTTGAATAGCATACATATATTTTAATGTAACTTCCTAAAAACAAGTATGTGTTTCATATGCATGGACTTTTATTTAAGTTGATAAAATGTTTACAACACACATCAACTTGAATAACATCTAGCATTGTTGGTCCAAAACATAAAAAGAAATATAAACAATAGAGATACCTAAAAAAAATATTGCTAACTCTCAGCCATAAATGCTCCTCTTATAAATGACAAGAAACTACATTATCATTAATACCAACAATGACTCTGCTTTTTTTGGCACGCCTTTTGTTACTTTTTTTTGGGGATATTTGGTATATGTAGGTTAGTGGTTGAGATAGAATTTGAGTTTATTGAATATGTTTAAGGAAATTAAATAGATTTATGTACTTTTAAATTCCAATTACAATGACATATGTTTATTTTAATTTTGGATTTATCAAATTTTGAGAAAGATAAGTGTCTCAAGATGCAAATCTCTTTTTTTAAGTGTAAAATAGATTTGATCCTTCTAGGAGTTCCATAGATTGGAAGTTAAGAAGAATCTAAACTCGTTTATTTTTTAATCATTATTAATAATTAATAATTATAATTATCAATGTTCTATTTTATTTTTATTTTTATGCAATTTAACTTGGTCAAAATATTTGTATAACATAACATGATTAATCTTACAACAAAATTTCCAGTTCTTTTCCACACTGGATTAAAGAAATAAATCAAAATATAAAACACTTAAATTCACAAATAGAAATTTTAAACAAATCAAAATTATGGAAATAAAACATAATCAACTTTTAACACATTTATAAGGAACTCAATACAATGACAAACATTTTTTTTTTTAAAATAAATATAAGATACTTATATTATAAAGAATTGATTAACAATACTTTTCAAAGTAAACATTCTGTATACTTATGCTATTCTTCTACTTATATTTATACTATTGAAGCTCTGGGTTTAGATAATATTCTATTTATCATTAGCGCTCTTTTTAATAGAATTTTATTTCAAAAAAATCATTGTCTTATTTTTATTCTGATGAATAAAAAAATAATATATTTTTCTTTCCAAAAAAACTCAGTAGATTTATTTAAAGTTGTTACAATATATTTTAAATCGTGTACTTTAAATGATTTTACATTCTAAATATTAAATAATATTAGGTTCTTCACTCAATATAAAAAATTTGCATGTTAAATTTCATAAACATCCAAGTTTGAATTCCTTATTTTTCTTGGATACAATATATTTTAAATTGGGTACTTTAAATGATTTTACATTCTAAATATTAAATAATTTTAGTTTTTTCACTAAATATAAAAATTTACACGTTAAATTTCATAAACATCCAAGTTTGAATTCCTTAATCTTCTTTCGGGTCTATAAATGAATTAAAACGTATTTAAATTCTTAATTGTGTTGGAAAAGTTGACTAATTAATATGAATAAAGTATCATACTGGAAGTTCATTCCACTCAACACAACTTCCAGCAGTGAACTTGCATTTCTTGCACGAGTCCCCTTGCATTGGGATGGAATCACACTTTCTCCAGGCAGGCCAGTCGGAACCCGCACACATCCTCCATGTGACCCTTATGTTCTCGAGTGAAATTCGACCAACTGGCTAAATATTGCTGCCTCCAGAGATTAAACTTCCAGAGCTACTATGGGAGTCAACCACCTTGTCTTGCATTCTGTCAGTTTTTGAAATATGGTTTTCCAAGATTCTCAATGAGTTTTCATCGTACCATCCACCCTTTCCATCCTAAACATATTAACCCACAACCACGATGGTATTACTAGGCCTAACTGAATCTCCAACCTTCGACTCTTTTCTTTCAAATCTTTGTCACCTGGGGAATGAATCAGGAAAATAGTAATCTTATATAAAAGAAAAGCAAGTCACGCATATCTTCTGGTCGAGTGATTGATCTAAGCTCACAACGTGCTCTTTCTTCTTCGAAAGCACAATTTTCTTCCAATTAATTTCACTTAATAGAAAATATGACTGACTCGCTGTAGAGTCACGAGCCTTTTCATTTTTAAGTCTTGCAACATCTCATGAAGAAAAAGCATTCTCCACTATTACATCCATCAACCCAACTGATGAAGTTTCAGAAGTATGGTGGATATTTGAATGCTCCTGGTTTGTGAGGTAGGAGCATCACAATCAAATTTATTTTTCACGCCTTCCAAAAGTTGACGTGGCCACAAAAACCATATTTTTCGTTAAATTCATATTATTAATAGAGTTTGTTGTGATTCGGTTGACTGAATTTAGAGATCTTATGAGGGAAGATCGGATCTGGAACAATCCAATCTACTTTCCTCCATTGTTTTTTTTTAGATCTAGGACAATCGGTAACTGGTGAGAGTTGCCTGAGCAAGGCCCGGGTTCAAATCCAACTGGCTGCCACTATAAACCTAGGCTAGGTGCAACAGCCTGCAATACTTTCCTCCATTGTTATAAACTAGTCTTCGTGCATTTTTAGGGGAGATCCAGACACATGTATATCCAATGTTGCCAAGGCAACCTGGCTCATAAAAACGTATTGTAATCTGAATTTAGAAATAATATAAATCATGTGTTTTGTTGTTATGAGTTTCTTTCATTATGTATACGAGTATGTTAGTTCTTAAATTGATACTACCTATTGTGAGAAGTGTGAGATGGGGTACAACTGTTTATTGGATGTCGTCCATACTTATGTCAACACGGTGAACGGTTCCTACACCGATGCCAAAGGGAGCAGATCTAGTGGAGGATTAATTTTGAGTTTTGAAGTGTGTGGAATTTGTTGGAAGGCCTACATTAAAGTCAGCACCGAGGCCTATGTTGGTTATGTGTGTAGAGTGAAGCAACGTTGAGTTATGTACAAGAGTGTTGTTGCATAAGAGAGATCGATCGTGATCATCTTAATGATCCGATCGAATATAACTAAGAAATCGATGTTATCATATATTTTCTTTGTATTAAGATAAGTGCCAGAGTATTGATGGATTTTATTGCTGCATAATGAATTGTTTTGTTTAAATCGTGGACCCATAACCCATAGATTTACGGGTTTGGAAAATATGCAATTTTGTTGCATCAAAGTGGTATCAGAGCGGGAAAATATTTCCTGTAAGAAAGAGTTCACCTGCAAAGGAAGAAGAGGTACAATTATGTTAAAGATTTGTAAAGATTGTAGTTTTTATATTTTGTGAAGGTAGCAGCAGAGAAAGGTGAGAAGATTGCAGCAGCCCAGAGCAGGGGTGCTCAAATGGTTCCAGAGGAGAGAACCAGAGAGATGCCGAAAGACTAAGCTCAGAAGAAAGAAGCTTGGTGAGGTATCTAGTAGCAGGGAGGACTTGCTATTGCAGAGGTTTTGTTGCAGCTCACAAAGGGAAATTCCACAGAGGATATGGGTAGAATTGCTCAAGAATGTTGTTACAGGAAGATCACAAAGGGAAATTCCACAAGGGATGTGGGTAGAATTGCTAAGAAATGAAGAAAACATATGACTAGGAGGTCTTAAAAATTTTGTACCTCAGGGGTCTGAGGCAGGATCATCAACTCGCGCAAATCAAATTTATTTTTCACGCCTTCCAAAAGTTGACGTGGCCACAAAAACCATATTTTTCGTTAAATTCATATTATTAATAGAGTTTGTTGTGATTCGGTTGAGTGAATTTAGAGATCTTATGAGGGAAGATCGGATCTAGATCAATTGTTATAAACTAGTCTTCGTGCATTTGTAGGGGAGATCTAGACACATGTATATCCAATGTTGCCAAGGCAACCTGGCTCATAAAAACGTATTGTAATCTGAATTCAGAAATAATATAAATCGTGTGTTTTGTGGTTATGAGTTTCTTTCATTATGTATATGAGTATGTTAGTTCTGAAATTGATCCTGCATGTTGTGAGAAGTGTGATATGGGGCACAATTGTTTATTGGATGTCGTCCATACTTATGTCAACACGGTGAACGGTTCCTACACCGATGACAAAGGGAGCAGATCTGATGGAGGATTAATTTTGAGTTTGAAAGTGTGTGGAATTTGCTTGGAGGCCTACGTTAAAATTCACACCGAGTCTTATGTTGGTTATGTGTGTAGAGTGAAGCAACATTGAGTTCTGTACAAGAGTGTTGTTGCATAAGAGAGATTGATCGTGGTCATCTTGATGATCTGATCGAATATAATTAAGAAATCGATGTTATCATATATTTTCTCTGTATAAAGAAGAGTGTCAGAGTATTGACGGATTTTATTGCTGCATAATGAATTATTTGTTCAGATCATGGACCCATAACCCACAGATCTACAAGTTTGGAAAATATGCAATTTTGCTGCATCAGTTTGCAGGAAAGACGACACAATTTCTGTAAATTTGCAATCTCTCATTAAAATTTTCATCATTCACTTCAATGGAACTGACTTGCTTCTCAATATCTCACATTCACTGTAAGTGAACAACAAACTCCTCATAATCAGGTGCAAAAAGTTGTTGAAGCTGCAAAACCAAGCAAATAAGCACTGCAGTTGTGTCATGGCAAGTATTGAGGCAAATGTTGCCTTCTATACAGGTAACTGTCCAAAGTAAGTTTTCCTGGGAATTCATTTCAAACTCGATATTTATCATTGCCTCTCCAGTGATATTCACATACCCTTTTGACAGGTAAGGGAACTTGAAGTTGAGAAAAATTAGTGTCGAGGGCTTACTATTTTGTTTTTTATTGTCATATTCAAGTTTAAATTGTTGGTTATGTAACATACCATTGTGTTTGAACATCCTTGTATTTCCCTTTGATATCATTGTTGGGCAATATCTCCTACATGGACTGAGAATACAATGAAAAGAAGGGAACAACAAAGAATGAAGGTACTCAGTGAAGAAATGTATACATACCTGTAAAATGAGACTATCCATTTTTATTCATTGTAATTTATTCACAACTACTTTTTCTTCTACAACCTGGCAAGTAAGCCATGACATACCTTCGAATTTCTATGGTGGGTGGATGGTGGATGCGGTCTCTTCCACCTATCTATTGCACTTTTCGTGGGCTGGAGTTGTGGTGCTGGCCATCAATAATATATCGTTGGTGCTCGCCACATGTTGAAATCGAGGCGAACCATAACCCATATGGCTAGTTACCCATGAACAAGAAGAATTAATACCTAGTTTGTTGCATAAGCAGCCTGCGAGATAGGGCAGGGGATTGCTTACTTTCTGCCCTACACACTGGAGCATTGGCTCTTGTGTTCCATCATTTAACCAAAAAATGGGAAGTTTCGGTCTTAGTAGGGAAGGGAGATTTGTAGGGGTTAGAGAGTTGTTTAGGTAGTTAGCATAAATGAAGGAGGCAGTGGATGAATTCTCTAAAAAAATTCAATTGTCTAACATTTCATCTGATGGTGCAGACAGATACACCGTGGCAGTTGGGGGAGTTGTTTTCAAAGAAGAATGCCTTATGGTGTAATTAATATAGTATTAAAAACTAATATAAAATTTAATATCTTTATAAAATTAAAATTAAATATTTGTAAAATATTTTGATTTTGAAATGAGTTATGATTTTTGGGCAAATAGTATTAATAAGCCATGATAATGGCCCATAACAAAGCTTATATACAAGTTAATAATATCCATGTAAAATGGGGTAAATATACATGGGTAAGAATCATATATATTGATTATGAAATGAGTTATGGTTTATAGGCTTGTGTTATTGATAAGTCATGGTATTGTACCAAAGCCTTGATACTTGCGTAATACAAAATAATTTATTTTAAAACCACATAAAAATAGTCATCAACTAATTATAAAAAAACAATTTACGTTTAAAAAAATTAAAAAAATATTTTTTAATTTTCAAAATATTTAGTTTAATAATTTTTTTTTCAAAACTTTAATAAACTTCATAGAAGTCAAAACTTTTTTACCAATATATGTGTGTGTGTGTGTGTGTGTGTGTGTGTGTTAAAGACTATGTCTTTCGGATTAATCACATCTGAAAGATAGACTCTTTAGCATTATGGATCACAAAAGTAAAATCTAACACTATAACATGTGCATAATAAAGAAGGAAATATGAATGTCTCTTATCCATATTCTAAACTCATCCATTAGGGTTTAACCTCCTCCAAGATGACCCAAAACCTTAGAAAATCCAAAATTCCTTAATTTAATTGGAACTTTTCCTTTATTGGCTTGTTGAATTCAATTACAAGTTATCAAAATTTGATGACCATTACAAGACATTGTTTTGGTAACACACTTTATGTGTGCCTTAAGTTTAAAGCTGTTATTTATGTGAAGTTGTTAGTTATCTTATTATAGTGGACATCTACAAATATAGTAGTCCACTTTGCATTCCCCTCCCCATGGATGTACATATAAAATAGGGATAAACCTCGGGATAAATCTCATTCCTAATATCCTCCAAGTATCAAGTTTTTATACCAGTCAATAACTCGTACCTATGTGGGTGTATTGTCTTGTGTACAAATTGAGCTGTCATTTTGACATGACACATTTATTACAATGATGCTATCATGTTGAAATTATAGTGCTCATACATACTGGCATTTTGTCATTCTTGACCATACATTCATTGCTTAAATCCCTACATATTCAATGGTATAAAGCACAATATTTATTCTCCTAAAAAAACAATGCAAATAATAACACTCTAGTACCCTTCTTGTAGTGTCTATATTACTATAATGATCCCCTTCCTTTTTTAATATTATGATTATGTTAAATATTCATAATTTTCTTCTATTTTCAATCATTTTAAATCATATTTTGAATCAACGCTCACATCAAGTGTAAGGGATAAGAGACAAGGGGTGAAGATCCAACTATTCCCTCATAGTACAACTACCATTCAATTGCTCTAACATCTATTCATGGGAGAATGAGAAAGAGGAAGAGGGATGTTTTGTGGCTTGGTACCTTCAACCCTGCAAGCACTCATGTAAACTCATGCCATGTGATAACCATTATGAGGATGGGAGAGAAGGCTTTAAAATGGAATTTCACAAGTTTATGAGGAAAACAAAGCTTGCTTAAGCCAAGCTTAATTTTCTTATTTTGGGGACACTAGGTGTGGATCCTCCCATGTCATAATACTTCTAACTATCTTTCTCAATTGATTGTCAATAATCTTCTCATTCCAATAATAATTTTATTTGAATATTGGTATAAGTTCCTCTCAATTCTAGCATCAGTTTCAACAATACTGGGGATGTTCCTGCATATTTTTGCAGTGAAATTTTTTAGAGGAGATGAGCCACCTTGCTCAATCAACAAGCTTTTTAGGCATGTTGGTCATAGTGGTGGTCCTTATGGCATGATAGCTTCATCGAAAAAGTTAAGCAAGAGATATAACAAAGGGAAGGATCTTGTGAAGGAAGACAAATAGGTTAAGATAAGGTGACAAGGGTAACATAAACCCATAGAGTGGATAACATGCCCAATATTGGGAGCAAGGCCACCAAGGTTGAACTCAAAGATTGAGAGGAAACCAAATTATATCACAAGCAAAACTCTTCTCATCTCAAATAAAATGAAGAGATTAGATTCGAATGTGAGAGATAAAAGGGCTAACACACCATCAAACCAAATTGATTATGATCTATAGTGGTGGATACTAGATCCTAGGTTTTCAAGGTCCACAACATTAAATACTTTAGGCAAATTGAAGTTTATTGGCTAACCAAGACCATAGCAACTTGATCAATGGAAGAAGTTGACCTTAATCAAAAGGCCATCATGGAAAAACAAGACTATGGATAGGATGGACTTTCTAGATGAGAAGTATGAAGCTCCAATAAATGTACTATGGGACATAAATGTTTTGGGAAAGAAATAGGTCTGAAGCCTTGTTATTCAAAGCCATAGCATCAAAACCTAAATGTTGAAGCCCAAAATTCTATTATCAACCTAAGAAATCAACTAACAAGGCAAGGGATTAGGTGCTTCATCTTTTCTATTTTTTCTTTTCACATAATAGTCGATAAATCTTGAGTTCTAGCTTAGATGGTTGGGTGTATGGTTTCTTCTCCCCTCCATCTTGGTTCAATTTTTGTAAATCAATTTTTTTTAGGTTGAAACCATTACAACAATATATACTTTTATAAGCTCAAGATATCACTTGTAAGACTTGAAATTGATATATTTTTATAAGCTCAACAAATTACTTGTGGTAATTGAAAATGAGTAGTGAGAATAACAATCATTCATCTAAACTATTTTAATTCAATTACGCAACTAAACTTTCTATAACCATGGATCTCATAACATAAGCTGTAATTGATGCTCTTGGAGCCTAAAGCACAATAAGACTCATCAGCGTATAATAGACACACACAATCAAATTAGCGATACGTTCTCTGGGCACTAAATAATACTGAGAACCACTAGTTTAATTATATTCCTTTGTTCATTAATTAGTGTTGCAGCTCTTGTTGAAAATGCAACAAGAAAATCTCAATTTTTATTTTTGCCTTAATTAAAATTGAGGAAATTCGAATTTCCACATTAGTAGACAACTTGCAGGAGTTAACTGAGGTGACATGGCTCTTGTCACTCAGTTAAGAATGCTAAATTCGAGTTATTGAGTTCAATTTTAGCTTACTTGAGTTGATTCCTAAAAAATAGGAGTATATCTTAGTTAATTCGAGTTAGGGGCATGAATTTTAATTGTGTGCGGTGGGTTCCTAAATTTTAGGAGCCTAGGTTGACTTAATTTCAGTTGTAGCAATTTAATTCAGTTAAATTGAGTTATGGCCAATTAAACTAGTTCCAACTGTTGGAGAAACTAGTGGAAGGTCAAGTTGTGCATTGTAACTTCAATCACACTCAGTAATCATCCAAATAACTAATCAATCGATGTAAATTAGCTCATGCATGCAAAGAATTCAAGTTACCCAATTGAGATGGAGATTTCAAGGCAATTTACTATCAGTTGTAGCATATTCCAATGTGTACATATCTGAGTTTTCGGTCTATGAGGTGATGGTGATGTTTTTTTATCTGCTTTGGCAGGTTGTGTTGGATATCATGAGTCATTATGGTTTCAGCGATGGTGCTAGTAGACACACCTGAAACTTAGCTTCCGCGGCTTGGGTACTTTATTATCCATCTGGTTAGTTGTTAGTTTCAAGAGGGGTCTGCATTTCTCCTGCTTCCAACAATGTAGCAGAATACACTGCAGTCATTTATCTACTCTCAGAAGCAATATCTTCAGGCGTTGATTCGTTGGTAGTATTCTTGGACTCCCAACTAGTGGTGTCACAGTTGAACAATACATATCGGGTCCGGAATTCTTTTTTGTTTCGATTGTTTTTTAGGGTACGTTTGTTACAAATATCATTTCAATTTATAACATTTATTCATATTCCTCGAGTTAACAAACAAATGGCAGACTCATTAGCTAATCAAGCAATTGACTGGCATATTAATCACTCAATACTTTAATCAAATCATCAAAATCATCATATATTTTCACACATTTGTTTCATCGCATCATAAACCATTGTATATATGTATATATCATCAGAATGTACAAAAAACTATACAAAAATTTGGACCCATATGTCCTACAAAATTAGGGCTTATGCCCGATCATGTTCAATATCAAAATATAATACAGTCATTCGATAAAATCTATGGTCCCTGCCCAACATTCGTGTTCCTATAGAACATGATCACAGTAGCCACACGGCGGAATAACTGCACCCAGTCTCGTGGTACCCCAATTACCCATCTCTGGATATCCTCTGGTAGGTCCTCTACTGCAAACATAGGCACTTGGTGAGTTAAAATCTCCAAGTTTCTCTGAATGGCATGTAGGGTTCTACCAGGGTCTTCAGCATCCGCTTCGCCTCTGCGACGTTTGTGCCTTGGGTATCCTTCAGGACGGATTGGTCCCATATCTGTATCATGGTCATCACATAATTTTGTAAGTCATTCAAAATCCAATCAAAAACATGTTTGTTTTTCATTTTTCACATATATTGAAAAAAAAAAAAAAAAAAAAAAAATTGCAGTCTCACCAATTGCACCCCATGCTGCACCGGGTGGAAGGACTAGATCTGGATCACCGCAAAAATCCATCCCAGCATAGGGATAATCATCCACTACAATAATCTGTTCTTCCCACCATTGGAAGAACTCGTCGTCCCATGTAGTTCGGGGAACTTCACTTCCCCCTAGTCTCTTCATCAGATCAACCCATCGGGCTATTCTTGGATCTCTAGGGCTGGTGATGGATGAGATCACTTTGGGTTGAAGCCTTGGAATCTTCTCAAAGAAGAATGTCATCAAAATGGTTCCATACCCGAAATTCTTTGTTTTAGCTTTCCGGATGGAGGACAATTGTTTTTTCATGTTTGTTAGTAGAGCTGTACACCAATCAAAGAGGTGAACTAAGCATTCCACAGCTATACTCATCCGTGTCCTTGACGCCTGGTGTAATGAGGCAGATCCTGCCACCCTGCCGATGGTGAAAAGGAGAATTTTCATATGCAGCTCTGATAAATCTTTGATTGCAATTTGAGTCCCTACTTTTTGAGATCCCTCTACACAATAGATATGGACACAATCATCTACTGTAAGCCCTCCCAAAGGTTTGCTGTGCAAATCTACTGGGTCTCCTCTTTGAGAGAGTCCAGTAATAAAGTAAATGTCTTCCACCTCTATGTGTATGGGTATTTGGCCAATCATGATGCAATCTTCCTCCAGTTCCCAATGATTCCCCAGCATTTCAAGCAACCGGACATTACTTTTCATATTTGGAATTTTGAAGAATTTGATCAATCCATAGTTTTGGAGCATATTGAGCGAATTTAGATCCCCCATGAGTTCTTCATCAATGGCACTGTGCTCACGTTCCCTCCAAGAAATTTTCATCCTGAAAAAAGTCATTTAAATTCTCATTAGGTTCATTTTTTCAAAGCACGGTCTGCACATACGCGACTTCCCTTGTGGATAGTCGCGTATCATATGCGGGTTCATCTACACGAACCCGCGTATGCGCAGAATGCTCAATCAAAATAAATCTTTTCTACGGTGAAAAATCAAAATTTTTAAGCTATTTATGGAGGAAATTGATAACAATGATGAATTTCAAGCTTACTTGACTAATCCGATGAAGTTTGATGGCTGATTGCTCCTGTTTTGAAGAAAGAGGTTTTTTCTCCAAAGCTCTTTTCTCCAATTCAGCAAAGTAACAATGAACCAAATATGAGGTAAAATGTGTATTTATGCCCAGAAATTGAATTTTTTTTGCAAAATTTCATTATGCTTATTTTTCAAATCTGTATTAAGCTGCATAACCCTGTTTCTTGTAAGCGATGGGATAGGTATATTTTCAGGTGCCTTTTTTTTTTTTTTTTCGAATCCATGACCGCTGACTTGTCATGGCAGGTATATGATCTTAACTAGCATATAGGTTAGGGAATCCACTTTCTGTTGCATTCTGCATTCTAGCCTCCATTATGATCACTTTCCATAGGGTCAATCCTAGCATGTCATGAGTACTTAACCCATTTCACTCGTCAATTATTTAATCATGACTTGGTGGTAGAGCCTTCTTTTACATGGGCTTCCTAGTTAGTTCCTCACTAGCACTTGTCACCCATGCTGCACTTTATGTAGGCTCAGGAGTCCTCTTTAGTCCCGCCATGACTTATAGGTTGAAGCTTCCTTCTTCTTCTTCTTCATTATCATTTTTATGGCTATTACCCTAGAGGATCCCTGGTGTTGTTAAGTTGCATCACTTCATTGCATATTGACTACTTGTTTATCTTGGCCTTCAACCGGCTTCATTTGGACTCAATGTTTAAGCCATCTTTTGACCTTGACTCTCTGTACAAAGTTAACCATTGCAAATCACTTAGTTATCGCTACTTGACACCCTTGTTACCCATGGATGGAACACTCCTTTGAGTATCGCTTACCCGTTTCTGCCACCTTGCATTGAGCATAGGATTGTTCCTATCCCAGGAACTAGTGCATATGTTTCCTGATACTCGTTCTATCCATTGTACCATAGCATTATTTTATTATTTTTTAGGCTTACTATGTGAAAAACACAAAAAAAAATCAAATATGTTAAAAAGAGCGAGAACGGGATGTTACTTCATATTTTGATGGCAGTTACAGTATCAGTTTGTCGCCCTTGAACAAAGCACATACCACTATGTCTTTTCCTCATTCGGGATGTTTTTAGTTTTGGCCTAGGCGATGCCATAACCTTGTTTCATGAGTCAGTTCTCCCTCGGTTGGTTATCTCTTCCAATAATATGGAGAGTTTGTTTTTTCCTCCTGCATAACAGACATACAGTGTCATTATTTGCTACCATGGTCATCATGAGTCGTGCTTTTGTTCAAAGGAAGTTAAACCTGAGTTGACCATTCTGAGGTGTCTCTTGAATTATTTTTTCAGGCCTTCCCGGTCTTGTCAGTATCTTGTACTATCACATCAGATGTTTGGTCCTCTACTCGTGCTGGTTTGAGAAGGTCTCCATTGACTTCTTGCCGACGGGTTTGTCTCTTATCGACTACGACATATTTCTCTTAGAGTAAACCTAGAGCCGCACCCTGGCCCTATTTACATCATTGATAGGTGACCTTGTGCTCAACATTTGATCATCATTATGGGTCTTTGACTGAGTGGTTTTCCTTGTGTTCGACGTCAGCATACATTATCACACTTGGGATTCATGCAGTACCTTGATTTCCATTTGACCCTATCGGTGGATATCTCACCTCTTTGTCATATTTCATTATTGGTTGGTTCAGAGGGTTTCTTCCATGCGCTAGCTTCATCTTGTGCATGTCGAAAACGTACTTCAGGTTGTTTCCTTCACTCTACTTCGTCCAATTCCTTCCAAATCTTGGCCTGCGGGTTACACTCGCGCTGGACTGATGTGGGATGCCTAAATGCCTTCCTTCCAGCAGATCTTTTCCCATCAACTCCGACTCATTGCTTTGGGAATAAGGTCTAGAGTCTTTTTGTTAGTACCTTAGGGTTTGCAGTCATCAGTGGCAGACTCTTCGCTGTCGATAGTGAAGATTCATTATTGCCTCCTGATTGATATATTCTTACACGTGTTTGACTTCAACTCATTCATTCACACTTGTTAGATTGTACTGGGGCACCTTGACACTCATTATCATTATCGGTGGGTTGTCTCGTGTTTGTTAACGGTATACATTATTGACCGGTAATCAAACGATTTCTCACATGGTTAACTTTAGCTCATTTATTCCCATTGTGTAGAATTGTGCCATGGTGATCGGTGAAGACCTATGGTTTGCATCAGCATGCTTCGGTTCACTTTTGACAGTTCATCTAGTTTCTGCTAGTGACACCGTCCACCCTTATATGTTGCAATTTCAATACAGCAGCATCTTATATGTTGGCTCTCGATTTGCGTGATTGTACCATGTATTCTGCCTCTTATGATTTGGTACCTAGAGATTCAGTTACTTGTGAGATCAGATATCTATTACAACATAATTGATTAGTCTTTTATATGTGATACTTGGACTTGATTTTGACTTGTATTTCCGGGCAATGATCAGATGATTCACTATGTACTTTCTAGTTCAGCTATACTTGTATACATTTTGGATCTATAGACATGCTTTTCTTTCACTGAGCATGGGTATGCCCACCTCAGACATGAGCTAACTCTCTGACTTCTTTCATTGGTTTTTTGGCAGGCTGAAATCTAGTGAAGTCCTCTCTTGTCTTCGCAAGGTTCTTTCTACGCACATAATATATTTCGGCCATCATGTACCCCTTCTAACCTCATATATTAGGGGGCATCTATTATAGCATCAATTTTCACCCTCTTTCGAATAATGATTGTATCTTTTGCCTTGGGCACTCTTTCCCCCCAAACTTGAACAACTTCATAAAAAACAGTGTCTAAAATCCCATACGCGATTATGCCTATAATTTTCTGTGTATATATGCAAGTCCATTCTTACTTTTCCATGTATGCCATTTAAATCATTAAAAAATATATAAAATTCCTTATTTTTGAGGCAGGGTGATGGTTATTCTCGTAATTCAACCACCCCAGCCTGTGGCCCAATTGTTTCCAACTGCTGAAACTACTTTGAGGGATTATAAAAGCCCCTCATGTGTATGGCCTAAGGGAGAGAGAAAATTATAGATATTATACTCTGTTGGAACCCTATTTCAAGTCTGATATTCGCATGCCTCTTGCACTTCCTAGGTATATTCAGGAAACCCTCGTTTCCTTGAGATGATCATCATCCTATATGACATCTTGTGTGCACACATCTTGGAAGAATCCTAGTGAGGTGAGGGCTAGACGGATCTAGAGGATGGTCTGCTCGAAGGCCGTGGAAGGATTCAGGTGATCTCTCCATTTTTCTATTATTGTACATGCCATTTATAATGAGAAGAACCATCTTGTTCCCGAAATTCACGTGTTTATATCTCTTTATATATGTGTAAAGATCATTAATTGAACATTCAATATTGTTTATATGATATTATACATGAGTTACAATGACATCTAGGAACAATATATGATGTAAAACTAGTGTTTCGTGTTCATTCTTTCTTGATTTCCAGGTTACGAAGCAGGAGAAGTTGCTGGGGGTTTGCACCCCGCGGGATCTACATCAAACGTAGGACTTTCGGGTAAGTTCCGCAACTTGTTATATCTAGTTTACAATATAAAAATATAGGTTAAGTGAGTCCTTCTTGAATGGTATGCCTCCGATCTGTGAAGGTTGTCGACCCAAAAACCTTTAGGGAGTTATTTCCCGAAACAGAGATGAAAAAACAAATATTCTCCATAGTTTCCTGTCTCTTAGGTTACCAATGTGATCAATGGTTAAATGAAGTCATCATAGGCTTCCTATCAATCTTCTCAAATGATGAGAAGCCTTCCATTCTATTCAATTACAGTGAATTCCTGGCTAATGTGATCAATGAACAATTGTTAACATTTTCTACAGAAAGCAGCTTCAAATCTGCCTCAATATTGGTCTATTTATTTGTGTTTTATCAAGAATACAGGTTTCAATTTTCATTACAGAGGTTCGATGAGCAAGGAGCAGCTCAATAGACGATTCATTTTACTTCCCTAGTGAGGGAACACACCAATGAACTCACCTACCATGATTTTTTTGACCAGTTCCTATACACAGCTGCTTGCTTGTTGAAAAAATATATTTAGCCAAGAATAGGGCCATAGATACGAATATATTTTCACCTTACTAAGAAAACCAAGACAGGGAACTCATACTTGTACCAGGAATACACATAAATAAGGGTGTATGGGTGTGAATTTCCCCCATATAGCTTGAAAACGTTTATCCCTGTAAGGATCTTCTCATTAGCATATATAATACAAATGATCAATGTGGATGATATCCATTTTGTGGTAGCAAAGAAGAAGTCTCAACTCAAAATAAAAACACAGATTGGACCCTTCATTTGTAATACCAGGGCAACAGATAATGAAGCTGACTTAATATTGAAGAAAATGAATTTTAGGCTCAGTTTCACTTGGTCATATGACCCCTTCGGTATCATTTCCAAGCTCAGAGTAGAACATATAACTACTCCCTACACTCACACTCCAAGACTAGAGATAGAGAAATTCATGAATCAAGAGTAGTGGGAAGAAAACACTCTGCAAGAGGCAGAAGAGCAGGTATTATCTACAATAAATTCACAGACTCTAGTTCCTCAAGAGAAACATGATAAAATACCAAGAGATGATGTCTCTCCTTCAAACACAAAAATTGCAACAAAGGAATTTCAAATCTACAAAAAGAAGCAGAAGACCAATTTACCATCAGATTTTCTACATAAAGGTGATCAACAATTGACTATAATTCTAATAGGAGCAACAGAGGCATATAATTTAGAAGTAATAACAATAGAGACTCAATCAAAGGATGCATCAGAATATTTCATCAAATCCATGGATGACTTGTCCATTAGAGGATAAGAAATTGAGAAATTAAAATCCCAACTAAAAACTCTTCAGGAGCATAAATTAAGAGTAGATAAGACATATGTAGCAGAGCTGCAGAAATTTCACAGGTTGACACAAAGAATTGATCAGTTAGAGAATGAGTCTACAATAGCTCAAATCTAGCACAAGCCAAGGAAAATATATGGGTTGATATGAATGAAGATATCACAAAAATCTGGCCTTCAATAGAAATATTTTTGAGCAGGAGGACCTAGTACAAAGATCAAAGGAACTAATTGAAAAAGTCAAAAGCAATTTAAGACAGATGCCAGGAGAAGCAAATACATTAATAAAAGTCCTAAATTCAAAAATTAAGGATGAGTTAAAAGAATTTGAGATTACAGACATGACTCAGAATATTCTTGAGGTTAGATGAGTAACCACAAAGAAGAATTTGATGTTTCAGCTGGAGAATAAATGCCATAATCTGGAAGCCGACACTCAGAAATTTCACAGGAAATTTAATGTTTTATATTTAAAAGGACTGCCAGGGCTAAAAGGGATTGGGGAAAAGTTAATAAATTTTATAGATTATCAAGATAATTTGTGCACAATAGCCCGGGATAAATCCAAATTTACTGTTATCAAAGGAACAATTACAAGAAATTATCTCCTAGAAGCTCTGGATTTCAACTTATACATCAGATCCGAAATCAAACATTTATTTCTGGTTTAGCCAAATTTTAAGAAATATACCGAGGTAGATGAAACCTATAGAAAATTGGTTAAATGCCAGATTTTGGAGTAAAAGGCATTTTTGGTTTTTAGCAGTAGAATAACAATTTTTCAAGTGGAGTCATCAACAAAAACCCTCAAAATAGTGCCAACAGATTCACTAGTTTTTATTGTCCTATCTTTCTGTTCTATTTATGTAAAAACAATTTTGAGATATTTGTAATAAATCAATATATTTTGCTTAGAATTTGTATAAATAATTCACAATTCGAAGTAATACTGTTGGGACTTGTATGAAGAAAGTAGACCTCTGATATTAAGTTGTTCACTGAGCTAAAAGTGATCATTTTCAATAATACAAAAATTTGTTCCAGGATTCATGTGTTAGGCTTAATTGGTGATTTGTATTCTACTTTTAAAATTGTGATTGCTCTGTTTCCATATGTTTTCCTTATCTCTATTGTTTAAGGAAAATTAAGTGTTGAATTTGTTTAATTACAATCAGATCTGACCTATAAACAATATTTATGTTTTCAAACTAAGATGAAGCATATAATTCATTCTCAAATTCTCTATGTTTAATTAAATCTATTTTTTTCCTCTAATCCACCTCACCAAAGCTCCAAAGATCCAATAGACTGCCTCCCTTACCCTGTTACACTTCATATGTTATTTCTTCACTTGATCTACTTAAGGTTTTTGACTCCATTTCCCCATGGCATTTCTTGCAGTCTCAACCAAATCCTTCATAAAACCCAAATTAGAACTTAAGAAATAGCCTAATACTTTGACCAACAAATCTAAATAATAAAGAGAGATCCCTCTTTGAAGCTAGAAGGGCTATATCCCAGCTTTACAAGTGGTTTTGTGGTTACCTATGGATTTTCTCTCATGGCCTTGGGAAATTATGGAGTGATAACACACACTTCCTGAGGATATCTGTTCACACTTCTAATTGGTAGTGTGACATGCATTTATAAATTAATCTTCTTATATGTGGCAATCAAGTGGCTCCTTGATTTTAGGCATGTACATCTGAAACACTAATCCTAATCTCTTAAATGCTCACCTATATAAGAAATCTATCATATAGATCATTCTAACCCTCATCTTTGGATATATATTCATTCTTGTGAGAAAAAGGAGCTTTTGGTCGCAATTGTGCTGCTTTTACGAGTAATTTTCTCAACTGTCACTTTTTGTCACTTTTTCTTTCACTTTTGTTCATTTTGCTGTCAAACGTGTCATTTTATCCTACTTTTCTTGTAAAAAGTGTCATTTATGCTATTATTAGCTTCTACAACTATCATTTCTGTATTTGCCACTTCTTTTCTAGTGTCACTTCGCATTCCTTGTCCTTTCGTCTTTCAGTAATTATTGCTACTGGGTGTATTTATGCATGCATGTCCTTTTCTTTTCATTATATTTCTTGTTTGATGTGAGTGACTTGTTTGGATGAATCTTGGGTCGATCCACATTCTTCCTCCCATTAGTTAGTAGAACTCGAGACTTGCCCCCCCGTAAGAGAAAACTGCACAAATCCTGGAGCCTTCTTCCCTTCTCAACTATGCATTGCACAATCTCTTACAGCAAAGGCTCCCCATTTACCTTTGGAACTATGCACTGTGCAATCCCTCAGGCACTAGTTTCATATTATACAATCCCGAATAGCAAAGAGGCTCTCCCACCCTCTACAACTACACACTACACAATACAAGGCATCTCTCCAACAGTAAATGTGAATTGCATAGTTCCAGTCTCCAGTGTGTCTCCCTTGCAATCAATACCTGCGCAATCTTCCCTTAGACACTGCGCAGTGTGCATTTCCAGTGACTAGTGAGATCACTCTGCCTCACTTGTACTACAACATTGCACAATCCTCCTTCTCAACAACTATCTTCTGCTTGTGATTGATTAGATTAGTTGATTGTTTGTGGAACTAATTTGTTGTTTCCATGAGTGCATTTGTTTTATTAGGTACCTCATATCTGAAACATATTAGTCTTTCATCATCTACTAGCACTATGCCTCCAAATAAAGGATCATCAGAGGAGGTCACATAAAGGAGTACTAAATATTCCATTGACAATAGCTCGACAGGAGTGCCCATATTGTTATGAAACTAATGATACATTGAAAAAAAATCTATTGTTACATGGCTCACTATCAAGGATGTATTAAATTCAAAGGAGTTCACAAAGGGTCTGGATGATTGGGAAGTATATGAGAATATCAAGAAACCAAGGTTCCACAAATTTTCCTATGGGTATACTATGTTGCCTTGTGTTGCTACTATCAAATGGATATTTTAGGGTGTATACACTAAGAACATGGTGCTCAACAGTGTTAGTGGGAAACAACTAGCCTCATACCATCCACATGGCTTTAACTCATATTGCAGGTTTCCCAAGCTTGAGTAGCACTTGGATTCCCATTTTTATGCAACTTGGACTTATTTAAACACTAGGTAAGTGATCAAGTCATAGGAACCAAATAAGTTTTATCAAAAGCCTGATGGTACCTATAAGACCAAGTCCCTTAAAAAAGTTTACCATTACTTGATGGCTATGTTGAGATTGCAACAAGATGATGAGCTTAGTGGGAAGAAGTCGCCTTCACTAAGTGGGATATTGCAACAAGATGATGAGCTTAGTGGGAAGAAGTCACCTTCACTAAGTGGGCCCGTAGGCTATTTTTGGCGCAAAGTCTATTTTTAGACTATGTCTATTTTTAGACATATGGATCATGTTCTATGAGTTGCAAGATGCTATTTGTGGATGGTTGGACAAGTTGGAAAAAATAGATGGACTTCTATTTTTAGACATACTGGGCGGAATCTATATTAGATTGCCAGTCTAAAAAAGATATGTCGAATATTATTAGCTCTTAATAATATTTGGACTATAAACATTATCTTATTCTCTTGGAGCACTTCAGTTAAGTGCACAGATGTGGCACAAGAGATGGCAGAGATGGCTTCTTGAAAGGATTTACGCTATTCCTAGGGGTTAAGTGGAGCAGCAAAAGCAGACTTCGTTTAGAACTCATGTGAGAGAGTTTGGTGTAGTTGATTGAGGGAGTTAATGGAGTTGTGTTCAGTTTAACTAATCTAAACATAGTTGAGCTAGTTGTATTTAGTCTAACTGATTAATACACTAGTGAAGAGTGGTGTGAATTAATTATTAATTAATTCACTAATTATAAACTCATTAATCAACAAAATAATACATCAGTTAACTTCAGTGCATGGAAATTTTCAATGGAGACCAGTGCAGAGATAGGTGAAAGAGCAGGTTAACTATCAGTTGTGACTATACTGTTGCATATTTGCAACTACCAGTGATTGGAGGAGCCCACGAGGATTGCGCAGTACAAGCCAGGTGGTTTATGTTATTTAATGAGCCATCCTACAACATTGATTACGCAATAGAAACATGAAGGTTAGCTATCGGGTGGCATAAATTTAAGGAGCATATGTTTTGCTGGAATAGTAGGGCACTTTACCTAGACAACGATTAGAGTTGTGTTGAGAGCTTGTGAGGAGTTTGTACAATGATTGTCACATGATCTCTATCATTATAATATACAGATAGTTGGGGGTTTTCAGCTTTAAGCTTTCCCATAAATACTGTGTTTATATGTGTGATTGTTTATGGTTTAATGTGCGCATGCGATTGTTTATATTTCCGCAATTAATGATCAATAGTAGAAGAGGTTATGTATTATGCATGAAGCTCAAATAGTGTGTGATCAGGATAATCTCGGTGAATAATTTAACAGTTATTCAAATTTCTACATGGTATCAGAGCGATATTGATCATTGGAGCAATTGCAAAACATTGAAGTGGTTGAGTTTTGTGCTGGTGGAATTCGAATTTGCAGCAGTGTTTTCTTGGTGTTGAAGTTGAGATGTCTTTCAACGGATTGCGATTGGAGTATGCCCTTGAGGGCAGCTCGAATTATATTGCATGGAAGGACAGGATGGAGGCAGTGCTAGATGACAATGGGTTGAAGGAGTTCATAGATGCAGAAATTCCAAAACCTACTTCTAGCGATGCTGCCGTACTTGACGCATGGCAAAAGAAGACAACAAAGTGTCGAAGGATTTTGTTGGAAGGTGTGAAGGATCACATAGTGTCCAGCCTTCATGGTAAGGCTTCTCCACTCTTGATGTGGAAATCTTTGAAAAATTTATTTCAAAGCAAGAGCGACCAGAGGAAGTTGGCGCTCAAGGATAAACTCAGAAACATAAAAATGGAGAAAGGCGACAGTATGCCCAAGTACCTCACGAAGTTCATCCAATGTAGGGATGAGATGGGAAGTGTGGGGGTTACTGTTGATGATGAGGACTTGGTGAGATTGGCTCTCCTTGGGCTTCCGAAGAGTTGGCATTCCTATCAGGACTCTGTCAATGGTCGGGAGAAATTGCCAGGATGGGAGCGACTTTGGTCGGATCTTGTGCAAGAGGAGATAAGGTGGAGTACCAGGGACGGATCTTCATCAAAGAACTCTAATGAAGAGAATTGCGCTTTGGCTGCCAAAGCAAGGAAAGGGAAGAGCAAGAAGAATGCTTCTCAATCCGGTGCGAAAGGCAAGAAGCAGGACATGTCCAAGGTGAAGTGCTTTCACTGTCACCAACACGGACATTACGCCACTAATTGTCCACAGAAGAAGAAAAATAAGCAGGCTTCTGGGACTGCAGCTGGAGAGGCCTTAGCCTCACAGTTTGAGCTGGATTTTTCATTGATCGCATGCTTGGTTTCAAGTGTGATGGGTTCAGTGTGGTTTCTTGACAGTGGTGCGTCTTTTCACATGACAGGAGATCGAGATTTGTTTACTAATCTGGATGAGAAAGATCTTGGAGTGCACATCGAGATGGGCGATGATGGTAGATACAGTGCGACCGGTATCGGTACCATTTCCTTTGAGAGGGAGTCTGGTAAACCCTTCGTATTGAAGGAAGTGATGCATGTTCAAGGATTGAAGAAGAATCTTATCTCTGTGGCGATGTTAGAAGACAAGGGATATGATGTTGTTTTTAGTGAGGGAAAGGCTTTCCTGCGTAGTAAGGCAACTGGTGAGACCCGGAGGATAGGGGTTCGAGTTCAAAACCTTTATCAATTGCAGGTAGATGGCTGTGCAGCAATGGCAGGCAAGGCAGAAGGAGTGGTGAGCCGGGATGATGGCGAGTTGTGGCACCGGAGATTGGGCCACCTTCACCATGGAGCTTTGAAGATACTGCAGCAGATTTATATTGGGCTTCCTAAGGGTACTCTTGCGCAGTCAGATCAGTGCAAGGGATGTACCTTGGGAAAATTTGTGAAAGCCACCTTTCACGAGAAGGATAGTCGCGCCACGACGATCCTTGAGAGAATTCACACAGACGTGTGTGGACCTTTCTCAGTAGCTTCGACAGCAAAGCACAAGTACTATGTGATATTTTTTGATGATTTTTCTCGGAAGTGCTGGATCTTCTTCATGCAGAAGAAGAGCGAGACATACTCAAAGTTCTGTGAGTTCAAGGCACTGGTTGAGAAAGAATCGGGGAAGCAAGTGAAGGCTCTTAGGAGCGACAATGGTGGTGAATTCATCTCTGGCGAATTCAAGGAATTTTGCAGCGCAGAAGGAATTCGAAGAGAGCTCATAGCACCTCATAACCCACAGCAGAATGGGGTTGCTGAGCGGAAGAACATAACGATCGTGGGTGCTGCACGGGCGATGTTGCATGATCAGGGCCTACCCATTCATTTGTGGGCTGAGGCATGCAATACTATAGTATATGTGCAGAACCGTTGTCCTCACAGGATACTTAGCATGAGTACACTCGAGGAGGAATTTTCTGGTAAGAAGCCTGATATTTCCCATTTGAGGATTTTTGGTTCACCTGTTTACATTAATGTGACGAAGGATGCCAGGAAGAAGCTGGAGCCGACTTCAAAGGTTGGGATATTTGTTGGGTGCACTGATACACCCCAAAACTATCGTGTGTATTTCAGACAGTCATGGCCCCACATTTCGCACGGAATCAAATTTCGTGAGGAGAAAGCCATGAAGTGTTTGCTTGAGAGGGAGCCACACTTGCATGCAGATGAGGAGCTATTAGTTCCTAAGGATGAGTCTCGGGATGTGGATCAGCCACAAGATGAGGTTCATGGAGTGGAAGAGACCATATGCGGCGCCCGGCCATCGGAAGGAGACGAAGCGCACTCGAGAGAAAGGCGGCGGCTCTGTTGTGTAACCAACTCCAAAAATAGAAGAAATGAGATGTCAACGCCTTAGAAATAAGCCACTTCGAGGGGGCAACCTCCAATACATTACATGAATGATCAATTCTTGGATGATACAATTTACAAAACCTCCTTTCTATATATAGGAGTCCATGGGGCCATAATGTAATCCTAGTGGGCCACAATGTAATCCTAGCCGACCTAACAATAATAATTTAAGGGCACGATAATAACAAAATGGGGGTTACAAGGGTACAATAATAACAATAAGAGGTTTACACTAACAATAATAAGGGGCTATACTAGTGATATAGGGACCTAACATGCCCCTCTCCTTCAAAAAAATGTTGTCCTCAACACTTGAGTAGCTTCGGGTGCTTCTGTATAAAATTCTCATCCTCCCATGTAGAATCTTCGGTGGGTAAGTTCTTCCACTTGATGAGATACTCTGAAATTGATCGATTCCGTAGTTGTCGAGTTCTTTTTTCTATGACTGCTTCAGGTTCCAATATGATCTTCCCTTCCCCATCAAGTTCTGGCAATACTGTTTGAACTGGAAGATTTTCACCTATAACCTTCTTTAAGCATGAAACATGGAACACTGGATGTACTCGCGAAGAAGCGGGAAGCTCCAATTTGTATGCCATAGTACCAATCTTTTGCAACACCTTGTAAGGACCATAGTACTTTGGCGATAATTTATTATCCTTCTTTGCTTGCTTGAGGGACATTTGTTTGTATGGTTGTAGGCGTAAAAATACCCAATCTCCTACATCAAAACTTCTCTCGCTACGATGTTGATCTGCCTGTTGTTTCATTCGATTTTGTGCCAAATTCAGGTTATCCTTTAAGAGTTGGAGAACTTCTTGCTGATGCTCGATGTGATCTTCCACTGCTTGAACCTTCGAATTTTCCTTAAAGATGATGTGATGGATGGTGGATGATATCCATAAAGTGCCATAAATGGGGTCATTTTTGCTGCAATATGGAAGGAAGTGTTATACCACCATTCGGCAAGAGGTAACCACTTGACCCATTGTGTTTGTTTATCAGATACAAAACAACGAAGATATCCTTCCAAACATTTATTTACTATCTCGGTTTGACCATCAGATTGAGGATGATAAGATGAGCTATGAGCTAATTGAGTACCCAAACAAGAAAATAACTCCGTCCAAAAATTTCCAGTAAAAATGGGATCTCTGCCGCTCACAATAACCCTTGGGTTTCCATGTAGCTTTTGAATTGTGTCCATAAATGTAGTAGCAACTGTACTTGCTTTAAATGGATGAGATAATGCACAAAAGTGTGCATACTTGGTAAGTCTAGCAACTACCACCATGATGACACTCTTTCCTTCGGACTTAGGTAAACCTGTGATAAAATCCATTGAAATCTCCTCCCAACGTTGACTTGGAATGGATAAAGGTTGTAGAAGTCCCGGGGTCTTAATTGTTTCCACTTTATTCTGCTGGCAAACCAAACATTCCGCCACAAAATTTCGAATATCAGATTTAAGGCCATCCCAAAAAAATTCTTTCTTCACCCTGTGGTAAGTTTTTAAAAATCCTGAGTGTCCTCCTAAAGGAGAAGTGTGCAATTCGAGAAGAATCTTTTGTTTTAGTTGGGAATTCTTACAAAGATATAAGCGATCTTTGTACCATAAGGAATCATTTTTCCAACTAAATGTATCGGATGTACTAGGATCTTGCTGCAACTTTTGAATGAGTGTCCATACATCTTTGTCCTTCTTCCATTCATCTCTTGCTTCAGTTATCCAATCTGGTTGGATAATAGAAATGGCACAAAGCAATGCTTCCACCTCTTCATTCTTTCTTGAGAGTGCATCTGCAACAACATTCGGCTTTCCTTTTTTGTAGATTATTTCAAAGTCATAACCCAACATCTTTGTGACCCATTTTTGCTGTTCTTCTGACGATAGTCTTTGTTCCAAAAAGTGTTTAAGACTATCATGATCAGTTTTTACCTTGAAGTGTCTTCTCATTAGGTAAGTTCGCCATTTCTTTAGTGCATGTAGTATTGCTAACATTTCCTTCTCATAAATAGGTTTCTGTAAATACTTTCCTTTGATTGGACGACTTTCAAAAGCAATGGGTCTTCCTTCTTGCATTAAAACAGCACCAATTCCATTTCCTGAGGCATCACATTCCACAATAAAGGTTTTGTGAAGTCTGGCATAGCTAAGACCATTGCTAGGCACATTGCCTCTTTAAGATGTTCAAAGGCCTTAGTTGCTTCAGGAGTCCATGAAAATGCATCTTTCTTCAATAATGTTGTTAGAGGTGCTGCTATTCTCCCATAATTCTTAACAAACTTGCGATAATACCCTGTTAACTTGAGAAATCCTCGCAACTTCTTTATGGTTGTGGGGACTTTCCATTCCTTAATGGCTTTAATTTTGTTAGGGTCTACTTTAACACCCTCGTGAGATACAATATGACCCAGATGTTCCACCTCTTGTACTCCAAAGAAACATTTGGATTTTTTTGCATATAATTGTTTCTCCTGCAATAGTTTGAGCACCCTGTCAACATGTTCAACATGATCCTTCCAAGACCTGCTGTAGATTAGTATATCATCAAAAAATACTAGCACAAAATTTCTAAGGAAGGGTTTGAAAATGGAATTCATCGACCCTTGAAATGTAGAAGGTGCATTGGTAAGGCCAAAAGGCATGACCAAAAATTCATAATGACCCTCATGAGTTCGAAATGCTGTTTTTGGAATATCTTCGGTCTTCATTCTAATTTGATGATATCCTGAACGAAGATCCAACTTGGTAAAATAAATTGCTCCATGTAATTCATCCAATAATTCATCAATCACAGGAATGGAAAATTTGTCTTTAATGGTGAGCTTATTGAGCTCCCTATAATCTGGACACATTCTCCATGATCCATCCTTCTTGTGTACCAATACTACAGGAGCAGAGAAAGAACTTTGACTAGGTTGAATTATACCGCCTCTAACATTTCTGCAATCATACGTTCAATTTCGCTCTTTTGGAAGTAAGGATATCTATAAGGCCTGATGTTTGGAGGAACACTTCCTGGAATCAATTGAATAGCATGATCATGATCACGAATAGGTGGGAGTCCTTTGGGAGTTTCAAACACCTTGGAATGATTGTCCAAGACTTGTTGGAGATCTGCAGAAATAGATGATTTTGATGTCGGAACTTCTAGTGAGCATAATTGTGCAATTACGCCTTGTTGTTCTTTCTTTAGAAGCTTTTTCATGACATTAGAGCTTATTATCCTTCCCATATTCCCTTCAATATCCCATAATTCGACTTCCTTTCCTTCTGAAAAAAATTTCAAGAAAAGTTCTTGAAAATTAAAAGCTACGATCCCCAAAGATTGTAACCATTGTACTCCTAGTACAACATCAGCACCTCCCATAGGAATGGAAAGCATTGGACTAGTCAATACATATTCCCCCATGGTTAGCTTGATATTATGGCATTTTCCAGAGCAATTTATAGTTCCTCCATTTGCGACCATCACTTGACATTCTGGTGCTGGGTATAGGAAACAATTTAATTCCTTGGCTACCTTACAATGAATAAAATTATGGGTGCTACCTGAATCAATCAACACTATTACCTTTCTCTTCTTGATTTGTCCTTTTATCTTGAGAGTTTGAGGAGTGGTAATTCCTGCCAGTGCATTACACGATATGGTTGGATTCATTTCTTCCTCTTATGGGGCTGGTTCCTGGTGTATATCCTCTTCTTGTTCATTTTCTTCTTCCTCTTCACAATCTATGTAAAATAATTTCTTCTCAGCACACTTATGACCTTTAGTGTATTTGCTATCACAACTGTAGCAAAGCCCTTTTGCTCTTTTTTCTTCCAATTGTTGTGGTGTCAACCTTGTGGGTTGTGGAAATCTAGGCGTAGCAACACTTCCTTCTTTATAGAATTGAGTGGTAGGCTTCCTTGTCGCCATAATTTTACATTCAACTTTTCTTGCCAACCCGAATGCCTTCTCCAATGAATCAGGTTCCAAAACGCGAACTTCATGTTGGATGTTATCCTTTAAAGTGCCTATGAAGAGATCAATCCTGTGTTCCTCTGGAATATCAGTTACCCTTATATTCATTTTTTGGAAGTCCTCAATGTGCTGCCCCACTAAACCCCTTTGTTTGAGATTTATCAATTGGCTAAAGAAGGTGTTGCTCTTTGTATCCTCATAATGTGCTATCATTTCCTCCGTAAAAATTGACCAAGTGACAATTTTTTTACGGGAACAAAGCCATTGATACCATACAAATGTATTTTGTTCTAAATGTAAAGTTGCAATGCGTACCTTTTGCGTGTTTTG
Organism: Pinus albicaulis; assembly: GCA_034641835.2. NCBI lineage: Eukaryota > Viridiplantae > Streptophyta > Pinopsida > Pinales > Pinaceae > Pinus > Pinus albicaulis. Next base: position 1,230,899,046 of record CM076578.1, on the reverse strand, counting down.
CACGTTATGGAGATCAAAATATTGCTCCATCTGTAGTATCCATGTTATAGGATCCTTTCCATCAAACTTCCTCATATCCATTTTTGGAATATGGTGGTTCTTTCCGCCAACATTCGGGTTTATGGAATCATGATTAACATTTATTTTGTTCTCATCAGGAGGTTCTTCTCCTATATTTCCGCCATTAGGAATCATTTCTGGTTTTAAGCTTGTCATCAAGCCTTCCATGTATGCTTTTAGATCATTCTTCATGTCATCGATCTTAGCTTCCATGCCGACTTCCATGCCATCCATCTTAGCTTCCAAACCATTCATCTTAGTTTCCACGCCTTTCTTCAAAACTTCCATTTCATTTTTTGTTGTTCTTTGCGAGAGCGAGATTTGTTGCATTTGCTCTTGTAATTTTGACATGTCATGTTGCCATTCTTCATCTTCATGAGTAATAGTAGAGCCTTCTAAAGGCTTAATGGGTGTTGAATTATTTTTAGAGGCCATTTCAGACTCCAATATTGATATCTATTCTACAATAGGCCCTTGCAATCAATTCAACTTGATTCTTCAAACAAGACTTATGCAATTCGGAAAAAAAAAATACACACCTTTTACTAGCTTTCAGGAGCTCGATATTGAAATTGTATTATCTATGTGCTTGAAAATCTTCGATATCTGAAATTCAGCCCTGTAGTAGCCCTCTGAAGCTTCTTTCAAATTCCACAGGTCTGACTTGATTTTGATGCTCCAAGACAAAGTTGTGTCCAATCTCCCACAATGACCTAATTCTGGACTGGTTCAGTAGAGCGAACTTGTACGACTTGCCACGTGTCACTGTTTTGTCTTTTGTCTCTGAAATTGATAGCGAAGAAACTACAGGCCGTGTACTAGTGATCACTTTTGACGGTACTCCAATCCAATCTTCAGAGAGAGAGTTATTAAACTTTTCCCACGATCACCTCTTTGAGATGAAATTCAGGAGCCTGAAAAAGCACTACCTTCCACAGATCATATCTCCAAAAATATTGCGAACCAAGCTCTGAAATTTTTTGACGAATTTCCTCACGATTTCAGCTTCGCACCATATGAATTTCAGACTCTGAACCTTCGTACAAAAAACTTTATAGCGCAAATTCCACGATGACCTGTTTATGAGCCTGAAAACATACCTAACTTCCACAGATGATATCGCCTCAAATATTGCGAACCAAGATCTGAAATTTTTAGACAACCTTCCTCAAGATTTCAGCTTCGCACCCTAGAAATTTCAGCTTCTGAAGCTTCGTAGAAAAAAAGTTATAGCGAAAATTCCACGATGACCTGTTTGGAGCAGCGAAACCCTAGAATCCCAAAGCTCCGATACCAAATGTTGTGTAACCAACTCAAAAAGAGAAGAAAAGAGATATAAACGCCTTAGAAATGAGCCACTTCGAGGGGGCAACCTCCAATACATTACATAAATGAACAATTCTTGGATGATACAATTCACAAAACCTCCCTTCTATATATAGGAGTCCATGGGGCCATAATGTAATCCTAGTGGGCCACAATGTAATCTAGCCGACCTAACAATAATAATTTAAGGGCACAATAATAACAAAATGGGGGTTACAAGGGTACAATAATAACAATAAGGGGTTTACACTAACAATAATAAGGGACTATACTACGACGCAATGTACTAACGAGGCTCAAGATGCTGAGAGGATTGTAGGAGCACCTACATCACAGCGCAGACAGAGACAGTCACCTGACCGGTATACTGGATACATGGCTCTTATGAGCAAGTGTATCGTGACTGAGCCATCCTCTTTCGAGGAAGCTGTGGAGGATCCCGCATGGGTAGATGCCATGGTGGAAGAGTATGATTCGATTGTCGGAAACAATGCATGGGAGATTGTCCCAAGGCCGGAAGGGAAATCAGTGGTAGGTTCGAGATGGATCTACAAAGTGAAGCAAGCAGCTGACGGGAGTGTGGAGAAGTACAAGGCAAGATTTGTTGCCCGGGGCTTCTCACAGATTGAGGGGATCGACTATGAGGAAACCTTTGCACCTGTCGCAAGGTATTCTTCCATACGGAGCATCCTAGCTCTCTCAGCGCAGATGGGTTGGCACATTCATCAGATGGATGTGAAGACTGTGTTCCTCAATGGAGTCATTGAGGAGGAGGTGTACATAGAGCAGCCTGAAGGTTTCGAGATCTTCAGCAGCGAGTCGCATGTGTGCAGGCTCAAGAGAGAGTTGTATGGGTTGAAACAAGCAACTCGTGCTTGGTACACACGGATAGACAGTTATTTCACCGGACTTGGATTCTCCAAGAGTGAGGTGGATCCTAACCTATACCAGATTGTGGTGGAGGGTAAGTTGCTGATCATTGTACTTTATGTAGATGATTTGATTTTGACAGGTGATGAGCTGTTGATACTCTCATGCAAGGATGATCTTGCAAAATAGTTTGAGATGAAGGACTTGGGCCTCCTTCATTATTTCCTGGGATTGGAAATTTGGCAGCGCAGTGGTGGACTGTTTGTTTCTTAGGGTAAGTATGCCCGAGAGATACTAGAGAAGTTCAACATGCATGGCTGCAAGCCTGTTGATACTCCTCTTCTTGGTGGTTGGAGGAAGGAGGATGCTACTTCAGCGGAGGTAGTGGATGCCATTGTTTATCGACAGTTGGTGGGGTCGCTTATGTATCTGGTCAATACATGACCCGACATATGCTATGCTGTTAACCAGCTTTCACAAGCTATGGTTAAGCCTACCAAGCTCTTTTGGAAGGCGGGGAAGCATGTATTGAGATATCTCAAAGGCACATCGGGATATGGATCATGGTACAGACAGGAGGATGAGTTGAGGCGGCATGGCTTCACGGATCAGTATCATCATATCAGAGATTGTGTGCAGCGGAAGATCATGTTACTTTCATACATTCCTACGGAGGATCAGGATGCTGATATCTTGACGAAGGCGCTCACCAGGAGAAAATTCGAATACCACGGGGGCAGGATAGGGGTTGCAGATAATCCTTATCTTGTTGAGAGGGAGTGTTGAGATTGCAACAAGATGATGAGCTTAGTGGAAAGAAGTCGCCTTCACTAAGTGGGCCCGCAGGCTATTTTTGGCGCAAAGTCTATTTTTAGACTATGTCTATTTTTAGACATATGGATCATGTTCTATGAGTTGCGGGATGCTATTTGTGGATGGTTGGTCAAGTCGGAAAAAATAGATGGACTTCTATTTTTAGACATATTGGGCAGAATCTATTTTTAGATTGCCAGTCTAAAAATAGATATGTCGAATATTATTAGCTCTTAATAATATTTGGACTATAAACATTATATTATTCTCTTGGAGCACTTCAGTTAAGTGCACAGGTGTGGCACAGGAGCTGACAGAAGGAATTACGCTATTCCTAGGGGTTAAGTGGAGCTATTGCATGGAGACTTCAGTTAGAACTCATGTGATAGAGTTTGGTGGAGTTGATTGAGGAGTTAATGGAGTTGTGTTCAGTTTAACTAATCTAAACATAGTTGAACTAGTTGTATTTAGTCTAACTAATTAATACACTAGTGAAGAGTGGTGTGAATTAATTATTAATTAATTCACTAATTATAAACTCATTAATCAACTAAATAATACATCATTTAACTTCAGTGCATGGACAGTTTCAGTGGAGACTAGTGCAGAGATAGGTGAAAGAGCAGGTTAACTATCAGTTGTGACTATACTGTTGCATATTTGCAACTACCAGTGATTGGAGAAGCCCATGAGGATTGCGCAGTACAAGCCAGGTGGTTTATGTCATGAGCCATCCTACAACATTGATTACGCAATAGAGGCTGGCTATCAGGTGGCAGAGATTGGAGCATGTGTTTTGCTAGATCTAGCTTGATTAGTGTGTAGAAATTGGAGGTTGTGCTGAGAGCTTGTGAGGAGCTTTGTACAATGATTGTTACATGATCTCTATGACATATAATATACAAATAGTTGGGGTTTTCAGCTTTAAGCTTTCCCATGAAATATTGTGTTCATATGTGTGATTGTTTATGGTTTTAATGTGCGCATGCAATTGATTTTATTTCCGCATGTAATGATCAATGGTAGAAGAGATTCTGTATTGTGCATGAAGCTAAAATAGTGTGTGATCGGGAGAATCTTGGTGGGTAACATATCAGTTATTCAAATTTTCTACAGGCTATGTGTTACAGGATCTATGGAAGAAAGAATATTGAATCCTTCGATGAAGGTTGGATATTGATTTTTTATCTACTTGTCACTGAAGAGAAAGTATTTAAATGGGAAAATTTGTTATCCTAACAACTGACTATTAATTTGAACAAGGTGAAAGAACCAAAATAGGGAAAACAAAAACAATTCTACATGTATTCCTACTTACTGGATGGTATTGTGCTTGCCATGAATTCCCAAGTCTAGAATAAAGGTGGGCCCCAAGAGAGCTCCCTATCAATGTGCATTGTAGAGTGTTGTCAGAGTACAACTACAGAGGAGTATATGACAAGCTCATTGAACACTTATTCATGGTTTTGTATAAGATTATATTTGAGAAAGAATCCCCTTGCATGTCTCATGAGGTTAAAAAAGTAATTACAAAATTAGCAGATTGGTTTGCCTCACCTCAAGGCACATACCTTAGAGTGTTTGGTTCTCAGAATCCTCCACATATTTTTCCAAGGTATATGACTGATAAAGTGGTCATGCATGAGGTTTCTTATCAACTTAGCATAGGTCTATCTTAGTTGTTGCAGAATATTTGGGTTTGGGTAAAGAACCTCTACAAATTGGATGTAAATGATTATGCTTCCTTGAGCACGAAAGCAAATAAGGTGTAGATTCGAGACATCAATGAGTTATGGCATAAAATGTTGGGCCATCTACACCATGGCGCTTTGAAGATCATGCAACATATTTCTATAAGACTTCCCAAGGGTTCACTTGAGCAGTGAGATACATGCAAAGGGTGTAAACTGGGGAAGTACACCAAAGCCACATTTCATGATAAGGAAAGCTGAGAAAAGGCGATCCTTGAAATATTTCACTCAGACGTGTGTGGACCGTTCTCAATAGTCTCCAAAACATAACACAGGTATTATGTGATTTTTGTAGATTATTTTTCACACAAATTTTGGATATTCTTCATGCAGAAGAAAGATCGGACGTTCTCAAAGTTTTGTGAGTTCAAAGAATTTGTCGAGAAAGATACAGGGAAGAAGGTGAAGGATCTTAGGAGAAAAAATGGTGGAGAATATTTCTCGAAAATTTCAATAAATTTTTTTCTTCAGAAGGAATATGACGATAATTGATAGCACCTCATAACCCACAATATAATGGGGTTGAAGAAAGGAAAAACAAAACTATTGTGGGAGCAGCATGAGCAATGTTGCATGATCAGGGCCTACCGTTGCATATGGTGTAAACATCGCGCCCATATCAACGATGGGGAAAATTTTTTGAACCCCCCCCTCAGAAATTTTGAAACTTAATGGAGCAGGGGGGGGGGTGTCCCAAAAAGCAAATTTTTGAAACACCGCTTGTGTGATGCCGAGTTCTTGGGATTTTCGAGGGGTCCCTTCCCAAAACCATTTACCACTCCTACGCTTGCCGAAAACCACCATCCTACTCTCCTTTCCACCCAACACCTCCATGCCTTGTCCCCACACTCATATATCATCTCCTAACAAACAAATACCTCTATGACACTCCCTCACCACTTCACCTCCCACCATCCACCTCAATTGACCGTTACCATTCAAATCACCCGCCAGATTTGAAAAAGAGTGTTAAAAATTAAAACCTCTCTCGCCATTGACCCATTTTCCAATTAAATTTCCCTGCTCCCTAAACGGTAACAAATGTGTTATGATACTAATTCACTCTATTATAAAAACCCCTTAGAAACCAACAAAAATTTCTCTTTGAACGTTCTTTCATCTGTGCAGGTTAAACTCGAGTAATTTCGACATTGCTGAGTGTCATCTGTCAACTGTTCCTCTGCAAAATTCGACCGAATAGGCAGGCTGGTAACCCTAATATTTCTTTTATTTTTATTTCTCTGCAGTTGAAAATTTCAGGGCAAAAGGGAAAAGGAAAAATGCCCGAGGAATATCCCATGATACTACCTGTCTTTGATCTTGATAGAACTCCCGTGATCGATACTCAATACAAAGTTGCATAGACCTAGTGTTAATTTGATCACTATGAGCCCCATAATTGGGCTAAGCAAAAATACTTGGACTCTAACGACGATTTTAGCATTTGGGAGTCCTTCCTTCCTCAATTTATCTTTCCCTAAACTCATTTCTTCACTGATTTCTATTCTTGGTGTCATCTAAGATACCTCCCTGGCCAAAGGCAATAATTTCCCACAACAATGAAGTCCTATTCTCTATTTTCCCAGAAATAATTTTCCAAGCCTTGTATATAACTCCTCAGGCCCCTTTACGTCGTTTTTCCACCAATGCATTGATGGAAATTTATAATAAACTTTCCTTCCCTCAACGAGCCAACATTTTTGCATGTTTTTTGCTAGAAAATGCTGAATTTCCTAGAATAAATCCCCCATACCTTGTTTCCATCTTCCCAAAAATATCAAAACAAGTGATTTCTATGGTTACTCGCTTACTAGGATACTATATAGACCAATTGGTCGATGAAGTTGTTTTAGGATTTTTTTTTCTTCAGTATTTTCAGTTGGAGAGAAACCTTCAATCCTATTTAATTACAATTGGTTCTTGTATGATATCATGCATGATAAATTTATGAATATTAAAGCTGAAGGTGTCTTACAGCACCAATCAGTTTTAGAGTATCTCATGTTGTTTCATCAGGTAGAGAGATTCAAATTTCCATTACAGAATATGGATGATAAGGGTAACCCATTATCAATAATCCATTGTACTTCTCTAGTTAGAAATATCTCAGAGGAGTATTCATATACGTATTTTGTGGATAATTTCCTTCACACATCTTTATGTCTTCTTAGCAGCAATGTTATCCCAAGGATTTCACCAGAAATCAAGAAAAAATTTCACCTTTAGGAGCAGTCAAAAATTGGATACTGGTACTTGTACCATAACTATAAAGAAATCAAGATTTATGGATCAAAGCTTCCTCCCTAAAGACTACTAGTATTTGTGCTAGACAGGGTTTTTTCAAAGGAATACACCAGACAGATGTTGAACATGGATGAGTTCAATTTTTTATCTAACAAGAAGAACACACAATTCAAATTGAAGGCCCATGTAGGTCCCTATATTGTAAATACCATAGCAAAAACTAAAGAGGTGGAGGATATTTTTAAATTGATGAAATTCAAACTGAGATTCACATGGTCCTATGATCCTCAGGGCATGATTTCGAAGGTAAGAGTTGAAAAAAAGTGCACTCCATATGCACACACACACCAAGACATGATATTGAGCAATATGCTAACCAACAAGAGTGGATTGAAAGCACCTTCTAGGAGACTGAATAACAACTTGTTAGCCAGACTTATTTATAGACTCTAATTCCAAAATATAAAGATAATAAAAGAATCAGAGAAAGCATGTCTCCCACTGGTTCAGAGTCACATGATTTTTGAGTTTTTAAAAGAAGAAAGAAGATGAACCCTAAGGGTAACATCATAATTGACATCAAAGATGATACACAAAACAATACTACATAAGAATCATCAGGGGAAAGGGAAACTAAAGATCAATACACAATGATCTTAACAGGTTCAATGAATCCCTTCACTAATGTTGAAGATATAACATGATCACCTGTGTCTTCTTCATCTTAGGTACCCACAGAGCAACAAAATATTTTTGCAAGATATAAAGAAATCAAATTGAAGAATGAAGCTCTCAAAGCTTCAACATATTCATAATATTGGAAACAAACTGCCACAACACAACACATATTACTATCTGCTTTTGATTCAGATAAAGGGCAATTTCAAATAGCCTTTTTTGAGCCCACAATGCCAACCCCCAGGACTGCTAAAGATTATAAGTCCACAATATTTTCAATTGACACAAATAAGGTTCATGCAACCAATCAGATCGATTTGTACAAATAAGCAGGTGAGCTGATTTATTCATCATTAACTAGCTCAGCCATGTATCTTTCTAAATTTTAGTCTTCATTGAATAATATGCACTCATATTTAAAGATTGAAAAGATGTCTTATCTAGCCAAAGACATGAGGATTAAGTCTTTGGAAGATTTGGTCATCAAGTTAGGACATGATCCTAGTGATTTCAAGACATCTGAAGAAATAATAAAGAGTAAGAAGGAATATATTCAAGCACTTAAAAAAAAACTCAAATCCCATCTACAAAACATCCTCAAGCTAAAGTCACCATTTTAGATAAGGAGAAAGAAAATATATTCAAAATAGTAGTGGAGTAGAATGCTCAAATCTAGAAAATGGAGCAAGATATGGAAGCACTACTAAAGGAAAAAGAACAATGGGAAACAATAACAGGCACAACAACAATAGGAACATCAAGAACAAGTACATCAACAAAAGTGACAACTTCAAATTCATTAGAAAATCTAGCCAAATATTTGGGGGAATTGTCTCTAAGGAATAAATAAAAAGAGAAGTTGACAGAAGCACTCACTAGGTTGGAGGAAAACTAAATCAAGGCAGACAATGATTATCTGGAAGAAGTGAAAAAGAATTTTAAACTCCATCAACAAATTCAAAAGTATGAGGATAAATCCTTCATAATTTAGATGTTAGCAGATTCCAAAAGAAACATTTGGAAAAATATCAATGACAATATTATAGAATTGTGGCCATCCATTCAAATAATTTTTGAACAAGAAGAATTGGTGTAGAGAGTCAAAGCACCAGTTGAAAACATCAATATTGATATTGAACATTGGCCAAAGGAAGCACATAAAATAATAAGGATGCTTAACTCTAAAAACAAATATGAGATAGAGGAACTGAAAATTTAGGACAAGACAGAGACAATTATGGAGGTCAAAAGAGGTTTGACTAAGAATAACTTGATGGTGCAGTTAGAGAACAAATGCAAAGAGTTGGAGATACAGGTCAAAAGATTTAACAATTAGTTTTCTTTGTTGCAAGATAGATGACTTCCAACTCTCAGGGATTCTACTGGAAATGAACGATTAATCACAAACAAAAGATATAAAATTTTGGAGACAGACAAAAAAGAAGAGCAGGAAAATAGCTACAGTCAGCAACAAATTCCTCCAAAATTTCAATAGCGCAACAGATTTTGTCCACTTTCCTATTTTCTTGTTCTATTTCTGAAATATATACATCTTTGATTAGATATTATTTTGTAATAAATTCTTTTTGGAATCCAAAGTTAGTTTAATAGAAAGTCTATAAATATTTTGTAATAAGACTTAGAAAGGGTTGGAACTTGAAAGAAGAAAATATTCTCTATGATTGTAAGCAATACATTTTGATGTAATAAATTCAGTAATACAAAGGAATTTTGATCTCAGGATTCTTGTGTCAAAAAAATGGTGATGTTCTACTTTTTGTAGTTGTGTTTTCCGTTCAAGTTTCACATGAATGTTTTTCCTTCTTAAATTGTTTCCAAGAAGATGAAGTGCAAAATTTATTTCTGATACTCTACTCTGGCTTGTAATACAATTTCAATGTTTTCTCTCTAATATTAAGTATAGAATTCATCTGTGTATGCTCTATATTTGATTGATCCTAATTCTAGTTCATCTTACCCACACCACAACAACTCTAAAAGATCCATGAGTTTGCCTGCCTCACCCTGTTTTCTTCCCCCCTTTTTTTTAAATTTTAATTGATTACTAAAGATATTATGACTCTATGCGCAATGGTTTTCTCTTCCATTTGTCAACCAAAATCTTAAAAAATCCATTTTTTCCTTTCATACCTATCCTAAAATTTGAACATTAAAATCAAAAGCATATAGAGAGAGCCCTCTCTAAAGCTAGAAGGGCTAGATACCAGCTTTAAAAGTAGGTTTGTGGTTCCCTTTATATTTTTTTCCTCATCCTAGGAAAATTGCAGAGTGATAACATTCTAGCGACCATACTGGGGAACAATCCAGTAAAGCTAAATTAATTCCTTGGTAAATATTGATTTCTAAGTTTCAAAACTATTTCTTGTGGGTGACAATGAAATAGAAAGCTAGTAGGTTGAAGTTTCCACCCAAACCTGTATATATATATATATATATATATATATATATATATATATATATATATATATATATATATATATATATATATCCACTTTTAAATATTTTCCTTGAATATATGGCTCCCAGAAAGGTTTAAACCAGATCCCATCTAGATCCTAATCCTCCCAAAGTTGTAAGAAATCCAGAGAGGTCAATTAGGAAAAAGAGCTTCACAAAAAGTCAAGCCAGTAATAATCCTTTGAAAAGATTCAATTCACTACCAGAAAGCCTTATAACAATTGATGATATTTAGTTTGATTTACCTTTTGAGCAAAGTCTTTTCAGAACTAAGTAAAAAATCTTTGTCCCTGAAATAGTTGTAGATAAAACTAAATTGAGACCATATACCATACTACAGAAGCTTGTGATTTCTTGATATGATAAAGATACCTTACGTAAATTAGAAAAGCTTGAAGATTTGGTAGCTAAACTAGATAAAACTATTGAAAAATCATTTATAGAAAAATCATATATTATTACCTCTCCAACCCTACTATTCACCTCTCCTTTGAATTCTTATTTTTCTGTTGCTTCTATTTCATCGGTGGTTCATACTCCTTCTACATCAGTTCACCAGATTATAACTCCACCACCCTTACTACCCCCAACATCAAGCTCAGTTGTAATTTCATCAACCCCTCATATTCAGTTTATGGCACCCTGATATGCCCCTTTGGTCTTGCAACAACCATCAAATGCAATGCCCCAAACTTATGCACAACATATACCCCCATTTTATGACATCGACCCTGTTACAACACAACAACATATAGAAAAGATGAATGATTTATTAGACTTATAATAATTTGACGACGATGATGTGAAAATGAGGCTCTTTGCACAAAGTTTGGCAGGGGAATTTAGAAAATAATTTAGGGGATTACCAGCCAGAAGCATTGTAGATTTGAAACAATTTCATCAAATTTTTCTCTCTAGATGGGAAATTAAAAAGAATCCACTCCAGATTCTTACAGAATATGAAAATTTAATAAGATCCCTAGGTGAAATAGTTTAGGACTACTGTAGTAGATTCAATAATATTTACAATTCTATCCTCGCAGCAATAAAACACCCACCAAGGCTAGCTTTGATTCGTTTTCTAGATGGGTTTGATGCTGATATGGCTTATCAATTGAGAGAGAGAAATCCAGTCACCCTAGAAGAAATGCAAATAAATGTTGTCAATGTTGAGGTAAATTCATTGGAAAAAAGGACAAAGTACTTAAGGACTAAATTTATTCCTACCATTGGTGAAGAACCTTCTTCTTCTTCATCAGATGCCAAATTGGAAATTTTAGTTAAAACCATGGAAAGGATGAAGGATAGAATAATTAAATATAGAGCTCCACCAAGAGAACCTCAAGGAGGGCCACAAATCAGGAATCCAAACTTTAGAAGACAACAACCTCAAATCAAACAAAGAGAAACAAGAAATCAATCTGATCAACAACAAATTAGCCCTCCTTTTCAAGAATTTTTTTCTAAAGAAGAACAAGGAACTATAGAAGTAGGGAAAATTTTAGGGGCTAATATTTGCAGGTGAGCTAATTTTCCATGATTTTTCCAAAAAAAAGATTCGCCAATTTCCATTTTTTTAAAAATTGATTTGCCCAAATTTTATATTATAAATTTATTTTACTGTAAAAATCGCCAAAATTTTATATATACTAATATAAAATAATTAGAAACCTAAATATTTTTACAAAAGTATCATCAAAATTTTTACAATTTACATATTGGGGACTAGTACAATTCGCCAAAGTTTCTAAACTTTAAGATAAACTCCCACCCTTAAAATTTTCCCTGTATAGAAGAATCACAAGAAGATCAAATTAATCTCTTTGGGGAAGAACAATATCTTTTCTTATTATCACAACCAGAGGATATGCTTGCATAATCAACATATTATCAAAAGGGATATCAAAATTATATTATGGAAGTACACAAAAAATATAGTATGAGGAGTAAAAAATCTAGAGTAAATCCTCCTAACAAGATCCCAATTGATACACCTTCCAAAAGTCAAACAAAGTTGAACACCTCAAAGGAGGTTCTTCAGAAACAAGATGTAAATATTAAAGAACCAGAAAAGCCTCAATCATATTTCAACATTGAGAATGAATCGTTGAAGGTAAAAATTCATGTCCAATAGATAGAATTAATAAAAAAGGACGTATATAGAAATCAAGTTGTAAAGGCACTAAAAATCGAAGAAGGAACATATAGTGTTAATTTAACTAATGACCAACCTAAATTACTATTTAGACCTGAAGTATATGGATTATACAAGATGGATATTTTCCTCCATTCTATGTTAGTCTTAGCATTCATGATTTTATTCTGCACAATGCCATGTTGGATTTTGGTGCTTCTCACAACCTAATGCCAAAGCTTATTATGGAAAAATTAGGATTAGATATAACCAAACCTTACAAAGACCTTTACTCTTTTGATTCAAATAGAGTAAAATGTATTGGATTAATAAAATATTTGTGTGTAACCCTTACTTAGATCCTAGCAAAAAGTATGGTAATGGACAATGTTGTGGTAGGCATCCCTCCCAAATATGGCATGCTCTTGTCAAGATCATGGGGAGAAAAGTTGCAGGGCACATTACAGATGAATATGACATGTGCAACTATTCTTGTTTTTGGTCAACAAAGGAGATTATAGAGATAAACTCTTATGAAATACATGGTGAGTAGTCAGGATAAACCCAATAACTATCAAATTTATTATGTACATTCAAACATGGATTCTTTCATCCTACATCATGATATCTGTTTGGAAGGGTAAGGTCAAATTGTGAACATCCTATCAGAAGAAATAGAAAATGGAAAACCACAAATTCAAATTGAAATACAGGAACAAAGAGATGGCTTATGGACCATGAACTTCAATAGAGAAGTCAGCAAAAAAGGTGTTGGATCTGTAATATGGATTTCAAACATGAAATCAATTACATCAAAGAAATATTCATATAAACTTAATTTTTAGTGTACAAACAATTTCATTGAATATGAGGCTTTATTATTAGGTCTTCAAAAGTTGCAAAAATTAGGAGCTAAAATAATTTCAATTCATGGAGACTCATAACTTATTATAAAACAGACCAAATGTGAATATTCAACCAAACATCCTAGAACGAGAGCATACAGGAATGTTGTTTTAGAATTTTTACGGTTTTTTTATTCTTCAGAATATCAGTTGTCATTAATTCCCAGGGATCAAATTGTATTTTCTGATGTATTATCTACCTCAGCAAGTAAATGCAAAATGTCTTTTAGATCAAGCAAGAAGCTAGAGATTGTTGTAAAACATAGACCTGCAGCCCCTGATAATGTTAGATACTAGCAAGTATTTGATAGTGACAAACAACACAACAATTTCCTGCAATTAAAGGATGAATTTGATAATTTGAACATTGATATAGGAAAGAATATTGATGGTAGTGAAAAGAAAACCATTTTCAATCAAACCAGTAAGGATTTTGAAGAATCTGAAATACTACAGCTTAAAAACAACACAATACCAAGAGGTCTAGTGCTACTTGAAGAATTGTTTGATTTTAACGATGTTTCTAAAAATCCTACCATAAACCCAATTGGGTATGAAGTAGAAGATTGCAATATAGATATTGAAGAAGACTCCAAAATTGTGAAACTCTCAAAGTAATTGACTCTAGAAGAAAAGCAGAGATACATTAATTTGTTTAAGGAATACACTGATGCTTTTGCATGGGGATATCAGGATTTAAAAGTTTATGATAAAGGTATTATTCAACATACTATTCCTATTAAATAAGATTGAAAACCTTTCAAACAAAAACTAAGAAGAGAAAATCATGTTTTATTGCCTCTAATTGAGAAATAAGTTACTGATGGGCCTCTAAATTAGAGAAAAATTAAGGTCCATATAACCTTTCTTAGGAACATAAAGGTTTATTAATCCTCTCCTTCTACACTCAATAATTTTTTTTAGCTTTAATATGTACTTAAGAAATTATATATATAGTTTCATATTTGTTCCTAATATTATTTATTTTTGAAGAATATTGTGAGAATATTGGGCATATTATGAAGATTTGGAGGAAGAGACAATTTAGGGACTTGCTCCCTACTATAGGAGGATCAAGATTGGAGAATAAATGAATAAAATATTATGAAATTATTGACAAATTTTGGATCTCCAATGATTGAGAAAATATAGGAATGTGTTCCCTGTCATTTCATGCATATTCCTAGTGTTGGGAACCAAATCCACTATTTGAGGGATTTTGGACGGGAAAGCTTCCTCCTTTAAAGGATAATTCTTCCTCATAATTTTGTATAAGTACCAATTCTAATTTCCCTCTAGGGGCATGTATTTATTAGTCTTATTGTGGATAAAACTTGTTTTTGTGCAACTCCACTTTCATTTCTAGGAGGGATGTATTTGGATTGGTTCAAATAATGAAGTTTGGTGTCATTTTTAGCTTCCAAATCTTGGTTTCTTGTATACGGCTTTGATTTTCCTTGGGCTTGGCCACCCCAGGAGCCTCATATCCCTATTGCACAATTTCTTTATGTTCTTTTCACTTCTTATTCACATGCATCTCTTATTCTTGTTTTTCCTATTTCTGTATTTAGTATTAATGCTTTTCTTGTTGTAGGATTGATTCAAATGATTGAAGTGAGTTATTTTGTAGGTTATTTATAGATTCACATGCATTATTAATCCTTATAATAACCTTTTAAGGTCATCCATCATTGAGCTACTTGGATTTGGTTACTAGTTCACGAATATAGGATTTCTGGAAATTCCTTGTAGCGAAATAGTAGCAATTTTCTTCTATTTTTTAGAATGGGTTAATGAGCTTAATTTAAGTTTATTACACTTTTATTAGGTCATAAAAACATTAAAGTTAATAAAAAAATTCACCCCCTTTCATTTTCAGTTGATTGGGTTAGGCATTTGATAGGTTAATTAGCTCACTAGCTCTTGAATTTCTAGTTTTTAGAGTAGTAATTTTCTGTTATTTTTTAGCAGGTGTGAACAGGGGTATTTTGGAGTGATCCACTTGGAATGGAGACCTAATACATCCTAATTAATAACAAAATTCGTCCCATACCATTTTAATTTTATTTAATTAGTCATTCTTTGATTTATCTCCTAAACAGGACTTCCTGTAGCAAAAACAAGACTTCTTGTAGCACGTGTAAACTTGACCATATTTGCTCCCAGAGCTTGGTTTTTCTCTCTTAGGCTTGAATCATGACCCCTAGGATCTAAATCCATAATTGAGGAAGAATAAGCACCACTTAGGACAAACATTTTTTACAAAGTAGATTAGGCCTATTTATTTGAATTCATGCTCTTAGGATTTCAATTACAAATTGTTGTTCTTGCCTAGGAATAATTTGTTTTCAAAGAAACACTTCCATTTCTGCAATTAGTTTAGCTTTGATTTCATGAAATTCACTCCATTACATCAAATCAACAAAACACGGATACATTATATGTTGCACATATAGTGTCGATACCTCTTAAGTTTGTATGAACCTCGGGTTTATAATTAAAGTTGGTAGCCTTGGTAGTTGCATCATTCTTGTTGCAATACTGAGGCTCATCACTTAGAAAAAAATTTGATGCTAAGATCATAGTGCCTTTAATATTTTCTAAGTGGCTTTCAAATTTAGTACCAGTGAGGAAAAATTCTGGAGAAATATGATTATGTGTGGACTTCAGGAACCTGACTAAGGTTTCCCATAAAGACAATTATCCCCTACCAAAAATGGATCATATACTTCAGAGAGTAGTTTGTTCTAGTATAATTTATTTTATTGATGGTTTCTATGATTATAACAAAATTTTAGTACATCCAAATGATCAAGATAAGACATCCTTCATAACACCATGAGGAACATTTATGTATGTCAAGATGTCGTTAGGACTTATGAATGCAGGAGCAACGTTTCAATGAGAAATGGATATTTCTTGTTCATATGAAAATGATAGGTTTATTGTCATATATCTTGATGATATTACTATTTTCTCCAAATTTGATGAGAATCATGTGCATCATTTAAGAATTGTATTTGAAAAATGCAAAAAGTATGGCATTTCTTTAAATGCAAAGAAATATCTTTTTGGGATGGAAGAGGGAAAATTATTAGGCAATATAGTCTCAGAGGATGGTATCAAAATTGATCCCAAAATAAATGAAGCAATCATGAAAATTGATCTCCCAAGAAATAAGAAGGAAGTGCAATCTTTTATTGGTAGAATAAACATTTTGAGGAGATTTATACCTAATTTGGTTGAAATTTTGAAAACTATCACTGATATGTTAAGGAAAGAAAATGAAATAAAGTGGAAAACCGAAGCAAGAAAATCATTCAGTGGAGTAAAGTTAGTTTTGACTTGTGCACCTGTTTTAATTAGTCTGGATTACACTAAAGATTTCATAATCTTTTCTTTTGCTTCATAACACACTATTGTTGCAGTACTGTTACAGAAAAATAAATAAGGACATGAGCAACCTATAGCCTTTTTCAGCAGAGGATTGAGAGTTTCTTCTTTGAAGTATAATATTGTGGAAAAACAAGCTTTTGATTTAGTCAAAGTCTTAAAATACTTCAGGGTGTATGTATTACATTCTCACATACTTGCTTTTGTTCCAAGTGCAATAGTGAAGGATAACCTTACTCAAAATGATCCAAATGGAAAAAGAGGTAAATGGATAGCAATTATTTTGGAATATGACATTGAAATAAAACCAACAAAGCTTATCAAAGGTCAAGGGTTAGCCAGATTAATGACTGAATATAATTTTCATGTACCGGATATAAAATTTGTAGCTGCTCTTGATGGAGGATAGGAGTTGTCGACTCCACAAGTATCAGAAAGTTCTGTCACTCCCCCTGCTATACATATATTGTTTATGTCTTGCAGAATTTACAAGCCCCCCTAGTTTGAAAAAAACCAAGGCTATATTTCTTAAATTAAAAGTTGTAAAGTTCTACATTTTAGACCAAGCTTTATTTTAGAATGATGTTGGAGGAATATTGCTAAATTGTTTGTTGAAAGATGAATATGGTAGAATAATGGAAGAATTTCATAAAGGTGAATGTGGAGGACATCTTTACTGGAAAGCCACAACAAATAAAATCTCGAGAGATAGTTTTTACTAGACTGTCTTGTTTGCTGACATTCATAATAAGGTTTCAACTTGTCATCAATGTTAAATATTTGAAGGCAGGAGGAAGATATTACCTTTACCTTTGAAGTCAATTTTAGTAGAGGTTCCTTTCCAACAGTGGGGTTTAGATTTTATAGGAGAAATTCATATGTGTTATTTAGCTCAGCAAAAATGGATTATGACAGCCACAAATAACTTCACCAAATGGATAGAAGAAGTTCCAACTAGTCAAGCGAAAAACTCAGTGGTAATGTTGCTGCCTTTAAATCCAAAAAGATGGTAGATTTCTGCAACAAGTACCATATAGTGCTAGGACATTCTAATGCCTATTATCCTCAAGGAAATTGGTTATCAAAATATTTTAACAAGAGCTTGGTTAACATAATAAAGAAATAATTGCAGGAAAACAAGAAGTTCTGGCATAAGAAACTAATAAATTCTCTATAGGATGATAGGATAAGCACAAAGATATCAATTGGAATGTCACCTTTCCAATTGGTCTATTGATTAGATGCAGTGTTTCTTGCCTCCCTATGAATCCTAGTGTTAAAATTATTGCAAGAACTAGATGTTGAAATAAATGATGCACAAATAAGAATAAACTAGATGATAGAGTTATAGTAGACCAGAGAAGAAGTCTACAACAACACATAGTTAATTCAAGGTAAGATCAAAAAAATCCATGACAAGAGGGTTAAAGAAGATGATTTCCAGCTAAATGATCTGTTTTAAAGTTCAATGCCAGAAATGAGGAAAAAGGAAATCATGGAAAAAATTTCAGTCTATGGAAAGGACCTTACAAAATTGAAGCTTTCCGGGGTAGCAATGCATTTGTGTTAAAGGATTTGATTGGAGAAGGACTATTAGGGGGACCTGACAATGGCAGGTTTCTCAAATACTATTTCACTTGATGTCAGATAAGTTTGTTTTTACACATATCACTGTATATACCATTTTATCTTTTTACTACAAGTGTGGGTGGCTACTATCAGGAATTGAAGCCTGTAGAGACGGCCCTAATATTCTGATGAGTTTGCTACCATATCTATGAAATAAAAATTGATCAATTCAGTTTCATACAAAGGAAAAAAAAACTATTGCCCTATGGAAGAAGGCTATTGATCCACAATGTTCTTGGCACCTCACAGGGAGGATGTCATCCCCATTGGAGCCACTATTAGGGTCCTATAAATTATAGTGATAAATTGATGATTATCTAGTTTATATCCCATGGAATATTGTAAATAATATTTCCATTCTGCAAATTATTTTCAATATTTGAAAAAAAAATAGAAAAAATAGAAAAATGAAAAGAAAATAAGAGGGGAATAAAAAAATATATATCAGAAAAAAAGAAATTAAAAAAAATGACGATAAAACCCCATTGGGCATGCAAGCTTAAATTCTGACATGAATTATCAATAAAACTTTGATTTTAATGTTTAATTTTTAATTTTTACTTTATGTTTATAAATTTTAAATATATGTGAAATGATGTTTTGTCTTATTGTGTAAACATTGTGCCTATATCAATGGCAACAATTTTTCGCGCCTAGATCAATGGTGGGGAAACATTTTGGGACCCCGCTAACCTTTCGGAACTTAATGTAGGGGGGGGGTCCTGAAAAGCAGATTGTTGAAACAATGCTTGTGTGACATGTCAAGTTATTGGGATTTTCGGGGGTTTCCCTTCCCAAAACCATTTACCACTGCTAACCCTCCCCCAGAAAACCACCATCCTGCTCTCCTTTTCGCCTGACACCTCCATGCCTCGTCTCCACTTGTTTGTCACCTCCCTCCAATCAAATACCTCCAAGTCACTTCCTCACCACGTCACCTCCCGCCATCCACATCATTTGACCCTTACTGTTAGTATGAATCTTTTGTCGAAGTGTACGAAAAAAGACCACTTTAGCTACGCATAAAAAATAGCCCTAACATCAAATATGGCTGCCAATATCTTCAAATCTGCAGTTAGTTGATCAAGATAAATGCTGCACAAATCCAGATCTATGCATAAAAAGACATTAGGCAGTAAAAATAAGATTTTGCTCCATGCATCCAATAGACAAGACAAGAACAATATTTTTGAAAGAATTTTTATATTAAGGGCACCTGGGAGGAAAACAAGAAAGGTGTTTCCAATTCTCCTCAATGGGATGGGTTCTTGAAATTCCTCAGCACTTCAGATCTAGAATTTCGCTCTCTTGTTGGTGTAGAAAACCCAGACAAACATAGAACTCAAAGGGAGCTCACAAAGTGAAATAATGGAAAATTTGACAATGATAATGGCACAAAGTCAGACCAAGAGCATAGATCCAGAGTGATCTAATAGGCAACAAAAGGTGACAAATGAATGGGAAAACCCTTCTATTTATAACAAAATATTGGGTCATTCTAGATCTTAGTGCATGATTAAAATAATATTAACCAAATCTAGATCCACCTTTTATGGAATATTTTATTATATTTGTTGGAGGGAAAAGGTATTTGACTTGGGTCAAATCCCTTTATTGGTAAATAATAAATAAATAAATGATTTATTTATTATTTTAAGGAAGTGGTTGAATAATAATTAAATAAATAATGGTTTATTTAATTATTTATAAATGATTTAGTCATATTTAACAAGGATAATTATTTAAATAAGATTTAAATAATTATTCCTAGAAAATAATAAGATAGATAATGATTTATCTAATTAATTTCCTTGTTTTGGGTTAAATATGACCAGGAATAATAATTAAATTATTGTTTAATTAATTATTCCATGAGGAAAATCAAACAAATATGGATTTGTTTAATATTTCCCTTTGGGGTTTCCTGTTTAGACCATAAAAAACCTAATAAATGTGTTTTATTAAGTTATTTTACATAGTGAAAGCAATTTTACTTAGGGTAAAATTGGTCTTACATGGTGTACTTGGGTCCATCTAATGATAATAGGTTAGATGACCAAAAAATGGTGTAACACTTACCATTCAAATCACCTACCAGATTTGCAAATGATCATTAAACATTAAAACCTCTCCCACCATTGGCCCATTTGCCAATTAAATGCATATGCTCCCTGAACGGTAACAATTATGTTACGATCCTAATTCACTCCGTTATAAAAACCCCTCAAAAACCTGCAACAATTTCTCTTTCAATGTTATTTCATCTGTGTAGGTTAAACTCGATCCATTATGACATTGTTGAGCGTCATCTCTCAACCGTTTATCTTCAAAATTCGAACGAACAGGTTGTAGAAATTTGAATAACTGATATATTATTCACTGAGATTCTCCTGATTACACACTATTTTAGCTTCATGCATAATACAAAATCTCTTCTACCATTGATCATCACATGCAGAAATAAAATCAATTGCATGCACACATTAAAACCACAAACAATCACACTTATGAACACAATATTTAATGGGAAATCTTAAAGCTGAAAACCCCAACTATCTGTATATTATATGTCATGGATATCATGTAACAATAATAGTACAAAAGCTCCTCACAAGCTCTCATGCACACCCTCAATTGCTACACACTATCAAGTTAGATCTAGCAAAACACGTGCTCCAATCTTTTTCCACTTGATAGCCAGCCTCTATTGCGTAATTAATGTTATGGGATGGCTTCATTAAATAGATAAACCACCTGGCTTGAACTGCTCAATCCTCATTGGCTACTCCACCTATATGTGTGTTGCAAATAGCAACAGTATAGTCATAAATGATAGTTAACCTGCTCTTTCACCTATCTCTGCACTGGTCTCCACTGAAACTGTCCATGCACTGAAGTTAACTGATGTATTCTTTAGTTGATTAATGAGTTTATAATTAGTGAATTAATTAATAATTAACTCACACCACTCTCACTAATTGTATCAATCGGTTAAACTAGATACAAATAGCTCAACTATGTTTAGATTAGTTAAACTGAATACAACTCCACTAACTTCCTCAATCAACTCCACCAAACTCTATCACATGAGTTATAACTGAAGTCAACATGCAATAGCTCCACATAACCCTCAGGAATAGCGTAATTCCTTCTGTCAGTTGCATGTGCCACATCTGTGCACTTAACCGAAGTGCTCCAAGAGAATAAGATAATGTTTAGAGTCTAAATATTATTAAGAGCTAATAATGTTCGACATATCTATTTTTAGACTGGCAATCTAAAAATAGATTCTGCCCAGTATGTCTAAAAATAGAAGTCCATCTATTTTTTCCAACTTGACCAACCATCCACAAATAGCATCCTGTCATAGAACATGATCCATATGTCTAAAAATAGACATAGTCTAAAAATAGACTTTGCGCCAAAAATAGCCTGTAGGCCCACTTAGCGAAGGCGACTCCTTTCCACTAAGCTCATCATCTTGTTGCAATTTCAACACAGGTAGGCTAGTAAACCTGATCTTTCTTTTATTTTTCTTTCTCTGTAGTTGAAAATGTCAGGGTGAAAGAGAAAAGGAAAAATGCTTGAAGAAGATCCCATGATACCACCTATCCTTGATCTTGATATAATTCCCTTGATCGATACTCGGTACAAAGTTGCAAAGACCCAGTGTGAATTTTTCCTCTATGATCTCCATAATTGGGATAAGCAAAAATACTTGGACCATAGTGATGATTTGAGCATCTGGGAGTCCCTCCTTCCTCAATTTATCTTTCCCCAAACTCATTTCTTCCCTGAGTTCTCTTCCTGGTTTCATCTAAGATACCTCCCTATCCAAAAGGCAATAATTTCCCACAACAATGAAGTCCTATTCTCTATTTACCAAGATAGAATTTGCCAAGTCTTGTGAATAACTCCCTAGGCCTCTTTACATCCTTTTTCCATCGATGCATTGATGTAAATTTATAAGAATCTTACCTTCCCGCAGTGAGCCAACATTTTTGCATTTTTTTTGCCAGAAAATGTTGAATTTTGTTGGCTCAAGGAGTCTTGACCTAGGTTTGGAGGTTAAGGTTTTCCAACAAACCCCTATACTACTGGCCCTTTTGGCAGTGACCTGATGCACAGGCCAAAGTCTCACCTGAAGCAGTATGGGAGGGTGCTGGAACCAGGTTTCTGCACCCTTGTTAGGTATGTGTTATATTCTTTCCATGACTAAGCATGCGCGGGGGTAATAGGGGGGGGTGATAGCCCCCCTTTGCCGCAGGCGCAATGGGGGGGTCACGGGGGGGTGGTAGTCCCCCTGTCAGGAATCGAGGTGTCGCCACGGCGAAATTTTTTGGTCCTTGGTCCTTAATTTAGAATTTGGGTAGTCGCGCCCATGGTTTTGTGCATGGTTTTGCACATGGTTTTGGGGTACAATGGTTTTCGGCCCCTGGTATTTTTGTAGATCCGGTCAAGGGAACTACGGTTATGTTCTAATCCAGGGTTAATGGATTGGGGTTTATGTATGCTTCGGCATGTATATATATGTGTTGTAACACTAAAAGGAATATAATGAAAAATCAAGCTGGTCGTCCCGATTTGGGATCCGGGGGAAAATCTCTGTGTTTATCTGTTTTATGTTTTATGCTCTTGCTATTGTTTATTTTCTGTTATAAGAATCGTGTGTAGATATTTCTGTTCAGGGTTAAAACCTACATTTGGTATCAAAGTTGTTTCGGCTTCAAGGGGACGCCTTTGTTGTTGAGGGTTTTTTGCTCGGGCCTGTGGTAGACCCTGTGCAGTGGGAGATCTGCGGGATCGATTCTTGCGGTGAAAGAAGATGGCGAGTAGCGGGAAGATAGAGATCGAGAAGTTTAATGGTCAGAGTTTTGAGTTGTGGAAGCTCAAGATGGAGGATCTGCTGGTGGATAAATATCAGTGGATCGCGGTAGATCCAGGTACTAAACCAACGGCAATGTCAGATGAAGACTGGAAGAAACTGGATCGAAAGGCTAAGAGCACAATACGGTTGTGTGTCTCAGATTCAGTATTGTTGAATGTATCTGGGGAAGCTACGGCGAAGAATTTGTGGGAAAAACTTGGGACTTTATACCAATCTAAGTCTCTGGTGAATAAGTTGTTCCTGCGGAAAAAGTTGTATAACCTGAGGATGAAGGATGGAGACTCGGTGACAGAGCATCTGAATGCCTTCAATACTGTGGTAAGTCAGCTATCATCTGTTGATATTAAAATCTCAGATGAAGATAAGTGCATCAGTTTGTTGTGTTCTCTACCAGACTTGTGGGATAGTCTGGTTATTGCAATAGGTAGCAATACAACTACCTTGAATTTTGATGACATTGTCTCAACCTTGCTGTCGGAGGAAATGAGACAGAGAAATATGGAGGGCCAGAATGGAGATGCCTTATCTGTACGAGGAAGGTCCCAAAACAGAAACAAGAATAAGGTTTCGAGTGGGATATCCAAATCTAGAGGGAGATCTAAATCTCCTGGAAAGTTTGTAAAGGTATGCTGGAAATGTGGAAAGGAAGGGCACTACAAAAAGGACTGCAGATCTAAAGCTCCTGAGAAAGGAAAGGGATCTGATGATGCTCCTTCTGCAGAGGCAAAAACCACCTCAGATGAAGGTGGGGATGTGTATTTGGCTTCTTCTTGAAATACACATGTAGATCATGAGTCATGGTTGATTGACTCAGGTGCATCCTTTCACTTCACTCCCCATAGGGAGTGGTTCTGCGAGTATGAGAAATATGATGGTGGTGATGTCTTCCTAGGGGATGATAGGAAGGCCAGAATCGTCGGACGTGGAAAGGTCAAGCTGAAGCTGCAAGGTGGAAGGATTAGAACACTTCATGGTGTTCTGCATATTCCTGCATTGGCTAGAAATCTGATTTCTGTAAGCAAGATGGATGATGCAGGTGTAAAAACAGTGTTCGAGAAAGATGCCTGCAAGATGGTTTGGGGAGCACTGGTATTAATGCGGGGAGTTCAGACTGGAACTCTGTACAAGCTACAAGGTAGCATTGTTATTGATGGGTGTAATAGTTATGTGGTTCCTGAAAGTGGAGCGGAAAGCCTAGCTGTCTCTGGAGAAAAAACCATGCTATGGCATCAAAGGCTTGGACATATTGGAGAGAAGGGCCTTCGGATACTACATAGAAATGGTATGGTAGAAGGTATGTCTAATTGCTCTCTGGATTTCGATTTCTGTGAACATTGTGTATATGGGAAGCAGAATCGGGTGAGTTTTCCCTCTGGTGCTAAGAGGGCGAACAAGATATTAGAACTTGTGCACAGTGATGTGTTTGGGCCTGTGTCAGTTCCGTCACTGGGAAAGTCTGTGTACTATGTTTCATTCATAGATGAATTCTCAAGGAATACATGGATATATTTCTTGAGGAAGAAATCTGAAGTCTTTGACAAATTTAAAGAATTTAAGGCTCTGGTGGAAAACCAGAAAGAGAAGAAGATAAAGGCATTGAGGACAGATAATGGTGGGGAGTTCTGCAAGAAGGAATTTGAAGAGTTCTGTAAGAAGTGTGGTATAGCACGGTAGAAGACTACTCCATACACACCTCGGCAAAATGGAGTTGCAGAAAGAATGAATAGAACACTGATGGAAAAGGCAAGAAGCATGCTCAGTGGTACCGGGTTAGGACAAGAATTCTGGGCAGAGGCAGTGGAGACTGCATGTTACTTAGTTAACGGATCACCTTCATCAGCGTTGGAGGATAAGACCCCACATGAGGTATGGACTGGTAAGAAACCCTCTCTTTCACATCTAAGGGTATTTGGATGTGATGCATATGTACATGTTCCAAAGAAGAAAAGGACCAAGTTGGATAATAAATCTGAAAGGTGCATCTTTATTGGGTATAAGGATGGTTTAAAGGGTTACAAGCTTTGGAACCCAGAAACAAGGAAGGTTGTGTACAACCGAGATGCGGTGTTTAGAGAAGTGAAAGATGTTGTTAAACATGAAGTCCTACCAAAGGAACCTGAGAAGATAGAGTTTGAGCTAAAGGAGGATGAATCAGACTCTACAATAGAAGAAGACTCAGAAGATGAAGAGCCACAAACTCCAGCTTTGAGAAGATCAGTTCGGGAAAGAAGGCAACTAGAAAGGTATAGTCCATCTGCTTTTTGTTCAGGTTTTTCCTTAACTATAACTGATGATGATCCCAGAACTGTCAGGGAGGTAGTAGATTCAGAGGATGGAAAACTCTGGAAGGAGGCCATGGTTGATGAGATGGCATCCTTGCACAAAAATGAGGCATGGGATCTGGTAGAGTTGTCGGCGGGAAGGAAGCCCATCGGGAGAAAATGGGTGTTTAAGAAGAAGATGAATGTAGAAGGCAAGGTGGAGAAATACAAAGCTCGGTTGGTAGCAAAAGGTTATTCCCAGGTGTTGGGAATTGATTTTGGTGATATTTTTTCTCCTGTTGCCAAGGTTACTTCTATTAGATTACTTTTATCTGTTGCTGCTGCATTTGATTTTGAGATAGAATAGATGGATGTGAAGACAACATTTCTTCACAAGGATCTAGAAGAGGAGATCTACATGAAGCAACTTGAAGGATTTATGGTGAAGGGTAAGAAAGAACTAGTATGCAGGTTGAAGAAGTCTCTGTATGGGTTAAAACAGTCACCAAGGATGTGGTATCAGAAATTTGATACCTATATACGGGAACTTGGCTTCACCAGAAGCAAGGAGGATCACTGTGTTTATTTTAAATTAATTGGTGACCGTGTTATTTATTTGGTCTTGTATGTGGATGATATGTTGTTGATTGGAAATGACAAAGAAATTATCCAAGATTTGAAGACCCATATGTTCTCCAAATTCGACATGAAGGATCTTGGTGCTGCAAACTATATTTTGGGCATGGAAATCAAGAGAGATCGGGCAAAGAGGAAGCTCTGGTTAAACTAGAGGAAGTATGTCGAGACTATATTGCAGAGGTTCAATATGCAGGATAGTAAACTAGTGAAGGTTCCTATTCCTGTAGGTGTAAAGCTGTCTGCTGAACAGTGTCCCAAGACATAAGAAGAAGAGGAGTATATGTCCCGTGTTCCATATGCAAGTGTAGTGGGTAGCCTGATGTATGCAATGGTCTGTACTAGACCAGACATTGCACATGCAGTGGGAGTATTGAGCAGGTTTATGTCAAACCCAGGGAAGGAGCATTGGACAGCAGTGAAGCGGGTTTTCAGATATTTACGTGGCACTAGTGATTATGGCTTGTGCTACCAGGGAAGACCAGGATTGGAAAGAATGTTGAACATTCGTGGTTTTGTTGATGCAGACTGGGCTGGAGATCTGGACCAAAGAAGATCTACAAGTGGGTATGTGTTTAGCCTATTTGGAGGCGCAGTCAGTTGGATGAGTAAAAGACAGTCTGCAGTGGCTCTTTCAACTACAGAGGCAGAATACATAGCAGCCACTCATGCAAGCAAGGAAGCAGTTTGGTTGCAGAGATTGTGTTCAAGTATGGGGTTGGTACAACAAGATATAAGGATAGACTGTGATAGCCAAAGTGCAATTTTCTTGGCTAAGAACCCTGCTTATCATTCAAAGACAAAGCACATTGATGTTCAATATCACTTTTTTAGAGATATGGTTGAGGCTAAAAGGGTGTTGCTGGTAAAGGTGGATACTTTGAAGAATGTTGCAGATGCATTGACGAAGTCTGTGAGCACTCAAAAGTTCTCTTGGTGTAGAGAAACAATGGGTGTTGAAGAATTGGGCCAATGACTAAGCTCTCCTGTGGCCCCCTGTGGAAAGAAAACAACAAGTGGGAGAATGTTGGGTATGGTCCTTAATTTCCGGTGGGTAGTCTACGCCCATGGTTTTGTGCATGGTTTTGGGGTACGATGGTTTTCGGCCCCTGGTATTTTTTTAGATCCGGTCAAGGGAACTACGGTTATGTTCTAATCCAGGGTTAATGGATTGGGGTTTATGTATGCTTCGACATGTATATATATGTGTTGTAACACTAAAAGGAATATAATGAAAAATCAAGCTAGTCGTCCCGATTTGGGATCCAGGGGAAAATCTCTGTGTTTATCTGTTTTATGTTTTATGCTCTCGCTATTGTTTATTTTCTGTTATAAGATTCGTTTGTAGATAATTTCTGTTCAGGGTTAAAACCTACAACCCTGAGAGAGAGTAGGTAAGTCAAGCAAATCTGTGTTCCTAACTTATCAAGTTTGCATTCACAGATATATTTGCAGGCTTATTGATAATATTATCCATGGTGTAACAGAGCTATTTCTATGCACAGATCTAATGAACACCCCCGCATCCACGTGCGCAATACCAATTATCAACATAGAACATTATATGTGTAGCAATTAACAGATCATAGATACATATACTAGAAACATAGATACTTTCACAGTTCACAGCAATTGAACAAATACTTCCACAACTTAATCATATAACCTAGGTTCGCATCAATCATAACCATACAGTTCTAGATAGCATTAGATATCTAACAATACTTCGCATATATATTAATACCAAAATCCACTTACAATCCCAAAATACCACCTACGCACACAGCCAGCAGGGTCCGCACACAGGAGGATTGAGGATCTTCGTGCACACAACCAGCAGGAGTCCTTACCCAACAACCCGACAACAGATCTCACAATTTGTGCTTAGCATCAATCTTGATTCTTTCCTACCTTAAGACTCAAAAATGTTCATCTATTTATATCTATTTAGTCTACACATCTAATGGTATGCAAACCGTGGGTTGCAGACTCTTGGTCTACCCTTGACCCATTACAATGCATTTGGGGCTTTGACCCACCCCAAAACCCCTACGTTAGACTAAGTAATATAAAAAATATACAAAAATGGACAAAATTTCTAGCTTTTATGAGACCCTGTTCCAACAGTTGCCCAACACAATCGTGTGACTCATCTCGAGTCACTTTGATGGTGGGGTCTCCACTTGCGCCTGCAACAGTCTGATTGCTTTAGCCAATGGGGGCAGCACACCTTCACTCTGAGAAACAACATTTTACACAATGTCTACCAACTTCTGCGAAGTCGGTACTTCCATTGCAGCGGTGACACTCTCTAGAGTTTGGTTTAGCTTGTTAGGGTCCCATGATTTGGAAGATTGGCAGACCAAAGGACAGGGTAACATGGAACCAAGCTTTGGAGTCCGAGGACCTAGCCTTCCTGGACTCAGAGAAGGATCTCTCTATTGGGTGAAAAGGATGTGTTCTTTTTGTTCTAGGGTTTTGATTTTAGGCTAGTTATTAGGTGTAGGGTTTGTTGATTGTTTCAGTTGGTAATGATGGTCATATGGAATAGGTGGAGTGAGAGTATGTCAAAGCGATTGGGCCATGGAGTCAAGTGAAAGTCAAGAGTGTTTAGATGATGAAACAGAGTGTGTTGCAGGGCCGATTTAACAAGGTCAATGGATCCTTAAAGTGATGTATGATGTGTATTGAACATTAAGTTTGGGAAAGACTAAGAGGTCTTAAACACATATAGTTAAAATTTACAATCCATGAGGTAGGGAAAACCATTAAGCTCAATAAACCATAATCTAAACTAATAAACATCCAAGAGAAACATTCCAGTGATACATAGAGAGCATAAGAGCTTCTAACTCTAGAAAATCACCTTCATATTTTGGGAAAACACATAAGACAATACAAATAACTCAATTTATGGAGAGGGAACTCCTAAACAACATATATCAAGTTATTGGGAACTCTAAAACAAGTTTTCAAGCATGGACAAAGGGCAAGATCGAACGAGACCTATTTGACTTAACCTAACAATCAATATTTCACAGAAAGGCTTTAAGATAGGGTTTTGAAGACTTCAAATAAGAAGGGCATACCATGAATCATACTTGTCAGCTAGCATACTAACCATACATGAAACAAAAAAAAAATTTGGTGGACCTAAGGAGTAGTAAAGAATTCCTTAAGATGGCCAAAAGAGAAAACATAAAAGGTATAACAAACAGGAGGACTAAGGTACCTCAAAGAACATGTATCAACCTCTACTTTTATGTTTAATAGTAGCCAAGAAACATGAAACATAATGATAACAAAGGAAACAATATACAAATTAGGAAAACATCACCATTCACCAAGCTATGGAATCCTGCAAACAAGCTTCTCCATCATCAAGCTAAACAAGCCATTCATCCACTTCACAAAACCAATTTCTTCTCCAAGCTCATGAAACCATGTATATTGCTCTTCAAGCTCATCAAATGCCAAAACAATACATAGGGGCCTCATGCTCTATTTATAGAGCAAATGAGGACTAAAACCCTAAATGTGGTAGGAAAATGTCAAATATAGTCATAAATATCATTTATGGCCAAGAGACCATGCAAGGCCCAAGGCACATAATATCCCAAGAAGTAAATGCTAAAATATTTGCACTTAATTATAGCTTAATTTGCCTCAAAAAACTCAAAAATATCTATTTGCAATAAATTAGTGTGTTTTGTTGACTTTTGGTCCAAAACGCACTAGGTAGCCTCTGTGCGTAGCGCCACTTCAGCAGAAAATAGGGTCTCTTGCAGCTGGGTTTTGGACCACTTCTGGATGTCGGATTTGGCTCCGTGATGGCTGTTGGAAAGCCTGATGAGTCTAATTTCTAGAAATTCTTGTGTTTTCTTGATCCAGATCATGTATCTTAGTCAAAAATCCAAAATCCCAATATTTCTCAGTGCGTAGCGCCACTTCAGCAGAAAAATAGTTGTACTTGCAGTTCTGTTTTGACCTCCTTCCCGATGTCAGATTTGGCTCTGTGATGGCTCGTTGGAAATCTTGATGAGTATAATTTCCATAAATGTTTGTTTTTTCTTGATCTAGCTCCTTCAGCTTAGTCAAAAAGCCAAAATCCCAACATTTCTATGTGCGTAGCGCCACTTCACCAAAAAAATAGGTGTACTTGCAGTCCTGTTCTAACCTCCTTCATGATGTCGGATTTGGCTCCGGGATGGCTCATTGGAAAGCCTGATGAGTATAATTTCCAAAAATTCTTGATTTTTGTTGAGTGGATTCCATTTACTTGTTAAAAAATCAAATCTTCCAACACTGCCATGTGCGCAGCGCCTGGTTTGAAAATGAGGCAGAAAGGTCAAATTGTTGATGTTTTTTGACCTTTTGAGGGGGTAAAAATGCTCCAAATGATCTGAAAATTGGTGAGAAAACTGTTGGTGATGTGAGAAATCCAAAAATGCAAACTTTGAGAGATGAGTATTCACCAATTTTGTGTGTAGCGCCTAGGTTGTTGCACACAGAGGGGTCAAAATTTGAAAAAGACAAAATTTTGTTGAAATTGCCTCAAAGTTGGTGGAGAGGTCCTTCAAGGGTTTTGAGAAGCCTATGAAAAATCTTGAGTTATGTCTCCAATTTTTTCTTGGTATTTACTTTCTTTGAGTGCTTAATTTTCAATGAATTCTTTGTTTCTGGCACTACCATCATCTTCATTTGTGTTCATACTGCTAACTTTTGTCCCACTTTTACCTGCTACTCACTTAGGCCTTCAAACTGATCATCACCTTCTTCACTTGGTTCTTGTTGGCTCTGTCCTTCACTAAGTTTCTCTTTTTAGTTGATTTCCTGCATTGTTATTTTGAGTTCCTTGGACATTAAGAAGTTGATTAATGTTATGACAGTCATGACAGTTGTCATGACTGTCATAACTATTTTCTAAGCTGTCTTGCTTATTGACTGTCCTCTTTGTGCCTTTGGCTTGGCCATTGCCTTCATTTTAAAATTTTGTTGCAACCTCATCAATTTCTTGTGTTTGATATTTTACTTCCTCATCACCTTCATTTGTTTCTTCACTGATCATCATCTTCAGTCATGTCATCACTGTCTGCACCATTATTGTGCTTACTGTCATGTACAAGTACTTTTCCTCATGGTTGTCATGTGAACCTTCTTGTTATCCATCATCACCCTATTTCTCTTCCCCTTTAGACTCTATTTTTGCCCCACTATCTTCATCATTTCCATCATCCTTATCTTGTTCCTTATTGCTGCTATCACCATCTTTATTTTCATTAAACTCTGCCTCTGACCTACTGTCTTCTTCCTTTCTACTGTCATATGTTTGTCCTTCACTACCACCGTCGTCATCTTCACTTGATGCATTAGGAGAAGGTAGGTTTTCTTGTGTAGAAGGCATAGGATGAAGTGATGGAGGAGTGGAGGCAAGTGATAGATGCATGGGCAAACTTTCAGCAAATGAGGGCAAGATGAAGCAATCAGAGAATGTTTTTAGAGTTTAGAGGTAGGTTTATTGGCACTGAGTGTTTTTGCACCTATGATAACTCTCAAATTTGCAAACCTTGACCTTAGAAGGTAAATAATTGCATTTTCATGTAGATTAGGGTTTGGTCACATTAGGTATTAAATGCCTTCCTATATTATGAAAAGAATACTTGGAAGGTGAGGAAAAAATACCACCAACCTTGCTTAATTGATGTAGGAGCTCTGGAGGCAGAAAAAATGGAATTTAGCCCCTTTTTGGGCAAGTTAGGTCAAAGACCATCGGTGTGTAGCACCAAGTCAGGTCAGGCTAGCAAATGGGCTTGTCGGGCACTGTCGGAGTGTAGCGCCGGTGTGTAAGGTGGGTTGTCGGGCCGTTCTGGGCCTGTGTGTAGCACCCTAGCCTGTGCGTTGCACCGGCCTCCCGGTGCGCAGTGAAGTGTAAATTTACACTGTGGCCACCTTGCTTGTGCGCAACGCTGATGGCCTAGTGCGCAGCGCCCGACAAAATTTTCCAAAGTTGCCCAAAAAACTCTTTTTTACCGTCCTTTGGATCTTTTCTCCTGTTGATGGCATTTTGAAAAGTTTGTTGACAAAGAGGTATTTTGATGAAATTAGTATTCTTCTTTGAAGGTTTTCTTCATTATATTCCTTTTTATGATCTTCAAAACTTGCCAACAATAATTTTGTGATCATGTTGGCATATTTCCTTGGATTTTCGGTCTTGCAGGTTCATACTTCTAATTTCTTGGTTGAGAGATTGAAAAGGAGAGCTTTAACCTTCCTTTAAATGACCTTCTTTCATGTATTTATTTGAGACAGTGAAACAGACCCTTTGGTGCAAAAAACCTTATCAGTTTGGCAAGAACAACCCCTTTGGTCTTTATGTGGGAAATCATTTTGGAGGCCTTACTGCTCTTAAACTAGCTACATGTTTGTTCCTAGTTTTTCAAATGATTTATGTTGGGAGGTGAGGTTTCTAAACCATTTTTGTGTTTTTTTTTGCCACTTCTGTTCTTGCAGGTGCCTACACCGCTTCTTCCCTTTGATCACTGTCTCTTTTGAACTTGGACAACTTAATTTATCAATAATGACCCATGTTTTTTTTTATAGTTGCCTCCTTTGGAAATTTCTTCCCTCATGCTTGTCTCCTTGACCCTTTTAAAAAATGTTTTTGTCCTTTCTTTGAGGATACAAACCTTGAACTGATATTTCTGTCTCTTTTTGTCCCTTTGGTGAAGTGGGTTACTGGTATTTGGGTCTGCCTTCTTAGATCTTCCTTAAAACCTCTGATTTTACCTTTTGATGAGGTGGAGTTAATGTCTCTTGGCCAAACCCTTGTGGACAGTTTGAAACCCTTTGAAGCCATTTGCAGTTATGAAGGAGGCTGCTTTGTCATCTTTTGACCATTTTTGTCAATTTTCCCAAACGTCTAGGCTTTAGGGCTACTTAAGAAAAATGTAACTAGTGTTGTCTTCTAAGTTCTTAAAAACTTCTCAGAACTCATTAATCATGTCCTAAGGACCTTTAATAGTTCACTGATGGAGCTTGAGGTGGCCTTTTCCCTTGTAACTGTAATATCCCAAATTGGGAACTGCTAGCAAGGCATGACTAGAAAACGCATTTTCCAGTAATTGATGCTACAGAAATGAAAACCAGCACTTGGATCCCTTAGATCTGAGTATCTAAGTCCTAAATCCAAGTGGGAATAAAAAATAAATCCTCCTAGGTGGGTTAAACAGATCTCCCACACCTAGTTGTCTTCAGAAATGCTTCAAAGAAAGATTGCAGCAATAACAAAGAATTATGCTTGGGAAATACCGCAGTTTCTGCAGAGCAGTGATAGGAGGCTCATAAAATATTTTTTAATATTTTTTATAGCAGCAAATAAGTTTTACGATTCAATCCATCAAGTACATAGCTGAAAATACAAGGAAAAGATAGAAGAAATCTTCTCAAAAGAGGGCTACAACCATATGTTTGACAAAACGCTGCCTTGACAACATTATTCTTATTGAGCTGCACTACTGTATGTTACATGTCAGATCTAGAGCAAATCTGTGCATAAAATGTTAGATCTATATCAGATCCATGCACTAGAAAATCTCCTCTTTCAGATCCCCTTAGAATTTCGGGGTTTGCACCAAGCATGAGCAGTAGATCTGAGATCTAAGAAAGCAGATCTGTAGAAATATTCAAGATTACTGAAGCATTCAGATTATGCAGATCAGATCTAAAAATTACAAGTATAGATCTCCTCCACAAGATCTCAAAATGAAGAGTGGATCCTCAACACTCCAAAATCAACTCTCCAATTGATGCGCCCACACCCCTTGCAACACCTCCTACAGGAATAACGCAGATCTAGAGTAGAAACTATGCTGTAGGGGTTAGTGCTATAGGGTAAAATTCTTGGGTTGTTGGTTATCGAATATCCCTCTCAGGGCTTTTCGGTGCCCGAGGTAGACAGTAAGATTAGCTGTATAGTTCACAAATATGGCACATACATATTCATATTAACTTAAGACAACTTGATGGAATAAGATGGAAGATTACCTCTTTAATGATGTTTAAGTCTTTTGGAGAGCGCTGAATAGAGAAGCAGGGATCCTTCTTCACCAGCACCAAATCTTGACCCTGCAATCAGTCAAAGCACCCGTGTAATCTCCACCATAACATATATTTCCTATCAATTAAGTCAATATATAATAAAAATTTAAACTATGCACATCTAAGCCATTCATCTCATGCTATATAAGTGATTGAATAACAATGACAATATCAACGCATAGAATGGACAAAATAGATACAGTTCTATTGATTTATAAAAAGGAGGATTACAACCGTCGGTTGTACCAAGCCCTCCTTAGCGTTCCAATCTCTCTATCTCTCAAAGTGGTGATGTCTTGATCAACAAGTTCTAAATGAACCTCTTTGACCTTTGACCTTCACAATACAACAATGATCTCTACTTCACAAGTATTCAAAAACTTTGACAATCCTTCGACCTTGAACCAAGAGCCTTCATCTCCATTTTATAGGAGAGGGAGAGAGAAATCATTGCCTCTCTCCTTCCACCAGTTCTAAATAGAAAAAACCAAGATGTTTCCTCAACTTCCATGCTTTTTCCTTCCTTGAGAGTTTAGTTGTTTTTGGCAAGGCCCAATAAGAGATTAGTGCTTTGCAGTTTCCTTTTTGTACTGACTCTCTTGTGAGAAAAAGCTGGAAATTCAAATCATTCTCCACAGGTTTTTCCCATTTCAAACTCAAAACACAGGTAACGTTGCCCTCTAGTGTAAACAGAGCATTGCCCTAGCCACTAATGCGGCCTATTCGTTGATCAGATGTGTTATAACGCTCTTG
Organism: Pinus albicaulis; assembly: GCA_034641835.2. Classification (NCBI taxonomy): domain Eukaryota; kingdom Viridiplantae; phylum Streptophyta; class Pinopsida; order Pinales; family Pinaceae; genus Pinus; species Pinus albicaulis. The sequence continues at coordinate 1,230,864,130 of CM076578.1, read as the reverse complement.
TGCTATTATAGTGGGGCGTTACCTTGGCAGAAGTAGGTTTAGTTTAGGTCTTTGTATTCCTTCCATATTAATCTTCTCCTCTGAGCTGATGAGGAGGTATTTTGACCTGTAACAGTTAGACAACTAATGGCCCCATGCCAAGATCAGAAATTGAGGCTCATGCACTCCAATACACTTCCTCCAATAGAGTAGAGGCCTCCTCCACTGACAAAGAGCACTGAAATGACTTAGATCTAAGAAGATCTGATCTCCATGAAAATAACGCAGTTCCTCAAGGGAGACTATGTTGCAACTTGATTGACTGAGTTGGCCAAATGCCAAGATACAAAACTGAAGCTCAACAATGGATGCACTCTTCCAGGAGGTTAAAATACACACTCACTGAGAAGAGGCTCCAATATAGGCTAGATCTTTGTAGATCTAGAGTTCCACTTGTTATAGCTCACATAGACAACCCAATCCTAAGCAGAACTGCACTGTAGATGCAAGATGAGGCTTGGCCAAATGTCGGATAGTGGACTAGAAAAATAAGGCTCCTCCAAGAGCTGCTCAAGGAAGGAGGTGGGAGTTCCTAAGTAGGAAACCCCAACAGAGGTGTGTCTCAATAGACAAAACCTTCAGAAAATATTAACATCAACAACCTTCTCTTGTTGTCCTCCTCCTTCTTTTATAGGATGAATGCCTTGTCAAACCCTAAACCACCTCAATGAGTTAACCCCTTTCACATGTGGAACCTCCATCTAGAACTTCTATGTGTATCCATGAGGTTCATTGCACCTAGACTGCGCTGTTGATTTGGTCAAGGTTGACCCAGTCTTGTGATTTAAGCCCATTCATACCTACAAGAGATTATTTACATGGCCTAGATATGTCTCTGTTTGCATAGGCATTGATTTATTCAGGGTTTAGGAGTTTTACATGTCCTCCTTCATATTTTATTCATAAACATGAAATGCAAGATAAAATAAGGAAAAATAAGATATTCCCATTAGCTTGGGCTAAATGGGAATATTACAGTAACCCTTGATGATGTGGAGTCAATGCCTCTTTGCCAAACACTAGAGGGCAACTTGAAACCCTTGACATGCCATCTGCTATTATGAAGGAGGACCTTTTTCATCCTTTGACCATTTTTTTCATTCTTCAAAAAAAAAAAAAACTGATTTTGACCAAATTTTGGCAATTCTGACCTAATTTCCTCTGTGCGCAGCGCCACTTCGTCTGTGAGTAGAAAAAATTTGCAGAGGGCATTTGGAGGTCTTCTCGGTGTTGGAATGAGCTACATGATAGATCGTTGGAAATATTTATGAGTCTAATTTCAAAAAATTCTTTTGGTTTTACCTTTGGTGTCCATTTACCTGTCCAAAAACTGTTTTTTCCAAGACTAGTCAAAAAGTGATGAATGATGGTGCAGAAATATAGAGTGCTGGTGCAGACAACATTTGGAGGCCTTCTGTAACTCCAAATTGAGCTCATGATAGCTCATTGGAATTATATTCAAGTCTAGTTTTATTTTGACTCATCAAGAAAGTAATTTGGACACTCCAGCTATGAGAAAACCTTATTTTCCCAAGGTCACTCCAGCAGTGCATAAATTCTCCTGGGACACCTATTTTTTTGATATTTCTCCCAAAAAATGATATCTGTGTAAAAAATGAAGGAGTTTTTTCTTCTTGGCCCTATGATGGACAAAAACCTCTCTCATGTTTTCCAAATTCATCTCTATTTGTTCATTAACATATTTTTAACAAAACTAGCCCTAGGTGTGACACATGGCTTGTCTCTTGGAATGAATTCTTGGAAAATGATGGAGGGATGATGTTTATGAGTGGGTATGGAATTATCCTTGCTGAAATGATCTATCAAATTAATCCTTTGCTCTCGTGCCTCCTTTTCATATCAAATCGTACCTTAGTTGGAAGAGGAAATTAGGGTTTGGGGTAGGGGACTTAGGACTGCCTTGTAGAGGGATGGGAATGAAGTGGTTAAGGGTTGTCTAAATTCTTCGGGAAATTTTGTGGGATAGAGATAGATGATAGGGAGTAGGGGAAATTGTATTTTAAAGGATTGAGTTAGGGGAAGGAGTCCAAAAATGAAAAACATAGGCCTCGTCTTAAAAAGTGTCAAATTATGGCAATAAACTAGGTTTTGTAGAAAAATGATGAATTTGAGGGATAAGAGTGATGGGAAGTGTTTAGGAAGGTATATTAAGGATAGGAGGAGGTGTAAGAGCATCAAGATACAAGCCTTTTTGATGTTTAACCATTGAGATCATGAAACCAAGAAAAAATGCCCTTAAAAGCCCCATATGGACAATGGAGGAGTTAGGAAAAACAAAATAGAGGGCTGAGGCCAAAGGTGACACAAAAAAGACAAACTAAGTGACATGACCCCATGATGGGTCTTCTGGGATGGGTGAGCTGAGCATTGACATGATGGGATGATGAAATAGTGAAAAAATTATCTTAAGGATAATGAAGGTAGTGAGATTTCTAGAACTCACAATGTTCATGAAATTTGTTTCTAGAAATCTATAACCGATACTTAGTCATCTTCAGATAGTGAAAATTATGGATGACTAACATAGCTGCTTAACATCAACATTAACATCCTGCGAGAGCTTGAGGGCTTCGGCTGCCCAAGGCTTTGGGCGGTCACCGAGAACTTTCTTCTTGTGCCGGAGTTCATCAATATCATTTTCGAGGGCGTGGCTGGTTCGCAGCCGTGCCAAGCGCTGAGCAGGAACTAAGGTGGGAAATGTAGCCTCTATCTTCTCAAATGATTCTTCCTTCTGCTGTAGGTCTTGGTTTATTTCTAGCAGGATCGGATCGCGCTGGACCTTGGTCCATAGTTGCATGGTTGTTTCTAGTAATTGGGCACCCTGAGCGATCTGCCCTCTGATGACGTTTTTAGCCGCGGTAACCAGTGCAGCTCACTAGGCCCATACCTCCGGAGGTGTTTCAGGCTGCAACTTAGCCTGCAAATCTGCGATCTTCTGCTCCATCTATGTTCTAACCACCTGAAATTTCGTCCTAGAGGCCTTGAATGCTACGACCAACCCCTTAATATTAGCTTGGGGGGTGGCCGTGGCTGAGATTTCTTCTGTAACATCTACACAGACTCTGTAAATTAAATGTTCCAGCTTTGTTTGCTGCGCGGTGGCGAGGGAAATTGCAACGTTATTTTCTGTGATGGTCTGTTCAACCACACCGAGCTGTTGGTGCACTTGTTGGTCCCAATGGTGAATTTCATGAAACAAAGAAGTGTGGAGAACCTACAATGCCTCATGTGGCAGCCTAGCTAATTTCAACTATACTTTTTCACTGGCCTGGACTTGCATTCCCAGGTCAGGTGGATTGATCACAAGGGCTGCGCCATGTACATAACAGAGACGACTTTCTTCTGTAACTAGCGCTTCACTGATGGTTGCCAAGGGCGTTCATACCTGGATCACACTAGTCTGCAGCGTGTCTGTTTTCAACTGCAGGGCATGGAGCTCGGCCTAAAGAGTGTCGATAGCAACTTTATGTTGTTCCTCTAAGGCTAACCATCGATCTTCTGTGGCCAAAGTGACCGCGTCAGCAATCTGTTCGAGGTCCCTGTCGGTCAGCGTGACTGTCTAATCTCATTCCGAGAAATGTTAGGAATCTATAATCAGCAAGATTGGCAAAGTCTGATCACAGAAACAACATCGTTTCAACCACTTTTGGATTCTAAGATCTAGCCCTCCTGAATCCGGAGAGGGATCTCTCCAATGAGTGCAAAGATAGATTTGTCTTTGAAGTTTGGGGTAATGATATTAGGCTAGTTATGAAGGCCAAGGGTTTGTTTTGTTTTTTGGATGGTTGAGCAAGATTATTTTTTGAGGAGAAATTTCTAAGTGAAAAAAGTTTCAAAGGTGAGAAGTTGCAAGTGAATAGAACAACTTTGTCTAAAAAGATAGATATAACGTTGGTTTTTAGTCCATTGGGCTATGGAGTCATATCAAGGCTTTAATTGAACAACAACATCAAGAGTGATCCAAGGGGAAAGTCATCTATATCACAAGATTATTGAGATTAAAATGATGGAATGGAAACAATAAAGTGTTGGAGGGGAGGAAACTGATAATAATTTCGCAAGGGATTTATAATCAGTCCAAAGAAGAAAAGCCTCTTAAGTAACTGTTTAAAACCAACCAAGAACAGGGCTAACCATAAACTTCTTGGGCAAGTTTGTATTAAAGCAGCTTAATTGACAAACAATCTAGTAATCCGCATTATTACCTTCAGAAAGTATGAAGACACATAAGAGAAACAAAATGTAACCTAAGATCAGGTAAGGTACTTTTAAACCTAATCTTCTTTCGGCCAACACCAAGGGAAATTTTCAGAATCTGTCTTTGGAGAATAGGAACTAGAAACAGGGAAACCATCACTTTTCTAGTCTAACTTTAATAAGCAAATGATGAAAATAACTTTCAAGAATAATGTTTAAAGCAAACAGTAGGAAGAGGGAACGCCAACATTCCTAAATGCTTAAACTGTATTGAATCATTCTTAAATAAACAATTGGAGGAAAACATTGAGATAAAGCTTATTAGTGAGAGAAGGGTACTAGTAAACAGTAAATCCTAACTCTATAAATGTTGTTCTTTATCAGAGAATAGTGAACAATATGGCATACATAGAAGGAAAAACAATAGCAAAGGAAGGGGCTCTTCACCAGTGATATAGACTAGGATCCCAAGCAAAAGATTTTTATTGATGTCAAACCAGTTACAGTCTTCAAGTCCAATGTTTCAGTTCAGCAGTCATCTTCTCATCTCAGCCTAACTTATCTATCACAAGTAGAGCTTCAAGGGCAAGTGAACACTATCTACAATTAGAAGTTTTAGCTCAAATGTATTTCAAAGTTCTGCAACCAACGGTTTCTCATCTTCTACAGAAGTATTTATAGAAGAATGAGGAGGTGGGATCTCAATAAAAATATTTCCCAAGATAATTAATACAGTCTTAATGGCTTCTCGGCCTTTGAGGGGCTCGATGAAGAAGTTTACAGATGTTCTGTTTGTATTAACTATTTTAAAATTTAATATTAAGCTCGGTGGGAGCTTTTGTTGACTTTTGAGGGTCTGTGTCATGTTGGAGTAACTCTGCAGATATTTTTTGCATTAAGTTCCTTGCAGAAGTAACTCTCTGGCTGCGTTGAGGCGAATATCTGATTTTGCTTAATAACTTCGGCCTCTGTTTGGATGTTGGTGACTACAGGTGGCACTGTGGTAGCTAAGAGGAATCAATTTGCCTCTGTTGAGGCGGTGGAGGCTTGTCTGTCTGATAACACTTATGATTTTCCTTTTATTGTGTTTTAATTTGGGGGATTAGGCTTTTGATAATCAATCTTAGCCATGATCCCCGCAAATCTGTCTTCAATGTTCTGTTCTACTGCGTTCTATCTTCAACACTGATACTCTTTTAATTTGTGATTTAATAACACAATGTCTTGTTGATGTGCAGGCCGCGCAGGGCTCATATGGCATCAATGCCTCATGAAACATTGATGAAACATGGAGTAGAGCCCCGTGAATGGTTCTCTTTTATGAGTTGAAGGCACGGGAATCGTCATTCCCGGTCTTCGGCCTTTATATAATGGAAAACCCATAAAACACCTGCAAAATACAAAAAATATTATAAAATCCTGTGTATTTGGGGAAAAACTACTTCAGAGGGCATGGGGAGGAGCGTAGCCGTTGGATGGCAGCATCCAGTGATGGAGATTAGCCAAGAGAAGGTTAAAAGGAGAACATAGGGAAGTAATAAGTTATATCCGTCGATCTGCAGAGATCGACGGTTGGGAGTGATCCGGGATGTAAGATAGAGAAATAGCGAAAATACAAAGAAAACAGATTAAAAAAAACCTTAGGCGGAGGGAAAATCAATTAAAAATCGAAATTGGTTTCGGGAGGAATACGAGCCGTCAGATGAGATCGATCGGACGGTCCAGATCCAATCGGAGGATTGCAATCGGCGGAGAAACAATGTTAATGCGCTTGGAAAAAACTTGCGATGCGATTGAGCGCTGACCGTCGATATGCAGATCAGATCGATGGCGGGAGATGCATCGGGAGGTTGCAATTGGTGGGGTGAAGGTTAATGATCGGAGCAATTGTGGGTCATTGGATCTGGGAAGGCGGAGAGGAGATCAACGGCAGAAAACCAATCGGGGATCGGTAATCGGAGGTGGGGTGATGCGATTGCGTGATTGGGGAAGGCCGATGCGATTGCGCGATCGGGGAAGGCCGATGCGATTGTGCGATCGGGCCATCGCAATTGGAGGTTTCAAATGGACACAATCGGAAGAGCCTTCGCAGAAGTTTCCGATGCGATAGGCGCCTCGAGACTTAAACTCTTGGTCCCGGGTGTAGGTTATATAAATGGAAAGCGCCGGGGGCGGGGTTTATATATATGGGACCCAATCGCATCGGAAAGTTTGATGCAGGTCTTTCAATCAACCCATTGTGGATTTCTATGATGCAATTGCGCTTCGGGTCTTTTTAATCTAACCATTTTCATTTAAAAATCGTTAAATGGGTGTGTTAGACCAAAACTTTGGATAAGTGGGTTATTTGACTTTACAAAGGAAGAAGACCATCGGGAATGAATTTTTGGCTGAGCTCCTTAGGAATATCACAAACATGTTGAAGAAGGAGAAAGGGGTGAAATGGACCTTGGAAGAAAAGAATCCTTTGAGCTGGTGAAACAAGCGTTAACCAAAACACCAATTCTTATAAGTCCTGATTTTTCAAAGGATTTTTATATTTTTTCATTTTCATCAGAACATACCATAGCTACTGTCCTTCTACAGAAAAATCCACAAGGACAAGAGAAACCTATTGCATTATTTAGTAAGGCATTGAGGGATGCCCCTTTGAAGTATAACATTATGGAGAAGCAAGCTTTTGCTTTGGTTAAAGCTTTGAAAGACTTCAGAGTTTACATCCTTCACTCACACATCATTTCCTTTGTCCCAAACTCAGTTGTTAAAGACATTATAACACAGGACCCAGATGGTAAGAGAGGTAAGTGGATTACTGTTATTCTTGAATATGATTTAGAGATAAAACCCACTAAATTCATCAAAGGCCAAGGTCTAGCTAGATTAATGGTTGAATCAAATTTTGAAGTTCTTGATATTAATATTATTGATGCTTTGGATGACCAAGAAGGATTCTCAACTCCTATTGTTGAAAACCATTTTATGAATTCTCCTTGGTATGCTGATATTATTTATGTTTTGCTTAATTTGAATACACCTCCTGGTTTGACAAAAACAAAGGCAAGATTCCTAAAGTTAAAAGATGTAAACTATTGCATTATAGATAAATGTCTTTATTGGAAAAATGAAAGTGGTCTATTGCTTAAATGTTTGCCGGAGTTTGATGCAGAGAAGGTTAAGCACGAGTTCCATGAAGGAGAGTGTGGAGTTCATTTATACTAGAAGACAACAGCCAACAAAATTTTAAGGGCTGGTTTCTATTGGCCTACTCTTTTTCCTGATATACACAAGATGATCATAACCTGTCATAAATGTCAACTTTTTGAAGGCAAAAGAAAACTGCAACCCCTACCTCTGCATCCAATCATTGTTGAAGCTCCTTTTCAATAGTGGGGACTTGACTTCATAGGAGAAATCCATCCCCCATCTTCTGCCCAGCATAGATGGATTCTCACTGCCAGAGACTATTTTACTAAGTGGATAGAAGCCATACCTTGTAGACAGGCCAATGATTCAGTTATTATAAAATTCATGGAGACTAACATTCTCTCCAGATTTGGTTGTCCTACCAAGATCATCACTGATAATGCAGCAACATTTGGATCAAAGAGGATGGTTGAGTTCTGTCATAGATATTAGATAACATTGGGGCATTCCACGACCTATTACCCTCAGGTTAATGGAATTGCAGAATCCTCAAACAAGAGTTTAGTGAACATAATCAAGAAACTGTTGGAGGATAACAAGAAGTCTTGGCACACAAAGCTTGTTCATGCACTTTGGGCTGACATATTGACACTGAAGAAATCTATTGGCATGTCACCCTTCCAGCTTGTGTATGGTACTGATGCAATTTTTCCAAACAACCTTGGTGTACCAGTAATGAAGTTGATTCAAGAGTTACAAACTGAAGATAATGACATAATCAGAAGAATAAATCAGACCATTCATCTTCAGCAAATCAGAGAAGAAGTTTATAACAAAGCATTGCAGAAACAGGACAGCATCAAAAAGATTTTTGACAGAAGAAAAAAGGCCAACAATTTCAAAATTGGGGACAAAGTTTTAAAGTGGGACTCAAGGAGGGAAGAAAAGGGCAAGCATGGAAAATTTGACAACTTATGGCTTGGCCCTTACTCTATTCATTTAGCTACGAGTAACAATGCATTTTTCTTGCAGGAGTTGAATGGAGCAGAATTGTTTGGGGGTCCTGTCAATGGCAGGATGCTCAAACATTACTTCTCTTAATCCATGCTATGTTTTGAAGCCTTTTTATCTTTTTTCCATTATAAATATTTCATCCACCATTGCATTTAAATTTAGAAAAATCAAAAAACAAAAACAATAGAAAATAGAAAAGAGGGCAGATTGGTGAAAACAAGAAAGGTACAACCCCATACCAAAAAAGAGAAACAAATCTGAAAGTGTGCAAGCTCAAATGCCACTCCTGAAGAACACACTTCTAGTTAGTCAAACAACTTAATCTTGACTAATTAGGTTTTAATTTTCTTCTGATAGGATAGTGAATTTGATTTGCCAAACTGTTTAATCTTGGCTTATAAGTAGATATTTTAGGATAGAAATTAAAGGTTCAAACATGCTCAAAATCTGAACCCAAATTTCCAAGCAAAAGAATGACTCAAATCTGTTTTAAATCCTGAGTCACAAAAGATGTAAAACTGGTTCTAATCAGCTCAAAATCTGAACTAGTCAACAAAGAAAAACATCTCAAACAAGGGTCAAAACAGAGCTAAAGAAAAGATGAAGGAAGTGCTTTGAAATTTCGGATCTTAAGCCTTCCATTTTGTTTTAAATTTTCTGCAAAATAAATGTCTATGTGCAGCTTGTCTTTTTATGCCATGGACCAGCTTCAAGATAGACTGTTTAATCCTGACTTGAATGCTTTTAAATTTCTGTTGTAGGATTTCGAGAATAAAAATCTGTTAGACTGTTTAATCCTAACAGATTAGTAGATTAGGTAGAGAATCATATGGACTCAACTGTTTAAACTAAGTCCATGGAGAAATAAGAAGTAGAAATAGATTAGATTTCCTGCTTTCAAAAGAATAAAACGTTGTGCAAAGAGTTTGCCAATCCAAGTGCACTCTAATGAAGAAAAAATGTTAGATCAGTAGGATTGGGTAGGTAGAAATCTTGTTGATGAAAGAACCATTGTTTTATTTAGCTTTGTCAAACCAGGAGGTAACTCCTCAAATCAGAATGTGTTATTGAATGAAGAATGAACATGCATTTATACATGGAGGTGAGGCTATTGGGATTCATCTCCCAATGACTCTTAGCCTTCCTTATTTCCCAATATTATTTATTATACAAAATTAAATATCCACACCCATCCCATAGGATTAGGTGTCAAAATTCCCCCCTTTAATCCGAAGGGATGTTGGTGAGCCCAAGCATCGATCTGAACTTTTCAAACTTTTCTCTTCCAAGTGCTTTGGTGAAGATATCAGCAGTTTTCTCATCTGTGGAACAATGATGTAGATGGATGGTTTTGGCCTGAACATGATGTCGAATTAGATGGTATTTTTTATTGATGTGCTTTGTTCGATCATGGAACTTTGGGTTCTTGGCCAAATTTATTGCAGAAGTGTTGTCGATCATGAGTGGTGTGGAATACATTTGTTTCATCTGCAAATCTTCCAGGATTTTCCAGAGCCACACAATTTCCTTTGTTGCTTCAGCTGCTGCCACATATTCTGCCTCGGTCGTGGAATCTGCTGGAACTGACTGTTTGCGTGATCTCCATGAGACAGCTCCTGATCCAAGACTCATGGTGTAACCTGTAGTAGACACCCATGTTTCTTTGTCGCCATCAAAGTCTGAATCAGAGTATCCGATCAAGCTGAAGTCGCCTACCTATGTATATTTGAGTCCAAAGTCTTCAGTCCCCTTCAAGTACCTTAACACTCTTTTTGCAGCAAACCAATGTCCTTCACAAGTTTTTTGCATGAACCTTGAGAGGATTCCAACAACAAATGAAATGTCAGGTCTGGTGGTGGTCAGATAGATAAGACTTCCTATAAGCTGTCTATACTTAGTTGCATCCTCAAATTCCTTCCCTTCAATAGATGTGAGCTTCAAGTTTTATTCCATTGGAGTGGTTAAGGGATTACATTCATCCATGCCAAATTTGTTCAAGAGATCTCCAATGTACTTCTTTTGAGAAAGAAATATAAATTTAGGATGTTGAATTACTTCAATACCCAGATAGTAATGAACATGACCCAAATCAGTCATTTCAAAACCTTTCTTCAATTCTTTCTTCATGGATGCAATATAGCTCTCATTGTTCCATGTTATCAAAATATCATCTACATATACCACAAGATATACAACTGTTTTTCCAACTTTCTTAACAAACAAAGTTGCATCATCAAGATCAAAATGTTTGAAGTCAAGTTTCAGAAGATGCTCGGTTAATTTCTCATACCGGGCTCGTGGTGCTTGCTTGAGGCCATACAAGGATTTTATAAGCTTGCAAACTTTGTGTTCTTGACCCTTTACAACAAATCCTTCTGGCTGGGACATATAAACTTTCTCCTTTAGATCTCCATTCAAGAAGGCTATTTTTACATCCATCTGATGGACTTTCCATCCACTCTGAGCTGCTAAGGCAAAGAGAGTCCGGATGGTGGTCCATTTTGTTGTGGGAGCAAAAGTTTCTTCATAATCGACTCCTTCTTTCTGTGCGAATCCTTTTGCCACAAGCTTGGCCTTGTGCTTGTCAAGTGAGCCGTCTGCTTTGTACTTGTTCTTGTAGACCCACTTACAGCCAATTGGTTTCGTTCCCAAAGGCGGATCAACCAGCTTCCAAGTGCCATTCTTTATCGAGGCATCATACTCCTTCTGCATCGCTTCTTTCCATTCATCATGAGAAGCGGCTTCTTTGAAGGAAGTTGGTTCATGATCTGTAGACAAACTCAATTCACAGTTATAAGAAATATCCATATCAACAGGAGAATCAGAATTATCTACATCACCTTCGATTTTTTGAGTGGAACTTCTTGTTCCTGTTTTTCCAACCTCATTAGGATGAACATTCTCAAGTGTCTTTGTCAGCCATTTGGGAGGACCTTTCTGAGATGGCCCAGGCTGGTCATTTGACTGAGTTGGGATTGATTCAAGATTCAATCTCCCAATTCTGTCAATTACATCATCCAATGTGTCATCCGTGGTTGTTTCTTCATGTGGGGGAGAGAGTGCTTCAGGACATGATTCCACAGTTTGATTCAATATCGGAATCCCCCCTTCAAGATGTGGAATCACATTATCAAATTATTGGAAAGACTTTGCATGTGTGAATCTATCCAGGCGATCAAGTTGTCGCTCAACAACCTTGTCACTCTTGGAAGATTCAAGGAATATGACATCTCTTGCTATTACAAATTTCTTATTTGCTTCATCATAGAGACGATATCCTTTGGAGGTATTGGAGTACCCCAAGAAGATACATTTTCAACTTCTAGCACCAAGTTTATTCCTTTGACCCTTGGGTATCAAGGCATAACAGGTGGACCCAAAGACCCTGAAATGCTTTACCAAAGGAATGTGGCCATGCCACATTTCAAAAGGAGTTTTGTTTCTAATTGAACTTGAAGGACACCTATTATTTATGTAAACATCACATAGAACTGCATCAGCCCAAAACATCAATTTTACATTCTTGAAAAATAACATGGAGCGAACCATATTTAAAATAGTTATGTTCATTCTTTCAGCTACACCGTTCTATTGGGGATTATATGGCACAGTTGTTTGATGTTTGATTCCATGTTGACAAAGATAATTTTCAAATTCGTTTGAAGTGTATTATTTTCCATTAACATTGCGTAGAGAGGCAATATGAGTTTGTGCATCATTTTCAATCCATGCATGAAATTTCTTGAATGTTTGAAAAGCATCAGACTTGTTCTTCAATAAGTAAACCCAACACATTCTGGTGTAGTCATCGATAAATGTCATCATGTATTTATTTCCATTTGCAGAAGCAATAGGCATAGGGCCACATAAATCTGAATGAACAAGCTCAAGTTTTCTATGTGCTCTGGAGTGTGAATCATGAAATGGGTGTTTGCTATGCTTTCCTAGAATACAAGCATCACATTCCTTAGGTTTTCTAGGAATTGTAGGCAGTCCATTAACACCATTTTTCTTCAACAAACGAAGGCTTTCATAGTTCAAGTGTCCAAATCTAGCATGCCATAAAAGACTTGATGGGAATGTACCTTCATCATGATGTGAACTGAATGCAAAGTTTTGAGCATGAGTAGATGAACCTTTCAGCTTCAAGAGTCTCCCTTCTTCTATTCCCTCCATGACAAGTGAGTGATCTGATGCTTTTCTGACCTCTGCCTTGCCATCAAACAAGTGAATGGAGTGTCCTTGCTGGCGGATTTGGACTAGGGACAACAAGTTTCTCCTCAACTCAGGGAGGTATAGAACCTCATGTAGAATATGATCTGGAAGACCAGGCAACTTAAGCCTGACTGTGCCAAGCCTTGATGGCTTGAGTTTGGATTTATCTGCAAAATATACTGCTCCATCAACTTTGTCAGTAAATTCTTCAAAAAAATCTTTTCTAAATGTCGTGTGACATGTTGCTCCTGAATCTAGCAACCAATCATCTCTCCATAAAGTAAATGAAACATCAAACAAGTCTTCAGTTACTCCATTGTTACAATGTGCTAGAACATAATGAGCGGATTCAGGTGCTTTACCTTTGTCTTTGTCATTAGTTTTACCTTTGTCTTGATTTCTTTACTGCCCAATTTTCTCCCAAGGTGTTCTGCATTTGGATGCATCATGTCCATCTTTATTGCAACGTGTGCAATGAAGATTGGATTTGTCAGATTGTCTGCCCCCCCTTTCTGTGAAGTTTCTTCTTCCTCTTCCTCTTCTGCCACCTCTTCCACTGGATGAATCTGGAGCATGACTCTTTTCTCTATGTGCCAAGTATGCAGCCTCTTTGGAAGACGAAGGGACTGTCATCTTGCTGAAAGCTTTCTCTCTTTCTGCAAAAATTTTCTCAAGTGTATCAAAGGTGGTATGCTCAAGGTTCCCACTTGCTTGCAAAGACTCAAGATAATGTGAGTAAGTCGGATATAATGCCTTAACATATGTTATAAGAGGTATTTCCAATTTTACACCAGTGCTTTCAATGTCATGCATGATAGATCTAACTTCTGAAGCTAAAGCAAGGGGATCATCATTCTTCATTTCAAGACTAAACATCTTAATCATCAATTGAACATTTTCTAATTCTGAATGTGAGTCATAGAGTTATTTTAGCTTTCTGAAGGCATCATAGGCATTTGAGAATGATGAAATATGGCGACTCACCTCTTCATTTACGGAAGCTGCAATCAAGGCATAGGCCTTGCAGTTCTTATTTTCCCAAATGGCGAGCTCCTTGTCTGAAGTGGGCTTTGCTGGTGGATTTCCTTCTTGTCCTTCATAGATTCCTTTCCACAGCTCATTAAAAATGAATGTGTGTTTAATCTTCCGAGACCATTCAAGATGGTTCTCTTTGCCAGAGAGAACCACCCCAACAATAGATATGAGAGAATGCATTAGTTTGCTGGAAAAAATTCTGCTAGAAAATCTTCAATTTTGGAATTTTTTTTTTCAATTAAAGGGGACAAAAACTCTTGCTAAAAACACTGAATTCTGCACCAAAAAAATATATATATATATATATTTTTTGTTTGAAATTTTTTTGTATGGATACTATATTATATGATTGGTGATGAGATGGAATATAATATGGTGGGGGGGGGGGGTATAATATAAAGTGGAGTGGTATTAAATAAGAGTGGAGGGGGCAGTTTTAAAAGGTGGAGTGGTATTAAAAGATGGGAGGGGCGGAAATATACAGTCAACGCTAGGAGGGAGCGGTCGTAGATGGGGTAGAGCGCAGCGTTTGGGTAAGAGCAGGTCGGAACCGGCGGATCAAAAAGAGAAGGTCGGAGCCGATGTTGGGACGTATATTAAAATTAAAACGAATAATAACGTAGGAGGGGGTAAGGCTGCGTGGCTAGCATTGAAGGAGCCGGCGTTGGAAGGTGGGCAGAGTTAGCGTTGAAGATTGAGAATAGCGCATGAGGCGTAGTGAGTAGGAGATGAGCGCTGTAATGAGGTAAGGGGAGGATAGGCGATAGCGCAAGTTGAGGAGGGCCGTGGAGTAATAAGGGCGTAGACAGCTGGGGAATGTAAGGCTTGAGGGTGAAGTATGGGGAAGCGCAGGGAGCTGGAGCCGTGGTAAGGCGCAGGTGGGAGGAGCGTTAACATCGCAGGGAGGCGATGGGGTGTGCGTAGTCTGTGTGAGGAGATGGGAGAGAAGCGATATAATGGGTATGACAACACTGTGGGAATGACAGAGCGAAGGGCGCAAGGTTGTGAGAGGAAAGGAGCAAACAACTGTAAGGGAATGATAGAGCGAAGGGCGCAGGGTTGTGAGAGGAAAGGAGTGTTGTATGAATGGTGGGTGAGGGAAATGTGAGGTGCATTGGGTAGGTGAGGGAGAAGTGAGGGTGAACGCACTGGGTTGGGTAGGTGAGATTTTGAAATTGCAGGACTTTAATAACTGAATTTGCAGGTGTATGCAGGGGCTGCAATTTGCAGTATTTCAGGAACTGCGAAATTGCAGAATCTTCAGGAGCTGCAAATGTCAGAGTTGTGAAGAGATAAAAAAAAATGCAGAATTACAGTATAGAAATTTTAATGGAGCAGCAGAAACTAGCATAAAAATTGACTGAGCAAAGGAATGAGGGAGTTACACCACAGGCAAAAATGCCAATAGTGGGACTGGCTCCGATACCATGTCAAACCAGGAGGTAACTCCTCAAATCAGAATGTGTATTAGCTGAAGAATGCACATGTATTTTAAAAGGAGGTGAGGCTATTGGGATTCATCTCCCAATGACTCTTGGCCTTCCTTATTTCCTAATATTATTTATTATACAATATTACATATCCACACCCAACCCATAGGATTAGGTGTCAACAGCTGCTAATATGTTTTCAAAAGAAGATCATTTAAGCAAAGGAAAGCAGCCCAATGGATGAGGCACAGGTCAACCTCCCAGAGAATAATGGATGTGGCACAGGTCAGCCTCCCAGAGAATGCAAGTTTGAAGTTCTTGATGCCTTCAAGAAGGCACCATCCCCAAGTGGAGCCACTGTTAGCCACCTATAAAATTTATTATAGCAAAAGGTGGCTAAAACTTTTTGGAGCCTTCAAGGAACAAATTTTATTGCTAAAAAGTGTTGGATCTTGAAGACTCTTGAAGGCCTCATGCCTCTGTCCAAATCTTCACTGCTGTTTCCCTTTTTATACTCAGAAATTCTGCTGATTTCATGAGAAAAGACCGCTGTAAAATCATCATTTTTCCCTCCTCCCACTTCAAAACTAACCTTCATTTTTGCTCCCATTTTTCTCCATAAAAACTCCTCTAATTTTCATGATTCCTCTTCTTCCATTCATGAAAATAACTTTACATAGTTTAAAACTCATTTTTTAAACTATATCGAAACCCCAAAATCCATTGCAAAACCAGATAAAATCATAAAAAATCATATTTTTGTGTAAGGGTTTAAGCCCCCTTGGGCCAAAATCATAAACCACTTCCCCAAAATTCCCACACCCTAGAACCAGGTGCTAAACCCCTCACAGCGCTTATCGCATCGCAAACATCCAAGTGCGCAAGTCTTTTTGCCATTACAAAAACTCCGATGCGATTAAGCCCCGTGTTTATAAACCCCGATCGCATTATCATTTCATGTAACCTGTGGGCCCGCCTTCGGCGCTTAAAACATTGAAAAAATTCATTCCCGATGGTCTTCTTCATTTGTAAAGTCAAATAACCCACTTATCCAAAGTTTTGGTCTAACGTGCCCATTTAACTATTTTTAAATGAAAATGGTTAGATTAAAAAGACCTGAAGCGCAATCGCATTGGAAAAATCCATAATGGATTGATTGAAAGACCCGCATCAAAATTTCTGATGCGATTGGGTCCCATATATATAAACCCCGCCCCCACCGCTTTCCATTTATATAACCTACGCTCGGGACCAAGAGTTTAAGTCCCGAGGCGCCTATCACATCAGAAAATTCTGCGAAGGCTCTTCCCTAGATTGTGTCCATTTGAAACCTCAGATTCGTGTGCCGATCGCACCATCGCATCGGCCTTTCCCCAATCGCGCAATCGCATCGACCCTCCTCGATCGCTCAATCGCATCGCATTTTTCGATCGGTGCGTTTGTTTGTTCCTCTCGATCGGCCATCCCTCTAATTCACTCTCCACCGTTGATCTGATCCTCAGATCAACGACCCACGCTCAATCGCATCGCAAATTTTCAGCGCTGTGCAAATTCTTTTCCCGCCGATTGAATGCCTCCGATTGCATCTGGACCATCCGTTCGATCTCATCTGACGGCTCGTGTTCCTCCCGAAACCCATTTCGATTTTTAATTGATTTTCCCTTCGCCTAAGGTTTTTTAACCTGTTTTCTTTGTATTTTCGCTATTTCTCTATTATACATCCCGGATCTCTCCCAACCGTCGATCTCTGCAGATTGACGGATCTAACTTATTACTTCCCTCTGCTCTCCTTTTTAACCTTCTCTTGGCTAATGTCCATCATTGGATGCTGCCATCCAACGGCTACGCTCCTCCCCACGCCCTCTGAAGCAGTTTTTCCCCAAATACGTAGGATTTTATAATATTTTATGTATTTTGCAGGTGTTTGATGAGTTTTCCATTATATAAAGGCCGAAGGTCGAGAATGACGATTCCCGTGCCTTCAAATTCATAAAAGAGAACCATTCACGGGGCTCTACTCCACGTTTCGTCAATGTTTCATGAGGCATTGATGCCATATGAGCCCTGCGCGGCCTGCACATCAACAAGACACTGTGTTATTAAATCAAAATTAAAAGAGTATCAGTGTCGAAGACAGAACACAACAGAACAGCATATTGAAGACAAAGTTGGGGATTACGACTAAGATTGATTATCAAAAGCCTAATCCTCCAAATTAAATCAAAGATAAAGGAAATCATAAATGATCTATAGACAGAAAGGCCTCCACCACCACATCTGAGGCAAATTGATTCCTCTCAGCTACCACAAGTGCCACCTATAGCCACAAGCATTCAAACAGAGGCCGAAGTTATTGAGAAAAATTAGATATTCGCCTCAACGCAGCCAGAGAGTTACTTCTGCAAGGAACTTAATGCAAAAAATATCTGCAGAGTTACTCCAACATGACACAGAGCCTCAAAAGTCAACAAAAGCTCCCACCGAGCTTAATCTTAAGTGTAAAACAGTTAATACAGACAGAACGTTTGTAAACTTCTTCCTCGAGCCCCTCAAAGGCCGAGAAGCCATTAAGACTGTATTAATTATCTTGGGAGATCTTTTATTGAGATCTCACCTCCTCATTCTTCTATAAATACTTTTGTAGAAGATGAGAAACCATTGGTTGCAGAACTTTGAAATACATTTGAGCTTAAACTTCTGATTGTAGATAGTGTTCACTGGCCCTTGGAGCTCTGCTTGTGATAGATAAGTTAGGCTGAGATGAGAAGATGACTGCTGAATTGAAACATTGGACTTGAAGACTGTAATTGGTTTGACATCAATAAAAATATTTTTCTTGGGATCCTGGTCTATATCACTGGTGAAGTGCCCCTTCCTTCATTATTGTTCTTCCTTCTATATATGCCATATTGTTCACTATTATCTGATAAAGAACAACATTTATAGAGTTAGGATTTGTTGTTTACCAGTACCCTTCTCTCACTGATAAGCTTTATCTCAATGTTTTCCTCCAATTTGTTTATTTAAGAATGATTCAATATAGTTTAAGCAGTTAGGAATGTTGGTGTTCCCTCGTCCTACTGTTTGCTTTAGACATTATTCTTGAAAGTTATTTTCATCATTTGCTTATTAAAGTTAGACTAGAAAAGTGATGGTTTGCCCTGTTTCTAGTTTCTATTCTCCAAGGACAGATTCTGAAGGTTTCCCTTGGTGTTGGCCGAAAGCAGATTAGGTTTAAAAGTACTTTACCTGATCTTAGGTTACATTTTGTTTCTCTTATGTGTCTTCATACTTTTTGAAGGTAATTATGCGGATTACTGGATTGTTTGTCAATTAATCTGCTTTAATACAAACTTACCCAAGAATTTTATGGTTAGCCCTGTTCTTGGTTGGTTTTAAACAGTTACTTAAGAGGCTTCTCTTGTTTGGACTGACTATAAATCCCTTGTGAAATTATTATCAGTTTCCTCCCCTCCAACACTTTATTGTTTCCATTCCATCATTTTAATCTCAATAATATTGTGATATAGATGACTTGCCCCTTCGATCACTCTTGATGTTGTTGTTCAATTAAAGCCCTGATATGACTCCATAGCCCAATGGACTAAAAACCGGCGTTATATCTATCTTTTTAGACAAAGCTGTTCTATTCACTTGCAACTTCTCACCTTTGAAACTTTTTGCACTTAGAACTTTCTCCTCAAAAAATAATCATGCTCAACAATCCAAAAAACAAAACAAACCCTTGGCCTTCATAACTAGCCTAATATCATTACCCAAAACTTCAAAGACAAATCCATCTTTGCACTTATTGGAGAGATCCCTCTCCGGATTCAGGAGGGCTAGATCCTAGAATCCCAAAGTGGTTGAAACAATGTTGTTTCTGTGATCAGACTTTGCCAATCTTGCTGATTACAGATTCCTAACACCGTCCACTGCGAGTGTTGCTTCTTTTGAGGCCCTTTAATAGGCTCGCTTGTTCGCTTCGTGCCTCTGGGGGAGGCAGGTCCTCCTGCATCAGTCCTTCTGTACCCAAGTCTGGCAGCGAATCTAGCTGAGTCTCTACTTTTGCATCCTTCTCAGTGGTCTATTTCTGCTGCGCATCCTTTTGTGCTTCTGCACCCGTGTCCTTCCTGGTGCTCTTGATCGGTCCTCTGGTATCCTGGATGACGATAGGTGGGATTAATTTCGGTGCCCTTCATGCCGGTTTTGAATATGATCTTTGAGTTAGGAGGCCATAGCGCAATTACATTGTCAATTTCTTCATCCGCCACCATATAAGGGAGCGAAGTCCAGGCTTTATCCTTGGGTGCTCTGATCTAGACATTGTGCATGGTGATCTGGAATGCTGCAATGCCCTTGTATCTGTCATATACGGCTGGAGACAACTGTGGTAAGGAATTAATGGCTGCTGCCAAGCTACTCTGAAAGAGGACCTAAAATACTTGGTTGTCCTCGAGACGCTGCGGAGCCTTAGAATCCCATAAGTTTGTATATCGGGTCCCCTCGCACATGTCGAGGGTGAGCTCTGGGAGGACCAATTCCTCAGGTGCTTCCCAGGCTATTAGTGCGATGAGAAGTAGCAACCAGGAATAGAAAAATGCTTGTCCATGCTCCTGGGATTCGCGAACATTGGCGAAAAACTCATTGCAAAAATATAATGACCAGTTGAAGCAGACCCCTTTCTCGCACTAGCCTGCTAACTAAATGACATATGCGGGGACAGAGGCTACCTGGCATTTTTGCATCATCTTACATGCCAATAATATGGTCTCGAGTTGCGTAGCGGGATCACTGATGGTTTTATCATGATGTCGCGAGTATTCCGTGCCACATGGTATTTCTGTCGCACGTATTCAACAATTTCGGCCTCATATTTCTTCCCAACGCACAGAAGAGGGTCTAACCCTTCCATAAGAAGACCAGTGATGCGATGGATGAGCGCATCGTCGATAGGGATTCAGTCCTTGATCCACAAACACCCATCATGGACCTGGGAAAGAAATTGATGCACTAAACGGTCCGTGACATTGTAGTGGCCAATGTTGGGTATGTGTTATATTCTTTCCACGACTAGCCCCACGCGTTGTACGTTGCGCAAGTGCAACAGGGGGGTCACAAGGGAGGAGGCAGCCCCCACTGTTGGGGTCCGGGGCAGCACCTCGACGAAAATTGTTTTGGTGTGTGGACCCACTCATAGGCGGACCCACCCATGTTTTGTGCATGAGTTTGCACATGGTTTTGGGGTATGATGGTTTTCGGCCCCTGGTATTTTGTAGATCCGGTCAAGGGAACTACGATTATGTTCTAATCCAGGGTTAATGGATTGGGGTTTATGTATGCTTCGGCATGTATATATATGTGTTGTAACACTAAAATGAATATAATGAAAAATCAAGCTGGTCGTCCCGATTTGGGATCCAGGGGAAAATCTTTGTGTTTATCTATTTTATCTTTTATGCTCTCACTATTGTTTATTTTCTATTATAAGATTCATGTGTAGATAATTTGTGTTCAGGGTTAAAACCTACAGCCAAAATGCGACATCCTGAGCAGGTTGAGGAGCTCGGATCCTGCCAATCTACGTACCCATCTTACGGGGACAATTTTGATCCCATCATCCTCTTGAATTTGTTCAAGATATAACTCGGGTGCCAACTCTGGAAAGGCCTCTAAATTGGCCAAGTCATGATCATCAAATTTGATCTCGTGGAGCCTTCCAAAAGGTTCACCAAGCACAGGGACCTCTCCTGAGGTCAATGGCATCTGCAGGTAGGTGATCAGTATGTTGCGGTTCTTCGGTGTGCATGTCGAGGGCCTGCACAGACAAATGAACGAAGGTAACCAGTTGATTGGGTTTGTCACCTAAGCCTCTTCCCGAGCAACCCACTCCTAGGGCGTCACTCGCGGGGACGTCTATCTGGGTGTTGCTCACGGGGATTTTATGTTTCTTGGTGAAGTATGGGGCTTCCCTCCAGCCCATTTCGAGGGTTTCGGGGTAGTTCCTGAGCCATGTGATTTTTTCTTTCCCTTTTTCATGATTGGGCTCGGCGTGGAGATAATTTCTTCAGCTTCAGACTCAATCTCCACCACCTCCTCGATTTCTGGCTCTACCGAGGTCGCTGGTGTTGAGGATTCAACAACATTAGTGGCTGTCATTTTGGCGCAAAAAATGAATCCCAACCTCGGGTGGCTACTGTTAGAAGGAGTAGGTTGCTCAGACATGAAAGGGACACTATAGGCACATAAATTCTTACAACACAAATTCATTAAGGACAAACTTGCCAAGTACAAGCTATTCACGGGATACAGAACCCTTGTCTGATCTATCCTGCCCTCTTTATAGCCTTTGTGATCGATCAATGGTAGGGTAAACTTCACTTGGAACTTACCATCAAGTAAATGGTAAAAATTCTCCAGAAATCGCCTCATTAAATGCCAGCCGCCCACTCCTTCCAAGGGTAATTTTTTATTTTCATCCGATTTGATTGCTCTAATGGCTAGTTTTCGCGCCCTTGGTGTGCTCAGCACACCCCTGCGCTTTTAGCATACCTCCTGCGCTCCCAAAACACCTGCTACGTTCTGAGTTTGTTCCTTCTGATTTGATTCCTATGCCTTCGACGCACTCCCCTGGGTTGCCAATCCTGCGGCTGCTCGCTGTGCGGAGCATGGTACCTACTATGCTTACCTTCCTTGGTGGATCTATCCCTCTTCATGCAACTACTCCGGCCATATAGTCATTTGATCCGATACGGTTTGAGTTGAATACCATTGATATAGCCGGGTAGCATATCGCCGCGCGGGGTAGCTAATTGAACAGCTTCGCCATCCATGATTTCTTTAACTGTATAGGGCCCAAGCCAGTGTTGTCAGAACTTCACTAGATGTTTTTCAAACTGGCTATCCTATAGTAGGACTAAATCATCCTCCGCAAAGGTATTTTGATGAATATGTCTATCGTGCCATGCCTTGTCGCGTGCCTTCTGAACCTGCTGATGGTAATTAACAATGAAATGATCTTCCTCCAAAGCCACAAGTTGCGCTAAACATTCTTCCATGATATCAAACTATACCATATTTGTGAAGGCTTTGATTCGCAAGCTAGGAACAATATATTCCATGGGCATGATGACCT
This sequence comes from Pinus albicaulis, assembly GCA_034641835.2. Lineage (NCBI taxonomy): Eukaryota > Viridiplantae > Streptophyta > Pinopsida > Pinales > Pinaceae > Pinus > Pinus albicaulis. The sequence goes on along the minus strand of CM076578.1, from coordinate 1,230,841,900 downwards.
CCTTGCCATAGACCATCCTAAATGGTGTTTTCCCTGTCAACTTCTTACAGGTGGTTCGGTAGGCCCATAAAACAGATGGAATGCACATGTCCCAATCACTGCAATCGGCGTTACAGACCTTGTTCAATGCATGCTCCAAGACCTTATTAAAAGATTCAATCACTTCGTTTTTCTGAGGATGATACAGAGTGTTTTTCACATGATGAATCTGAAATTCTTCCATCAAGGCCTGTATCATTTCATTGACAAAGTGCGTACCTCGATCGCTCATCAGGATTTTTGGACATCCAAATCTGGTCAAAGATGAAGTGTGCAGTGATATCTGTAGTGTAGTCCTTCACCGCTTGTGCCTCGGCCCACCTAGTTACATAATCAGTAGCAGTTATAATGTAACGCGCACCTGTCTTCTTTCCAAGTGAGTTGATAGGTCCGAAAAAATTGATGGCCCACTTGTCAAATGCTTGCAGGGCCATTTGCGATTGAAGGGGCATTTCATCCCTACGGGACGGTCTTTCGGTGTGTTAGCATGTATCACAAGCCTTACAATAGTCATGAGAGCCACTATGCAGGGTAGGCCACCATAATCCAGCTCTTAAGATCTTACGTGCCGTTGCGTTCCCTGGGTAGTGACCTCTTGCTTCCCCATTGTGGGCCTCTGTCAAGATAGCAAGCCGTTCATGTTCCAAAACGTACATTCAAAGCACTTCATCGGCTCCCATATTATAGAGGTGACCTGCGATGATGGTAAAATCCGCAACGTGGGTTACCAACTCTTTCTTCTGTTGCACCGAATACTTTGTGGGTGCCATGCCTGTAGTCAACAACTGAATGATGTCAGCAAAGTGCACATCAACTACCTTAATAGCAAACCGCTGCGCATCTGACAATCCTTCTTCTAGGTTGGTTGGTTCCTCACCAGTCTCAATTCTGGACAAGTGATCTGGCCCAACATTCAACTTCCCTGGTTTAACAATGATTTCAAAATCGTATTCTTGGAACAGTAGAAACCATCGACAAATTCCCCCCCCCCAACACAGGCTTATTTACCAAGTACTTCAAAGCCGAGTGATCTATAAAAATTTTGAAGTGTCCTCCTAATAGATAGTGCCGATACTTCTGTAATGCATAGACCATGGCCAATCCCTCCTGCTCCGTGGTGGCATAATTACGCTTTGCACCAGAGAGTTTTCAACTAGCAATGCAATGGGTGATCAATGTCTCCATCTCCAGGCTACGTAAGGACTGCTCCTAGGGTGATTCCGGAAGCATCAACGTGAACATGAAATACCTTTTCCCAATCAGAAAAGATAAGAATAAGCGCAAAGACCATATTTTCCTTGAGTAGCTCAAAGCTCTTTTAACACTCGTCATCCAAAAAAAATGAAACATCCTTCTTAATCAGCTTTTCCAGGGGTGTTGTGATCAATGCATATCCCTGAATGAACTTTCTGTAGTAGCCTATATGTCTGAGGATCTAATGCATTTGTTTCTCAATCATAGGTACAACCAGATTGATGATAACTACCACTTTCGCAAGGTCAGCCATCAACCCTTGTCGGAAAACTATATGTCTGAGCAAGATTCTGAAGGGTACGCAGAAGATACACTTCTTGATATTCAGGGAAATATTGTGCTTTCGATAGGCATCCAACATCATGCGCAAGTTTGAAACGTGCATCTTTAATAGGCCGAAAATAGTCTAATCATCAAAGTATACCTCTAGAAATTTATGGATGAACTCTTTGAACACTGCGACTACTACCTGCGAGAATATGGCAGGGGCATTTTTTAGTCCAAACAGCGTGACCATATATTGAAAGGATCCCCATTCGGTAGCGAATGTAGTTTTATTTCGATCTTCAGGTGTGATTCTGATTTGATGGTACCCTGAGAACCCATCAGTGAATGAGTACGCTTCTTGGCCTCCTACGCTATCCAGGATCTCATCGGAGAATGGTGTTGGAAAAGGATCATGTATGCAGGCATCATTCAACTTGTGCAAGTCCACGCATATGCATATTCCCCCCTTCATCTTCTTTTCCTAAACCACCATGGGACTCACCCAGTTCGACTATTCGACCGGTTCGATGATACCTGTGGCGAGCATTTTATCGATTTCTTCCCTAACCTTCTGCTTATACTTAGGGTTCAGCCAATAAGGGCGCTGTTTCACAGGGCACACATCTGTTTCAGTGTGATGCGCATAACCCCTAAGTCCCCTGCGATCCCCTTAAGCTTTGAAAACTTTTTTGGGAATAATTCTTGATATTCCATGAGCAATTCTGCAACCTTGCCTACTGCATCATCATCCTAGTAATTCCCAATTTTAGCCAACTTGGGTTGCTCTTCTGTGCCAATTTTAACCTCTCGCAACTTCAGAGGCTTCATAATATCCATAGTGTGTAACGGAGGTCCTACAACTGCGCACTCCCCCTCTGATTCTAGGATCGAAACATTGCGCAGATCTTCATCACATTCTTCTATGGTGATATTGTGGTAGTTGACAATATCCTACATCTGTGTTTCCCATGTTGGCATTTCCAATGTTGCGTAGGGGTTGGATTCACCAAATACAAAGGTATATAGATCCTGCAGAGCTTCTTCAAGCGCCTCCTATCCTCCTGTTAACCCGAATGTCCCCAAAAATTCGTCCTTTAAGGTTTCCCAGTGGTCGGTGCGTTGATGTAGCTCCGCATCTACTTACCATGCGGTGGGAATTGGTCCCAAGGCATGAATAAACAAGTGAACCCATTCTTCTGTAGTGTGATCCCACCATTTTTCCATCCAGGCGAACAAATGTTCGTGCGGATCCCTTGGGCCAAGAAATATCTTGACCCACATGTCGGCCGAAGGCGCAAATCATAGGATCATCATATCCTGACATTCCTCTCAATCCTGTAATGCCCCATTATGCGTGTCCCACCATCTTGCAGGTGTTGCGCGCATATCTAGGTTAAGGGCCCATAGCCTTCATTCCCTTGGAACCTCAGCTTCAAATGTTCGCAAAAACTCCTTTATGCTACCGGAACCATCAAAGTAGGGCAGTTCTCATACCTCTGAGGATATGCATTGGAAGTCCATTGTAATTCATAGGCAGCGCAGCGTAGAGACATCATGTAACCAGTTTTTCCAATTTTCCATTTCTTCGTTGGAGTCGGAAAATCAGTCGCTATCCTTTTCCCAACAAAGCACACCATCGGTTGTAGGATTGATCCACTCTTCGTCCCTCACAGTTAACTTATAGATGTGATCCACCTCCTCTTCCTCCAGTATTGGTTTTTTATACCTTTCTCCTTCTGCGGGGTCGAGTGATACTATCACCCGTGTGCCTTCACTTTCAAACACCATGCTTCTCTTCTTCAAATTGATAATCCCACCCATATCTATGGCCCAGTCCAATCTTAGGAGCGTAGGATAAGGGCCCGCATCTTCCACAATCTGAATGACCTCGAAGTTAGCCCGAACCTTAACTCCGATGATATCTACCACGATCTTTGATAATCTCCCCAATGGTACAATCTTCTGCTAATTAGCCATGCGCAACTAGATAGCGGACCATTCCAACTTAGGGTCTCCCATTCTCTGCCAAGTTTTCTTGGGTAGTACGTTCACATCAGAGCCTAAGTCTAGAATAACCTTATCCATCTCATAATCACCAATCTGTGTGGTTAATCGCATCTCCCTACCAATGCGTCTCTTATGCTTATATAGCTTGTGCACATCCTTAATTTCCATAGCTGGGGTTGTTTTTTCTGCGCAGCTGTCTATCAAGGCTTGGAGGTTTTCTACGGCCCTTTGGTTGCGCAACAACTTCATACATGCCTACAGGAATGGTTTGACCTCATCATCTACTTTGAGGTTCGTAGGGGCTTTAGAAGTAGGTTCCTCAACCTTAGTGATCTGAAAATGGTTTGGATAACTTGTATTTATTTCAAGAACCTACCACTCAGTTTTAATTAAAATGATCTAGCTTTTACTTGACAATTTTGCGGAATTATTTACTTGGAAGTGGTGTATGAAATTTTACTGTTTATGTGTCTTAACTTCGTTTATTCTTGCTGTAATTTAACATGTATGACAACAACATAATGCAACAAATAATCATTCAAACACAACAACAATTTTAATCTATGGGTTCACCTGAAATCGCGTGGGCTACGTCTTCTTTGAGCTTGGTCATCATGACTCAGCTCTTTGGGATTATGGTAAGTTTTTTTACAAGTAAATACTTAATTCCAATGAATAAAAAAATGTTCCAAAGGACTGAAAATACCATTTAAATCCCTCTAATGGCTGTCCAAATTCTGCAAACAACTTTAGGCTCCTATTAACACTTTTCCTTCTGTCGGTGCACTAAGCTTCTCTGAGATTATAAATGGCACAAACTCCCTCAAAATTTTGTTTAAATCACTGAAACCACTATTATTGTATCCAAAAAACATCAGACACCAAATTTAAACTGATAAATTGCTTAAATCAAGCACAACATCCCCAAAATAGGCTATCCTCCACGGTTTGCCCAGGGCTGCCCAAAACTTCCCATCAAATTCTCGAGCTGAAGAAGTTCTAAAAATGTTTTGAAACCACTTCCATTGGTTCCAAAATGTTTAAAATAGCCAATTTCGACTATTTATTCATCATAACGACCTCCGGCTACTCTGGTTTCGCCTCCATACACTGTCGGCACCCCTTGGCACTAGGGTTAAAGAAAACCTCTCTGCTGAGTTTTAGACCTCTAGAAGTTATCCAAACTTTTTGAAACCTATATCATTAGATTTAGAATCAAATTTTAAGTCAAGAATGACCACTGGTTCGCTGCAAATGGTCTCTAGCTCCCCTGGCTAGGCCCTACACTGTTGCTAGCAAAAGCAGGCAAAAATGGCCTTTGGAACTTAAATGAAGCTTTTCAGCTTTCTAATTCTCTCTAGAGGCTCTAAAAACCATTTCATTAGATTCATAACATCTTAATTATCCAATTTAGCCTATTGGAACTCTCAAAAAGGACTATAACTTCCTTGGTTAGGCCTCAAACTGAATTTATCTCATGGTGGCCCTAATGGCTCCTTCATCTTCCCTAAAGCAAAATCCTTTGAAGATCACCTCCATTCGACCTGAAACCTATCCCAAAGTGTTCAGGAGGTCGAAGAGTCCCAAAATTGACTAAAATTTCGTCCAATTTGGTTCCATATTGAGAGAGTTATGACAAAAACCAAATTTTCCCAATATCCCTAAACAAACTCCACCAATTGTGGAATAACTCCAGTTAGGAGCGCCAAATTTGGGCAAAATTCCGAAAATGTCGGACTCGAAAATGGTGTGGTCACGTGGAATTTCGCAGTAACCGTCGGAACCAAAACTGTTTGGATAAAATTTAAATGTTGCGATTTTAAACCATGTATACACTCCGCGTTGGTAGCCGCATTAACCGTTTGCAACTCCTTGGAACCCAAAGCCGTGGTTCCATCCGCCAATCGTTAACAACTTTAACACCCCAACATTAATGCCTTTTCATGGGTTAATCATATGTTTTCCACCATGCCATAACCATTGAATATGCCCACCACATTACATTAAGGTTTAGAAACTTAGGATTTGGGTACGCCTCCATGTGAATATTTTAAAAGTAGATTTTTTGAGTTTTAATTTAATATGTATGAATTAAATTAATATAATTAATTTTTTTTTAATTAATATTTAATATATATATATATATATATAATATGAATTTTTAAATCAAATAAAATATTAAATATTTATATATATAAAACATTAACTCAACTTTAATATATTAAAAATATTTCTCCACATAAAAATCATGAACCCATACTCAATATTGGAGAATATTGGACGATTTCAAACCTCGATAACTTTCACATACAATGTTGGTTTTGAGAACCGTTCACGGCGCCGGAATCCCAGCGACGAGACCTTTTCAGTCTTTCAGGTTCGAAACTCTTTTGAGCACTTCGAATTTTGAGCTATCATTCTAGTCCATCATCTAGTTCTGATCACACCTCCCAAATGAGAAGCTTTTGGACCCCAAAAGCTCTCTGGAATACTAAAACTGATCTGTACATTGAATAAGAATATTGCACCTTCTTCTCTTCAGCCTCCAAACACTTGCCTTGCATGGCTAGTGACTTTGAACCACAACTAGAAATCAATTCACACTTCCCTTCCTCGATGTGCTTATCCTTCTGTCAAGAGCTGCCTTTCTTGCACTCACTCAGAAGATTTTTGGCGAGAAATTTGCAGAAGGAAAATATACATCGCTGCCTTGATAAATGATCCAAGGTGGCTTAAACAAACAAGAGATTTACAACATAAAATACATATATACAATCAAAATTTTCATATGTACAAAATGAGTACGTCTTACTGTACCAAAAAGTCCATCCACTTCTCACCAAGCCACCTCCATGGCGACTTTTGCTGTTGCAACTCTTCCTCATGTGAATCTTCCATTTTCACATCAATAATGGAATTCGCAGTTCCACTTGCGCCAATCTTTCTGTCCTCTTGCTGCATGTGATTGGGACGACTAGTTGGATACAAAGTCCAACAATGAGAGACATCATGTTTGCTCTTTTGGAAAAATGTGCAAAACTTATGCACCTTCTTTGAAAGTTCACTTTGCCTCATCTGTTTCCTATATGCTTTCTTCCTCATCCAGCATCTCGAAACATCATGGTTAAATTGACCACAATATGTACATCAAATCTTTCTTCCATTTAAGCATGCAAAATTATCATGCTTTGTAGAAACACAATCAAATTGATCATGAGAAGATTTATACCTCTTGTGTTGCTTTGAATTGTCTCCTTTTTGTCTTCATGAGAAAATGAACTAGTAGAGGCTACAACTTTCATTTACAGACTAACATCATCATTTTTGTCTTGAAAACTGTATGAACTTGCATGCTCACCACAAGCTGCATGTCTACCATCTTCTTGCTGCAACAAAGGCCTAAAGCAATGGAAATAATCTTTGAAACAAATTTGACATATTTGCAGCTTAGAAATTTGAATAAAGGTTCTCTTTGAAATAGCCTCACATGCCTTCATGGCTTTGGAGTCTTCGCCATTAAATTGCACATAACTAAGACCAATATTCTTGGGTCGTTCCTCAACCAAAATGGGATCAACCATGCCTTGTGCATGCTTGCCTAATCCCTTGCCTTCATAGCCCATTTTAATCATTAATTTGGACCCTATTCGCCTTGTATGTTTTTCGAAAGAACCAACACATCTTTCTTACGAGGAAACTGAAGACAAGTTAAAATGGATTACCTCTTCCTCATGCATTTTCTTGGTCAAAGCCTATTGGGCTTGATGGAGTTGCCTCTCCATATCATGAAATATTTTAAGAATTTCTTCCTTCTCTTCTGTGTGAAACATTTGTTGAGAGGTTAGTGCTTTCTCGTTTATCCTCAAACAAAATCTGCACCATGTCCTTCAATATAATAAAGTCACGCTTCATATCATCATCGAAGAATCTTGTGAAGGAGGAAACTTCACTTGTATAAGTTTTCATTATGATTGCAATGAAAAAATTAACTTCAAAAAAGTTCTAAAATCTTTCAAAACAAATGACAAATCTTTTGTAACCAAATGGCTGTAAAGTCAAACTCTTATTCAAGCAGCCAAACAAAAAACAAACTCCAAGAGCTTCATAACAAACAAACGTCAAGAGGGTTTGTTCCAAAAGTGACCTTGAGGTCCTTGGGGGTAAGGAATATGCCTTAATGCCTTTTCCTCCTTTTTTTCCTCTCCAAGACTTAGCTAATTAGTAGCTATCCCCAAAACTTAAGCAAACTCAAACAACAATCAGTTTGCAAACATTAAAACAGTCAATCTTTTACACTGTTTAACACCTTTCAAGCTATACAATCAAGAAACCAAGTGCTCTGTCAAGCAAGAAACTATGCTATGATACCAATCTGATATAAAAATGGTCTAGATAACTTGTATGTATTTCAAGAACCTAACACTCAGTTTTAATTAAAATGATCTAGCTTTTACTTGACAATTTTGCGGAATTATTTACTTGAAAGTGGTGTATGAATTTTTACTGTTTATGTGTCTTAACTTCATTTTTTCTTGCTATAATTTAACATGTATGACAACAACATAATGCAACAAATAATCATTCAAACACAATAGCAATTTTTATCTAGGATTTCACCCGAAATCTCGTGGGCTACGTCTCCTTTGAGCTTGGTCATCATGACTCAGCTCTTTGGGATTATGGTAAGTGTTTTTACAAGTAAATACTTAATTCCAACGAATACAAAAATTATCCAAAGGACTGAAAATACCATTTAAATCCCTTTAATGGCTGTCCAAATTCTGCAAACATATTTAGGCTCCTATTAACACTTTTCCTTCTGTCAGTGCACTAAGCTTCTCTAAGCTTCTAAATGGCACAAAATCCCTCAGAATTCTGTTTAAATCACTGAAACCACTACTTCTGTATCCAAAAAACATCATACACCAAATTTCAACTAATAAATCGCTTAAATCAAGCACAACATCCCCAAAATAGGCTATCCTCCACGGTTTGCCCAAGGCTTCCCAAAACTTCCCATCAACTTCTTGAGATGAATAAGTTCTCAAAATGTTCTGAAACCACTTCCATTGGTTCCAAAATTTCTGAAATAGCCAAGTTCGACTATTTTTTCATCATAAACGGCCTCCGGTTACTCCGGTTGTCGGCACCCCCTGACACTAAGGTCAAAGAAAACCTCTCTATTGAGTTTTCGACCTCTAGAAGTTATCCAAACTTTCTGAAAACTCTGTCATTAGATTCGGAATCAATTTTTCAGTCAATAATGACCACTGGTTTGCTGCAAATGGTCTCTAGCTCCCCTGGCTAGGCCCTTCACTAGTGCTGGCAAAAGTAGACAAAAATGGCCTCTGGAACTTAAATGAAGCTTTTTGGCTTTCTAATTCTCTCTACAGGCTTTGAAAAAAATTTCATCAGATTCATAACATCTAAATTATCCAATTTAGCCTATTGGAACTCTGGAAAAGGACTCTAACTCCCCTAGTTAGGCCTCAAACTAAATTTGTCTCATGGTGGCCCTGATGGCTCCTTCATCTTCCCTGAAGTAAAAGCCTCTGAAGATCACCTCTATTTGACCTGAAACCAGTCCCAAAGTGTTCAGGAGGTCGAAGAAACCCAAATTTGACTAAAATTTTGTCCAATTTGGTTCCATATTGAGGGAGTTATGGAAAAAACCAATTTTGCCCAATATCCCTAAACAAACTCCACCAATTGTGGAATAATTATAGTTAGAAGTGTTAACTTTGGGAAAATTTCCGAAAATGTCGGACCTGCTCCAAAATGGCGGAACCATTTGATATGGAATTAAAGTTAAAATGTTGCGATCACACGTGGAATTTCTACCGGAACCGTCGGAACCAAAACTGTTTGGATAAACTTTAAATGTTGCAGTTTTAAACCATGTATACACTCTGCGTTGTAGCCGCATTATCCATTTGCAACTCCTTGGAACCCGGAGCCGTGGTTCCATCCGCCAACCGTTAACAACTTTAACACCCCAAAATTAATACATGTCTTTTCAAGGGTTAATCATACATTTGCCACCATGCCATAACCATTGAATATGCCCACGACATTACATTAAGGTTTAAAAACTGAGGATTTGGGTATGCCTCCACGTGAATATTTTAAAAGTAGGGTTTTTGAGTTTTAATTTAATATGTGTGAATTAAATTAATATAATTAAAGTTAGTTTTTTTTTTTAATATATATATATATATATATATATATATATATTTGAAGAATTTCTTCCTTCTCTTCCTTCATGGCAAACAAATGTTCACGAAGTTCAATGCTTTCTCATTTATCCTCAAACAAAATCTGCACCATGTCCTTAAATATAATAAAGTCACGCTTCATATCATCATCGAAGAATCTTGTGAAGGAGGAAACTTCACTTGTAGAAGTTGTCATTATGATTGCAATGAACAAATTAACTTCAAAAAAGTTCTAAAATCTTTCAAAACAAATGACAAAGCTTTTGTAACCAAATGGTTGTAAAGTCAAACTCTTATTCAAGCAGCCAAACAAAAAGGACTCTAACTCCCCCAGTTAGGCCTCAAACTGAATTTGTCTCATGGTGGCCCTGATGGCTCCTTCATCTTCCTTGAAGTAAAAGCCTCTGAAGATCACCTCCATTCGACCTGAAACCTGTCCCAAAGGTCGAAGAAACCCAAAGTTGACTAAAATTTTGTCCAATTTGGTTCCATATTGAGGGAGTTATGGCAAAAACCAATTTTTCCCAATATCCCTAAACTCCACCAATTGTGGAATAACTCCAATTAGGAGTGCTAACTTTGGGCAAAATTCTGAAAATGTCGGACCCGCTCCAAAATGGCGAAACCATATAATATGGCATTAAAGTTAAAATGTTTCGATCACATGTGGAATTTCTGCCAGAACCGTCGGAACCAAAACTGTTTGGATAAACTTTACATGTTGTAGTTTTAAACCATGTATACACTCCGCATTGTAGCCGCATTATCCGTTTGCAACTCCTTGGAACCCGGAGCCGTGGTTCCATCCGCCAACCGTTAACAACTTTAACACCCCAACATTAATACATGTCTTTTCAAGGGTTAATCATACGTTTTCCACCATGCCATAACCATTGAATATGCCCACCACATTACATTAAGGTTTAAAAACTGAGGATTTGGGTATGCCTCCACGTGAATATTTTAAAAGTAGATTTTTTGAGTTTTAACTTAATATGTGTGAATTAAATTAATATAATTAAAGTTAGTTTTTTATTTATTTTTAAATTAATATTTAATATATATATAAAATATTTGAATAATTTCTTCCTTCTCTTCCTTCATGGCAAACAACTGTTCACGAAGTTCAGTGCTTTCTCGTTTATCCTCAAACAAAATCTGCACCATGTCCTTCAATATAATAAAGTCACACTTCATATCATCATCGAAGAATCTTGTGAAGGAGGAAACTTAACTTGTAGAAGTTGTCATTATGATTGCAATGAACAAATTAACTTCAAAAAAGTTCTAAAATATTTCAAAACAAATGACAAAGCTTTTGTAACCAAATGGCTGTAAAGTCAAACTCTTATTCAAGCAGCCAAACAAAAAACAAACTCCAAGAGCTTCTTAAAAAACAAACTTCAAGAGGGTTTGTTCCAAAAGTGACCTTGAGGTCCTTTGGGGTAAGGAATATGCCTTAATGCCTCCTTTTTTTCCTCTCCAAGACTTAGCTAATTAGTAGCTATCCCCAAAACTTAAGCAAATTCAAACAACAATCAGTTTGCAAACAGTAAAACAGTCAATATTTTACACTGTTTAACACCTTTCAAGCTATACAATCAAGAAACCAAGTGCTCTGTCAAGAAAGAAACTATGCTATGATACCAATCTGATCTAAAAATGGTCTGGATAACTTGTATGTATTTCAAGAACCTAACAATCAGTTTTAATTAAAATGATCTAGCTTTTAGTTGATAATTTTGCGGAATTATTTACTTGAAAGTGGTGTATGAATTTTTACTGTTTATGTGTCTTAACTTCATTTGTTCTTGCTATAATTTAACATGTATGACAACAACATAATGCAACAAATAATCATTCAAACACAACAACAATTTTTATCTAGGAGTTCACCCGAAATCTCGTGGGCTACATCTCCTTTGAGCTTGGTCATCATGACTCAACTCTTTGGGATTATGGTAAGTGTTTTTACAAGTAAATACTTAATTCCAATGAATACAAAAATTATCCAAAGAATTGAAAATACCATTTAAATCCCTTTAATGGCTGTCCAAATTCTGCAAACAGATTTAGGCTCCTATTAACACTTTTCCTTCTGTAAGTGCACTAAACTTCTCTAAGCTTCTAAATGGCACAAAATCCATCATAATTCTGTTTAAATCACTGAAACCACTACTTCTGTATCCAACAAACATCATACACCAAATTTCAACTAATAAATCACTTAAATCAAGCACAACATCCCCAAATTAGGCTATCCTCCACGGTTTGCCCAAGGCTGCCCAAAACTTCCCATTAACTTGTTGACCTGAATAAGTTCTCAAAATGTTCTGAAACCACTTCCATTGGTTCCAAAATTTCTGAAATAGCCAAGTTCGACTATTTTTTCATCATAAACAGCCTCCGGCTACTCCGGTTGTCGGCACCCCCTGACACTAAGGTCAAAGAAAACATCTCTGTTGAGTTTTCGACCTCTAGAAGTTATCCAAACTTTTTCATTAGATTCATAATCAAATTTTTAGTAAAAAATGACCACTTTTTTGCTACAAATGGTCTCTAGCTCCCCTAGCTAGGCCCTACACTAGCGCTGGCAAAAGCAGACAAAAATGGCCCATGGAACTTAAATGAAGCTTTTTGGCTTTCTAATTCTCTCTACAGGATTTTAAAACCATTTCATCAGATTCATAACATCTAAATTATCCAATTTAGCCTATTGGAACTCTGGAAAAGGACTCTAACTCCCCTAGTTAGGCCTCAAACTGAATTTGTCTCATGGTGGCCCTGATGGCTCCTTCATCTTCCTTGAAGTAAAAGCCTCTGAAGATCAACTCCATTTGACCTGAAACCTGTCCCAAAGTGTTCAGGAGGTCGAAGAAACCCAAATTTGACTAAAATTTTGTCCAATTTGGTTCCATATTGAGGGAGTTATGGCAAAAACCAATTTTGCCCAATATCCCTAAACAAACTCCACCAATTGTGGAATAACTCCAGTTAGGAGCATTAACTTTGGGCAAAATTCCGAAAATGTCGGACCCGCTCCAAAATGGCGAAACCATCTGATATGGCATTAAAGTTAAAATGTTGCGATCACATGTGGAATTTCCGCCGGAACCGTCGGAACCAAAATTGTTTGGATAAACTTTAAATGTTGCAGTTTTAAACCATGTATACACTCCGTGTTGTAGCCGCATTATCCGTTTGCAACTCCTTGGAACCCGGAGCCGTGGTTCCATCCGCCACCAGCAAATTAATAACTCCATCACCCCAACATTAATAAATGTCTTTTCAGGTTAATCACACGTTTGCCACCATGCCATAACCGTTGAATATGCCCACCATTACATTAAGGTTTTAAAAACTGGTTGGGTATGCCTCCACGTGAATATTTTAAAAGTGATTTTTTTGAGTTTTTGAACTGTATGTGTAAATTAAATTAATATAATTAAGTTAGTTTTTATTTTTTATTATTTATTTTTTTAAATTATTATTTATTATATATATATATATATTTAATATATATATATAAAATATTATTTTTTAAATCAAATAAAATATTAAATATTTATATATATAACATTAACTCAACTTTAATATATTAAAAATATTTCTCCACGTAAAATTCATGAACCCATACTCAATTTTGAAGAATATTGGGCAATTTCAAACCTCAATAACTTTCACATACGATGTCGGTTTTGAGAACTATTCATGGTGCCAGAATCGCAGCGACGAGACCTTTCCGGTCGTTCAGGTTTGAAACTCTTCCTAGCACTTTGAATTTTGAGCTATCATTCTAGTCCATGATCCAGTTCTGATCACTTAGCAAAGTCTTGGCGAGCTGCGACAAAGGTTTCCTTTTCCTTCTGTAAGTCCAAACCTTCTTGTTTAATGGTTGCTTTATGGATAAGAGGCTCCACCTCAACTTTCTCCGCAGCTCCTCCGGTGGCCATGCCGCTGCGTGTTATAACATTAACACTTGGTCCTTCATCTCGAGGTTTCGCCTTGACCCTTTGTACATTTTGCATAGGTGTTTGCTGCTTCTCCTGCATCTTGGCTATCAGAATTAGGTAATATTCAATCGCATGATCCAGCTGTTTACAATATCTACAGGATTGTCTCGTAGGGTTCGTGCAATCCCTTGCAAAGTGCCCTATTTCTCCACAGTTATAGCAAATCAGTTGTCCTCTCCCCCTACCTGCGTTTCCACCTCGGCCCCCTCCCCTACCCCTAGTTGGGGAGCCGCCCAAACCGCAAGGGGATCTTGGTGAAGAAGGGTATGATTGTACCCTATATAGGTTTCCCTTGTCTATCATCAGATCATAGGTTTGGCAGTTCTGCTCATCATGTCCTACAGATCTGCAAAACCTACACCATTGTTGTTTCACTTCTAGTACATATGCGGCAAGGCGGGGGCAATGGTTGGTATCATGCAGCCCAGCCACGTGAAAATCATCGCACCACATCACTGGCCCACTTGGCCCCGCAACTTCCCTAGGATGCAACGGGTTGGGTCCCCTAGCTTGCATGTAATCTGCTAGCAGCAGACAATTATCCTTGGTGTGGCCATTCACCCTGCATCGTATGCACCAATTGTCAGGGCTAGCCTCTGTTCCTCATTCCTTCCGCAGATTCTGGATCTCCCTATGCATTGCCTCTAACTATCCTTGTATTTGTTGTACTCCTAACTGGGTATCGTCTCTTGGTGCAGCTTCCAGCTTTGTCGCAATCTCTAAGGCCTTTTCCTACAATTCAATGGCTTTATGTCCCATTGGCACGTGCAGGTGGGGCAACAACATAGAAATGAACCACTCCATGTGTTGTCTGTCATCATACAAAAATCCTCCTTCTCTAATTACCTTCTTTAACCGATGGTCAGCCTCCCATATAGACTCGGACGGTCCTTGCTTGAAATATTTCAGATCGTTCACTATCTGAGAGTAGGACTTAGGCTTCTTGAACTTCTGTTTCAAGGCATTCTTAATTTCTTTGACGGTCACATTCGCATGCTGAGCTATGTATCCCGTATACTAGTCCAAGGCTCCTCCTTCAAAGGCAAGGGATAGCTGCGCCCTTTTCACAATGTCACTGGCCACGTTCTGCGCAGTCCATACAGATCTTGCAACAAACCAGAACCGGTCCATGTATTCATCCCCTACGCCCTTGAAGGTAGGTAGCTTCATGTGCGAGGCCATCTCGTCTTCTGGTGGGGGAGGAGGTACGGGCGAGTTCTTACCCCTGTGTTGGCTCGACAGTAGTGTAGTCAGAGATTTTTGCGTAGCCGAATCCCTTATTGGACTATAGACAGATCTATCTCCTTCTTGTTTAGTTCTGTATTACTTACCACTACGCATTGTACCCTCACTTTGATCAGAGCTCATTCACTCTGTATGGCTGCAAAAAATGCTCTTTTCGCACAATAAGGTCTTAATCAGTAATGGCAGAGTTTTTAGAAACTTACCCCAGAAACCCTTGAAGAACCTTCGTTCCGCCTCAGAGTAGGACACAAATTGATCTATTGCAAATTCTGTCACAAACCCTCCTATCACACTGTCCACCTAGTGATATACCATGTGAGTGACGGTGTTATCAGTATTTTCTAACTGTTAAATCAACTCTGGGGTCCACTGCGTGACCTGTTCGTCCTTCTAACACTTCTGGAAATCTACGAGCCTTGCGAGCCACTCCTGAAGCTTGGTTGCAAGTGTCATAAAGAAAATTTCATAGATCTCTGTGAAAAGGTACTTATTCTTCCACTTGTCTGTGGTCAGCTTTGCACTGCGATTCTCCCTTACTGCGAATTCCTAAATTTTCTTTTCGAACCACTCATCTATCTCTTTCTTCTCAGGTCTCTAATGTGTTCTTGGCATTACCTGATATCTCTCTCAAAATGCTCCTGATCTCGGCAACAGAACCATTTGTTGGCTCAAGGGGTCCTGACCCAGGTTTCGAGGTTAAGGTTTGCCAACAAACCCCTATACTACTGGCCCTTTCGGCAGTGACCTGCTTGCCCAAGCTAAAGTCTCACTCGAAGCAGTATGGGAGGGTGTTGGAACCAGGTTTCCGCACCTTGAGAGAGAGTAGGCAAGTCAAGCAGATCTGCATTCCTAGCTTATCGAGTTCGCACTCACAGATCTATTCGCAGGCTTATTGATAATATTATCCACGGTGTAACAAAGATATTTCTATGCACAGATCTAATGAATACCCCCGCATCCACGTGCACAATACCAATTTTTAGCACAGAACATTATATGTGCAGCAATTAATAGATCATAGATACATATACCAGAAACATAGATACTTTCACAATTCACAACAATTAAATGGATACTTCCATAACTTAATCATATAACCCAGGTTCGCATCAATCATAACCATATAGATCCAGATAGCATCAGATATCCAACAGTACTTCACATATATATTAATACCAAAATCCACTTACAATCCCAAAATACCACCAAGCACACAGCCAACAGGGTCCACACACATCAGGACTGAGGATCTCTGCGCACACAGCCAGCAGGAGTCCTCACCCAAAAACCAGACAACAGATCTAACAATTCGTGCTTAGCATCAATCTCGATTCTTTCCTACCTTAAGACTCAAAAAGGTTCATCTATTTATATTTATTTAGCCTATGCATCCAATGGTCCGCAAACTGTGGTTTGTGGACTCTTGGTCTACCCTTGACCCATTATAATGCATTTGGGGCTTTGACCTACCCCAAAACCCCTGCATTAGACTAAATAATATAAAAAATATACAAAAATGGACAAAATTCGTAGCTTTTAGGAGATCCTGTTCCAATAAATTTCTTAGAAAAAATCCCCCATACCCTGTTTCCATCTTCCTAAAAATGACAAAACAAGTGATTTCTATGGTTAATCTCTTAGTAGGATACTATACAGACCAGTGGGTCGATGAAGTTGTTTTCGGATTCTTGACAATATTTGCAGTTGGAGAGAAACATTCAATCCTCTTTAATTACAATCAGTTCTTGTATGATATCATGCATGATTAATTTATGAAGTTTAAATTTGAAGGTGTCTTCAAACACCAATAAGTTTTAGTGTATCTCATGTTGTTTCATCAAGTAGACAGATTCAAATTTCCACTGCAGAAGATGGATGATAAGGGTAACCAATTATCAATAATCCATTGGTATTCTCTAGTTATAAATAGCTCATAAGAGTATTCATAGACATATTTTTTGGATAAGTTCCTTCACACATATTTGTGCCTTCTTAGCAATGATGTCATCCCAAGGATTTAACTGGAAATCAAGAAAAATTTTCACCTTTTGGAGCAATCAAAGATTGGAGACTGGTACTTTAATCAAAATTATACAGAAATTGGGATTTATGGATCAGAGCTTCCTCCCTATAGACTGCCAGTATTTATGCCATTCAGGGTTTTTTCACTGGAATATGTCAAACATATGTTAACATGGATGAGTTACATTTTGTATATAATAAGGATAAGACATAATTCAAATTGAAGGCCCATGTAGGTCCCTACATTGTAAATACCATATCAGCAACTAAATAAATGGAGGATATTTTGAAACAAATGAAATTCAAACCTATCTTCACATGGTCCTATGATCCTATGGGCATAATTTTGAAGCTAAGAGTTGAACAAAAGGTCACTCCATATGCACACACACTAAGACCTGATATTGAGCAATATGCTAACCAATAAGAGTGGAATGAAAACACCTTACAGGAGGCTGAAGAATAGCTTGTCAGCCAGACTTCTGTATAGATTCCAATTCCAAAAGATAAAGATAATAAAAGAATAAGAGAAATAATGTCTCCCAGTGATTTAGGGTCACAGGATTTTTGAGTTTTTAAAAGAAGAAAGAAGATGAACCCTAAGGATAACATCATCATCTACATCAAATATGATACACAAAACAATAATAAAAATAATCATTAGAGGAAAGGGAAAATCAAAGTCAAGAAACGATGATCTTAACAGGTTCAATGAATCCCTTCACTAATGTTGAAGATATAACATAGTCACTTGTGTCTTCTTCATCTCAGGTACCCACACAGGAACAAAGTATTTTTGCAACATATTGAGAAATCGAATTGAAGAATGAATCTCTCAAAGCTTCAACATATACATAATTTTGGAAACAAACTTCCAAAACACAACACAAATTACTATCTGCTTTTTATTCGAAGAAAGGGAAGTTCCAAATGGCCTTTTTGGTGCCCACAGGACTGTTGAAGATTATAAGGTGTTTTACAGAAATAAAACCTATGGATAGATAAGTTTCCCTAAGTGTGGTGGACGCACTTAGAATAACAGATGAAAGACACTTAACCTTTCTCCTTAAGATAAACAGATAAGAGAAGAACACTTACTTGTGATCCTTCTCTATTCTTCGTCTTCCTTTTTTCGCTCTCATCGCTCCTAATCGAATTGAACTCGTTTGATTAGTACCTAAAATTACTAATAGAAGACAAAAAATGACATAAAGGCATATGATCCATTCATACTAATCAAACATAATCGATTGCATTTTAAAATTCATATATAAAAGCATGAAGACATGTATTGGGAAAAGAACAAATCTCTTTATTATAAGATAGAAGGATAAGCTACAACCAGTTGGATCGATTAAATTTCAACTCACTCCAACTTCAGTCCATCCTCATCACATCAGCAGCATTACTCCAATAGCATAACATTACTTGAAAAAAATACCTCAAAGAGATATAATCTCACTAGTATAACACTACAAAATTCAAGCTCCTTTTGCACTATGATCAGTGCTCAATTTATAGGAAATGAGGGTAGTTTGGAATTAATTGTTCATTGAATGGCTTTTCCATAAATGGATGATGGAGTTTCCTTGTTTAATGGGATAAGAGGATAAGTGATTTAATGGCTCCATGGTGTTCATATTCGAGGTTATCAGATAGCATGATAGCTGGAACCACTTCTAGAAGCCACTGGAAAGTGGGAAGATTCCCAGAATCATTTCAACAATTCGCTCAAAGTCGACCAACGCACTGTTAAGTGGGCCTAGGTGATTTGCAATGCATATTTTCATGGGAGTAACTGCTATGCAAAGCACTTACTGCAGTCTATAGGTGTGTTGGTGGCTCAATGGAGCACTACATCTGGACTTCATGCAGTGAAACTTTCATGGATAAAAACTAGCAATGGAATTACTTGTTTAAGGCAAGTATAAACTGATTTAGGGTATGATAGACCATGTTTGTACTGATCAGAATTTTGGGAGTGATGCCCAAATTGATCTGTAACAACTTCCCCCTAAAGCATGAATAAAAATGATAATTTTGAGTGATATGCTTTACGATGTGATGAGTAGGATCTGAAGCGGACGGTGACTTGCATCAATTACAATACATTACATCATTATATCTTTTACATTTTGGAAATGAATTTATGAGGGAGAAATACCCATACTCAGCACATAAAATATTGTAACATGTATATAAGTCAAAAATTTGTCTATAGATATAGACCCATGATAGGATGATCATCTATGTAAAGACATCGTACATATGATGTGGTACTACTCTTGAAATAGCAGCTTGGATGCATGAAATTAGATCCCAGGTCTTCTATTTCATTCACTCGATTGCTTAAGTACGAGTCTAACCATGAGAATCTGTGATCTGAAGTCGAACATGGGAATACATCATCTAATTACCAACCAATTATGTAAGTCATTAACAGATGTGAGAGAAACCACCGATGATGATAATGGTTCTCAAGGTACTGCAGTATATTCTGCATCGTGTGAATAGATGATTTTATGTCGAACACCATACAAAGTCTTTCGGTCAAAGGCCATTGATGTCAACCTGTCGCCGGAAGACATAAACTTGCCATTGATGAATGAAAGCTCCAGGGTATTGGAAGGGTGTTTCTAAGTCAACTTCCTGGATGATGAATTGATGTTGACAGGAAGCAACTCGTCGCAGGAGGGCCTTGATGTATGCCCAATCAATGACGCAAAATGGGAGTAATGATTTCAGAGACAGAATGTAACTGATGATTCAATGTTCAGGGATGGCAGTCATGAAATGAAATTTATTATTATTGCAAAGGATGAGGAATTACTGAGTGACATATCTTGAACATATCGGCGACAATGAATGAGTTGGAAGCATTGACCCAAAATCAAAGTGATGGATGGTATGATAGAAGATAGGAATGATAGACCATGAAACATATAACCCAACCTGATAGCCACAAAGATGAAGTGAATGAGTGTCATGTTCAAGAGTGACTTGCTACCATAAAGTGATTTATCCCTTTCCCATTTTCCCCAAAAATTTCTAACCAGTACTTATATATTTTTTAACAAGCTTGAGGAGGATATTATATGCTTGATGTACAATTCCACCCTTTTGGCGAATCCATCACTATATGACATTTTAACAAGTCTAGCGAAATTTAAACTCGATTTTTTCATGATGGACAAGTCCATCACTATTTGATGCTTTAACGATTCTAATGATAGTGAAAACTCTGTCCTTTTTCATGTTGATAGAGTTTGAAAAATGGATGAAAAGAAAACTCCACAAGTTCTTTTTCGTAAATTTGTCCCTCAGGTCCGAAAAAGTGTAAAATAATACCTGAGAGAACCTCCTAGCCATGTTCGATTAGGGAGTTCCTTTTTCGTAAATAATCTATCCCAGTCCGGAAAAGGGTTAAACTTATACCGAGTAGATTTTGTTTCAGTTCCTTTTACGAGTTCGAAAGGACAAGTGCTCAACGATATTTTCATGTTTTGAGAGTTTGAAAAGAGATAAAAGAGGAATCTAGGGGGGTTCCTTTTTTTATGTTTAATAGAGCTCGAAAAAGAGATAAAAGTGTTCTTTGTGGTCAAATTTCATTTTAAGATCATGCATGTCAAATTCATTGTACTAGTTGTAAATCTGCTCAAAGAACCACCAAACGGATTAAACATATCAGTTTAATAGTAAAAATAGGTAAACAACTATAGTCAATTGATTAAATATGCATAAAATAATCTAAAATACCATTTAAACAAGAATTTACCATGTCATTTTATGATTTCACATTTACCATTCATTTTTGAGTGCTCTGAGCTAGTTTTTCCCTTGAACATCAACAATTGATTGCGATAAATTCTTTGGACCATTTCTTGTGCTGTCAGGATCGAGTAAGAGATTTGACCTCTCTCTTTCTGTTGGTATCATTATTTTTCAGTTTTAGACAGATTTTTTAGGTTTTTGGGGCTCCTAGGGAAAATATAAAACGCCCTAGGAACAATGCACCATTGAGTGTCGAAAGGTGCGTTGTAGAGGAATTGGACAGAATCCCAGGTGCTCTGCAATTCTCTATCTAGGGAGCAGGGGTGCGTTGGCCGCAGTTGAAGAATTTTATTTGTATTTTGTGCCCAAAATTTCTTCATTATTCTTCATGAAATGGATCCTAACTAAGCTTATGGTTTGATTTCAGGATTTGATCGGATCAGAATGTCAATTACATGGCAAGAAAGAGAACATTAGGAACATGATATGGTTGCTCTAAATGATCCTAGTACTATGAGAGCCCTCATAGTTTGTGGGTTACACATGTACTTTAAAATATCAGGGATGATGCAACATTTGGAAATATTACAGTTCTTGATTTTCTCATGGGATCTGAAAGAGAAAGCATTTCACATTGGGGACAAAGTGCTCCTAATATTGGTTGATGATATTTACTTTTTGACGGGTTTTTATGAGATGCGATGCCCCCATTTCCCTTGTGGGTTCTGTCCGTGGAGGTGAGAAAGTGAGGGATTACATTCGAAATTTTCGTTGGCCAAGTACAAAGCATAGCAAGGATGGAAAGATAAACATCAGGTATGTGCATGATATGCCTTTGCGAACGATCTTGTTCACCATAGCAAAGCTAGCTGGCAACGTGACACTCCGTGTTGCAAATATATCATACATACAGTATGCGCTTGAGTGCCTCGAGTCGACCGTGCTCAATTGGGCTGAAGTAGTACTCTCTCAGATTAAAGAACAGCTGACCAAAGTGAAAAGGTGCAGGACAACTAATTTTAGCTATGGATCGATTCTGATCACTTTCATTCTGTAGCGAATTCCATTGATGCAGCCACAACATGTAACACTAGGTGCAGTTGGTCCTAGGGATCCGTGGATGCAGATGTGGGTAGAGTTGATGGCTATACATGTTGGCTAGTCATCGATCTCATTCTCTACTGCATTATTTACTTAGATCTGATGATAGCATAACATCATAGAGGAGCATCCATACGCAGGGGTGGATTTTCGCGGAGACCCAAATTTGATGTTACTAGTAGGTGCTCAATGGGGCGCTATAGGTAAAATGTTTTGACCATGTTTTTTACATTTTTTTGTGTTTTTGATGTTTCCAAGATTAAACTAAAGATGTTTTATGTATATAGATGTGGGTAGTGTTCGACCAGTGGGTCTTCCATAGCAGGCGGATGAATCAACAGAGAGAAGGGCTAACCGACAAAGCGGTCCTTGAGATTTTGTTGACGAGAGACTCTTGGGTAAGGTTAGAAAATCATGTAGAGGTTGACTCTTGGAAAATACGGATCGAGGAGTTATCGGTGATAGTGTAAAGACCAATCTAGGATTCTAGATTAGACTCAATTTAATGTCAACCAAGGTAGGTAGTCTTAGAGGCACGTCTAATATTTATAGACCTAAAAGGATCTGTTCTATTTGTCTAAATGATTGCCTACTGTGACAGGCTCTAACACTCTCTTACAAGAGCTTGAAATGTAGTTCCTTTCACACTTTAAATGCTTATGTTATCTAATTTAATCTACTGATCCAAAAACAGAGTGTTACTAGTCTGAGTTTTTAATCTTCTTACAAAGATATAATTCACAAAAACTCTTTCAAAATAACACACTAAGCATACTAAAAATCAAATTCATGAAAACAGAGTTCATAGAAATGTTTTGAAATTCAATGCTCAATTAAACCTTTTACAAGGACTTATTCAATAATTTTGCAATTGAATTTTCAAACTACTACTATGAATCATAAAATAAAAATCACAAGAAATTCTAATTAAATTGATAACCTCACAAGCAATGAAATGAAATAAAATTCTATTCAGATCTGAATACTAAATTTTATGAAACAGAAAAGAAAGTGTACCAATCCTCACGTGGGGGCCCTTCCACGCTTTGAAGGCACACTTTGAAAAACTTCAAGTGATAAGAACGTTAACTCATAAACACCATAATTGATGAAAGTATGTCTTTGATTAAGTACTGAGAATGGATTACATTAAAAACAGAGTTCTGAAACACGCTTACAGTCTTAACTCTGTTCCTTTCAATGTCTTCACTAGCATTCCTTTTCTTCAATAATAATCAATCCTCCCATTACATGCTTTCATCCTCCTATTTATTAAAATTTACAACCAAAAAGGCTATTTTCGTTCCTCCCTAATCCTAACTGATCCCAAAATAGTTCGAATCAGTTTAGAGTTCCTAATCTTAAGCAAAATATCAAGTACATTCATTATGACTTCTAATTTTTCTGCTGGATAGGCTGGATTTGACCAGCGTTGACCAAATACTCAGGAGCTCCAAATTCGATGCTAGATAGATTTTCCACCATGTATGTACATCCTAGATCACGTCCTTGTCTTCTGTTTCGATTTTCCTGCTTTGCCACATGTCACAACATAAACCGATTACAGGAAGTCATTACATCCCGTAATTTTGTTGAAAAATTTAATTTTTAACATAAAAAATCCATAAATTAAATTTAATGTAAAATAACAATTATAATGCAACATTAATCAATTTAAATGGACTATGAGGGGTTTATGGAAGAAAATGGTAGATAAATGATGGATTTTTAGAAGAAAAGAATAGCAATAAAATAGTACCAACATTTCCCCCAAACTCAATGATTTAGCATGTCCTCATGCTAATCCTGATGTGCTCCCTTTATATTCTATTTCTACTTTTGCCTCTGCTGCTTGTAGTAATACATCTACATTCTTCTGAACTTGGGACTCATGTTTCATATTCTTATATTTTTCTTTGAGAATTGTTTTCTGAGTGTACCGTTTTGTTGCCCATTTGCAAATTTCAATTTGATCAGTCTTAAGTTCTTTGACCTTCTTCTTCAATTTATCATTTTTTTGCTGAATCTTCTTGCTCTGGGCTCTCAAAATCTCATTTTATTTCTTTATGACCTTCTCTAACATATTTTCTTCCATCAATTCCTCTTTTAGCTCTTCAATCTGTTTCTCTAACTTTCTCTGTTTCTTATTTGTAGGTACTGGCTCTTTCCTTTCTCCTTTGTTACTTTCAATTTCCATCTCTGCTTCTTGTTCTGGTTGTGAATTAGCACTACTTTCAATTTCCATTGGTGTATTTTCATTCTGCTCTAGTTGATCATCCCGTGTTTGATTCCTTTTTATTCTCCTTGATCTTCTTCTATAAGTAGTGAAGATTTTCTCTTTTGCAATTTTCTTGGCATCTTCTTGCCTCATTCTTCTTGTCCTCACACTACTGCTGGGTTGAAGAACATTGCTTGACTTAAGCTCAGGGGTTTCATCATCAATATCAATCATAAACTCTGTGCTTCCTTGCTTCTCCTGTTCATCTTCTCTACTTTTGATTTGATTATCAATTAAAAATTCTTCCCATTTTTTCCCTCTCTTCTGCAACTCAAATTCAATTAGAATTTTGATCAAACCAAAATGATACAAGCTCCTATCTTCATTACCTTTTTGTTTCTGAATGGTCTTCGCCATTTTAGTCAAACTTTTTAAGAGAAAATAGGGCAGACTGATAGTGCATTTACCTTTTAGATGCAGTAAAATTTTTATGTGATATAGGTATACTATACTGTAACGTCCTTCACATGTAACAAATTTTTGAAGAATGTATACCATCTCATCCCATGGGTGAATTAAAAAACTTCTAGGAACACCTTTTTTCCAATTGACAGAAGAAACCCTTGACCTAGACATAAACTGAGTCCATGATTTTTCTCTAAATTGCTTGGTTTTGAAATACTTTTCCCCTTCTGGACTGATTTCTAATGTCTGTGCTATTGTATCCTCTGAGATTCTAAAAGACAAATTTCCTATCAAAGCTTTCTCCCCATTAAATGTAAATGCAAATTGTTTCGTAACTTCCTCATTGTTTCCATTAAATTTCTCTAGAAAAGACAACCAGTGTTTTTCCCTCAAAATCTTAACACAGTCTTCATGATATTTTGAACTATCAAATTTTTCAGGCTCTGCTCTATTTGTCATTTTAAAAATCTCTGTTCTAACCCTTTTTTTATGCTAAAAAATTCAATCAGGGTTTTCAACTTGTTACCTCTTTTCCTGCGTTCCACTGAGCTGACCTGGCTAACGTCCTCAATTCTCTGAATTTACTTCTTCAATTGCCTGAGCTGTTTCCTCAAATTCTAGGCGGAAGTAAAAAAAACTCTGGATAAGCCTATCTGCTATATTTTCTCCCTTTTTAGCACCTACTATCTCGGCCCTCTTTAAGAAACTCGGAGTCTGAACATTAACTCCTTAACTAACTTTATGAACTCAGAGTTTTATAAAATAAAAAATCAACAGCCGACCTTCATTTTGCTTGATGTCATAAGATCCAATTGCTATGATGATAACGCAGAGAACAGAGTCTTACTATCAGAGGTCGTGAGCTTGTTTGCAGAGTCGGAAGGCGCGTTCAAATCATGAATACAGAGGAGCAGTACTAATTTGCAGAAGCATAATCATGATAGCACAATATGCAAATCGTGTTGGTGATGAAATCATAACGGATACATTTCATAAGCAGATTTGGGTCAGAAGATTGTTTTTGTAACTCTAGCAGTCGAAATGAATGAAATCATTTGAGGACAGGCGTTTTAACAAATGTCTTTCCATTGAACGAACTTTTACATTGAGTATCTATTAAGGCCACTACTTGTTGGTACTTTATTGGCAGAGGTCAGATTTAAAAATGATGAGTTTATGAAAAGGTTTGAAGAGCATAGTAGGAATATAAAATAAAAATAGGCTAAGGTGTGATAGGGAAATGGAAATGATCATATAGAAATAGGCAGAGTGATAATGAGGTGAGTATATAGGGAATATTACAAAGGTTATGGGTATAAGGATTTTAAGAAAAGCATTTTGAAATTGATGAAAAGCAATAATAATTATCATTTTTAACACTAAAATAATTTAAGAATTTTAAATGTTAAAAATAAAAATTTCAATACATTACACTTATGGGCTGATCAAATTTTGCTTATACAGGTGTGGCTGATCTGTTTGTACAAGTGTGGTTGATCTTCCTGTACAGGTCCCTTAAAATCTGAAGAACAACTTCTTTTATCTTTGATGTAGCCTTGATGATGTAGTCTTGATGATACAACCTTGATGATGTAGCTTTGATTAGAATTTTGATAAACAACCTTTGAAAACTTTTTGAAGTAGCCTTATCTATCTCTGATGCAGTCTTCGAACAGGTCCCTCTGATATTGGTAATATTGACATAGCCTTTTTAAACAGGTCCCTCTGTATAATTATGTTAAAACAGGTCCCACTGGCTATTTTATTGCTCAAACAGGTCCCTTCACTGATTAGAACAAAACAACTTTTTGATTGAATGACTGAAACAAAAATTCCTTGAAAAATTGAAATTGAGGAGATGAGATAGGGAAAAACCATTGTTTCTTCTCCCCCACTAAGTCTTTGACTTGTCCTCAAGTCATTATTGAATTGATGAAAAACAGTAAACAAGTAGAACAAGGAATTCTTACTAGCCAAACGATTGGTTTTCCAGTAAGAATTCGGGTTTAGAGTGTGCCAAAGTCTGGTTTTCACATCTAAACCATTATTTTATTTATTTATTTTTTATTATTGTGCGTGTTTTTATTTATTTATTTTTAAAAGAAATTGAAATGACTAAGGTAGATATATCACAGCTGAAGGCTGTGATATCTCAACTTCCTTTTGCTGAGATACAGTTTGAATAAAATCTTCCTTGCTAATGGGCTTATGATAGAGTTTCAACTTGTGTCGATTGAAAATAAAGGTGTTGCCTTCTCCATCAATTGTAGTAAGTTTGACTGATCCATTTTCATATACTTCAACTATTTCATATGGGCCGATACAATGTGTTGTAAATTTGGCTTTATGATCTCCGAATTTAGAGTCAAAGAGTAAAGCCCAATCTCCTTCTTTAAACAGCTTCTTTTTAAGGTGTGCATCATGCCATTGCTTCCTTTGTTTCTGCATTAGGATTGTTCTCTCCTCTGCTTGCTGCCTCATCTCATCTAACTGGTTCAATTGCATAATTCTCTCCTTTTGTGCTTCATTGAGATCAATTCCTAAATCTGCATCCATTTTATAAGTATGTATATGAAATTCGATAGGAAGCATTACCTCTTTTCCATACACCAGCTAATATGGTGTAAATCCAGTAGTGTCTTTCCACGTAATTCTGTAAGCCCACAGTGCATCTTTGAGCTTTTCCTCCCAATTATTTCTGTTCATTGCTACTGTTTTAGTAATAATTCCCTCGAAGGTTTTATTTGTTGATTCCACTTGGCCATTGGCCTGTGGATGGTAAGGTGTGATTTTTCTGTGCTTGATTTTATATTTTTCTGTGATATCTTGAACTAACCTTGAAGTGAACTGAGTACCTTGATCTGTGACTATCTCCCTAGGTACTCCATACCTTACAAAAATTTCTTCAAAGAGGAAGTTTACCACTATTTGCTCTGTTGCTCAGACTAATGCTTTTTCTTCAGCCCATTTTGTCACGTAATCAGTACATACTAGGATGTACTTTTTGCCCTTTGATGGTGGATTGATGGGACCTACAAAATCTAGAGCCCATTTTTCAAATGGCTCTAGATGTACTTGGGGCTGAAGTGGCATTTCATCTGAAGCTGTGGGTCTACCCATTCTTTGACAATTGTCACAACTCTTCACATACTTCTTGGAATCCTTAAAAATAGATGGCCAATAGTAGCCAAGGCTGAGAATCTTGAATGATGTCCTCTTGGCTGCAAAATGCCCACCACACGGTTCGTCATGACAAGATTTTAAAATATCAACTATTTCATCATTTCTTACACATCTTCTAATAATCATATCATAACCGGTGTAAAATAAATCTCCATTGATCCATGAATATCTAGCACTTTGTTTGATGAGCCTCTTCTTCTCCTTTGTAGTAAAATATGGAGGTGTCTTTCCTGTGGACAAATAATTAGCTAAGTCAGCATACCATGGATCTACTACTGAAATTGCAAACAAATTTTCATCTGGAAAAGAATCTTCAACCGGAACAACCTCACCTGAATTCTGGAGTCTAGAAAGAAAATCTGCCACCTGATTCTCCTTACCTGGTCTATCCAACATTGTAATATTAAATTCCTGTAGTAATAATAGCCATCTGGTAACTCTGCCATTAGTGATTGGTTTGTTCATTAGATATTTAATGGCAGAGTGGTCAGTATGTACAAAAACCTCATAACCAGTTATATAATGTCAGAATTTATTCACAGCGTGTATGATTGCAAGCATTTCTTTTTCAGTAACTGTGTAGTTTAATTCTGCAGGTGTTAGATTTTTACTGATAAAATAGATAGCATAATTGAAAGACTCTTCTTTTTGGCCTAATGAAGCACCTACTGCAGTATCAGATGCATCTGCAAAGATGTGAAAAGGTAGGGTCCAGTTAGGTCCTTTTAAGACTGGTGTGGTTGATAACTTTTCTTTGAGTGTTTCAAAAGCTTTTTGACAATATTCATTCCAGTTGAAAGGTGTATCTTTTTCTAGAAGCTTAAACAGAGGTAGAGCTATTTTACTAAAATGTTCAATAAACCTTCTATAATAGCTTGCATACCCAAGAAAACTTCTTACCTCTTTTTGAGTCTTCGGAATTGGCAAATTGACAATGATTTGGATTTATGATGGATCAACTTTAATGCCTTGAGAAGAAATATAGTGACCCAATACTACCCCTTCGTTCAGCATCATAAAACATTTTTCATTGCTCAGGGACAGATTAGCTTCAATACATCTCTTCAAAACTTTCTCAAGATTTTCTAATGAATGCTCAAATGAATTACCATACACTGAAAAATCATCCATATAAACTTCAACACACTCATGAACTAAATCAGCAAAAATAGCTAAAACAGCTCTCTGAAATGTAGCTGGAGCGTTACAAAGTCCAAATGGTAAAACATTATAGGCATAAGTGCCCCAGGGACAAGTAAAAGTGGTTTTGTCCTAGTCCTCTAAGGCTATCCTGATCTGGTTATAGCCACTGAAACCATCAAGAAAAGAGAATGATGATTTCCCAGCTAATGTGTCTAGCACTTGGTCGATAAATGGTAGTGGAAAATAATCTTTGAGGGTTGCTTTGTTCAATTGTCTGTAATCAACACAAATCCTCCACTTACCATTTTTCTTGGGCACTACTACCAATGGTGATACCCACTGACTGTCAGAGATAGGATAAATAAAATTGACTTTCAATAGTTTTTGTAATTCATCTCTAACAATATCTTGAAGAATGGGATTCATTCTTCTCTGTGGTTGCCTCACTGGTTTTATATTACTATCTGTATAAATGTGGTGAGTGCATGTTTCAGGGTGGATTTCGTGCATATCGGTGTAGTCCCAAGAAAATGCTTTCTGATACTTCCTCAATAGTTGAATCAATTTTTCTTCCTGAGATAAGTCTAGGTGAGTGCTAATATTCAATGTTTTTCCTGGACTAATCTCTATGGTCTTGCTCTGTGTGTTTGTGATAGATTGAATGGGAAAAATGTTTTCAAATGATGTTTGCAAAGAATGAATGGTACACATTTCTTGAAAACTTTGTGCTAAAAGTTCATCTGCAGCATGGTATTGTTCATTTCTTAATTCTTCAGACATATCAGGTTGAGAAAGGAACAATTCTATCAAATCATCATTATTATGTTCATGAAAATCGTAGATCTGATTGATGCTAAAAACAGATTGAATTTCTTCCTTATCATTGTATTTATCATCAAGCCATAAGTTATTTGCTACTGCTGGTGATTGTGCTAATGGGTACAGAGTGAGTTGTTTCCTTTCAGTTCCTTGTGAAATGATCATATTACCTGATCTACACCCTATGAATGCATCAGCAGTTGCTAACCATGGTCTACCAAGGATGATAGGGTGTCCTCCTAAATTAGATTTTGGCTGAAGAACTAAAAAGTCCACTGGATACTCCCAAGAGTCCAGTGAAACAATTATGTCCTCCAAAATCCCTTCAGGAATCACTTTAGACCTATCAGCTAGTTCTAGAACAATTGGTGTGTATTGCAAGTTTGTGAGCTGGAGTGTTTTCATTGTTTCAAGAGTCATCACATTTATTGCTGCCCCAAGGTCAATTAAAGTATTTGGAATAGGTATGTTGTTAATGATTGTAGTGACTCTGGGAATACCAGGATCAACATACTTTTCCATTGAAATGGTGTTTGTCATAAGGCCAGCTAGATGTCCAATAACATGAATGGTTTGTGGATCAAGTCTTTTTCTTGTAGGCTTCCTGAGGCATAGGTCTTTGATTGCTTTAGTATATATTGGAATGTCTTTTATGGCTTGAAGTAGTGGAATTTTTATATAGACATTATTTAGCTCATCTAAAACATCAAATTGTGGTAAAGTCATGGGAAGTTTCGCTTGGATCAATCTTTCTGGAAAAGGTGGTGGATGCAATGGTTGCATTTGTTTATTTTTGATGTCATCATTTTGTTTCTTTTGAGTTGGAGTTTCATTTTCATTGTCTTTGTTTTCTTCTTGTTTTTCAGCTATTGGAAGTTCTTTTTGAAGTATCTTACCAGACCTCAACTCAATATTTTGTAAAGGTAATGTGGGATATGATGGTCCCTCATCTACACTGTAAGCTGGTCTATCTGCTCTATTATTTGGATTTGGTACAGGTTGAGCAGGAATCTGAGTGGGTCTAGGAGGTTGGTTAGATGGAAGTTGTAATTGAGGTGAATTTATTGGTGGAGGAGCAGGCAATGTTTGTTGAGTGTTTTGGGGTTGATGGACAAATTGTTGCTGAGGATATTGTTGATATGTTTGAGGATACTGCTGATATGGCTGATGATACTATTGATATGGCTGAGAATATTGTTGGTATGGTTGAGGATATGGTTGGTATTGTTGAGAGTATTGTTGAAATGGTTTCCATTGTTGTTGTGGGTAATTTTGGTGTTGCCATGGCATGGGTACATTCCAAGAATTCTGAACATACATCTGATCTTGTGCAGGAAATTGCAAATTTTGGTTTGGAAACATACCTGGAAGTGGAGGTCTCGGTTGCCATGGTCTCTTGGCACCCATGAAATACACATTTTCCATATCTGCATTGGCTTCCAAGTTACAATTCTGCAAAATCTTGATTTTAGAACAATGAAATATATCATGATTTTCAGTACAAAAGGCACACACTTGAATGTTTTCTAAAGGACAATCTTTCAAAGCATGTTTCTTCCGACATTTTGGACAAAAGACAACCATTAATTGATCTTCTTCTTCTTGTCTTTTCTTTGCTTTCAGAGTGTCAATTTGATTTCCTAAGGTGCTTAATAGGTTTGTTTTGAATTCTTCTAATAAGTTTCCTATTTCAGCCCTTGTGACACTAGCTGAAGCAGATTTTGTGGCTTTGGATGATATAGCTCTTTTTCCATTTCTAGCTTTGCTCCTGGAATACTTTTCACATAAGTCAGCAATTTCATCGAAAGGTAAGGTGGAAATATCACCTTTGCCCATCAAATTAAGATAATCTAAGTATTCCTCTCGAATTCCCTTCACAAATATTGTTCGGATCAGATCAAGAGACATGGTTCTATGTTTTGATTTTTTTAAATTGTAAACAAATCGTTCCAAATACTCTTCTAAGCTTTCATCCTCTTGTTGATTCATTCTAAAAATATCATCTTTAGAATCTTTTGATCTACAATAAGGTTGATATTTCTTTAAGAATATTTTTCTCATGCCATCCCAATCAGTTATTGCATGTTCACCAAGTCCCATGAACCATCTTAATGCTGATGCTTTTAATGTTGCTGGGAAGAGTCTAAGCCTATGGGCATCATCTGTGTAACCATATGTTCGGCATACTATGTCAAATTCAAACAAGAATGAATCTGGATCTTCCGAAGCCATGCCATAAAAATTTGGTAACACAGATGGAGGTATGTTTTTCATTTTGATTTCCTCATCATGATTTTCTCCTGGTTCTTGAATAGGAAATTTAAAGGTTGACTCTTGCTCCTCTCTTTGATCTTGGTCTTGTTTTTGTTTCAGTTCAAGCTCTCTCTGTCTTCTTCTTTCCTCCTGCTGTCTCTCATATTCTCTAAGTTGTTCAGGAGTGGGTCCTCTTGCTGATCCTCCTCCTTCCTTAGCCATTTTGATAGGTTCCTCTGTTGTTTTAAGTTCTTGTTTAGTGTCACTTGTTTCAAAGAGAAGTTGTTGTGTTGGTTTTTCTCCTAATTGAATTTTTTCAAAATTAGTAGGTTGAAGGAGAGATTGTTGAGTTGTTTTGCTGCTTTCTCTTGTTATAGAGGATTCAGGGAGATGTTTCTTCTTTGCCTCGTATGCCAATAAAATTTGTCTCTCTATAAGTGTAAGTCTTTGGCCTGATTTTTGTTTATCCTCTAATTCTTGTACAGTGACTTTCCCAGCTGGAGTTGTGTGTTCAATTCTTTCTAAAGGGTCTGCTCCTAGTGGTGGGTTAGTTCTTGGATGGGGGGTTTTTATGAATCTACCTTTATCATCTCTAGGTCTAGACATATGTAAGCATGACTTCCAAAATTAAAATTAAATCTATGTTTTTGTTTGTTTTTGGTTTTTTTTTTTTTTTTTTTTAAGAAATCCTCTAGTTGCGCCTCCCCGGCAACGACGCCAAAATGTAAAGACCAATCTAGGATTCTAGATTAGACTCAATTTAATGTCGACCAAGGTAGGTAATCTTAGAGGCACATCTAATATTTATAGACCTAAAAGGATCTGTTCTATTTGTCTAGATAAATGCTTAATGTGACATGCTCTAACACTCTCTTACAAGAGCTTGAAATGTAGTTCCTTTCACACTTTAAATGCTTATGTTATCTAATTTAATCTACTGATCTAAAAATAGAGTGTTATTAGTCTGAGTTTTCAGTCCTCTTACAAAGATATAATTCACAAAAACTCTTTCAAAATAACACACTAAGCATACTAAAAATCAAATTCATGAAAACAGAGTTCATAGAAATGTTTTGAAATTGAATGCTCAATTAAACCTTTTACAAGGACTTATTCAATAATTTTGCAATTGAATTTTCAAGCTACTACTATGCATCATAAAATAACAATCACAAGAACTTCTAATTAAATTGATAAACTCACAAGAAATGAAATGAAATAAAATGCTATTCAGATCTGAATACTAAATTTTATGAAACAAAAAAGAAAGTGTACCAATCCTCCAATCCTCACGTAAGGGCCCTTCCACGTTTTGAAGGCACACTTTAAAAAAAACTTCAAGTGATAAGAACGTTAACTCATAAACACCATGATTGATGAAAGTCTGTCTTTGATTAAGTACTGAAAATGGATTACATTAAAAACAGAGTTCTGAAACACGCTTACAGTCTTAAGTCTGTTCCTTTCAATGTCTGCACTAGCATTCCTTTTCTTCAATAATAATCAATCTCCCATTACATGCTTTCATCGTCCTATTTATTAAAATTTACAACCAAAAAGGCTATTTTCGTTCCTCCCTAATCCTAACTGATCCTAAAACAGTTCAAATCAATTTAGAGTTCCTAATCTTAAGCAAAATATTAAGTACATTCATTATGACTTCTGATTTTTCTGCTGGATAGGCTGGATTTGACCAGCGTTGACCAAATACTCAGGAGCTCCAAATTCGATGCCAGATAGATTTTCCACCATGTATGTACATCCTAGATCACGTCCTTGTCTTCTGTTTCGATTTTCCTGCTATGCCACATGTCACAACATAAACCGATTACAGAAAGTTATTACATCCCGTAATTTTGTTGAAAATTTTCAATTTTTAACATAAAAATCCATAAATTAAATTTAATGTAAAACAACAATTATAATGATACATTAATCAATTTCAATGGACTATGAGGAGTTTATGGAAGAAAATGGTAGATAAATGATGGATTTTTAGAAGAAAAGAATAGCAATAAAATAGTACCAACAATGAGGTCAAGTGCCATAATAATGGTGTGCCTAGCGGATGGATGAGGTTATTGTGCATGATAGCTCAAGAAGTGACCTGCTATCATGAGCACCACTAGATCTATTTAGGATATTATATGTTTGCATACATTTTGAGGTGATTTGACCAATGTGTCTTGGAAACAATGTTTTGTAAAAAACTCTATCTATCTATTTTACTTTAATTTTTTTCCTATGGTTATGAGAAATCCTATTCAATTGTATGATGTGAATTGAAAATCTATCTTTACATATGTTGCAAATATTTGTTTAACATGTAATATGCTAAAGAATATGTTATCACCAAAATAGGAACCTTATACGTTGCTGATCAGACTACCTTAGTGTAACTATTTCAAACCAATATTTTAGCTGAGGCTAAGCCTCCTTAGCCTGAGAGGGCTCTCTTAAGGGTTTATGATATTGATTAATGATGATATAGATGGCTAACTCTATCTTGGTTTCGTGTGTTTGTAGGTTGGAAGATGAAGGCTTGCTACCATTGGGCTATGGAGTCAATAAGTCAGTAGATTTAGTGGCAAAGTTTCTGGACATGGAAGCTGAGGCAAATGGGGTTTTTAAACAAAGATAATTCACTCAAGAACATAGGTCAAAACAGTAATTCCATTACTAAAGGAAGTCAGAGCATAGGGTTATGAATTTTGAGTAATAGAAATGTAAGTTACTGCTAAGGTTTCAAAGGTAGTTTACTCACAAGATACAGGAAAAACACAGCCATCCCATTGCTAAAGGAAATCAGAGCATAAGATTATGAATTCTAAGTAATAGCAATAAGATCTACTGCAAATGATTCAAAGTAACATATAAATCAGGAAAACATTAAACCCATGAGAACTCAGTTTTGTTCAGGAAAACCTCTATGTATTTCTGATTGTGGTTCATAGCATAAAGCAACAGTTGGGCCAAAAAGTCGTCAACCCTTTGTTAATTCAACCTCTTGCTTCATATATAGCATGAAAAACTTGGATTATATGATCCACCATCAGAGGAATTCGAATTCCTATCCTTGACACCTATTCTAACCATAAAACAGGCTTATTAATTACAAAATGACAGCTTGACTGTCATTGAAGAGTCCTAATTCAAGTAGGACTAAAACTCCTAAAAAATGTTTCAAAAAACTTATCTAAACCTTTAATGCTTAGTTTTCCACCTGAAACCTCATGAGGTCTAATTTGGTGATGCCTCCAGCTCTGTTATGAACCCTGCTGTTCCATGACCTAACTGCCCTAGAAACCGGGAAACAGTTTGATGAAATTTAGCCCTTACCTCCATGCTTGTCTTCCAACACTTTTGCTGGAAATTTCGACCTTTTTCGACAAGTGACATGTGTTATCACTTCCATAGAAATATTCCCTTCCACCTGTACAAAAATTAAGCCCTTGAAGGAGTATAAAGAGAGCTGATATGGCTGCGCTACGAAAATATTAGCTGTTTTTGTAGCGCAGAATATATGTCTTTGTAAACATCTCTTAAACCTCCAGTTTCTTTTGATTTGACACTTGGATCTTCATTTGTGAACCCTTTCCATCCTTTAGTAGCATCAAAACTCAAAAAATAGATGTTTTTATCTCTTTAAACCCTTATAATAGACTCAAAATTACACCTATAGCAGTTTCGTAGCGCGCTACGAAACTGCTGTGCATGTCTTTTTACACAGATTTTTTCAAAATCTTAGTTTTTAAAACTTCTTTCACTTTTTCCATGATGTCTACAGGATTTAATAATCAACATATGTCATCCTTGAAATGTTTTCAAAAAGTGAATTCCTTCTCCACAACAAAACTACATTAAGAAATTATCACTTACTTCACTGTTTCATTACCTGAACAATAGGTGTTGATACAGAGATTTTATCTCCTCATCCAAAATATATTTTGAAAAACTGAAGAAGGATTTTTGAGACCATGATTTCTTGAACAAAAACCTATCTTGTTTT
This sequence comes from Pinus albicaulis, assembly GCA_034641835.2. Taxonomy (NCBI): domain Eukaryota; kingdom Viridiplantae; phylum Streptophyta; class Pinopsida; order Pinales; family Pinaceae; genus Pinus; species Pinus albicaulis. Next base: position 1,230,805,876 of record CM076578.1, on the reverse strand, counting down.
TTTGAAATGCGTCTCCTACTGCCTAGAAAATGTCTTTGAACAACCTGTATAAAATTGGAAAATCCTGATTTCTGAAACTATGGCTTCAAATAAAGCCTTGTATCTCCCAACTGGAAACACTTTTGAGAAACGTGAGATAGGTTATTGTAACTGGAGATTTTATGAAGAAAAACCTCCTTAAAAATTCCAAAATACCTTTTCTTGTGGCCATAAACTGATCATGAAGTTGACTACTAAAGACAGAAAACAAAGTTTCTCTCCTAGTGACTTTCAGCTGTTTTCGTAGCGCAAGTTGAGTCATCAATGTATCCCACCTCATAATGAATTTGAAGAAAATTAAAGAGGTTTTTGTAGTTCAGTATGTTAGGAAGAAAAGCGTATTTCATTTTTCCAAAATGAGTTTTCAGTTTCTCAGGAACCCTTCTAGAAAAAGACTACTAAAAGCAAAAAAACAGGGTTTTTGATGAAAAAACAGGCTGCTTCAGTGGTTTCGTAGTGCGCTACGAAAATAGAAGAATTTTCGTAGCGCAAAAAAGGTTTTTTACACTATTTTCATGAAAACTTAATCAATTTTTTTTTTTTAATATGGTTTTCAAAACGTGGTATGAGACTTCTAAAGAGTAAAGCAAGGTTTATGAACTTTATTTGGTGATGAAATGAGACTTGAAACCTATGGTTTAGACGCTATAAAACATAAAAATGACTCAAAACCTATCTCATACCATGACTTAGGAGAAAGTATAAACTGACCAAGTTTAGAAAATTTTAATAGTGATAGCAGTGGCTCCACTTGGGATAGTGTGCCCTTGTGGTACACTAAGAACCGGTAGCTCCAGTGCTGCTATCCATTCTTTAGAATAAAAATCTGAAATTCTGCCCAATCTGCTCCCCAAGCTTTAATGATTTCTGCAAGAAGGACTCAAACTGCACCTACTAAAATGCTCAGTCAACCTTGAGCTTATTCACATACTCCTACCTACCCTAGCAGCTGCAAACTCCATTTTATCTCAATCAATATGAAATTTCCAATGAAGCCAATCATCAATATTTTCAAACACTTTAATATCTTGACTGTGCTTGAACCAAAAGTGAACATGATGCTGAGATGACCAAAACAACTTATAATGTATCTGATCTTCGTAATGCAAATGAAAATGAAACATTGGGGTGCAAATCTTTGCCATATATTCAGCTATAGGGTCAGAGAAAACATAGTCAGTTTGATGCTTCTCATGATATTATGCAGCTTTGGACAACTCACCCATACTTTGATCAACCACATAAGACTTCAGTTGCGTGCTTTTAAAATGATTTACAAAAACAATGTATTCTTCCTCCATCTTTAAGAAGAAAGGTAGCAACACCCCCTCTTTGTGTTTTGGCATTAAAATCATTTGAAAAGACTAATCTTGATCATGAATACTATGAGATTGAATTTTATCTTTTAAAACTTGAATGTCCTTTTCAATGTTCTTTGCAACTTCATCCAAAAACTGAAACTGATCCTCTGACTTGCACTCAAATGATTTCAGATTAGAAGACAATGGTAAAGAAAAAATTTTACCCACTTCTTCATTTATGTAATCATCATTTGATATAGGCTGATACAAGAAATGGCATGAAGAATCAACCTTTTCCTATACCTGAGGATTGTAGCAAAAATTTTCCAATATTTCCTCTTGCTATTTGAACTGATTCTCATTTTCTTGATGATCAAGGGATTGACAAACCTGCTGCAAATTTTCCTCAAACTCAGAGGATATGACATGATTTTCATCAGTAAATTCCTACTGGGTTTCATTTTTATCCAAGGGAGATGTTATCCTTTCTTCTTGTTGTTTTTCTTTTTTATGAAAGGTATTGTCATGAAGGGCCTCTAAAATTTCCTCATCCATGAACTCATCATCTTCATAACAATTCTCCAAATATTCAATAAAACTCTTAGAGTGTTTACAACAGTCTTTGACCATCAATAAGGAGGGATGACACACTTTATACATCTCATAAAATACATTATGGAAATCAGCAAGAGAATATAATGAACCATTTGGAAATATTTCATACCAAGACCATGCTTTTCCTTCTAAACTGGCCATAAACATCTTCATAAGACAATCTTCAGGGAACTGAACCTTAAGACCGTGTACATACATATGGAAGCTAACCAAATGAAGAGTAGCATTGTCTTTCTTTTCATATTTAAATATTGGAAGATCATCTAACCATTCAGCCTTTGGCATAGGATTTGGAAAACTAGGGATATGAGACCAATTCATAAGGGTATACCTGGCATTCATTCTTGTAATGGAACTCATATTGAAACTTCATCAAGCTACTGATCTTCTAGCAGTGGAGTCACCTTCTAATTTGATTATTTGACGTGTGGAGTCACCAAGGTAGTTTTGCAGCCTCAAATAGCTTCCTGAGCTCCTACTACCTTCAGAATTTCAGCTTATTGATTACGGGAATGAATAATATTTCGACTCCCGACAGACACACCAAAATGTTATCACCAAAATAGGACCCTGATAGGCTGCTAATCAGACTACCTCAGTGTAACTATTTCAAACCAATCTTTTAGCTGAGGCTTAGCCTCCTCAGCCTGAGAGGGCTCTCTCAAGGGTTTATGATATTGATTAATGATGATATAGATGGCTAACTCTATCTTGGTCTCGTGTGTTTTTAGGTTGAAAGATGAAGGCTTGCTACCATTGGGCTATGGAGTCAATAAGTCAGTAGATTCAGTGGAAAAGTTTCTGGACATGGAAGCTGAGGAAAATGGGGTTTCTAAACAAAGATAATTCACTCAAGAACATATTTCAACACATTAATTCCATTACTAAAGTAATTTAGAGCATAGGGTTATTAATTTTGAGTAATAGCAATGTAATTTACTGCTAGGGTTTCAAAGGCAGTTTACTCACAAGATACAGGAAAAACATAGCCATCCCATTGCTAAAGGAAGTCAGAGCATAAGATTATGAATTTTGAGTAATATAAATAAGATCTACTGCAAATGATTCAAAGTAACATATAAATCAAGAAAACATTAAACCCATGAGAACTCAATTCTGTTCAAGAAAACCTCTCTGTATTTCTGATTGTGGTTCATAGCATAAAGCAGAAGTTGGGCCAAAAATTCTTAAACCCTTTGCTAATTCGACCTCTTGCTTCATATATAGCATTAAAACCTTGGATTCTATGATCCACCATCAGAGGAATTCAAATTCCTATCCTTGAGACCTATTCTAACCATAAAACAGGCTTATTAATTACAAAATGACAGCTTGACTATCATTGAAGAGTCCTAATTCAAGTAGGACTAAAACTCCTAAAACATGTTTCAAAAACATTATCTAAACCTTTAATGCTTATTTTTCCACCTGCAACCTCATGAGGTCTAATTTGGTTATGCCTCCAACTTTTTTATGAACCCTGCTGTTCCATGACCTAACTGCCCTAGAAACCAGGAAACAATTTGATGAAATTTAGCCCTTACCTCCATGCTTGTCTTCCAACAGTTTTGCTGGAAATTTCGACCTTTTTAGAAAAGTGACATGTGTTATCACTTCCATAGAAACATGCCCTTCCACCTATACAAAAATTAAGCCCTTGAAGGAGTATAAAGAGCGCTGATATGGCTGCGCTACAAAAATATCAGCTGTTTTCGTAGCGCAGAATATATGTCTTTGTAAACATCTCTTAAACCTCCAGTTTCTTTTGATTTGACACCTGGATCTTCATTTGTGAACCCTTTCCATCCTTTAGTAGCATCAACACTCAAAAAATAGATGTTTTTATCTCTTGAAACCCTTATAATAGACTCAAAACTCCACCTATAGCAGTTTCGTAGTGCGCTACGAAACTGCTGTGCATGTCTTTTTACACAGACTTTTTAAAAATTTTAGTTTTTAAAACTTCTTGCACTTTTTCCATGATGTCTACAGGCTTTAATAACCAACATATGTCATCCTTGAAATGTTTTAAAAAAGTGAAGTCCTTCTCCACAACAAAATTGCATTAAGAAATTATCACTTACTTCATTGTTTCATTACCTGAAAAATAGGTGTTGAGACAGAGCTTTTATCTCCTCATCCAAACATTATTTTGAAAACATTAAGGAGGATTTTGGATACCATGATTTCTTGAACAAAAACCTATCTTGGGTTTTTGAAACACTTCTCCTACTGCCCAGAAACTATCTTTGAACAACCTTTATAAAATTGGAAAATCTTGATTTTTGAAACTATGGCTTCAAAGAAAGCCTTGTATCTCCACACTAGTAACACTTTTGAGAAAATTTAGATAAATTATTGTAGCTGGAGATTTTATGAAGAAAAACCTCCTTCATAATTCCAAAATACCTTTTCTTGTGGTCAGAAACTAATCATGAAGTTGACTACTAAAGACAGAAAAAAGAGTTTTTCTCTTAGTGACTTTCAACTATTTTCATAGCACAAGTTGAGTCATCAATTTATCCCACCTCATAATGAATTTTAAGAAACTGAAAGAGGTTTTTGTAGTTAAGTATGTTAGGAAGAAAAACCTCTTTCAGGTTTCCAAAATGAGTTTTCAGTTGCTCAGTAACCCTTCTGGAAAAATACTACTAAAAGAAGAAAAATAGGGTTTTTGATGAAAAAACAGGCTGCTTCAGTGGTTTTGTAGCGTGCTACGAAAATAGAATCATTTTCGTAGCGCAAAATGTGTTTTTTACATTGTACGTGCTACGAAAACATGGTTTTGTGGCTTAATCAATTGTTTTTTTTTAAATATGGTTTTCAAAACGTGGTATGAGACTTCTAAAGAGTAAAGAAAGGTTTATGAACTTTATTTGGTGATGAAATGAGACTTGTAACCTATGGCTTAGACCCTATAAAACATAAAAATGACTCAAAACCTATCTAATACCATGAATTAGGAGAAAGTATAAACTGAACAGGTTTAGAAACTTTTAATAGTGATAACATAATCGATCAAGGTGTTAAATTTTCTAGAAATGTGTTGATATTGGATGTAAACAAAATGTCTTTCCAAAAGATGAAATCTAAGGAAAATGCGATGAATATTTGGGTTTCAGACAGTAAAAACACTAGTAAGTTGTAGTATGATAAGCTGTGATTCTAGCTTGATGATGATAAGACGAATGCCAAGTGAAATGGCATCAGAGAGGAGTTCGATCAATGCACTATATTCAATGATATTTTTGGTGGATCGATCGATACAAATCCCTTGGAAATTCACTACCTTGCCACTTGGATGGAAGATGACCCATGCTACAGAGGATAGATTCTGTGTACTATGAATAGCACCATCGACATAACCAAAAAATGGTTCCAAAGATTCTAACATCTACAACAAAATGCAAAGCGGATTACTAACCACATTAAAAATATTGAAAGAAACACTATTACACACACACAATCAATGCATATATACAATATCATACAATGTTTACTACATAGAATCAAGCATTTTAACATTTGAGATACAACCCATTTTGAGGCTGCAACAATGGAATCCCATCATAATCTACCAACTCATAGGCGCCCTTTTCCAGAACACACATGAGAATATAGGGGCCATGCCATAATGGTTCGAAATTTCCTGTTCCTGTCGTATCAGCATCTTGATCATAAAGCAAGAACAGGTCTCCTTCCGAGAAGATGTGAGGCTTGAAATTGCGGTCATATTATGCCTTGATTTGTATCTTATGTGATTCATTTTCCAATGCGGCTTCACGAATCATTTCATTTATATGGATGAGATCTAAAATACGTGCCTCTTCATCAGAAGTGTTAGGTAGCAGGTCAATCACGAGTTTCAATGATGGAATTTCACATTGAATCAGTAAGATAGCTTCTAGACCATAAACCAGCTGAAAGGAGTGAATCCAGTTGCATTTCTCACCAAGGTTCAGTAAGCGCACAAAGCCTAGTACAGGATTAAATGTCATTTTCATTTATGAAACCCAATCATTCGTTGAATCAGACACTTAAAAAAAATTTTGATGCCTTCAACTTGACCATTAGCCTGTGGATAATAAGGGGTAGAACTATCATACAACAGTCCTAACTTGGCAATCAACTTAGTCATCATGTAGTTCTGAAAGTGCTTTCCATGATCTATAACTATGGCTTCCGGCACACCAAACCGAGTAACCACATGGTTAAAGAAAAACAATGTAGTTGTCTCACCTGTGTTGTTAAATGTATGCATTGCCTTGGCCCACTTGGTAAAATAGTCGATGAAAACAGTAATATAGCTATGCCCCCCGGTCGAGTGAGGGTTACATGTCATGAAATCAATGCCCCATTTGGAAAATGGTCTGACAACGATGATAGGATGCATTGGTGTTTGCGGCACACGGGTTTTACGATCAAATATCTGGCAAGCATTAAAACTTTTGACCGTGAGAATGCAATCGCGAAATATGGTAAGTCAGAAGTAACTAATGTAGATAATCTTCCGCGTGGTAGAAAAACCAAACCCACAGGTACCAGTGTGGCAATTATTTAAAACTTTCTCGGCCTCCTCATGAGTGAGGCACCTACATAAAATCGTATCGATACCACAACGATAAAGTGTATCATCGATGATCAGATAATCTTTGGCTTGGTATCAAAAATGTCATTGTTGTGAGCAAGAGGTATCAGGTGGGAAAGTTTGGGTCTGGAGATAGATAAAAAGATCTCCAGACCACGGGTTAGATGACGCAATCATAAAAAAGACTCTTCTAAGATGGATGGTTCCGATGTAGACTCAGTGCTACTCGAGGGAAGGTTGCAGATAAGCTCAACGAAAACCAAAGACTTATTTGACTTGGATTTGATGAATTCAAAATCAAATTCCTGCAAAATGAATATCCATTTTGAGTATTTTCCGCCCAAAAACTGACGTGACATATTTTATTTCATATGGTTGCAATTTGAAATGATAATGGTCTTCTGGAGCAAGATATGGTGGCGAAATATTTGTACATCTTGAACTGCTACCAAAGAGAGCTTCTAAACACAAGTGTAGTTAACTTATGTATCATTGAGATTGCGACTCAAATAATAGATTAGATATTCAATCCCATCTTCTTCCTGGAATAAAACTATGGAAATGGTTGTATCTGCAGTGGAGAGATATAGGAAATAATTTCTCTGATAATTTGGGGGATACATTAATGATGCTCGAATCAGGGCATCTTCAAGAGCACCAAAATAAACTTGCACAACCTCATCCCAATGGAAGGGAGTCCCCTTTTTCAATATTTGAGTAAATCATTTAGCCATTTTGGCATAGTTGGGAATGAATCTCCTTAGAAAGTTAGCCTTCCCTTGGAGTATCTGTAACTGAAGTAGGTTGGAAGGCGCAGGAAAATCTAGAATGGCTTGGACATTCAAGGGATCAAGTCAAATTCTGTCTTTTAACACGACGAAACCAAGAAAACAACCAGAATTGACACAAAACACACATTTGTGTGGATTGAGAAGTATTTTGTAGTAACAACATCGTAAAAATATGGCTCTCAAATGTACCAGGTGGTCAACCGGTTTCTGTGAATGCACAGGTAAGTCATCCAGATAAGGTTGAAAAATGTGTTTGATGTCATGGAAAGCATAATTCATTTCCCTATTAAAGGTTTCCCCAATGTTCTTCAAACCAAAAGGGTTTTTTTGATAAGAAAATGTGCCCCAGGGATAGATAAAATTTGTTTTATATTGGTCTTCTAGGCAAATATTAGTCTGATTGTAACCGAGAAAACCATCCATGAAGGAAAATATTTCACATCCGACACATTCGTCAATGATTTGGTCGATAAATGGAGTGGGATAGTTGTCCTTTGGACAATCATGATTAACATCCTGATAATCAATGCACACTCTGATTGTCCCTATTTATTCATGATAGGAACAATGTTAGAAACCAAATCGGTAAAGCGGAACAAGGTAAATGAAACTTGCACGCAAATTTTTTTCAACCTCTGCTTTAATGGCCGCAACCTTCATAAGATGAAAAAGCTAGAGGCATTGTCGTACCATTTCGAAATTAGGGTACATTTTAATCTCATGCTCAATGATATTGTAATCGATGCCTAGCATTTCCTCATACGACCAAGCGAATACGTCACAAAATTCATGAAAAAGAGAGTGGTAAGTGTTAGGTTCAGATGCAGAACAATAAGCACGAACATGAATGTTTTCTACTACACTAGGTTTGGTTGAAATATCGATAGAAATTTTTTCTTCGATATTTGATAGGTTTCACTCAAAATCGATGGAGTGGATAGGAATTGAATTCATAAATAAATCAATGAATGTAGGGTGATATAGTTCAGTTTGACTATATTCAATGTAATTATCTCAGCAGTTGAGAATATACGTGAAAAAGGGTCAGAAGGAGTACCATAATCCAAAGAACGATCAACCCAAACAACTGGTGAAAATAGATCAGGATTGGTTGCAAAAGCCAAAAAAAATGATTGTTATGTGAGCTCGATTGGACTTAGTGGCATATTTTCACCGAGCCTATCTATTTCAGAATCATTGGGAATATTCCATAAATCAGATGAAGTGGAAGATATCATATTGCAGGTTTCTATTTTTGCGATTTCCGCCGATGTTGCAGGCGACGATAAAGAAAAAGGCACCCATTAGGGAAGAATCCTTAAAGAGTCCTACACCAATGTTTTGAAGAGAGGATGGGGCTCTGTGAATGAACAAAATTCTTCCAGTTTCCTAGGAACTAGAGGCGAAGAGTGAGTTGATCGATGAATGTGATTCTGCCCTTATGGGGAAAGGCAATCATGGGAAATTAAGTAGAGACAACTGTAGCAATATCGTAAACCCATGGTCTTTCAAGAAAGATATTGTAGTCAAGGGGTCTATTAACGACCTAAAATTCAATAGTAACAGTTTTCCCCCTAGTTCGACTTGCAAGTTACTGAGAATTCCATAAGGCTTATATGCATGACCGTCAAAAGCTTTCAACGTCGTAGGTGATTGTGATAAACGTGGCGAGCCAAGTGACTTCCAACAATTCATAGACATGATACAAGTAGATGCACATTCATCAATAATATTCCGATGAATGAGGTGATTCAAGACATTTTCTTGGATCAAAAATGCTAATTTTGCTGGCAATTGTGGCACATAGCCTGCATGGTTAAAGACTACAAGATTAGAGTCTGTTGGATTGATTTCACCAATTTTTGACAACAAAGTGTGCTTTTGGGAGAGTTAATTCTAAAGAACCTCAAGTGTCGACATATTAGAAGATGGCTGAGCCAGATCTTTGACTACGTTATAATTTTTAGTTACACAAGCTCGAGGTTTGAAAGTCGATTTAAGAATGACTCCCTTTGGCAGATTTATTGTTAACTTGGGAATAATAGGCAGCATAATTGAATCATATGAAGTGAAATTAGTAAGTTGATCTGTAGCCTGAATATTCGATGACGAAAGAGGATTACAGTAATATTTACTTCGAGTGGACACCAAAACATCAGTTTTGGGCTTAGTGCATGATAACATAAGCACTTGTGAACTAGAAGCGAGATCTGTAGCAACCATATGTGTTTCCGGATTTGGAAAAGGGTCTGTCAACACCGTAGATGCAGGAGAAGTCTTAAGAAGTTTCAAGACTTTTGAGCAGTGAGGACAGTCTCACGTAAAATGATCCTCATTAGATATCAAACAGGGGTAACAAGGTTTCTGAGAAGTACCAGATGTATCAAATGATATTTCTTGCAGGGGTGAATTTATTTTTTCTTAGCTTTCCCTTTCTTCTTAATTCTGAGTTGCTTGTCACTTTTTCCCTTATTAGATGACACAACATGTATTTCTGAAGAAGACACGGGATCAGATGCAACAGGGATTTTATTAAACACAACAAGTGTGGAAACTAATGGTCGACTTGGTGGCTGAGTGCTGGAAGAACCAATCACACCGTCACCATCATGCGAGTCCTTACCATATGGAGGAGGATGAACAATAAAATTTGATTACGGTGCATTAGGAATATTTCCATAAAGTGTGCCAGACTGAGTATAAATCAAATCCAGATACTGGGAACGAGAAATTACTTGCTCTTCAGTGACAACACCGCCTTTGGCCATGTCCTCGGCAATAGATGGAAACAAGGACTTTATAAACCACTCAGCAAAAATCTGATCTGAAATAAAGGTTTTAACCATTCGACGACGATGATGCCACTCATGTATGTGATTGAATATGTGAGTAGCAGTTGCATGTTTAAAGTTGGTCAAATTTCCGTTCCAATTTCATATTTGATGGGTAACTGGAAGTGGGTTAGAAAAGTAGTGGCCAAAGTTGTGAAGTTATCGAAAGAAGCTCATGTTAATTCAATATACCACTTTGTAGCCGAAATAGTGAGTGTTCTATGGAAAAGACAGTCTCACATAATCATCATTCAAGGAGTTTGAGGAACACCATAAATGATAATTCATAGCGTGCATAGATGGATCTTCTCTAGAGTTTCCATTGAATTTTGGAATATTAGAGCCTAGAGGTTAATTTATGAGGAATCACTGACCACCAAGGTGAATAATGAATGGGATCATTAATGAGCTAGTTCAAATCGAGTAACTCTATTGTTGCAACAAAAGAAAATTGTCGGTTTATATCGGGTTGATTGTAACTAGGGTAAGATGAAATTTTCTGGGAAATAGGTCATTATGCACCATCATAAGGAATTTGTTTCTGGCGACCCTGATAGGGGTAAGTTTGTTGATCAAACCCTTGATAGGCATGTTGACCAGAACCTGGATAAGCTTGTTGTTGACCAATCCTAGCATAGGCTTGTTTACCATGTCCAGGATAGGTTTGATACTGTTGGAATTGTTGTTGTGGCTATGATAGAGGAGGAGGTTGTGGCTGCCACAGGATTTGATAATATGATTGTTGTCTGCTATGATTATAACCCAAACTAGTATAGGTTGGACCAAGTTGTGAATAGACGGGACTAGTAGAAGCCTGTGACATCCCATACAAGGGTAAACTAGCTTGTGGTAAAGGAATTCCTAATACAGATAGTTGTTGTAAACTAGCCTTGGGAGGCGGAGTTTGTAGACTCGAAAATTGAGGGTAAAGGGTTGAAGGACCCACCTGAGAGGGATGAGCTACAACCAATTGAGGGTTTAATAGGGTAAGGAAGTAATAATAGGCATATTAGGTACGGATGGGACAGGTTGAACTGGTTGATATGAGTACACAACCGTTTGTGGTTGAATAGGAAAGGTAGGCTACCACTAAAAAATAGGCATTCCATCATAATATTGACCTAAAGACAACGGAGTACTACCATATTGGGTAACCATGAGTTTACCCCCCGCATATGGAGTATAATAATTTTGATCATACTGACCTTCATATGGTGGGAGTCTAGTAGAAACTAGATAATATGGGCGGTAATCAGATGGACCAGCCTGATATTGAGTTGAATATGTAAATAAAGGATCAATTCGTTCAATACTCATAAGAGAGGAACCAGATAAAATTCTAGATGATGACATGGGTGAAGTCCATGGACTAGAGGAGGCACAAGAGTAGGCTCCAAATGAAGAATGAAGAATGGTAACCTGGTGGGACAGATGGACCACCGTAAAGATGAGACTCTGGTGTTGTAGTAAACATCAAGGAGGTAGCAACAATAGATTTTGTCACAAATGTAATAGCTATAACAGATGGCACAGTCTGGGATGTTGTCTCAGCCATGGTTAAATGACCCAGTAAATACCCTAAAGAATCTACGAGAACTCGAAATTGAGCAGGATCAACAAGAGCAGTGTAGGTAAAACTAGGAAAAGATGGGTAAATATGAAGCCCTAACCAAAAATGAGTTGGATTTGTAGAGGGTATCTCTTCCTGAGGTTCTTCCTCAATTGAAATCAAACCAGGTGTAAGTACTTCATCGTAAAGCCCGAGATAAATTTCAGGTGGTTGACTCTACGGTAAAGAGGAAGACTCAATAGTTATAGATAACTGAGGATGAGTCGGTTGATCGTCTTCCAACATGGGAACAACTTCTTGTTGTTCAACTTCGGGATCAAGATGTTTTGGGAAAAGAACGAAAGTTTTTGGATCAAATTTTGGTTGAAAAAATTTGGGTTTTGGATTTAATGTTTCACCGAATTCAACTTCAGTGTCCTCAGGTAACTGTGAGGGTTCTGTCTCAATGGTAGCAGATAAATCAGGATCGGTAGAAACGACTCGAGAATCAGTACTCAAAGTATCATATGACTCTGGTAAATTAGATGAATATGAAGCACCAAAGGTTACAGAGGTATCAGACTCGGTAGGATGAGCTCGCCTTCACCGACTAGGTGTAGCTTCTGGCGGTAAAGGTGATTTATTTGTTGTCCTATGCGAACAACAGGGAAAGGGTTGATCTTATTCTATGATTGCTAATTTATTTTATTACAAAAAAAGAAAAATAGGGTAATTCTAGGAAAAAGGATTACTAAGCAACTGTGAACTGCAATATACCACCCTAATAAACCAATAAATTACATACATGCAAAAAAGCTCCCTGAATGTTGTGTTCGCTGTATCACAGTATACAAGGCAGCCAACTCGGTTACCTATGGATGGTAAGTAACCTAATGTTCTCCTCCAAAATATACTCGACGGTATGTGGAGGCCCAATCCGTGTTAGCATTTTCTAATGAGAAACCACACAGTGAGAGCATTCCCATATACTTTTCATACTAGAACACTGCCCGATATAATCAAGGTACATGGGAGAGCTCTGATATACTTACGTACATGGGATGAGGTATCACACTCGAAATGTATCGTAGAAAATTAACAACAGCTGCTATGTTTTACGACGTGGGGACACATCTCTAGTCTAGACCTCTAAATGTTATCATTAAGTGACAATTCTCCATTAGGTTAATTGAGATAGATTTTAAGTTGATCTTGCTTAGAAATTTTCCTTTCAGGTTCACCGCATGATGTATTTGAAAATCCTAGAATTAAACTAAGATGATAAGCATTTTTTTGGATTCAATTTTGACAATGAAAACCTTAGCTACAAGGGATAGACCAATCAGATCATAAGCAAACAAAAACGAGTACATATAAATGCAAATTCCCTAACTATTCCTATGCAACACTTACAAAACCTATATGCAAATGCGTGTTTTTTTTTTTCAATTTCTTTTAAGTGTGAATGAACGAAAAAGAAACAAAGATGCACAAACAATCAATCAATACTTTCTAGATAAACAAAGACTAGTACGGAAATTCCTCTTTAAAAAATAAAGAACTAATGAAATGTGAACTTTAAACTTTGGAGCTATTTCGACAATGATAAAGAAAACAAGAAGAAACATTGAACAAACATACACCTAAAGAAATCAAGAATAACAGAAGAAATCTGAACTTTAGAGGCAATCAAACACTTGAAAACTCACCAAACCAGACACTAAACTGGATGGTAAAATACAAAAATATGATTAATTTTGGTTGGTCACAGGAGAAACGCACCCCTGAGTGGGAATCAATGCGTTATAGAGCACTGTCTCTAAGCCAACAATGCTTTGCAGAGCATTGTGTCAAGACCAACAATGTGTTGGTGCCAGAGGAATCTCAAAACATGCAATAAAACACACCTCTTTCACCAAAACACATTAAAATTACTGTAATGAAGCAAGTAAAGTCTATTAGAGGCTGACAAACAAGGATAAAAACACCAGGGATGATCAATCGCTCCCTAGTAGAGTCGCCAATTTGTTTTACGGAAATCAAGCCTACAGATAGATAATTTTCCCTAAGTGTGGTGGGCACACTTAGAACAAAAGATGAAAGACACTTGACCTTTTTCATTAAGATAAACAGATAAGATAAGAACACCTACTTGTGATCCTTCGTTATTCTTCATTTTTCTTTTGTCGCTCCCGTCACTCCCAATCAAACTGGATTCGTTTTATTGGTACCTACAATTACTAACAAAATGCAAAAAATGACATAAAGGCATATTATCTAATCATCTTAATCAAACTGAATCGATTGCATTTTAAAATACATATATAAAAGCATGAACACATGTATTGGGAAAATACCAAATCTCTTTATTATAAGATAGAAGGAGAAGCTACAATCAGTTGGATCGATTCAATGTCAACTCACTCCAGCTTTATTAAATCCTCATCACATCAACAACATTACTCCAACAGCATAACATTACCTACAAACAATACCTCAAAGAGTTATAATCTCACCAGTATAACCGTACAAAATCCAAGCTCATTTTTCACTACGATCAGTGCTCAATTTATATGAAATGAGGGTAGTTTGGAATTAATTGATCATTGAATGGATTTTCCATAAATGGATGAAGGATTTTCCTTATGAAATAGGATAAGAGGATAAGTGATTTAATGGCTTCATGGTTTTCATATTCAAGGTTATCAGATAGCATGATAGTTGGAACCACTTCTAGAAGCCACTAGAAAGTGGGAAGATTCCCGGAATAATTTGAACAATTCGCTCAAAGTAGACCAACGAATTTTTAAGTGGGCCTAGGTGCTCTACAACACTGCTTTGCATGGGAGTAAGTGCTCTACAAATCACTTATTACAGTCTAGGGGTGCGTTGGTGGCTCAATGGAGGATTTCAGCTGAACTTCAAGCAGTGAATCTTTCATGGATAAAAACCAACAATGGATGACTTGTTTAAGGTAAGTAGCAACTGATTTAGGGTATGATAGACCCTGTTTGTATTGATCTGAGTTTCAGAAGTGATGGCCAAATTGACCTGTAACATAAGGCCTTAATATTTTCAATTGACACAAATAAGGTTCAAGAAATCGATCAGATCAATTTGCACAAACAAGTAGGTAAGATGATTTAATCATCATTAAACAAATCATCCATATATGTTTCTAAATTGCAGTCTTCATTGAATAATATACGCTCACAGTTAAATATTGAAAATATGTCTTCTCTATCCAAAGAGTACACCAAGATTAAGTCTTTGGAAGATTTGGTCATCAAGCTAGGACATGATCCTAGTGATCTCAAGATAGTCGAAGAAATAATAAAGAGTAAGAATGCATACATTCAAGCACTTATAAAATAAAGAGTGATGATCTGAGCATATGGGAGGCCCTCCTTCCTCAATTTACCTTTCTCCAAACACATTTCTTCCTTGAGTTATCATCCTATGGTCGTTGTTGCTTTGGAAAAGATCTGTCAAAGCCTTCCACATAGCATATGGAGTGGCTTTCCCATGAAGGCTTGACACAATATGCTCTTTTACACCTTCCAACAGAATCCTCCTTGCCCTTGCTACTTTCTTTTTCCATGTGTGAAGTACTGCAGCATCCATCGAAGTGGGATTAGGAAAATATTTCTCGATGAATTCCATCAAGCCATTATCTTCAAGCACCGCCTCCATCATGTCCTTCCAGGCTATGTATTTCGAGCTACCCTCGAGTGAATACTCCAACCGCAACCCATTGGAATCCATTTCAATGTATACTCAACTGTCGCACCAAGAAATTCTTGCAGCAATTTCGAATTGTTTCCACACCAACAAAAACTCGACACTGCTTTAGTATTGCAATCTCTTCAGCTCCAATACCATGTAGAAATTAATACAATATGCATTTATATTACCAGATTCTCATGATCTAACAATATAATAGTTATGATAAATACAAAATCCTTCTACTTAATTCTTTGCGGAAATTAAATCGCCAATTGCAAACACATGAAGAAAAATAAAGTGCACATAACAAGATGTTTTACCAGGAAAGCTTAAAGCTAAAAACCCCAACTATAATATATTATTTATATCAATGTATCATGAAACAATCTCATATATCTCATACAAAGCTCAGCCCATAGATCTCTCAGTACAATATACAATCGTCTCACACTGTCTTGCAGAAATTTTCACCTCCATGCATCAATTTCTTGCCTCCTGACAGCCTGCCTCCACTGCGCAATCCCTGCTAAAGAAGAACCCTGAATGAATTCGACCTTGCCTTCTCTTGACTGTGCAATCCTCATAAGAATGTCCAATGTGTGTGTAGATGCATTGAATGCATCACTATAGTCACAACAGATAATCCATCTCACCCTTTCACCTATCTCTCCACTGGATCTGGCATGCATGTAGTTAACTGATGTATTTCTTCAGTTGCAAGTAAGACACTACTTGTGAATTAATTAACTAATTAATTAACTCATCTTTCACTAGTGTATGTTCAATTACAACTAGCACAACTGATTTTAACTAACTGAACTGAGTTAAAATAAATAACAACTCACATAAATACTCTTCCAACTCTGTTACAACTTGCCACAATCAGTTATAACGAAGTCCTCCATGCATGAGTCACCAACCACCCTAGGAATTGCGTAATTCCTTCAGCCCACTGATGTGCCACATCTGTTCACTGAAATAAAGTGCTCCAAGAGAATAAGTTACTATTTATTGTCTAATTATTATTAAGAGATAATAATAATCGACATGCATTCTATTTTTATATTAGCGATCTATAAATAGAATTCACCCACCTTCTAAAAATAGAAACTCATCTAAAGATAGAATTTGCTCAACCATCTAGAATCAGCCTCCTGCTAATTTTATAATATGCTCACCATTCTAAAAATAGATATACACCTAAAAATAGCCTGTGTGGGCCCCACCTAGTTTAGGTGATTATTTTTCACTAGGATCAAGGATGATGTTTCCGGATGCCACTTTCACTGTTTCTTGTTGCAAAATTCAACAGTAAAGGCACTAAAAATCGAAGAAGGAACATATAATGTTAATGTAACTGATGACCAACCTAAATTATTGTTTGGACTTGAAATAGATGGAATTATACAAGATGGAAATGTTCCTCCATTTTATGTTAGTCTTAACATTCATGATTTTATTTTTCACAATGGCATGTTGGATTCTGGTGCTTCACACAACCTGATGCCAAAGGTTATTATGGAAAAGTTTGGATTAGTAATAACCAGACCTTACAAATACCTTTACTCTTTTGATTCAAATAGAATAAATTGTCTTAGATTAATAAAATATTTGTGTGTAAACCTTACTCAAATCCCAAAAAAACTTTTGGTAATGGACATTGTTGTGGCATACATCCCTCCCAAATATGGTATGTTCTTATCAAGATCATGGGGAAAAAATTTGCAGGGCACATTACAGATGAATATGACATATGAAGCTATTCCTATTTTTTGTCAACATAGGCAATTGTATAGAGAAATGATTATGAAATACATGGTGAGTATTCATGGTAAACCTAATAACTATCTAGCTTATTCTATACATTCAGACACAAACTATTTCATTCTACATAATTATATCTGTTTGGAGGGGAAGGTCAAACTGTGGACATCCAATAAGAAGAAATAGAAAATGGAAAACCACAAATTAAAATTGAAAAACATGAATAATAATATGGATTATGGAACATGGACATCGATGGAACAGTCAACAAAGAAGGGGTTGGAGTTGGAATATGGATTTCAGAAATGAAACCAAGTACATCAAAGAAATATTCATATAAAATTAATTTTGAGTGTACAAACAATGTCGCTGAATATGAGGCTTTATTATTAGGTCTCCAAAAGTTGAAAAATTAGGAGCTAAAAGAATTTCAATTCATGGAGACTCAGAACTTATTATAAAACAGATCAAAGGTGAATATTAAACCAAACATCCTAGAATCAAAGCATACAAGGATGTTGTTTTAGAAATTTTACAATGTTTTTTCATAATATCAGTTGTCATTAATTCCCCGGGATCAAAATGTATTTGTTGATGCATTAGTTACCTCAACAAGTACATGCAAAATGCCTTTTAGAGAAAGCAAGAAGCTAGAGATTGATGTAAAATATAGAACTACAGTCCCTGATAATGTTAGATATTGGAAAGTATTTGATAGTGACAAACAACTCAACAATTTCCTGCAATTAAAGGATGAATTTGAAAATTTTGACATTGATATAGGAAACAGTAATGATGGTAGTGAAAAGGAAACCATTTTCAATCAAACAAGTGAGTATTTTGAAAGGGTTAAAATCCTCTTTGAAGAGAGGGACAAAAAGGATGAAGAGAGGGAATCAAAGGGAAGTGGAGGAAAGCCTCATCCATCTCCACCATCTTCATCATCATCCTCATCAACACCATCATCATCATCTTCCACTTCCACAGCCAAAACTACCCATTCTCATTCAAAAACCACAAAAGGAAAAACTCCCTTACTCAAACTTGACGTCAAATTTGAGCTTCCAATGTATAATGGCGAGGTAAAGGCATAGAGGCTAGATAATTGGATTTCTCAATTTGAGGTTTATTTCATAATTCAAAACCTTCACGAAGATTACATAAAGATTCAAATGGATTCCTTGAGGCTGGAAGGATCAACACTTGTATGGTGGGAAGCAAGGAATCAAGAAGAGATTAAAAACTACGGTCAGATCCCAATGTCTTAGTCAAGTTTTATTGCTGCCATCGAAAGGAAATTTTATCCTCTAGCTACATGAAAAAGGGCATTATGGATCGGTAGAATTTTAGAAAATTGAATGGGAAAAGTGTGCAAGATTATACTAATGAATTTAGGAGAAGAGCTCTTATTTTGGGTATTAATTTGTATTCTCAAGAAAATTTGTTAAAGTATATTGGGGTTTTTTATAGTTACCTTAAGCACACTATTCTCATGTTCAATCCCACAAACTTACATGAGGTTTGCGTTCAAGCCACACATTTAGAAGCAAGAGGGAAACAAAATATAGATGAGAAAAGTGATAGTTTCCTTGAGTATGAGGATAAAGGAAAGGGAAAGTTTAATGGAATAGGAAAGAGAAATAGCTCTATCAAAAGATGGAAAGATAAACTCACATGTAAAAATTGTTCGAAGACTAGCCATGATGAAGACCATTGTTGGCAGCTTCATCCAGAATTGAAGCCAAATAAACTGAAAGCCAAAGATAAGGAAAAAAATGTTGCAATAATTTAACATGACTTAGGTTCAGATTCAACAGATGAAACCAATATTACAGCCATGGGTTTGAAAGGTAAGAACATAGAAAGCACTACTTCTTCAAGTTATTCCAATGTAATTCAAGATGAATATAAAATAATTGAACTCTTTCATATTAGAGTTCTTTCTAACCATACCAAGATAGAGACACTTTTGGATAATGGTTCTCAAGCTAATTTGATTTCTGAAGACTTAGTTAAGAAGCTAAACCTTGAAACGGTTAGACATCCAAGACCTTATCCTTTAGGGTGGATATTCAAGAATGCAAATTTCCATGTTACAAGGAAGTGCATACTAAGGTTTTCCATCAATTCAAACATTCTTGATGAAGTTGAACTTGATGTGGTGTCGCTTGAGATATTAGGTATTGTTTTGGGAAGTCCTTATATTTATGATAGGAAAGCTCTATCTTGTCGCCTGAGAATAAGTATCACTTGTTTAAATATGGAATTGAGTACATAGTTAAAGCGCATAAGAAGAAGACAAGATTGTCTCTTATACATGAAGGATAAATGAAGAGAATAGTGAATGCAAGTCAAAATTTGACTTTGTTAATGATCAAGAATAGAGGAAAAGATGCATCAAATGAACAAGTTGATTTCATTGAAGTTTCTTATGCTTGTAATGAGATGTTTCAGGACTCTAACATGTTTCCTTTTAAAGGAGGTAAACAAGATGTGAAATATTTGCAACAGTCAACATCATTATTGAGCAGTGTTGGAAATAAGATGTCGGTGCAAGAGAGTGCAAAGGTAAAAGATAAAGCAACAAAGAAATTTGAAAAATAAGGCATGGGTTCCACAAGTAATTGTTTTTGGTTTCCAAAGGGTACATGGAAATGGCGAAAATACTTGGTCAAAATTCGACGCAATTACAAAGCAAGATCAGTTAAGATTCGCCATGACGATAGTGTGTCAGGTGAGACAGTTTTTAAGTTTCCTTTGATTAATGACCGATGTGGGAACATGTTTGTTTCTGCAAGAACATCTTGATGCTCTACAAATTCAGTGAAATTGCAGCATGACGGTGTCTACAACAGTAAAAGAGGGTTGCAAGAGTCAAGGAAAAATATTAGTTTTTGTGAAAATCTCAAGTTGATGAAAATGGGAAAATTTTAGTGGAATGAGACTAGAAGGGTGAGGGAACTGTACCCTCATCCACATGTTAAGTAATCAGAGATATTTTGGGGTCCAAAAGGCTTCTAGTGGGAAGGAATGATTAGGTTCTCAGTATTAAATATAAAAAATTAAAGTGCTCAAAATCAATTCAAAACTAAACGATAGCGAAGAGCTCGTCGCCAGGAATCCGGTGCAATTCGTTTCATTTAAAACCGACTCCGGATGAGGAAGATAGAGCCTGTTGTTCGATTTTCCTAAACAACTAAAAAAATTGTAGAAAGGACAGAATGATAACATGGAATTGTAGTCAGAAAATAAAAGGATATTCTGGGAATATTCTATCATTTTCGTCCAATGACACTGTGACAAGTGTCACTGTAGGATTCGCCAGAAAGTTTGGAAGGTGATTTATTTATTTATTTTTATTTATTTATTTATTTTTTTATGTTATCTCCTAAGGTTGAATTTCTTTTTTTTTTTCCACAGAAAAAAATCGAACTTTCTATTAATATTAGAGAGTCACAAAACATATGCATAGAATTTCATATCAACTCCTGATCTCCTTCTAGAGAGGGAGAAGAGCAGTCTCGACATCCTTGGGTACGCACAGGTACACCAAAGGCTGTCTAATCAAAAATAACTTTTCACCGAAAAAAAGAGGCACTTCCATTCTTTCGTATCTCCCGGCATATCACCGAAACAGAGATAAATAAAGAGTAGGAAAGATACCATCAGCATCTGAAAAAATAAATTTTCAGACATAGCAACATAACAGTAAACTTGTAGAGACCGGCAGTAGGCACTATCCCGATCTCGAGGTCATTTGAGTAACATAATAAGAAAAGGAAACTGTTTTTTAGAGAATACTGTATCGGAGGGCCTCCTCATATGAGGAAAACAACCCACAGAAAATATAAAAGTAATATCCATAGTTTTGAATAAGGAACATAACAATTTTAAAAGAAATTTAACATAACATAAAATGACATAGAACTATCAGCTGCGGCATGGTAAAAAGGAACATCAAAGAGGATAAGCTGTCATCCAAAAACTGGCTGGGAAATAGGATTGATCACCCCACTGTCCATCTCTGTCATAGACCAGGTCCCCAAATCTTGTTGAACACCTGTTTTAGATAAAATGTCTTCCTCCTAGTTTCTTTCCCTGTAAATGTGGAAAACCGTGATTTCATTAAAAAAAAAATTGATACGAAAAATCTCATTAAGAAAAGGAAGCAAAATATAATTCCTGCATTGTTGAGTCCTGTTGAACCAATTTACAACATTCTTCGAGTCACCGAAAATCTGAACCTTTCTCATCTGTCTCAAGGATAGCCAGCAAAGAAGGTGATGTAAGGCCTTAAGCTCAGCAAAATTATTGGTCCCCTGCCCAAGGCCAATTGAGGCTCGAAAAGATTTTTCAGGAGTAACATAAATAAACAAACCTGCTCCACACCGTTCATTTACATCTGCAGCCCCATCGAAATAGGCCCATATAACAGATTCCCTAATAAGTTCAGGCTGAATAGAGCAAGGGATCGAGCGCCCACATAAATTGCTGCCCCTTCTGCGGCCAATTTTCCAATTGGGAAGGGAAGATATTTGAAGATAACTTGGTTCCTAGCTAGCCAAGTGCCCCAGGCTATCAGAAGTAGGATGGGGTGGACTTTGTCATCAGAAGCCTCCTGCCACCACCGGGACCATGCTTGCTGGATGCTTTCTCCTTCCCACCTGAGGGGAGAATTAATGAGTCTTAAGGATTCAGCCCAAAGACTGACATTGAAAGGACAAGTGAGAAATAAATGCATTGATGTTTCCTCATTAGCTTTGCAGAGAGAGCACCATCCTGGGCCTATTTTCCCCCTTTTTTGCAAGAAATTCCACGTTGGCACTTTTTTCTGAAGGATGCACCAGAAGAAAAGTCTGGTTTTTGCAGGGCATTTCAACTTCCAGAGAAGTTTAGACCAACATGCAGGATCATCCCAGCCTTGTTGGGACATCAACCATTTATAGCCCATCTTGGGAGTGTAACTTCCTGTCAGCGCATGGACCCAAACTAGCTCATCCCTTGCTTCCGAAATCCGAACAGAGGAGTTTTGAAGGTCCAACACAAAGAGGCTCCATTCCTCCCTCCATCTCTCCTCTAAATGAAGATCATCTAATGACAACCACCCTTGCCTCCAGATGGAAGTAGTCCTAGGATTGGCTAGCTGATTCAGAAAAAGGTATCCCCGATCAGATAGAAATAGTTTCAGATCAAGAGATAAGGTGTATCTTTCCGAACACCCAACCCAGGGATCACATCCAATCCTCATCCGAGCACCATCCCCCACTTTCCATGCTAGGCCTTGTTCGATAGTGTGAGCCAAAGCAACTACAGCCTTCCAAACCACCGAGGCATTTTTGGAAGACTTCACAGGTGTGCGGACCCATTAAATAGCTATGGCCAGATCTATATACTTTCTTTTCGTAACAGTAGACCATAGAGAGTCAGTCGAAATAAATCTCCATGTCAGCTTGGCTGCTAAGGATTTAGAAAAGCAAGACAAATGCTTTATTCCCCATCCTCCCCACTCTTTAGGTCTCGAAATCTTATCCCAAGCAACCCAGGGAGTCACGTGTTCCACTTTAGATCTGGCCCATAAGAATCTGCTACACAATTTGTCAATAGAGGCTAAAATACCTTTAGGTACCCACATGAGACTGGCCCAATAAACAGGAATTGCCATCAGGAATGACTTTATTAGGACCAGCCTCCCTGCTCGAGACAACCATTTATGACTCCACAAATTGAGCTTCTTTTCTATTTTTATCAGCAACCACTTCCAATCCTGTATCCCGTAGGAATCAGGTTTCAACAAGAAGCCCAAGTATTTAAAGCTTTCCTGCAGAGTTTTGACTTCAAATGGAAGAACTGCCCCCACTCTGCCACTCTCCTCCAAAAACATACCCGAAATTGTAAGGGTCGATTTCTGCTCATTAATTTTAAGACCTGTAGCTTTAAGAAAAAGGTCCAGAATGCTCTTTAGAGCCCTACAATCCTCCACACTTCCATTGCTGAATAAGATAATGTCGTCTACAAAAAGTAGATGGGTTACCCACAAATTAACTGCCACTTCAATTCCTCTTAGATCTCCTTGTCTTTTTGCCCTACTAGTCATTAGACTAATCCCCTCTGCAGCCAGCAAGAAAAGAAGAGGGGAAAAAGGGCATCCTTGTCTCAGCCCTCTCTCCGGATTGAAGAAGTTTGAAGCTGCCCCGTTAATTAGTAAAGCAATAGAGGATGAAGTAATGCAACTCATGACCCACCTAACAAAATCAAATCTGAAACCAAGGTGAGTCAGCAGAAGACGTAAGTACATCCAGCTTATTCTGTCATAGGCCTTTGATAAATGAATTTTAACAATGGCCCCTTTCTTACCATTCCTCTTTAAGCTATGCAGAGTTTCTTGAGCAATTCCCACAGCTTCATGAATCTGTCTTCCATCTAAAAAACCAAACTGCTCAGGAGAGATGTGCTTAGATAAGAAAGGTTTTAACTTGGAGGCTATGATTTTAGCAATAATTTTATAAACACAGGTACAAAGGGAAATAGGCCGAAAGTCATCAAAAGAGACAGGCTGATTAGATTTGGGTATCAGAGCCAAAAAGGTTGAATTGAAAGGTTGATAGATAGATCCAGAGGATCTCGACTCATCTACGACTGCCACCGGGTCATCCCCCAGGTATTCAAAGAAATGAAGGAAAAAATCCACTGTCCACCCATCAGGCCCAGGACTTTTGTCCTTCTGCATATCCTTGAGAATGTCCTCCACTTCCTGTTTTGAGACAACTTCCATAATAGAGTCATTGTCTTCTTCCTCAACGTATCGAGGAAAGAATTGTGCAACTCTGATAACCTCTGCTATGGAAACTTCCTCTGGGGCTTTGAAAAGATTCTTGAAGTGGCTAACACCAAGAGAAGCCAATTCTTCAAAGGATTTTTCCATTTCCCAATCCTCCTTTTTCAATTCCCAAATTGTGTTAGCAATCTTACGGCCCTTTGCATAATTCTAAAAGAACTTAGAGTTTTCATCTCCCGCTTGCAGCCAGATGGCTCTACTTTTCAGTCTCTAGCTTTCTTCTCTTAATTGGAGAATTTTACGCCGAGAGGCTTCCAACTCTTTAATTATGTTTCCTGAAGCCAGGGACTCATAACCAGTTCCATCCAGATTTTCCAATAGGTCTAGTTCAGATTTTATACTTTTGAGCTCCTCTTCCTCCTTTAATTTCTTCTGATGCACCCATTCTTTCGTGGCTTGCTTCATTCTCTTAAGATTGTTCGAAAAATGGGCACTTCTACTTCCCTCTTCATTAAGGTTGTCCATTCTCCAAGTAGCATGAAAAAGAGCTTCGTAGGATTCATCCTTCAGCCAAGATGAGTTGAATTTAGAAGGGGTTCCTGGTTTCTTTGCATCTCCTTTTAATTCCAGGAGGACCGGGAAGTGATCAAAGTGACCTCCTTCTCCAACCCAGTGTCTGAAAACTGAAAGAAAATCCACCAAATTCTCACAGAGAAGGAATCGGTGTAGTCTTTTGCCCACCCAATCATCTCCTAGGCATCTGTTTCTCCAGGTTGGACGCAGTTTGATCAACGGGGCATCCACCAGGTGGGAGGAAGCAATTTTATTCATGAAAAAGACAGAGAGGGGGTCCGAGTGGGTAGCCGCGCCCCAAGATTCCGAATCCCCCAAAGATAAATTTAGGTCTCCTCCAATGATTAGGTAAGGGTGGGAGAGGCAAGTGAGACTGAAGAAGGAGTTCCAAAAACGTTCTCTCTCCAAACAAGGCCCATAAATATTCAGAATAAGGAAGGAGATGCACAATTCACTGGAATAGAGTTCCATTGCCAAGCAGTTTTCTGAACCCCAAGATGAGACTTCCTTGAGCTTCCTCATAATGTAACTAGAAACCACACCCCCCGACCTACCGGCAACATCGAGAGCTAAGAAGGCCCATCCAGGCAATTTTTTTTGAAGAATACAGATAACATCATCCCCTTTCCCCAAATTTCTTGGAGGAGAATAACATTTGGGTTATAGGATTGCACAAGGTTTTTGAAGGCTAGCTTTTTCGGCTGGCTAGCTAAGCCTCTGCAATTGAAGGAAAGGAAGATCATCAGGGAACAGGGGGGGGTGGTGGCTCCGCTCTAAGCACCCCAGGAAAATTTTTCTGTTTCCTATCTGCAATGTCAATGACAGCTTTAAACTAAGCTTTTGAGAGTAAAGATTTTCTTCCCCTTAACTTCCTTGGCCCGATTAACACAGGGTCCAAGGAAATGCCTCCAACTGCCTGACCCTTACCCTTTCTATTGGCCAACGGACGGAGATTATAGGGAGGGATAGCCATGGTGTGACCATCGGATTCGACAGAAGTAATAGCAACCTCAGAGAAAGGCAAAGCAGCTTCAGACGGGAGAGGGACCAAGATGATTATACTATCAGAGGAGACTTTAGATAAATTCAACGCAGAGAAATCGTTTAAAATCTGCCTGGAAGGACCAGGCCCTTCAGAGAGAGACTGAAAGATGCAAGCAGAGGAAATAAAAGAATAATGGGGAAGAGGAGACGTACCCGCCATGGATGCCCCAGCAAGCTCATCAAGAACAGGAGCCAGGGAGGCCGGCGGATTAAGCTGAGAGGAAGGTACAGGTTTACCATCCGAACTACGATCATGCTCCATAGGATCAACAATCACTATAACCCTCGTCTGGTTATCGGAATGTAGAGAAGTCTTCGACTGTGCCCCCCCAGATTCATGAGCAGGAACCCCCTGCGGGCTATAAGGTTTCATTTGACGCCTACGACGACGACGTCCTAGGGGACATTCCTTCGCAAGATGACCATGCTTGTGACATCGAAGACAGCGGAAGGGGAGATTTTCATAGTCCAGGGTTTGAAGAAATTCAAAGTCCCTGTATTTTAAAGTCATCGCATCCGCCAAACCCTCCCTCGGGTTGAGGCTCACCAACACTCGAGCCATACTCTTGTCCCTAGTTTTGATGTAAGAGTTATCATACTTTAGAAATTTTCCCAAAGTATTACCAATAGAGGCAAAAACAGATTCCATCCAGAATTGTAAGGGGAGACCAGGGAGCTTTACCCAGACAGGGGACTCCGCCAATTTCTCCTTCTGCGCATCAAACAAAGGAGTCCATCTGAGAAACAGAATTGGGCGCTTCCCAAAGCTCCAATTTCATTCAAAAACCCAGTCCACATGATATTTGTTGTCAAATTGAATGCTAAACCAACCCCTTTCCAGAACAGTGATCTCTGATGGCTGACCC
Organism: Pinus albicaulis; assembly: GCA_034641835.2. NCBI lineage: Eukaryota > Viridiplantae > Streptophyta > Pinopsida > Pinales > Pinaceae > Pinus > Pinus albicaulis. The sequence goes on along the minus strand of CM076578.1, from coordinate 1,230,779,414 downwards.
GGGGCTTCTTTCCACTCGGAGTGGACCCAGTCCGCTATGTATTCAGCCGAGTACTTCCTTCCTTTTACGCGGCCAACTAGAATAGTCTCAGACGCTTCCATTATTTGTTTTATACTAATATCTACCCCCAACAGACAGCTCGGCCGAAGCTCTTTCTTCTTAATGGACTTTGGTTTCTTTCTCTTTCCCCCCATGACTTCCTTGAAAGTCCCCCCTTCTCCCGCAACATTTGGAGCAGGAATATCCGGCACAGCCGATACTGGCGACCCTTGTCCCCCTCCTTCAGGCACAGAAAGAACTTCTTCTCCCTTCGGCCCCCTCTGCTGGATTCCTTCGGCGACCCCAAGCTCCTTAGAACAAGCCACACCCAGAGGGATCGAGATAGAAGTCGAGACCCTAGGGTTTATGCCGGCCACACTGCTAGTTGGGGCTATTGTTTTTCGAAATCAACACCCTGAAGGGAGTTTAAAGAAAAACCACCGCCACCTTGAGGGGCTCCCTGACCCTGAGGTGCTACAAGCAGGGGGCAGCCATGCCAGGGGAGAGCTGGACCTTGCGAGATTCCACCATCGAGAGCCCCTTCTCCTAAACGATTAAAACCTGAAAAACCTTGCAAACCATGGCTTCCAACGATATCTTCCAAACCACCAGAAAACTCAGGACGAACATAATTACCTTGGTTCTCGTTCAGAGAGGTGAAACGAGGGGGCTGCTTCAACGTTTTCGCCCAGCCTTCGATTGCCCTCCGCTGCTCGTGGTCCTCCACAGGAGATAAACCCACCCGCCAATGACCATTCCAGGAACACTGGAGAGATTCTTCTAGCAGACTTGCTCCAAACTGCAAACCTCCCACAACCGCCTCCTCGCCAGGTCCCTGGAGATCTACATTGCTTGGGAAAAATAGATCGAGGTTCTTTGAAGAGACCTCATGTCCCCAACACGTCAAGAGGTCCTCTGGAGTAGGTTCGAGCTCAACACATTCACTATCAAACCCCATCTCTGCCGCGCCCAGCCAATCTTAAACCAACACGGCGAGAAAACTGCGACCGCACCAAAACCCTAGTCGACAAAGCCCGTTGCAGTATACAAAGACGGTAAAAATGAAATAACCCCATTCTGAGGTTGTAAATCTAATTACACGGAACCCAACCTCGCCACAGAGTCCTCGGGGTTAGATATTCGTAGGACAGTTGTGGAGCCGAGTACTGAGTCTGACGTAAACCTGTTGCAGTGAACAGTGAAGTGCCAGGGCCAAAAGACCTAGGGCCGAGGATTGAAACCCAATTTCTTATTTTAATGGATATTGAAATTTTATTAAAGGTTGGGAAATTCTAACTAGAGGCGAACATGTGGTGCAGCCAGGGGCCACCACTTGCTCCCTCTAGTGGACTAAGGTCAAGGTTGAATTTCATATGGTGGTCAAAATCCAAGGTCTGGGCGAATTTCATATGGTGGTCGAAATATTTATATAAGTCCTAAGTCCAAAGTCCGAATTATAATGTTCTAAAGGTATGAAATGTTTTATATATATCAAAGGTCGGAACCTTATGTATTTGGGTGGCAAGAATTTGATATACAGGTTGGGCGGAGTTCGAGGCTCGACCCCATGACCTCCCCCAAACAACGCGGCTCCGTTACCATCATACCACAAGCGCAGGACTTAACAGTATATGCGCACCATATATATTTAAATTCATATGTAATGACTGGTGGGGGTATGGAGGGGGCCATCCCCCTCACCACAAGAACACAACTATGACCATGACGAATCATTGATCGCTAATGCTAGGTTAGGGTTTTTAAAACAAGTTTAATTACCCAATATCACAATGTTTAGCGCTAATCCATATGTTAATGCGCAGTTTGTTAAAACGTGCTTAATGCACCTAAACCCATACTTATATCCATTTAATATCCGCTTATATTTTAATTAATTTCAGTTTAATATGGGGAATAAAATGGCGTAGCCCCCAAATTTAGCGGCCTAAATTGGAGTTTCTCCAGTTTTAGTGGGGTTTACTAGGCCATAACTTTCGCAAAATTTGGCCAAATTTGGATCAAGAAGAGTCTATTCTAGATGATTTGGACATTATGAAAACATTGAAGCAGGTTTCAGGAGTAGTAGATGATTTTAATCACTTTTTGCACATTTGAGCTAATACAGAGGCCCAAGACATGGAAGATGGACCAAGGAGATGTAGCCCAGGAGAGGTGAAATCCTTCATCAAAACGCTGTGTTAATGGATCATTTTGATGGTTTGTTGTAAATTTTATTGTTGATGTTCAATATTATGTTTTAAAGTTAAAATTCTCATGAATTTAACATAAAACTTGATACGTTTACATGTTCAACACTCATAAACACCTCAAGAAACCTATGCACATGAAGCAAGTGATCAACAAATTATTTATAATTCTGACGATGAAATTAGCACAAAAAACTAACATTCAATTCAGATCATTTGCAAAATAAAATGATAGGTTCATTGTCATATATCTTGATGATATTACTATTTTATCCAAATTTTATGAGGATCGTGTGCATCATTTAAGAATTCTAGTTGAAAAATGCAGAAAGTATGGCATTTCTTTAAACCCAAATAAATCTCTTTTTGTGATGGAAGAGGGAAAATTATTTGGCCATATAATCTCAAAGGATGGTATCAAAATTAATCCCAATAAAATTGAAGCAATCATGAAAATTGATCCCCCAAGAAACAAGAAGGAAGTGCAATATTTTATTGGTAGAATAAACTTTTAGAGGAGATTTATTCATAATTTGGTTGAAATTTCGAAAACTATCACTGATATGTTAAAGAAAGACAATGAAATAAAGTGGAACACCAAAGCAAGAAAATCATTCAGTGAAGTAAAGTTAGCTTTGACCCATGCTTTTGTTTTAATTATTCTGGGTTACACTAAAGGTTTCATAATATTTTCTTTTACTTTAGAACACAGTATTGTTGCAGTACTATTACAGAAAAATAAAGAAGGACATGAGCAACCTATAGCCTTTTTTAGCATAGTACTAAGATATGCTTCTTTGAAGTATAATATTATGGAAAATCAAACTTTTGATTTAGTGAAAACATTAAAAGACTTCAGAGTGTATGTATTACATTCTCAAATAATTTCTTTTGTTCCAAGTGTAGTAGTGAAGGACATCCTTACTCAAAATGGTCCATATGGAAAAAGAGGTAAATGGACAACAATTGATTTGGAATATGAAATTGAAATAAAACAAACAAAGCTTATAAAAGGTCAAGGGTTAGCCAAATAATGGCTTAATCAAATTTTTATACACTTGATATAAACTTTCTAGCTGCTCTTGATGGAGAAGAGTAGATGGCGACTCCACAAGTATCAGAAAGTTTTGTCACTTCCCCTGGTATACAGATATTGTTTATGTCTCGCAGAATTTACAAGCCCCCCTGGTTTGAAAAAAACCAAGGAAAGATTTCTTAAATTAAAAGTTGTAAAGCTATACATTTTAGACAAAGATTTATATTGGAAGGATGTTGGAGGAATATTACTAAATTTTTTGTTGAAAGCTGAAGCTGACGTGATAATGGAATAAGGTGATTATGGAGGATATATTTACTGGAAAGAAACAACAAACAAAATCATGAGAGCAAGTTTTTATTGGCCTACCTTGTTTGTTGACATTCATAAGAAGGTTTCAACTTGTCATCAATGTCAAATATTTGAAGGAAAGAGGAAGCTATTACCTTTACCTTTGAAGCCCATTTCAGTAGAGGCGCCTTTCCAATAGTGGGGTTTAGATTTCATAGGATAAATTCATCTGTTTTCTTCAGATCAACAAAAATGGATTACGAAATCCATAGATTACTTCACCAAATGGATAGAAGCATTTCCAACTAGACAAGCTACAAACTCAATGATAATTCACTTTGTGGAAAGCAATATTCTTTCCAAATTTGGTTCTCCTCACAAAATTATCACAGATAATTTTGCTACCTTTAAATCCAAAAATATGGTAGATTTTTGCAACAAGTATCATATTGTGCTAGGAAATTCTACTGCCTATTATCCTCAAGGAAATGGGTTAGCATAATCTTCTAACAAGAGGTTGGTTAACATAATAAAGAAGTTATTGTAGGAGAACAAGAAATGTTGGCATAAGAAACTGATAAATTCTCTATGGGTCGATAGGATAAGAACAAAGAAGTCAATTGGGATGTCACCTTTCCAGTTGGTCTATGGAGTAGATGCAAATTTTCTAGGCTCCCTAGGAATTCTAGTGTTAAAATTATTGCAAGAACTAGACGTTGAAACGAACGATGCACAAATAAGAATAAACCAGATGATACCGTTGCATCAAACCAGAGAAGAAGTCTACAACAACACATAGATAATTCAGGATAAGATCAAAAGAACCCATGACAAGGGGGTTAAAGAAAATTATTTCTAGCTAAATGATCTTGTTTTAATGATGAAGATATAACACAGTAACATGTGTCTTCTTCATCGCAGGCACATCAACAATAGGTACATCAGTAGTAGCAACAATTTCAGATTCCTCAGAAAAGCTAGTCAAATATTTAGGGGAATTATCTCTGACAAATAAAGAAAAAGAGAAATTGACAGAATTATTCACCAGGTTGGAGGAAAACAAAATCAAGGAAGACAATGCTTATCTAGCATAAGTGCAAAATAATTTTAAACTCCTTCAACAAATTAAAAAGAATGAGGATAAATCCTTCATAATTCAGATGTTAGCAGAGGCCAAAAGCAACATTTGGAAAAATATTAATGCCAATAATACAGAATTGTGGCCATCCATTCAAATCATTTTTGAACAAGAAGAATTGGTGTAGAGTGTTAGCCATATATAAAATTTTCATATACTATGATGGCTAAAATAGGTCTATTAGTCTTCAAGAAACAAATTTGGAGAAAATCTGTGACTTCTTGAAGCCTTGTTGTGTCTATTTGTCCAAAGGATCCATCTCACTGATGTCTTCACAAAAGCTCTACTGTTATCATGAATAAAACTATTTTGAACCCCTCTTCCACCCTCTTTCATTCATATTTTCCTATTAAAAATCCCTCCACTTCTTTCAAAATTCCTTTAAAACCTTATAAATCTTCTTTTACTTGGTTTAAAACCCTGCTTTTACCCCATCAGAACCTCTAAAAAACATCAAAAAAACTCATTTTGGCCTATTTTCCGCTCATTTTAACCTTAAGGCTTAGGCCCCTTTCGCTTAAAGCCCCAGCCCCTTTCCCACCATACAACCGGCTCCGTGACCAAGTGCCTCGCTCCATCGGCATTTCAGCTTTTCGCCGGTCCCCGCAACCTTTTTCCCTGTTAAAGGTGTTCGTCGTCGATGCGAAATCCCAATTCGATCTGGACCGTTCATTCTCCCCCAGATCGGACGGTTTACGCTCTTCCCCATCGCCCATCGCTCATCAACGCTTCACACTTCCCAAAGTTCTCGCTCCCCAGTCTCCTCTCCCACCGATGGTCAATTCCTCGATTTCATCCCAGCCATTAATCATCCGCCAGATCCAACGGCCATCGGTGAATCGCCCATCGCATCGAAAACCGCACATCGACGATCCCCTTTTCCTTGCTCTAAGCCCCTTTTGCCTGCCATTCTCCGATTTAATCTCCGCCATTGATCCTCAAGATCTAACGACCCTCACTTCCTCGCAACTTCGCCACCCCCCTGACCCCTCATCCACCATCTTTAATCTCTGATCTCCCGATTCGATCTGGACCGTCCATTCCTCTTAGATCAACGGTGCAGGTTCACTGCGGGGGCATTCAACCAAAGTGGCCCATACTCCCCAATCCCCTCGCAGTTAATCTCCCTCGTTGATTTTCTCCTGATCCGATGGCCAATATTTCCCCATTCACTATGGAGGCACCTTGCCAATGAGATCGTTCCGTACCCCGCAGTCCCCCCGCAGTTAATCTCAACCATTGATCTAGCCCCCCCAGATCCAACGGCCCAGAACTCGTCGCGCCCTGGCCCCACTCCATCTTCTCCCCATGCCTTGGTGTTGTAGCGCGCGACACGTGGACCGTCGATCTACACGTCTCCTCGCAGATCGGACGGCCAGGATTTTATCGTGCACAAACTCGTCCCCCCCCCCCTTCGTGCATTTTTAGCACGAAATAGGTGGTTTTGCAGGGGACACGCGTCAGCCACCAGACCGTATCACATTCGATTGGTCCCAAACCGCTTACTGCCTTCACCTCACGTGAAAACCGCTGCTGGTTTTCCAATACTGCTTTTCAGTTCTTTGTGCCAATGCAAATTTTAAACCTCCGCCTACATTCCACCTCCTCTGCACTGCCCTTCCACTACTCCTGAGCGTCTGTAAAGCAGTTAAAACCAAAAACGCAGGATTTCATATAACATATTGGTTGTTTTGTGTAGGTTTCATGGTGTTTAAAGGTTTAAAGTCGTCCCACAACAAATCCGAGTTGCACAGAAACCAAGATGACGATCCTCGAGGAAAAATGTGTGTAAAGGGAGATCAAAAGTGTGATTGTCATTATTTGGTCAGTGCCTCATGAACATTGGTTGAGTAATAAGACCCTCCAGCACAAAAGGAAGCCAAACCACCTGTACACTAACACAGTGAAGTGTATCAGAAGATAAAGGTTAAGGGATTAAAGCCTAAAGCCTGAAGATTTTAAGGCTTAGTCCGAAGATTAAAAGTTAAAGACGCAGTTGGAGACAAATTTATTATAGCTAAATCATTCAGTGTAGTGAATAAAGCAGAGAGATGATTAGAGAGGCTTTAAAGAACAATCGAAGCCAAAATCAGTGTTTAAAGCCACAAATCATGACAAATCAACAAAAGACCGCCTTATTTGCTAGACCATCAAGGCTTTTTACTCCTCCAAAGACCAGAAAGGACACATGTAGTCTACTTTACTTGTCAAAGACACCGTGACAGCCATCCTGATGACAGAACCTCTTTAAAACTATCAGAATAGTTACTGCACAGTCATGGGAGGCCTCAGAACCGAAATATTATAGTTACTTGTCTCAGAGGTCAAACAGAGTACTTCGGCCACAGTTATCTTCAAAGAACACATTTCGGAGTTATTACCAACCTACTAGATATGCCTCAAAGAAAATAAAAACTACTAAAATGGTACAATCAGTTAATGCAATGGTCATTAAGCAGAATGGGCATTCGAATACCTCTCCCCCTTTGTGTTAACTGATATTTATGATTTTTCCTTCAACACTCTTCCTCTCTGACCTATATGTATTCACGGGAAACTCATTGTAAAGGGTTGGAAAATGGTTAATTGTTGAACTGTTATTGATTAAGAGTTGCTGAGTAGTTGTAATATAGTAGGTTGGGAAGAGAAGTATCAGACAATAGAAAGCCATTGGACTCGAGTATGTGACTGGTTTTGGACATCAAATAGACAAGCAGATTCACTGGATCCTTATCTAAATCATTAGTGATGTTATTATTACTGTAATTGTTATTCTCCTTATGTTTCCACTGTGTTCATATTCTCTAATAAATAACAAAAAATATAGATTAGGATTTACTTCTAAAGGTACCCTAATTATGACTGATAAGCTTTATCTTTATGTTTTCTTCTAAATGTGTGTTTGGGAATGATTTCAATAGAGTATAACTAGTCAAGGAATGTTGGTGAGCCCATGTCTTGCTGAGTAGAACTTGAGATGTTGCTCTTGAATGATCTTTTCATTACATGCTAAGTAGAGTCCTAATCAAGGAAGTTTATGGTTATCACTGTCCCTTGTTTAGTCTTAAACAACTGGTTTGAAGATTTCCCTTAAGAGTATGCCGAAAGCAGGATAGGGTCAAATTCCTTACTTGATCTTAGGCTACTTTTTATGTTTATCTTAAATGTTTTCCCTTGAGAATATGCTGAAAGCATGATAGGTTCAAAGTCTTTACCTGATCTTAGGTTGCCCTTTGTTTTCTTATATGTTTTCTTCTTTCACCACACTTCTTAATGTTCCATACCACCAACTCTAAAGAGATCCTTTTATATAGATGACTTGCCCTACGAAAACCCTTGAATAGTTGTTGTGCAAGTAAACCCTTTTATGACTCCATAGCCCAATGGATTAGCGATGTTTATTGACCTATCTTCCGATGCTAAAACATCCATCTACTTATTTCCTCCTTCACTTCACATGACCTTCTCATTTAATGATTCCCAACCAAAAACAAACAAACCCCTTGTACTTTATAACTAGCCTAATATCATATCATAAGCCTTAAAGTATATCATTATAAACACATACAGAGAGATCCCTCTCTGAATCCAGGAGGGCTAGATCCTAGGATTCCAAAGTGGTTATGATGTTGCCTTTTCATTTGGTATGCCAATCTGCCAAATCACAGGACCCCAACATAATTGGCGACTGCACTAGGTAATTCTGAGTAAATTTCATCTTAGACATCCTTAAGAGCTCAGAATACCCACACTAGCCTTAGATTGGTAGTTAATTACTGATGGTGGACAACAACTCATCTTAAAACATTTGAAATCATCCACCTGGCGACTCCACAACTCCTAAAAGACCAAAAGACTCCACTGCTGATCAATAGGCCTGCTGATTACCCCTGGTTTCACAAAGACTCCACTGGGACAACCCACACTACCATTAAAACTTCGTGCACACCCATTATTAGGAAACTCTGAGGATTAAGTTTTCTTTGCTAAAGACTAGTTTGCCTCTAAAGATTGTCATATCTGGCTAACTTTCTTTTCTTTGGGTCTAAATCTTAGCATAATGGCTTCAAAAATAATTCATACCAGAGCCTATCCTGACCCAAATCCTCCTAATATAGTTGATAATCCAGACAGAATTCTTAGGAAGTCTCCTGCATCTAGGGATCAAATTATTGTTAGACCCATTCATAGAGCTAACTCCGTGCCTGAAGTCCTTACAGCTCTATTAGATACCCAAGTCGACTTACCCTTTTCAGAAAGTTTACCAAGAACCAAGTCACTTAGTGGTATAGATCAGACATACTTTGAGCCTCCAAGTTCACCACAACATAGTGGCCAACATATTAGCAACAGAGAAACCCCTCCATCCACACCTCCTGATCTTCATTTCATTCATAACTTTGGTTTCTTTCACCCAAAATCTTCTCAATAGTCTCTTGCTGGTACAAGCACTTCTGTCATCCATATACCCACTATTCAAACCACTTCATTCCTCCCACAAAATCATATCATGGCAGCATGGTATGTTTCACTAGTGTTACCACAACCTCTGGTTCATTTACCCAATGAGTATCAATCCAAAATTCCCCATTTCACCGGAAATGAACCCACTACTGCTCAACAACATGTGGACAAGATGAAAGATGCCTTTGATTATATGGAAATAGAAGATGATGCCATTAAGATGAGAATATTTGCCTAAAGTTTAGGAGGAGAGGCCAAGAAATGGTTTAAGGATCTAACTCCTAATAGTATAAAAGATATCCCTTCTTTACATCAAACATTCATAAACAATTGGGAAATTAGGAAGAACCCTCTCCAAATACTTTCAAATTACAACAACCTCAAGAGAAACACTGGGGAAAGTGTTCAAAATTATTGCACTAGATTTAATAGTGTTTATAACGCACTACCCCCATATTTGAAACCTCCACAAGGCTCAACTTTGGCGAAATTCCCTGAAGGATTTGATCCCGAAATGGCCTATTAGCTAAGAGAAAGGGATCCCTTAACTTTAGAAGACATGCAGAAGGGAGCTCTTAGTGTGGAAGCAAATCTGATTGAGAAGAGAACTAGGTTGAGAACGGAGAAAAGAGTAACATATAGAGATGACACTGCACCTTCCACATCTGACTCAAAGTTAGACCATCTAGCCAAGGACATGGATATTTTAAAAAGAATGATAGAGAGGATGGTCGTCCAAACAAATGCTCAGAATAGGAACTAGCCTCAAAATCAGAACCAAAACTTTAGGAGAAACCCCCCTCAAATTAAACAAAGAGATACTGATCAACAAATCAGACCTCCATTTCAAGAAAATTATGTTGATGAAGATGAGGGAATGATAGAAGAGCCAGAGGGAACTGATATAAACATGTTGGGAGTAAGTAATGAAGACCCTGCCCTTTTTACAAAGGATTATTAGGCCACATATACATATGATGATAATGAAGGCTTAGAATCTGAAGACTATAGGTAAGGCTTTGAGAATGCCATCATCGAGGTCCATAGACAATATGACCTTAGGAGCAAAAAGAACCAAGAAAATCCCCAAACAAAGACCTCTGAAAATGCTGTTAAAAATAGATCTGAAAGGGTGGTCAAAAGAGCTGCTGAAAACAACAAAACAACAATTGAAAATTTTGGTAAAAACAAGGGGAAAAGCACTCAAACCACTGATAAACAGAGTGTGTACCCTAATAGCACTAGCACTTTAGCTAGTACCCCTGTAATAATAGTTCTAACTAATGTACATAGTAAAAACCAGCAAGCTGATTTTGCTGATAAGTTAGTGACTAACAAGACAAATTTGAGCCTTTCAAAGAATCAATTCCCATTCAATTTGGAAAGTGAAATTGCTAAAATCAAGATCTCTGTCCCCTTCACTAAGTTAGTCACTCAAGATGTATATAAATGTCAGGTGTTAAAATCTTTGAACATAGAAGAAAATAATGACTCTGTCAACCTAAATGATGATCAGCCAGCCCTTTTATTTGGTCCTAAAATCAACGGAAAGTTCCAAGAAGGAGTGGTCCCTCCTTTCTATGTCAGTTTGAATATCCATGATAAGATTTTACACAATGTTATGCATGATTCAGGGGCTTCACATAACCTCATGCCCAAAGTAATCATGGAAATATTAGGCCTTGAGATAACCAGAACATATAAATATTTGTATTCTTTTGACTCCAGTAGAGTAAAATTTTTAGGCCCGATCAAAGATCTTTGTGTAAACTTAACCCAAATCCTAGCCAAATGCATAGTGATGGATGTGGTAGTGGCTGATGTGCCCCCCAAATATGGCATGCTTCTTTCAAGATCATGGGGTGCTACGCTTCAAGGTACCATGCAAATTGACATGACATATGCCACCATCACTGTCTTCAGTCAACTTAGAAGACTTTATAGGGAATCACACTTGAAATTTATGGTGAGTAGTCAAGAAAAATCAGAAAATTCCCCTCTTTATTCTTTCCATACAGACCTAGACTCATTCATTCTTTACAATGATGTAAGCTTTGATGAACTAGAGTTGGAAACTGAGCAATCACCCAATGTAACAGAAAACATGGAAGGAGAGGATAGGGAGGAAGAGGCTCTCAAATAGTTTTCCAAGTCAGAAAATTACAGCAAACAAAATAGAGAGTATGAACAACCCACTCTCCACCAGCTTAGTGCAAGTCATGAGAGTCAAGAAGAAAGGCCTCAACTCCATGAAAACTTTAAGGAACAAGACCAACATAAACATGCTGCAGAACCCATAAAACTGCATAATGATAGTCAGAACACACAGGACAAAGGGGACCGGAATGAAAACAACAACAAGTCCGAAACTAGCCCTCTTTGGAGTATGAGTTTTGATGGGTCTTGTAATAGAACTGGTGCAGGAGCATGTGTGTGGCTTCACAACACAGAGAAAAATTACGCTGAAGGCCATTCATACAAGTTAAACTTCCAATGCACAAATAACATAGCAGAGTATGAAGCACTCCTCTTAGAACTACAGTTATTGAAGAAATTAGGAGCCAGGAGGGTAGCTGTTCATGGAGATTCTGAACTGATCATTAGGAAAATAAATGGAGAGTACACTGCCAAACATCCAAGACTAAGAGCCTGTAGAAATGATGCCATGGACCTTTGAAAAATTTTGAGGAATATGAACTTGTCTTTGTCCCTAGAAACCGAAACATTCTTGCCAATGGTTTAGCTTGTGTTGCCAGTTCGTGTCAAAGACCCTATGACAACAAACAGTTCATATTCCAAGTGAAATATAGACCAGCTGTCCTAGACAATGAAAAGTATTGGCAGGTATTTGAGGGAGATAAACAGATAGAGGACTTCTTGCAGTTCAGAAATGAGTTTGAATTGCCAAATTCAGACTCAAAGTATGATAAAGACTGTCTTAATGAGGAACAACTTGTTGAAAAAGAACATTCTCCCATTACAGAAATAAATCTCCTAACCAGAGAGTTTGAAAATCAAATAGAAGAGTACATAAACTCAGGAAAACAAGACATAGAGGTACTATAGTCTAAAGTCAAAGGCTTACCCAAAGGACTAGCACCTCTAGAAGACTTGTTTGATTTTAACGACGTTTCCAAGAAACCAACAATAGAACCCACTGAATCTGATATTGAGGAATGCAATATAGGCAGTAAAGACATGCCTAAAATGATCAAGTTATCTAAAACATTTCCAACTCACATGAAACTGAAATATATTGAGTTGTTTAAAGAGTTTTCTGATGTATTTGCTTGGAGCTATGAAAATTTAAGGGCATATGACACAGAGACCATTCAACACAAGATACCACTTAAAGAAAATCATAAACCGTTTAGGCAAAAATTACGCAGAATAAACCCTGTGCAGTTACCTCTAGTTGAGAAAGAAATTAGGAAAATGTATGATGCTGGAATTATTGTCCTTGTGAGGTACTCAGAGTGGGTGTCTAATCTTGTAGCTGTAAGAAATAAAATAGGAGAAATAAGGCTCTGTATTGACTTTAGGAACTTGAATAGAGCCTCATTAAAGGACAACTATCCCTTGCCTAAAATGGAGCACATCTTACAAAGGGTAGTTGGTTCCAAGATGATTTCTTGGCTAGATGGATTTTCAAGATATAATCAGATACTGGTACTCCGTGATGACCAACTGAAAACAATCTTCACTACTCCTTGGGGCACTTTCATGTATGTGAAAATGCCTTTTGGATTAATGAATGTGGGTGCCACCTTTAAAAGGGCCATGGACATTGCTTTCTTAGAAGAAATAGGCCACTTCATTGTGATTTATTTAGATGACATTACAGTCTATTCCAAAACAGATGAAGAACACCTAGTACACCTAAGAAAGGTCTTTGAGAAATGTATAATGTATGGGCTATCCTTGAATCCCAAGAAGACATTGTTTGGGCTCCATGAAGGTAAGATTTTTGGTCACATCATATCTGAAAAAGGGATTAAAATAAACCCAAAAAGGGTTGAAGGTATATTGCAGATCAGTCATCCCAGAAACATCAAAGAACTTCAATCTTTCATTAGAAATATTAATTTCTTAAGAAGGTTCATACCCAACCTGGAAGAACTCCTTAGGAACATGAAAAACATGCTAAAAAAAGATATAGGAGTTAAATGGACCTTAGAAGCAAAGAAATCCTTTGAACTAGTCAAACATTCACTCACCCAAGCACCGGTTCTTATCAGCCCTGATTTCACTAAGGACTTCCTCATATTTTCATTTGCATCCGCTGTCCTATTACATAAAAATCCAGAAGGACAAGAGCAACCAATTGCATTTTTAAGCAAGGCATTAAGAGACACACCTATGAAATATAATATCATGGAAAAACATGCCTATGCTTTGGTCAAAGCCCTGAAGGATTTCAGATTTTACACCTTACACTCTCACATTATTGCATTTTTGCTTCATGTGGTGGTAAAGGACATTTTGTCACAAGACCCTGATGGCAAAAGAGGAAAGTGGATTGCTGTGATACTGGAATATGATTTGGAAATTAAACCTACTAAACTCATCAAGGGTCAAGGCCTAGCACAATTAATGGCTGAATCTAACTTGCAAGCACTTGATATAAACATGATAGATGCATTAGATGGGTAGGAAGAATTACCAACCCACTTATTGAGGATCATTTCCTCAATTCATCTTGGTATGCAGATATTTTGTATGTGCTTACTAATATCAATGCCCCTCCTGGTTTGTCTAAAAAAAGGGCAAGATTCGTGAAGTTAAAGGCTGTTAATTACTGCATTTTAGATAAATGTTTATGTTGGAAGAAAGCCAGTGGTTTACTGCTTAAATTTTTGCCTGAGGTTGATGCAGATAGGATCAAGCATGAGTTTCATGAAGGAGAATGTGGAGGCCACCTCAATTGGAAAACCACTACTAATAAAATCCTTAGAGCTGGTTATTACTGGCCCACCCTCTTTCAAGATGTCCACAAAATGATAGTTTCCTGCCACAAATTCCAAATCTTTGAAGGCAAGAGAAAATTGCTTCCCTTACCTTTGCAACCAATCACTGTTGAAGCTCCTTTTCAATAGTGGGGCCTAGACTTCATTGGAGAAATCCATCTTTCCTCATCTGCCCAACATAGATGGATACTCACAACCACTGATTATTTCACCAAATGGATAGAAGTCATCCCTTCTAGGAATGCCACAAACTCAGTTATCATAAAATTCCTTGAAGATCATATCTGTCTAGATTTGGTTGTCCTAGGAAAATTATCACTGAAAATGCTGCTGCATTTGGTTCTAAAAATATGGTTGATTTCTGTCATAGATATCAGATTGTGCTTTTTCATTCCACAACCTATTACCCTCAAGGTAATGGGTTGGCAGAGTCTTCAAATAAGAGCCTGATAAACATAATAAAGAAGTTGCTAGAAGAAAATCAAAGTTCATGGCACAACAAGATGGTACATGCTTTATGGGCAGATAGATTGACAACAAAGAAATCAATTGGAATGTCTCCCTATTAGCTGGTTTATGTAGCAGATGCAGTTTTTCCTACCAGTTTAGGAGTGTCGGTGATGAAGTTGGTCCAAGAAATACAATAAGAGGAAGATAGCATGATGAGAAGGATAAATCAGACCATACATCTTTAGCAAACTAGGGAAGAAGTTTATAGCAGAGCACAGAAAGTACAAGAGAATATAAAAAAGTTGTTTGATAAGAGGACGAAGGCAAGTGATTTCAAAATTGGTGACAAAGTACTCAAATGGGATTCTAGGAGAGAAGATAAGGGCAAACATGGCAAATTTGATAATTTATGGCAAGGCCCTTACATCATTCAATCTGCCATTGGTCATAACGCATTTTTTCTACAAGAGATGGATGGTACAGACTTGTTTGGGGGTCCTGTCAATGGCAGGATGCTCAAGCA
This sequence comes from Pinus albicaulis, assembly GCA_034641835.2. Classification (NCBI taxonomy): domain Eukaryota; kingdom Viridiplantae; phylum Streptophyta; class Pinopsida; order Pinales; family Pinaceae; genus Pinus; species Pinus albicaulis. Next base: position 1,230,764,299 of record CM076578.1, on the reverse strand, counting down.
TTATTTCTGCTGAACTCTCAGTTTAAAGCTTTCATTCTTCATTGTAAATATCATCGCTTTATTTTGTTTTGAAAAAAGAAAAATACAAAAACAATAGAAAAGAGAAAAGGAGGGCATATTTAAAAAAAAAAGGTACAACCCCATACCAAAAAAGAAAAAAAAATCTGAAAATGTGCAAGCCTAAATGCCACTACTTGAAAGAGCACTGCTATTTAGTCATACCACCTAATCATGACTAAATGGACTTTCAATTTACTACTGATAGGTTAGTGAAGAAGATTTTCCAAACTGTTTAATCTTCGCTTATCAGTAGATTAGATTAGGATAGAAAAGATGGCTCTAACAAGCTCAAAACCTGAGCCAAAGATACAAAGAAGACTGGTTCTAACATGCTGAAAACTTGAACCAGGTAAAGAAGAAGAAGACAACTCAAAGAGATCAAAATCAGAGCTGAAAGAAATAAGGAAGGACTCTCATTGTTCTTAGATCTTAAGCCTTCCAAGTTTTTTTTTTCTTTTTGAAAATAAAGGTCTATGAGCAGTCTATTTTTGATGTCATAGCCATCACAACAAATCAGACAGCTTAATCCTGGTTTGACTATGTTTTCCATTTCTGTTTTAGAATGTAGAGAATGCATATCTGTCAGACAGTTTAATCCTGGCAGATAGTAGATTCGGTAGAGAATTTTTGAGTCCAATTGTTTAATCTGGACTCATGGAAGCTATAAGGTTAGATTTAGATTATTTTTCTTGCTTTCAATAAAAGAATAAATGTTGATGTCAAAGGGTTTGCAAGTCCAAGTGCACCTTGTTGAAGAATTTTTTTTAGGAAAGTAGGCTGTGTAGGTAGAAGTTTGGGAGAAAATCATTTTGTTGTCAATCTACAGATCACCTTCTCAAGCAACATGATCATCAAAGAAGAAAGAGGTTGTCAAAGTGCAGCAAAGCATCAATAGACTAGTCTACTTTCCAGGGATTATCTCTGAGGTTCTTGACACCTCCAAGGAGCTTCCATCCAAAAGTGGAGCCACTGTTAGCCATCTATAAATTTTTCATATACTATGATGGCTAAAATAGGTCTATTAGTCATCAAGAAACAAATTTGGAGCAAATCTGTGACTTCTTGAAGCCTTGTTGTGTCTATTTGTCCAAAGGATCCATCTCACTTATGTCTTCACAAAAGCCCTGTTGTTATCATGAAGAAAACTATTTTGAACCCCTCTTCCACCCTCTTTCATTCATATTTTCCTATTAAAAATCCCTCCACTTCTTTCAAAATTCCCTTAAAACCTTGTAAATCTTCTTTTACTTGGTTTAAAACCCTTCTTTAACCCCATTAGAACCTTTGAAAAACCTCAAAAAACCTCATTTTGGCCTATTTTCCTCTCATTTTAACCTTAAGGCTTAAGCCCGTTTCACTTAAAGCCCCAACCCCTTTCCTACCATACAACAAGCTTCGTGACCAAGCGCCTCGCTCCATCAACATTTCGGCTTTTCGTTGGTCCCGACGACCTTTTTCCCTATTAAAGGTTTTCGTTGCCGATGCGAAATACCGATTCGATATAGACCGTTCATTCTCCCCTATATCGGACGGTTTGCGCTTTTCCCCATCGCCCATCGCTCATCTGTGCATCGCACTTCCCAAATTTCTCGCTCCCTTGTCTCCTCTCCCACCGATGGTCGATTCCCTGATTTGATCCCAGCCGTTAATCATCTGCCAGATCCAACGACCATCGGCAAATCTCCCATCGCATCGGCCATTGCACATCGGCGATCCCCTTTTCCTTGTTATAAGCCCCTTTTGCCTGCCATTCTCCGATTTAATCTCCGCTGTTGATCCTAAAGATATAATGCCCCTCGCTTCCTCGCAACTTCGCCATCCCCCTGACCCCTCATCCACCATCTTTAATCTCCAATCTCCCGATTCGATCTGGACCGTCCATTCCTCCTAGATCAATGGCGCAGGTTCACTATGGGGGCATTCGACCAAAGTGGCCCGTACTCCCCAGTCCCCCCGCAGTTAATCTCCACCGTTGATTTTCTCCCGATCTGACGGCTAGTATTTCCCCATTCACTGCGGAGGCACCCCGCCGATGAGATCATTCCGTACCCCCCAGTCCCCCCGCAATTAATCTCAATCGTTGATCTGGCCCCCCCAGATCCAACCACCTAGAACTCGTCGTGCCCTGGCCCCACTCTATCTTCTCCCCATGCCTTGGTGTTGTGTCGCGCGACACGTGGATCGTCGATCTGCACGTCTCCTCGCGTACGTACGGCCATGATTTTATCGCGCACAAAGTCCCCCCCCCCCCCCCCCCCCCCCTTTCTGTGCATTTTTAACGCGAGATAGGTGGTTTTGCAGGGGACATGCGTCAACCACCAGACCTTATTGCGTTCGATCGGTCCCAAATCGCTTACTGCCTTCACCTCACGTGAAAAATGTTGCTGGTTTTCTAATACCGCTTTTTAGTTCTTCGCGCCAATGCAAATTTTAAACCTCTGCCTACATTCCACCTCCTCTGCACTACTCTTCCGCTACTCCCGAGCCTTTGTAAAGTAGTTAAAACCAAAAACGCAGGATTTCATACAACATATTGGTTGTTTTGTGTAGGTTTCATGGTGTTTAAATGTTTAAAGCCGTCCCATAGCAAATCTGAGTTGCACAAAGCCCAAGATGACGATCCTCGAGGCAAAATGTGCGTAAAGGGAGATCAAAGGTTTGATTGTCATTATTTGGTCAGTGCCTCATGAACACTGGTCAAGTAATAAGACCCTCCATCACAGAAGGAAGCCGAGCCACCTATACACCAAGACAGTGAAGAGTATCAAAAGATAAAGGTTAAGGGATTAAAGCCTAAAGCCTGAAGATTTTAGGCTTAGTCCGAAGATTAAAAGTTAAAGACGCAGTTGGAGACAAATTGATTAAAGCTAAACCAGTCAGCACAATGAATAAATCATAGAGATGATTAGAGAGGCTTTAAAGCACAACCGAAGCCAAAATCAGTGTTTAAAGCCACAAAGCATGACAAATCAGCAAAAGACCACCTTATTTTCCAGACCATCAAGGCTATTTACTCCTCCGAAGACCAGAAATGACACCTGTAGTCTACTTTACTTTTCAAACACACCGTGACAACCATCCTGATGACAGAACCTCTTTAAAAGTTTCAGAACAGTTATTGCACAGTCATGGGAGGCCTTAGAACCGAAATATGACAGTTACTTGTCTCAGAGGTCAAACAAAGTACTTCGACCAGAGTTATTTTCAAAGAACACACTTCGGAGTTATTACCAGCCTACCATATATGCCTCAAAGACAAGAAAAACTACTAAAATGGTACAATCAGTTAATGCAATGGTCATTAAGAAGAATGGGCATTTGAATACCTCTCCCCCTCTGTCTTAACTGATATTTATGATTTTTCCTTCAACACTCTTCCTCTCTCACCTATATGTATTCACGAGAAACTCATTGTAAAGGGTTGGAAAATGGTTAATTATTGAACTGTTATTGAGTAAGATTTGCTGAGTAGTTGTACTATAGCAGGCTGGGAAGAGAAGTATCAGACTGTAGAAAGCCACTGGAATTGAGTATGTAACTGGTTTTGGACATCAAATAGACAAGTAGATTCACTGGATCTTGATCTAAATAATTGGTGATGTTATTCTTACTGTAATTGTTATTCTCCTTATGTTTCCACTATGTTCATATTCTCTAATAAATAACAACAAATATATATTAGGATTTACTTCTAAAGGTACCCTAATTCTGACTGATAAGCTTTATCTTTATGTTTCTTCTAAATGTGTGTTTGGGGATGATTTCAATAGAGTATAACCAGTCAAGGAATGTTGGTGAGCCCATGTCTTACTGAGTAGAACTTGAGATGTTGTTCTTGAATGATCTTTTCACTACATGCTAAGTAGAGTCCTAATCAAGGAAGTTTATGGTTAGCCCTATCCCTTGTTTAGTCTTAAACAACTGTTTTGAAGATTTCCCTGAAGAGTATGCCAAAAGCAGGATAGGTTCAAAGTCCTTACTTGATCTTAGGCTACTTTTTATGTTTATCTTAAATGTTTTCCCTTGAGAATATGTCGAAAGAAGGATAGGTTCAAAGTCCTTACCTGATCTTAGGCTTCCCTTTGTTTTCTTATATGTTTGCTTCTTTCACCACACTTCTTAATGTTCCATACCACCAACTCAACTTAAAGAGATCCTTTGATATAGATGACTTGCCCTACAAAAACCCTTGAATAGTTGTTGTGCAAATAAACCCTTGTATGACTCCATAGCCTAATGGATTAGCACTGTTTCTTGACCTATCTTCCCATGCTGAAACATCCTTCTACTTATTTCCTCCTTCACTTCACATGACCTTCTCATTTAATGATTCCCAACCAAAAACAAACAAACCCCTTGTACTTCATAACTAGCCTAATATCATATCATAGGCCTTAAAGTATATCATTCTAAACACATATAGAGAGATCCCTCTCTGAATCTAGAAGGGCTATATCCTAGGATTCCAAAGTGGTTATGATGTTTCCTTTTCATTTGGTATGCCAATCTGCAAAATCACAGGACCCCAATAGATAGTTAAAGCAACAGTTGAAAAAACCAATATTGATATTGAACATAGGCTAGAGGAAGCACATAAATCCATAGCAATGCTTAACTCCAAACGATCCAAGATATTTTGCTTATAGTTGCATTAAAGAATTACATATAACAGAGCATTTAAAACCATGAATCATAAACACATAAAATGAAGAAAAAGGAGACCATGACATGCATGAGACCAAGACGTCAGAAATTGATTACGGAATTTGTCCAATTCGGACTACGTCTCCGAGCTTTTCTCAACAGTGGGGAGGCCTCCAATATGGAAAACACCCATAAAATGGAGACCTCTGTAGCAAAAATGGACAACACCATCATATTCCTATCACCGAGAGGTGTAGAATCCATATAAAATTTTCCTGATTTGGACACTGGACAATTTCGGGCTCTCTGAAAATGTGCCTCAGATCATGGTTCCACTGCCTCCCTGAATGGCTCAGGGTTCCATTGCCTCGAAATCAGTTCCCTCATGTACCTTTTCTACCCTGGCGCACTATGGATATAGGGTTTATATATCATTTGGCGGGCGAAGTGGTCAAGGCACCTCCGTTGGCGTAACGGTGAGTTCCCTTAACTAGCAGAGGAGGGGTCGGGGGGGTCAAATCCTGCCCCTCCCATTTTTGATGTGATATTTTATATATATTTAAGAAACTTTGGTTGTGGTTGGGTCTGATCCACACGTCCAGACCCAACCGCGCCTCCGTCGAAGCTTTATCGTATGTCGCGGAGTGGTTCGGGTGGCGGGGTTGAAAACTTGTCCCCAACCATTTTGTTAAATATGTATATGCAGTTAAGGTGGTTTCCCGCGGGGTTCGATGGGCCCATAATGTATTATATTTTTTTTAAAATATGTTTTTTGTGACATAGGTCCGACGGGGGTGGCAGGGGTCATGGCCCGCCACCCTTAATTTAATATTTTTTTCATTTCTTCAAAACAAATAGTCATTTTCGACTTTAACGAAAATAAGGGTCACTAGGAAAATTAATGAGGCCACAATTTCACCCGTTTTATAGAGTTGGGTTCCCTACCGGTTGAAGGTGAATTTGTGGGATACTAAAACCTGGCCCACTGCCCAACTTTGACCAAAAATTTGACTCGCTCTATGTAGAAATTTGTTGAATAATGATTAATTATCCACTGAGGCTATCCTGATCACATACAATTCGAATTTATATGCAACACATAATCTCTTCCACTCAGATCATCACACATGCGGAAATAAAATCAAGCGATAGCACATCAAATCATCATACACATTAACACAGTATGTATGGGGAAAGCTTATAGCTGAAAACCCCGCAGCTATTGTGTATATTATAATGGAGAAATCATGTAAAAAACTCAGTACAATACTCCTCACAAGTACTCAGTACTATCTCATGAAGTTACACACAAACTAGCTTGGTTTTGAACAAGTTACTGGTTCAAAACTCATCGCCAATTGCCTTGCCTCTATTGCGCAATCCAGGCCTGTCTATATAGAGATCCAAGGTTCGAATCTCCTTGGCTTGATAGCGTAATCATCATGGGAAATTCCTCCAAGTGTGGTGCAAATCTCATGCACAACTGATGTCGCCACTGATGGCTAACTCCACCCTTTCATCTACCTCTTTCACTGGTCTCCACTGAACTGTCCATGCACTGTAGTGAACTGATGTGTTCTTGAGTTGAATAATGAGTTACTAATTAATGAATTAAATAATATTTAATTCACTCCACTCATAACTAATTGATTAGCTATTTAAACTAATCTCAACTAGTTCAACTAAAATAAACAGAACACAACTCCACTATCTGTCTCATTAACTCCACCAAACTTCTGCCACTGAAGTCCTAACTGAAGTCAACCATGCATGATGCCATCAAACCTTTGGGAATAGCGTAATTCCTCTGTCAGATGCATGAGCCACTTCTGTAGCTCGAACTGAAGTGCTCCAAGAGAGTAAACTACTGTTTAGAGTCCAAATATTATTAAGGGTAAATAATATTTGACTTCCCTATTTTTAGGAGAGGCAGTCTAAAAATAGACTTCGACCTCTTTGACCTATAGGTCACAAAAATAGAGTCCCATATATTTTTACCAACATGACCAATACTCCAAGAATCTCATACTGGAATCCCCGGACCATGCTCCATATGTCTAAAAATAGACATAGTCTAAAAATAGACTTTGCGCCAGAATTTGCCTGCGGGCCCACTTAGTGAAGGCGACTTCATTTCACTAAGCTCCATAATCTTGCTGCATTTTCAACACTCCCTCTCAGCAAGATATGGATTATCTGCAACCCCTATCCTGCCTCTGTGGAATTCGAACTTGCTCCTGGTGAGCGCCTTCGTCAGGATGTCGACATCCTGATCCTCCCTGGGAACATATGAAAGCATCATGATTCTCCGCTGAACATAATCTCTGATATGATGATACCAATCTGTGAAGCCATGCTGCCTCAACTGATCCTCCTGTCTGTACCATGATCCATATCCTGATGTGCCTCTGATATAGCGCAATACATGCTTGCCTGCCTTCCAAAAGAGCTTGGTAGGCTTAACCATAGCTTGCGAAAGCTGGTTAACTGCATAGCATATATCGAGTCGTGTATTGACCAGACACATAAGCAACCCCACCAACTATCGATAGATAGTGGCATCCACTACCTCCGCTGAAGTAGCATCCTCCTTCCTCCAACCCCCAGGAAGAGGAGTGTCAACAGGCTTGCAGCCTTTCATGTTGAACCTCTCCAGAATCTCCCGAGCATACTTGCCCTGAGAAACAAATAGTCCTCCACTGCGTTGCCAAATCTCCAATCCCAGGAAATAATGAAGGTTGCCCAAGTCCTTCATCTCAAACTCTCGTGCAAGATCCTCCTTGCATGAAAGTATCAACTGCTCAGCGCCAGTCAAAATCAGATCATCTACATACAGTACGATGATCAACAACTTCCTTTCCACCACAATCTGGTACAGGTTAGGATCCACCTCACTCTTGGAGAATCCAAGCCCGGTGAAGTAGCTGTCTATCTGAGTGTACCAAGCACGAGGTGCTTGCTTCAGCCCGTACAATGTTTCCTTGAGCTCTGCACATGTATCAACGCCAGATCTCTTAAAGCTTCAAAGCCGCTCTATGCAGACACCTCTCCTCCCTCAAATAACCTATCAGGACGTGCCTCACATCCATCTGATGGATGTGCCACCCCATCTGCGCTGAGAGAGCAAGGATCGTCCGTATGGAAGAGTACCTTGCGATAGGTGCAAAATTCTCCTCATAATCGATCCCCTCGATCTGTGAGAAGCCACGGGCGAAAAATCTCGCCTTGTAATTCTCCACACTCCCGTCAGCTGCCTGCTTCACTTTGTAGATCCATCACGAACCCACCACTGATTTCCCCTCCGGTCTTGGGACAATCTCCCATGCACTGTTTCTGACGATCGAATCATATTCTTCGATCATGGCATCTACCCATGTGGGTTCCTCCACAGCTTCCTCAAAAGAGGATGGCTTCATCACAACACATTGACTCACAAGAGCCATGTATCCAGCGTACCGATCCGGTGACTGCCTCTGTCTGCGCTGTGCTGTAGGTGGTCCTACAACCTTCTCTGCATCTCGAGCCAGTCGCTCAGCTTCTGTAGTGCGCATGCGCCCTCTGATGGTTGGCGCTACCTGGGTGGTTTCTTCCACCTCCCGAACCTCCTCTTGTGGCTGATCCACATCCGGAAGCTCCTCCTTAGGAACTAACAGCTCCTCATCTGCATGCAAGTGTAGCTCCCTCTCAAGCGAACACTGCATGGCTTTCTCCTCTTGAAATTTTATATCCCGTCGCACAACAGTCTTGCGACTGTCTGGCACATACACTCGATAGTTATGAGGTGTATCAGTGTACCCCACAAATATTCCAACTTCAGCAGTTGGATCCAGCTTCTTTCTCGCATCCTTCGTCACATGCATGTAGACAGGAGATCCGAAAATCCGCAAATGGGAAATATCAGGCCTCTTGCCAGAATAAGCCTCCTCTGGTGTACTTATGCCAAGAACCTTGTGAGGACAACGGTTCTGCACATACACTGCTGTATTGCATGCCTCAGCCCACAAGTGAAGGGGTAGGCCCTGATCATGCAACATCGCCCGTGCAGCACCCACGATCGTTCTGTTCTTCCGCTCAGCCACCCCGTTCTGCCGTGGGTTATGGGGTGCGATGAGCTCTCTCCGAATCCCTTCTGCGCTGCAGAACTCCTTGAATTCAGCCGAGATGAATTCACCACCGTTATCACTCCTTAGAGCAATCACCTTCTTCCGCGACTCCTTCTCGACCAGTGCTTTAAACTCACAGAACTTCGCGAATGTATCGCTCTTCTTCGGCATGAAGAAGATCCAGCACTTTCGAGAGAAATCATCAAAAAAGATCACATAATACTTGTGCTTTACTGTCGAAGCAACTGAGAAAGGACCACACACGTCTGTGTGAACTCTCTCAAGGATCGTCGTGGCACAACTATCCTTCTCGTGAAAGGTGGCTTTCACATACTTCCCTAAAGTACACCCCTTGCACTGATCTGACTGCGCAAGAGTGCCCTTAGGAAGTCCAGTAGAAATCTGCTGCAGAATCTTCAAAGCTCCATGGTGAAGATGGCCCAATCTCCCGTGCCATAGTTCGCCCTCATCATCCCGGCTCACCACTTCTCCCGCCTTGCATGCCATAGCTGCGCAGTCATCTACCTGCAACTGATAAAGGTTCTGAGTTCGAACCCCTATCTTCCGGGTCTCTCCAGTAGTCTTACTTCGCAGGAAGGATTTTCCTTCGCTGAAGACCACATCATACCCTTATCCTCCAACATCGCTACTGAAATCAGGTTCTTCTTCAATCCAGGTACATGCATGACATCCTTTAAGACAAAGGGTTTACCAGACTCCCTCTGAAAGGATACGGTACCGATACCAGTCGCACTGTATCTACCGTCATCGCCAATCTCGATGTGCATACCCAAATCCTTGTCCTCCAGATCTGAGAACAACTCCCGATCTCTCGTCATATGAAATGACGCACCGCTGTCCAAGAACCACACCGATCCCATCACACTTGAAACCAAGCATGCAATCAGTGAAAAGTCAAGCTCGAACTGTGAAGCCAAAGCTTCTCCATCTGCAGATCTTCCCGCTTGCTTATTCTTCTTCTTTTTTGGACAATTGGTAGCATAATGTCCGTGATCATGGCAGTGAAAACACTTCACTTTCGCCATATCCTGCTTCTTGCCCTTTGCACCAGAATGAGAGGTTTTCTTACCCTTCCCCTTCTTTTCTTTGGCAACCAAAGCGCAGTTTTCTTCATCAGCTCCCTTTGATGAAGATCCATCTCGAGTAGTCCCCCTTATCTCCTCTTGCATGAGATCCGCCCAAAGGCGCTCCCATCCCGGCAGCTTCTCCCGACCATTGACACTATCTTGATATGAGTGCCAAGCCTTCGGAAGACCAAGGAGAGCCAAGTCGACCATGTCCTCTTCATCGACAGTCACCCCCACACTTCCCAGCTCATCTCTGCACTGAGTGAACTTCGTGAGGTATTTGGCGATACTGTCGCCTTTCTCCATCTTGATGTTCCTGAGCTTATCTTTGAGCGCCAGCTTCCTTTGGTCGCTCTTACTCTGGAATAGATCCATCAAATCTTTCCACATTAAATATGGAGTAGCCTTTCCATGCAGGCTGGATACAATATGATCCTTGACGCCCTCCAACAGGATCCTTCGACATTTCGCCATCTTCTTTTGCCATGCTTTGACTTCAGCACGATCAGTGGGCTTTTGGACATCCGTATCTATGAACTCCTTCAGACCATTATCTTCTAATACTACCTCCATGCGATCCTTCCATGAAACATAATTCGAACTGCCTTCAAGAGCATATTCGAGTCGCAAACCGTTGAAAGACATTTTCAACACGGGCACCAAGAAAACAAAACTGCTGCAAAATTCGAATTCCACCTCAAAGCTCAACCGCTCTAGATCTGTGAGAACAAATTATTTCTAGCACAGAGATTGACTGCAAGGGGCGTTTACTGGATATATCACCTTTCAAAGAAAGGATGGATCCAGAGGCTACCTGGCCCGCATGTAGACTCTGTTTACCGAAATAAGTTTGTAATCACTGTGATGATCAATCTCTGCTTCAATAGCTCCGATAGCATGTAGAAATTTTCTGAATAATGATTAATTATCCACCGAGACTATCCTGATCACATACAATTCGAATTTATATGCAACACATAATCTCTTCCACTCAGATCATCACACATGCGAAAATAAAATCAAGCAATAGCACATCAAATCATCATACACATTAACACAGTATGTATGGGGAAATATTATAGCTGAAAACCCCGCAGCTATTGTGTATATTATAATGGAGAAATCATGTAACAAACTCAGTACAATACTCCTCACAAGTACTCAGTACTATCTCATGAAGTTACACACAAACTAGCTTGGTTTTGAACAGGTTACTGGTTCAAAACTCACCGCCAATTGCCTTGCCTCTATTGCGCAATCCAGGCTTATCTATATAGAGATCCAAGGCTCGAATCTCCTTGGCTTGAAAGTGCAATCATCATGGGCAATTCCTCCAAGTGTGGTGCAAATCTCATGCACAACTGATGTCGCCACCGGAGAAGGACTCCACCTTTCATTCACTTTACCTGTTTCAATTAATCGATCATGTAATCGTAGTGAACTCGATGTGTTCTTGAGTTGAATAATGAGTTACTAATTAATGAATTAAATAATATTTAATTCACTCCACTCATAAGTAATTGATTAGCTATAAAATGGTTCAACTGTCTAACTAAAAATGTACTAACACAACTCCACTACTGCCTCATTTGCTGGAATTAAACTTCTCACCTAAGTCCTAATCAAGTCAACCATGCATGATGCCATCAAACCTTGGGAAACATGACTCCTCTCAATGTATAAGAGCCACTTCTGTAGCTCGAACTGAAGTGCTCCAAGAGAGTAAACTGTTGGTTAGAGTCCAAATATTATTAAGGGTAAATAATATTTGACTTCCCTATTTTTAGGAGAGGCAGTCTAAAAATAGACTTCGACCTCTTCGACCTATAGGTCAAAAAAATAGAGTCCCATCTATTTTTACCAACATGACCAATACTCCAAGAATCTCATACTGGAATCCCCGGACCATGCTCCATATGTCTAAAAATAGACATAGTCTAAAAATAGACTTTGCGCCAGAATTTGCCTGCGGGCCCACTTAGTGAAGGCGACTTCATTTCACTAAGCTCCATCATCTTGCTGCATTTTCAACACTCTAAATTCTACATATGGGCTCGGATTGGAGATCTGTTCACATTTTTGGAATCAGGGTGACGAGTACTTCAATTTGAACCGGGGTTGAGAGCAATCTGATCACCTTGAATTTTGACCTATCACCAGCCCTCTTGGTTTCTTGAGGGTGTCTAAAGCCACCTGGATCACCAAAACTAGAGATGAACTAGATGAATTGAACATTCAGGACATGACAAAGACAGTGATGTAGGTCAAATGAGCTTTGACTAAGAAGAAATTGATTGTTTAGTTAGATAACAAATGAAAATATCTGGAGATATACGTCAGAAGATTTAACAATAATTTTTATTTTTTTCAAGAGAGGGGACTTAGAGCTCTGAGGGATTCTATTGACAAATTGATTCCATTAGAAAATTATCAAGAGAAACTATGAAACATTGTTGCATATGCCTTCAAATTTGCAAAGGAAAAAGGAGCTATTAGTGGAGAAGCATTTTTGCAAGGCCTGCAATTCGATCTCCATATTCAACATGAGAACTATCACCTTTTTTCCAACAAGCCAAATTTCAAAGCCTACACTGAGGTTGATGAAAGATTCAGGAATATGGTAAATTATTCTATCCCAAGTGAATAAAGGTGGGACCAGTTACTAGAACTAATTGAGTAAGCATAAACAAAATATCTAAAATTTTGGCAACATAGAAACAAGAAAAGCAGGAAAATAGCTACAGTCAGCAACAAATTTCGTCCAAAATTTCAACAGTGCAACAGGTTTTTCCCACCTTTCCTATTTTCTTGTTCTATTTTTGAAATATCTACCTCTTTGATTATATATTATTTTGTAATCAATTCCTTTTTTAAATTCGAAGTTAGTTGAATAGGAAGTCTATAAATATTTTATAATAAGACATAAAAAGGGTTGAAACCTAGAAGAAGAAAATATTTTCTGTGATTGTAAGCAATACATTTGGAAGTAATCAATTCAGTAATACAAATTGATCTCAAGATTCTTGTGTCAAGCAAATGGTGATGTTCTCCTTTTTGTAAATATGTTTTCCATTCAAGTTTCCTATGAATTTTTTCCTTCTTAAATTTATTACAAGAAGATTAAGGGCCGAATTTATCTCTGATTCTCTGCTCTGGCTTGTTATACAATTTCAATTTTCTCTCTCTTATATTAATTATAGAATTCATATTTGTATGCTCTACATTTAATTGATCCTAATTCTAGTTCATCTTATCCACACCACAACAACTCTAAAATATCCATGAGTTTGCCTACCTCGCCTTGTTTTATCCCCCTATGTTTATTTTAATTGATTATTGAAGATATTATGACTCCATTCCCAATGAACTTCTCTTCCATTTTTCAACCAAAATCTGAAAAAATCCATTTTTTCCTTTCATTCCTAGCCTAAAATCTGAACATTAAAATCAAAATCATACAGAGAGAGCCCTCTCTGAAGCTGGAAGGGTTAGATCCCAAATTTAAAAGTAGGTTTGTGGTTACCTTTGCAGATTTATTCCTCAACCTAAGAAATTACAAAGTGATAACATGTTGCATGAATTCATTTGTAATTTTATTGATGACAGTGTGGATGTGGTTGGGTTATGATCCCATGCAAGTGAAAACTTGATACGTGTTATTTCTTTTCTGCAAGAGTGATTGTAAAGTGATTGAATGCTCATCATTTTTACAAGTGTGAATTTCATTTTCAAACTAAGTGCAAAGAGTTTTTTTTTTCATACAAGTGTGGGTTTGACACTGAGATCTTTATTTCTAGTATTGATTTGATTTCCATTCCTGCAAGTGTGGTAAGTTTACAGTGGAATTTAGCTTTGATTGAGGGTTGAGTTCTTGTTGAGGAAGCATAAGGTGTCCTAGGAAGTAGTCAGTGTTACTTAATAAATGTTTCATGCATATATTGTGCATAATAACCTTGAAATAAACATACTTGCCCTAATTGACAATTTATGTTAGTGAGGATGTATTGTTAAAACAATAAAAATCCCCATCATTGTGTAGGAGTAATGCTGACTTAAAATTCCCCCAGATGCGGGTGCTAGTCACTAATAGTTCACCAAATGCCCAAAGCATGCGAATACACCTGACGTTCATTCACCTAGACATCTGGCATAGTACGAGACATCCCACGTTGCTCATGGGAGATCTTGGCAATAAATTCCAGCAAAAGGGAGGTAAAGGCTGGTCTTTTCGCTCCCACTGGCATCCCTGGCATTAAATGGTTGATAAGATGCTGGCTTTGATGGCAAGTGTACCCATCAAGCCCCACTTAATTTGCCTCACCTCTGGCTCGCCTCATTCTGGTTCAATTTGCAGACGATCTCTCCCTTTCGCTCCTCTAGCATTCTACTACTCGCTTCATCTTGCATCTCAATTTTGTCAACACCTTGCTCTGCTTTTGGCATTGGAAACTATGCCTCCTCGACATTTCATGTGCTCCCTCCGTAGCCGAGGGAGAAGTGAACCTTCCGGTCACCCCTATAGATGCTCGTCTCTTTATCTAAGGTCCATGACAGAGGTTATTGAATCTTCTTCGGGTTCCTATCTCTTAGTTCCTCCCTTGCCACACCCTGAGCGCATATTGGAACCAAACTCTAGGGTGCATCGCAGCGAAGGTGCCTCCAACGGCCAACAGCTCCAACAAACTGGGAGGAATAGGAAGCGTAAGTCCACCATCCTGGTCTCTGTGCCTCCCGTTCCCAAGGAATTGTGTAGCCTCCCCGTCAAGCTCCCTACGGACGATGACATGGGCTTTCGGTCTCTCTATCCATATGGTAGATGGAAAAAGGAGGAAATGGGAATCAACCAGGATGCAAAAGATTTCACTATTCATTTCCTCGATTCCGCCTCGCAACCAACGACGTCCTCAGCCTTGCCATCTACTGCGAAGGAAGACACGGGTTTGGAATTCGGCAGCCCAGTGTTGGAAAAGACCCCTGATTATGAGGATGATGAGAAAAAATGTTGTGTAACCAGCTCCAAAAATAGAAGAAAAGAGATATCAACACCTTAGAAATAAGCCACTTCGAGGGGGAAACCTCCAATACATTACATAAATGAACAATTCTTGGATGATACAATTTACAAAACCTCCTTTCTATATATAGGAGTCCATGGGGCCATAATGTAATCCTAGTGGGCCACAATGTAATCCTAGCCGACCTAACAATAATAAATTAAGGGCACAATAATAATAAAATGGGGGTTACAAGGGTACAATAATAACAATAAGGGGGTTACACTAACAACAATAAGGGACTATACTAGTAATATAGGGACCTAACAAAAAATATCTGTAGCTGTCAGTTAATGCTATTTTTCTCTTTTTTTTTCTATATAGGCTCATAGTTGTTTTATTTGCTTATTACTGTAATATGGACAGACAATATACATTAAGATACTCTATGAGCTGGTTTCCCCATGAAAGGCGGCTCCAACTCTTGCATTTTTGTCCTTGAATAAGACAGAGATAGGCTAATTTTCTCAAGCTATTGCCTAGTCCATTGTGTCTCTTTCATGATTTTTTATACCATAATTAATAAAAAATAGCTTAATTCATTAAAAAAAAATATTGACTTAAAATTATTGCAATCCCTACTTTAATACTTTAACGAGGACTAATAGAAATAATCTTAACTTAAAAGATATGACCATTAATAAGTAATATATAGTGGGTTATAAAGTTATTATGTATAATGATTAGTATGTGAACATGAAAAGATATAAAAAGTATTAATTTCATTGATGTACACTTAATTAACAAGTTTAATCGAATTGAATAATAAATAAAAACAACCATTTAAGAAACAAATATTCCAAAATCCATTTTAGAAAATCCATAAATAAATTAATAAAAAATGCACTTGGCTCTTAGCCCATTCTTTGTGAAGAATGATTTAATATATCGATAGAATGGGAAAATTGTTTATTAATAGTGTAAGTAAAAAAAAGCATTATATAAAAGTGAAGAGCGGTGTTAGGTGGAAAAGAGCATGCTTTAATGTGGTCATATAAATAGAAGAATGGTGAATGTGTGCTCGAAATTTGATGAGTACTATACATGGCCTACAACTTTCGAGGATGAGTATTAGAATCACTGGTTTATCAAAAATTAATATTAATAATCTTTCCAAATAGCTACATCGATTTGGTCAAAATATTTATTGTTATGTCCTAACCAAAGTCACTTCCTAATTGTATTTGTGTAATTGATCAACTTTGAGGGGTGCTCCAACTCAACACATGCTAAAAGATTGGCAGTAATGAGAAGGGTGTTTGAGAATGAGATTGGCGCTAAGTATTTCACATCAAATGGGTCAAGGCTCAAGGCATGTGCATGATCAATGCTTAATAATGGACCTTGACATTGACATGGCAATGCTTGATATTACGTGTTAGGGTCTCGTGATTTGGTTGATTGGCAAGCCAAATGACAGGGTAACATCAAACCAACTTTGGAGCCCAAGGACCTATCCTTCCTGGACTCAGAGAGGGCTCTCTCTATTTGTATAAGGGATATCTATGTGTTTTGCTTCTTATGTTTCTGATTTTAGGCTCGTTATGAAGTAGGTTTTTGGTTTTGTTTTTAGGTTTTTGAGGGAGGAACTGATCAAAGATTAAAAAATATAAAAATATTGTTAGATCAACTGGGCTATGGGGTCGAAAAGGTTGAGAAGGTTTTAGATGGTGATACAAGGTATATTGAAGGGCCGATTTGATCAAAGTAAAATGGATCTTTAGGTAAAATGAAGTGGGATGGACACTAAGTTTGTGAAGGACAAAGGCTTTCAAACATAAATAGTTCAATAGCAGACATTTATATGGTAGGGCTAATCATTAATCATGATAAATGTAACTTCAAACTCATATATGCATAGAAATAAACATTCAAACGATACATAGAGATATATGACTCTCTAACTTTAGGAAAATCGCTATCATAATTTGGGGAAAAACAATTAAGACAAACAAATAACTCAAACTACTAAGAGGGAATTCCTAGACATAGTATTTTGGGCTATTGGGCACTTTGAACTAAGATTGCAGAGTTTTAGGCAAAGAGAAAGATTGATACAAGACCTCTTTGGTTCAACTAGGACAATCAAACATTCAAAGAAAGGTTTCAGAAGTGGAAGTTTTGACTAGCCATGAGTAAGCAGGGTGTACCGTAAATCATACTTAGCATGCATAGCAACCATAAATGAAACAAGCAAGCAATTTCTTCAGTGATCAAAGAGCAATTAAGAATTATTTGATATGACTAAGAAGGAAGAAAACATAGAAGCTGTAATGAATCAGGAAATCTATTCTCTACTCTCTTATAGCAAGCAAGAACATTAAATGTGTATGAAAACTAAGAAACATAACAGAGAGGGACACTATACCATTTTACCAAGTCAAGGAATCCAACAGCAATCCTCTTTCATCATCCAAAACATTCAAGAAACTATCCAATGCATGAGACAAGTATTTCTTCCAAGCTTGTATAACCATATATTGCTCTATATCATCAATTTCAGCCTTGTTTACAATGAAGTCTCTTGGAATATATAGGCCAAGATGAAGGAGAACCTCCTAGTACAACTAGCAAGCTCATTGGCCCATCAAAAATATCTGATTTTGTCCTTGAGGCTTTGCAAAGCCCAAGGCATAAAATATCTATAAAAATATCATAAAAATGCTAAAAAAAGAAATTAAATTGACTTTTACCAACTGACAATGGCCAAAAAAGGCTAAACGCACATTTGGAAAAGCCACTTCAGAAAACTGCATTTTTTACGAAAATACTTCAGAAATATAGCAGCAGAAAATCCCTTGTCTTGTGGGCAACCTTTGGAGGCCTTCTGGATGTCGAAACGAGGCCTGTGATGGCTCGTTGGAAAGCCCTGAATGTCTAATTTCTGAAAATACTTTTTTTCCCCCAAACTAATCACTTAAATTCTATGAAAATCTGACCTGTGTGGAAAAACCCAAAAATTAACCTTTGCTGATATGCGGGGCAGAGTGTTGAAAAAGTGACTGTTTTTCGCCACTTTGGGGGACCAAACATCTTCAATCGATCTGAAATTTTCTGAGTAGATGCCCTTGAAATTATGGTATCCAATGATACCATTTTCATCCTTTGAGGATACTTCAAACAAAAATGGCGATGCCCATGATTTTTTGCAAAAAGCCCAAAAATGTCAAAAAACCAAAACTTGTTGAATTATGCTCAATTTTGGCAAGCATGACTCTCATGGGTTTTCACAAGCATGCTGAGAAGCAGAGGCCAAAATTTCAAGCTTTGATATGCATTTCTTCACTTTTTGTGCCGGGCGCCTCTTTCAAGCCTCCTTAAGATTTTCTTGTGTAGCCTTCAATTTCCTTCGGGCGAATTGATTAAGCTTATTATATTGCCCGGTCATTTTTCTTTGAAGGTTCAAGTATCTACTGGCCTTTTCCAAATTATTCTCCAAGTGTTCATTCACCTTTTCAAGCCATGCTTCTCTATTGTTTTCTATCTCTTGGGTGAATAAAGTAGTAAGAGGAAAAGATTGGAAAAGGGTAGCCTCTTCCTCTCCCATAGTCCTTGGCCTCTTCCTCCTTGGCTGATCTTCTTCTTCACTGTCATTGAATTCGCCCATGAGTTCTTCCAACTTAATTTTCACTTTAGAGGCTTCTTTTTGATACTTGATAGCCCATGTCTCATAAACTGCCATGTGGACATTCATTTTCTTGTTTTGTTTTTGCAGAAAATGAATGAGGTTTTTAGACCTCTCTAGATCTACTCTTAGATCATGAATTTGTTCTTATCTATTTAGCAAGAGAGACTCTAAGATTCTGGCCTCATTGTCACTGTCATCACCGTTTATCTGAATTATTTCAAATTCCATCTCTTTCTCATGGCTACTTTCCTCCTCCTCTTTTCCCTTGCTTTGGGTGGCCTTCTTGGTCCTCCTCCTCTTTGGTAATTTGACAATGGATTGCTTGGGAAACTTCCCTTTGCTTCGTAGTGCTCTAGTAACATTTGGAGTTACAATTTGAGTCAGTTTCTTTCTTAATGTTCGGGGCTTTGTTACCTTTGGAGAAGAAAGCATGGCCCCTTGCCTAGGAGAGGCAGCTAGCACATGCTCTATTTGGTCTTTGCCTTTGCTACTCCCATCATCATCCTTGCTGGCTAGTGGGATTTCCTTTCTTTCATCAAAAGTTTCCCTTTGAGGACTGTTTTGACCCTCCTCATGAATGCCTTAACTGTCACCTTGCATGTCTCCTTGAGGGCTACCTTGTTCACTTTTGTTCCTGCTTTCTTCAGGACTTTTAGGCTCTATATCCTCAATGTTTTGTGCTTCATCCTCATCATGCTTACTGTTGTGAGGACTACCAATATCCTCCTCTTTGTGACTGCTATGTTCCTCATCAAACTGTTCCATTTATTCATTATTTCTCTCTTCACTTTTTTTCTCTTTATCACTATGCTCTTTTTCATCACTGTGATGCTTTTCCTCACTGTGCTGCTCTTCCTCACTGTGCTCTTCTTCTTGACTGTGCTCTTCTTCCTCACTATGCTCTTCTTCTTGATCAATCATAGGAGATTTTTGCTTCTTAGGAGTGGGTTTACTAGAAGAAGGAGAAAGATGATGAGTGGATGGTGAAGGAGATGCATGGGATGAAGAAGCAGTGGAAAAATCGGGATGTGAAATGAAAGTGTCCCAAGAAATTTCTTTTTTCTCAAGTTGATGGAGAATGAAAATGTTGATAAGGGAATGATGTAAAAGACAAGCTTGCTGCTGAGAGGAAGGTTTCTTTCAAACAGTAGAAGCCATTTTTTCAATACTTCTATAGAGGAAAAATGGTAGGTTTAGCAATTGGGTTCTTATGAAGTGCATGAGTAGCCTGATATGGTAAGCATAAACCCGAGAAAACCTTCCTTCGCATGTGAAATATTTTATGATTATCTTCATGAGGGGAGCATAGCTAGTCAAGAAATATGAAAAAGGAAAAATAGATGGGCATGCATCTCGATGTTTTGGTTTCAAGAAGGGTTTATATTGATCTGAATCTAGGTAGCTATGTTTAAACCATTTTTCTCCGACATATGGAATTTTGGTAGCTCTGGAGATAGATCTAGGAGAGAGCTTGAAGTCTAAGCCTTCTAGATGAACATGTTTCCCTTGCAGCCTTAAAGCAAATAGATGTGTCAAGGGAAGATAATTTTTTACCTCCTGAACCTTTTGACAAAACTCGAAACATCCTACTCATGAAAGTTAAAAAGCAAAGAAGGATGGGCATTCACTTCCTTAGTTGAAAAAGGTTCACACCTTTTGTGAGGACCACTTCTACTATCTTGCCTGGGAGGCATTTTTCTTCAGATACTCTTTACTGGCTCACCAAGACAAGCTGATTCAAATGGTCTTTGAAATAGTTTCCCAGCACCACACCTTTTCCTCCTTGTAAGTCACTGTGTTTCTTTGATGCTAGCAAACAAGTATTTGTCAAATGAGAACCAAAATCACTTTTATCACTGTTTTTGAGCAAAAGGTTTAAAAAATATATGCTTGTGGTTTTTTTTTGAAGAGGAATCTCCTTTTGTTTTGGCACAAAAACCCTTCTCTTCAAACACTGCCCCATTGTTATCACTGTTTTTGAAAGGTAATCAAGACTCTTTTAAAACTGATACAACCTCTTCCCCAATCATTGTGTTAATCCTTGATACCCACAGCAAAAAGACTTCTTTGATTTTGACCGTATGAAACCTTTCTCCTCATATCACTGTTTATTGTAGTTTTAAACAAGAAAGAGGCTCCCTTTGAAAAACACTGTCACTTTAGGTATAGCTGATTTTTAAGGGGCTGTTTTGGAACATAGACTGTATCCTTAGCAAACACTGTGTTTTTGCTTTTGAAATAAAAATATCCTCCTGTGATGTCTAATGTGTATCCATAACAGAAAACAACCCTTTGTCACTGAACCACAAGCCTTCTAACAAACTCTTTCCCCTTATATGATCACAATTTTCCTATAGTTTGTCAACTAGGTATGAGTTTAATAAAAACCATTTCATCCTTTCATCATTTTTTTTGAGGAATGAGGGTTTTTATAAGGACTTTTTTGGATTTTGAGGACAACTGTCCTTTGATTTGACACACAGCTCATTCACTTGCAAACTCTGTTTTTAATCCTTTGAAACCCACAGCAAGGAAACCCTTTTTTAACTCCAAATTTGACCAAGAAGTGGAGAAATACTTTGAAAATGACTTTGTGAACCTTGTTGATCGTTGGAGCAGCGTTCAGAGGAGTTTTTTGAAGTCTGGTGGGTGAGCGGGCCGTTCTCAGTAGAAAGCGCCGCGCAGAGGAGGTGTCAGGTCGACTTTGGGCGCCCGGTGACCGCAGGCACAGGCGTGCTGCGCGCAGCTACAGGCACACCGTGCCTCCGTTCAAACCCTGTGTTCGGGTGCCTACAGGCGTACCGCGTAGGTGTACAAGCACGCCACTCAGAGTTTTGAGCACAAAAAACTTCAAATTTTCCCGAAAATGCTTCCTTTCTTCAGTGAGCAGCCAAGGGATGTTCGTTTTGAGTTTTGAAAGTTGCTAATGGTCACTTTTAAATGACCTTCTCCTCCTTTTTAGTTTTGAAAAAGCTCTAATGTCTTTGCATCTAATTTGGAAGGGTTTTGATGCCTTTTGAAAAGGTATTTTTGTAAAACATTAATTACTGCCCCCCAATATGTATTACTTTGAAAGCACCATGAAAACTTATCATAAAGACTTATAGAAACAGTACTGTGGCAGTTCTTTGAAAACACCATAAATCTATTTTTCGAAGTAAGGAGGCCTCCTTAACTGTCTTCTTTGTATGCATATGCAGAGGCTACTGTTAAACCTAGTTAGCTACTCTCTTTCCTTGGCTATTTAGATGAAGGTCCTTAGCCCAAGTTTCATCCTTATCACAACTTGGAGGGGGCCTCTATAAACAGAGGAAAAAATAATTTCACATCAAAATGCCATCCTTTTGCTTGATGTAAAATAAGTTTTTCAACCTATGAGCCCTCATGGTTTTATAATTGTTTGTCAAATTTGTCCTTCAAAAGGAAAATCTTCAAAAACCATATAAAAACATGTTGATGCCTCTTTCGGTCATCTCTTGGAAGGAGGTGACTCATAGCTTCTGAAAACACTTGGAAAACTCAACCCTCTGCTGTTTAACTGAAGGAGGTTCTATCTATGCCCAACCATCTACTCTTTTTGGAGGAGATTCTTACTGTGCCTTTTAACCATCTACTTTTCAATGAAGGAGGTCTTATTATGTTCCCAACCATCTGCTCTTTTTGGAGGAGGTTCTTACTGTAGATAATATATTTCACCTATTCCCAAAATGTGTCACCTTTCTTCAAATCACATGTTTCTGCTTCGTGTAATGTCAAATAGGAAATAATCTGCTCTATGCGATGTGTTCTGAGATATGTTTTCTTTGTAAAATATCTTTGTGAACCTTTAGACCAGAAATCACCTGACTTGTGTATGTAGAGTATTTGCTTGCTAGACATAGTTGATTGACTTCTCTTGATTGTGTTCGCATATGCCAGTTGAAATTTCCTTTTGGAGGAGGTGCTAAGAATACTGCTGATCAGCCAAACATTAGCTCTTTTCATTAATAGGACTTGGAGGTTGCACTTTGTTTCTTTAGATAACTCCGGATTTTAGACTACAACCATAGTAGCTCCTCACTTATTGTATTTCACTTGTTTTGGTGAGGACAAGCTAGGTCAGCATGCAGGACCTCTTTGACTTTGTTCTTTTGCTTCCTTTACACATGGATCATTGATGCAATCACACCCCTGCAGAGATGTAATAGACAAGGACTTTGAACTCTGAAGAACTTCCTTGTGATCTGATGGAGATTTTGTTTGACCTTAAACATGTTCCTTTAGACAGTGATCATACTTATCTCTTTCTGTATTGGATCTTTGCAAAATTTATTTCGAACTGAGACAAAACGACATCTTAGTGGTGCGACCTATGGTTGTATCAGGATTTTTTTTTGCAGATTAAGCGCTAATTCAGGGCTCGTTGGTACTGAACAAAGGCTTCTGGCTCAGGATGTTTTTGCCAAGGAAGGGATTCCCTAGAGCGCCACTACCTAACTTAGGGGTGATCTTGACAGATTTTGAGTATTTTCTTTGGTATGATTAGATCTCAAAATGACATATGACCAGAGATAGGGTAGCTGACATTTTATCAACATTTGGATAATGAATGACTTGGGAATGAGGGTAATTGACAGTAGATAACCTTTAGCTATGACAACTCATGGACAAGATTATATGACTGAAACTAGGTAGGACTTGACAACTAGGTTTTTTCTCATCATAGGCTGACTAGAAAAGGTAGCAGAACAAAAATATTTTAGGGGTGTTTTCTAGATGACAGATTTGACAAATTGGAGATCAGCTTCTAGAAAACTTGGCTTAAGAAAATAGTCATCATCAACAGGTGAAAAATATTGATGACTAACAGTGGCTCCATTTGGGGAGGGCAACTCCTTTTCAAGAGGTGTCCAAAATTTCAGATCATTGGTTTTTGAAGACCAGTGCCTTTATCCATTGGTGCAAATTTCTTTCTTTCTTGATGCTATTTCTAAAAATTGATAGCATGATTAGCATCAAAGTCATTTCTACCTACCCAGCTACATTTCCTAACATTTGTTTTTTCTTTCGGGTGCATTTGGACTAGCAACCCTTCAGCATAATATTTTGAAAAATGAAACTATCTAATTATACACTTATATCCGCCGGGAGTTCAGATTAAACTGATGAACTCCTTTGTTTCTCGACTTGTGCTAGATCGACTGTCAAGATTAAGCTGTTTGACAGGATTTCATTCTCTAATCTACAACATGAAATTGAAAAATGACCAAATCAGGTTTAGACAGTCTAATTTTTCATGTACTTGTGGCATGAAAGACAAGCTGCACACAAATATTATTTTGCATGAAAATGAAATTTAGAAAAATAAGGGCTAGGATATACAGTTTGTTTTTCATCCCTGTTTTCCTCTTTGGTTTTGTTTTGAGCATGTGGAACTAGTATATTTTCTAATCTATTTTCTTTGACAAGTAAAGCTTACACAATTTGACTATCTCTTCTCTCACTAACTTATTAACAAATAAATTTAAAACATGTTCAGTTATGATTAGGCTGGATAACTGAACAAGACATTTTTGAGCGCTAGTAGCGGCATTTAGACTTGCGCGCTTTTCGAATGACTTTTTTTTGAACATGGGGCTTTCTTGCTGTTTTCCAAACTGCCATCTTTTTCTACTTTTCTATTGTTTTTGAATTTTATGTTTTTTGATTTATTTCTTCAAACAATGATATATACAATGTTTGAAAAATATGGAACTAGAAATCCTGAAAATGGTGAAACTTGAGCATCTTATCTTCATAAGGATCTCCTGACGCTCTTGTTCCACTCTGCTCTTGAAAAGAAAAGTTTGGAAATTTTTCTCTTTCAAGCATAGCATAAGGATTCATGCATGAATCTCTAAACAACCCCGTGTCTTCCCGCTGTACTTCTTTATACCTTTGATCTCTACTTCTCCTTTTGCTGTACATATTTTTCAAATAATGCAGATATTCTTTGTCATTTTTGAAGTATATGATGACATCATCAAGGTAGATCAGACTGCAGAAATTTAGAACTGGAAACATGGCTTTCAGGAACATGTCTTTGGTGTCTGGTGGTTTTGTAATTCTAGGTTTGAAGATGGAACTACTTCCATCATACTTGAAAAATTCTTTGAGCTGTTTGCTTTGCAAATTAATTATTTGGTGATACCCTGAAACATCATTTTGTAAAGACACATGATTAGAAGCACCTATCATTTGTATAGAATGGTCTTGGGCAGGAAGGATATAATTTCTGTCCCAAGGGTGTGTATTTGTGTTTCTAAAATCAACACAGATCCTATGTCCAACTGTCTTGTCTTTGATTATTAATGTTTGGTCAAGATTTTTGTATTTTATTTTGTCGAAGCTGTTTCTTGGAGTGATGGTAGTGTCATAGTGCTTCTCACTGTTTTCCCTACATGTAGTAGTATCGTGAACAATCTTGAAAATTCAAGCAATTCTAAGTCTTTGTTGTGGTAAAATGTTAGCTAGTTCAAACAACTCAGGTATATTTGGACTGCAGTCATCATATCCCTTCATATGAATTTTATTAGACATTGTTCCTGGATCTTTAGTTGTTGTGGCTATAGTAAGGTTTCATTTGAGGAAATAGAGTTATGAGATGATAAATCATTTAGGTATGGTAAAAACATTAAGCTCCCTAGCCCCTGATTTCCAAAAAGGTTTGTAATATGCAGGTCTTCTAGTGCCTCTGTTATGAAAAAGTCTCCTGATGTTACTGCTGATGTTTGTCTATGGTTTGAGAAATTTTCTTGATGGTGTGCAATGTTTTCTGCTTTCTATTCTATTTCTATTTCTAGGAAATCAAATTCTCTTTCCTCAATACATAACTGCTCAGGGTCATGATAATTTTGAGTGTCCAGCTCATCATAGAGAACCTGGGGTGGCTCATGTGGTGTGCCTAAATTTGTTTCAAATTCTTCTAACTATTCCTCAATGTCTTCATCAGTGTGTAAAATGAAGGAATTCAGATCTGAATGCAAGGAGTACATCAGGATGTTATCTGGCCTTTCTTGGCTGCTAACCATATATTTCATGTGTGATTCCCGATAGAGTATTATAGTTTGGTTAAATACAAGAATAATGGTGTAGGACATATCAAGTTGAATATTTCTCTGAAGCTTGGGCCCCCAAGTTCTGGATAAAATAATTCCGTACTTGGGAGGGATGTATGCTACCACTATGTTCATCATTAGGTGTTTTGCAGGTATTTGGGCCAAACTGAAACAAAGATCTTTGATTAAGCCTAGACACTTGACTATGATTGAATCAAATGAGTATAAGTATTTATAAGGTTTTGTTATTTCTAGGCCTAATCTTTCCATCACAACTTTTGGCATGAGATTGTGCGAGGCCCCGGAATCCAGCATGTCATTGTGTAGGATTTGGTCATGTATATTCAGACTGATGTAAAAGGGGAGAGTGGTTCCTTCTTAGAATTTCCCTTCTGTTTTTGGACCAAATAACACTTCAGGGTTATCATCAGCTAGATGTAGGGTATCTGCATGATTTCCTATGTTCAGGACCTTTAGCACTTGGGATTTGTAGGAGCTTTGGGCGAGAAGTTCAGTGAGAGGCATGGTGATCTTTATTTTGGCGATTTCTTCTTCAAAACTGAAGGGTGCTTGTAGTTTAGATAAATTTGTTTCAGTTTTTTCAGCCACGAATTTCTCTATGTTCTTAATTTGTTGACTTTGGTTCGGGATTTTGTTCAACACAGCCATGTTGGGAATGTTAGTAGAGGTACTAGGACAATCTGGGCCAAGGCTTGTTTGAATAGCTTTATCTTTGTTTTGGTTAGTTTTCTTGGCCACAATTTTGTTACTATACACTGCTCTTTTAAGGATGGTATCAGGGGTTTTAGTAACAACATTGTCTGAGCTACCTTTCTTGGAGTTGTCTTGGTTTTTCCTAGTCTTAAGATCATATTGCCTGTGAGCTTCTATTATGGTGTTCTGAAATCCTACAGCAGGATCTTCGGGGTCCTCATAGTTGGTTTCATTTTGATTTGGGGAGAAGAAAAAATGTTCTTCTTTCGTGAGGAAAACCTCACCCACGTTGTCAGAACCTATTAGGTTTAAATGACTTTCATCAATTGGTTCTGTATCCCTCTCTTCCTCATCAACATAGTTTTCATTGAAGGGTGGCCTGAATTGTTGGTCATTTTCCCTTGGTTTATTTTGAGGCTGGTCTCTTCTTAAGTTTTGGTTCCAGTTCCTTTTTTGAGGGTTTGGCTGGTTGTCCCTAAGAGGTGCCTTTTCACTTATCTTTTCCCATATTTTTTTCCATGGATCTAACCAGGTCATCTATTCTAGGATCTGAGGAAGAGACTGAAGGGGCAACCTCATCCTGATATGTGACTTTCTTCTCTAATCTGGTCCTAGCTCTCTTTTCTGCTAAGTTGGCTTCTGCACTCATAGCCACTTTTTTCATTTCTTATAAGGTTGCGAGGTCTTTATCTCTTAGTTGATAAGTCATGTCTGGGTTGAAGGCTTCGGGAAAATTCGCTAAGGTTGAGCCAAGTGGAGGTTTGAAGTGAGGCAGGAGGGCATTATAAACACTGTTAACCTAGTGCAGTAGTCCCAGACACTTTCCCCATTATCCATTTTTAGATTGTTATACTCATAAATGATTTGAATGGGGTTTTTTTTGATTTCCCACCTATTTATGAAAGTTTGATAGAGTGCTGGGAGATTGTGTATACTATTTTGAGTTAAGCTCTTAAACCATTTCTTGGGTTCTCTGCCCAGGCTTTGGGTGAACATCCTCATTCTTATGGTCTCGTCTTCTATTTCCATGTATTAAAAGGCATCACTAATTATATCTACATGTTGTTGGGCGGTAGTAGCCTCAACTCCAGTGAAGTGCGGGATTTTGGATTGGTAGTCATGTTGTAAAGGTGCTAAAGGTTGTGGTAATACCAGGGGTGCATACCAAGCTGCCATGATGGGAGCTAATGGTTGATTTACAATATGAGGGCTTGTAGGATGAGCTGAGGTGATTTGAACAGTGGTGGTTTGGATGGGTGTGGCGGATGTACTCGAACTTGTGAACTGATTTTGAGCAGATTTGGGGTGGTAAGAGCCAAAGTGGTGGAGAAGCTGAAAATCGGGAGGTGTAGTAGGTGAGGCTTCTCTACTAGGACTCTGTTGCAAATCTAAGGGCTCAAGATCATCAAAGTTGATTTTACTTTGTGACTTGCTTCTAAAAAGGGTTTTTGCCGATTTCAAGTCAAACTAGGAATCTTGCAAGGATGTAAGGTGTTTAGGTACAGAGCTTGCTTTACAAATGGACCTATCAGTAGTTAAGTCACCAGTTTCAGAAGTTTGCCGCAAAATCTTCTCTGGTTTATCAACTATGATAGGGAAATTTGGGTCTGGATGAGATCTGGTATTGATTCTTCATGAAGCCAGATTTCAAAATCAGAGTTTAGAGAGGATGATAGTTGTGATTATTTTTGGATGCATGACCTCTCTAGGGGTTTTTCTAATGTGAAGAATGGTCAAAACAAAAATGAAGGCTAGTGGAGTCGCCAGGTGGATTTATTTGAGATCTATGGTCCACCACCAATACTGTCAAAGATGCTTTAGGGAAAAAGTTTTCTAGAAAACTTTGAGGTGGAGATTTGCAAGAAAGACTTAATACTTAGTTTCAACAGTTTGCTAGACTGTTGGGAAAGCTATGGTTCTATTTGCAAGTTTATTTTGTTGATTTATTATGTTTAGGTGAAGTTTTCTGAATCGCTAAGTTATACTTATTTTGTCACTGATTACAGAAGGTTGCACCATGAATTTTGAGTTTTGGAAAGAATGAGTCAACAGAAAAGTATGGTTTATGAAATTTTTGGTTTTTTATGGAGTATTAGGCCTACTGGAGGCTAGTGGAGTCGTCGGGTGGGATTTTAGTTGTTTTTATAGAGATGTACTTATGGTCCACCACCAATAACTAGAATAAGCCAATCTGGGGATAATTTTTGGGGTTTTCTAAGTTTTTATGTGTAGCCTATGGTTTATTAGAGTGTTCTAAACCTGATTCATCACTTTGCTAGGGTGGTGAAGCAAAAAGAGTTTACTTGAAATGATTCTATGGAATACTTGCCTGTTTTAAATTTTGAAATACTAATGAATCTACAAGAGTTTGCTAGACTATTATGTACTCAGTTAGTCCCACTGTGATCGCCATTATTTTAGTGAGCGGTTGGATAAGTCCACAAGATAGTATTCTCAAAGGTTTCTGAAGGTTTAGGGAAAATAAGTTTCTTTATCACTTATAGTCCCACCGTGATCGCCATTATGTTAGTGAGCAGTGGGATAAATCAACTGGATAGAATTATTATGGGAGTTTTCGAGAATTTCAGTGGAGTGTTTGGCCTACTGGAGGCTAGTGGAGTCGCCAGGTGGATGTTTTTGTTGTTTTTAGAGATATGTGTTAATGGTCCACCACCAATAACTGATGAAAAACCAATCTGGGATATTTTGGGGTTTTCTGAGTTCCTATATATAGCCCTGAGGTTTGGAAGAGTTTCCTATAACTGAATCATCGTTTTGATAAGATGGTGAAAGAGCTAGTTTCTACTCTTCGGTCAATACTTAAGTTTTCTAAGTTTGAAGGAGACTTTGAGAGGTCCTAAGGGATATCCAGGATTTTCTGACTCAAGGTCCCACCGTGATCGCCATTATGTTAGGGTCCCATGATTTGGCTGATTGGCAAGCCAAGTGACAGGGTAACATCAAACCAACATTGGATCCCAAGGACCTAGCCTTCCTGGACTCAGAGAGGGCTCTCTCTATTTGTATAAGGGATATCTATGTGTTTTGCTTCTTATGTTTCTGATTTTAGGTTGGTTATGAAGTAGGTTTTTGGTTTTGTTTTTAGGTTTTTGAGGGAGGAAATGATAAAAGATTAAAAAGATAAAAATATTGTTAGATCAATTGGGCTATGGGGTTGAAAAGGTCAAGAAGGCTTCAGATGGTGATACAAGGTATATTGAAGGGCTGATTTGATCAAGGTAAAATGGATCTTTAGGTAAAATGAAGTGGGATGGACACTAAGTTTGTGAAGGACAAATACTTTCAAACATAAATAGTTCAATAGCAGACATTTATATGGTAGGGCTAACCATTAATCATGATAAATGTAACTTCAAACTGATAGATGCATAGAAATAAACATTCAAACGATACATAGAGATATATGACTCTCTAAATTTAGGAAAATCGCTATCAGACTTTGGGGAAAAAAAATTAAGACAAACAAATAACTCAAACTACTAAGAGGGAGTTCCTAAACATAATATTTTGGGCTATCGGGCACTGTGAACTAAGATTGCAGAGTTTTAGGCAAAGGGCAAGATCGATACAAGACCTCTTTGGTTCAACTAGGACAATAAAACATTCAAAGAAAGGTTTCAGAGGTGGAAGTTTTGACTAGCCATGAGTAAGCAGGGCGTACTGTAAATCATACTAATCATGCATAACAACCATAAATGAAACAAGAAAACAATTTCTTCAGTGATCAAAGAGAAATTAAGAATTATTTGATATGACTAAGAAGGAAGAAAAAATAGAAGCTGTAATGAATCAAGAAATCTGAGGTGCCTCCATGGGCATGTCTCAAATCTATTCTCTACTATCTTACAGCAAGAAAGAACATTAAATGTGTATGGAAACTAAGAAACATAACAGAGAGGGACACTATACCATTTTACCAAGTCAAGGAATCCAACAACAATCCTCTTTCATCATCCAAAACATTCAAGAAACTATCTAATGCACGAGACAAGTATTTCTTCCAAGTTTGTATAACCATATATTGCTCTATATCATCAAGTTCAACCTTGTTTACAATGAAGTCTTTTGGAATATATAGGCCAAGATGAAGGAGAACCTCCTAGTGCAACTAGCAAGATCATTGGCCCATCAAAAATATCTGATTTTGTCCTTGAGGCTTTGCAAAGCCCAAGGCACAAAATATCTATAAAAATATCCTAAAAATGCTAAAAAAGAAAATTAAATTGATTTTTCCCAACTGAAAATGGCCAAAAAAGGCTAAACGCACATTTGGAAAAGCCATTTCAGAAAACTACATTTTTTACAAAAATACTTCAGAAATATAGCAGCAGAAAATCCCTTGTATTGTGGGCAACTTTTGGAGGCCTTCCCGATGTCTAAATGAGGCCCGTGATGGCTTGTTGGAAAGCCCTAAATGTCTAGTTTCTGAAAATACTTTTTTTTTCCCAAAATTATCACTATAATCCTATGAAAATCTGACCTGTGTGGAAAAACCCAAAAATTAGCCTTTGCTGATATGCGGGGCAGAGTGTTGAAAAAGTGACTGTTTTTCGCCACTTTGGGGGACCAAAACATCTTCAATAAATATAAAATTTGCTGAGTATATGCCCCTGAAATTATGGCATCTAATTAAACCATTTTCATCCTTTGAGGATGCTTCAAACAAAAATGGCGATGCCCATGATTTTTTGCAAAAAGCCCAAAAATGTCAAAAAACCAAAACTTGTCGAATTATGCCCAATTTTGGCGAGCATGACCCTCATGGGTTTTCAAAAGCATGCTGAGAAGCGGAGGCCAAAATTTCAAGCCTTGATATGCCTTTCTTCACTTTTTGTGCCGGGCGCCTCTTTCGAGCCTCCTTGAGCTTTTCTTGTGTAGCCTTCAATTTCCTTCGGGCGAATTGATTAAGCTTCTTATAGTGCCTAGTCATTTTTCTTTGAAGGTTCAAGTCTCTATTGGCCTTTTCCAAATTATTCTCCAAGTGTTCATTCACCCTTTCAACCATGCTTCTCTATTGTTTTCTATCTCTTGGGTGAATAAAGTAGTAAGAGGAAAATATTGGAAAATGGCAGCCTCTTTCTCTTTTTGCTTCTCGAAAGCTCTTTTGAGTCCCATAGTCCTTGGCCTCTTCCTCCTTGGCTGATATTCTTCTTCACTGTCATTGAATTCGCCCAAGATTTTTTCCAACTTAATTTGTGCTTTGGAGGCTTCTTTTTGATACTTGTTAGCCTGTGTCTCATAAACTGCCATGTGGACATTCATTTGCTTGTTTTGTGTTTGCAGAAAATGAATGAGGTTTTTAGACCTCTCTAGATCCGCACTTAGATCATGAATTTGTTCTTCTCTATTTAGCAAGAGAGACTCTAAGATTCTGGCCTCATTGTCACTGTCATCACTGTTTATCTGAATTATGTCAAAGTCCCTCTCTTTCTCATGGCTACTTTCCTCCTTCTCTTTTCCCTTGCTTTGGATGGCCTTCTTGGTCCTCCTCCTCTTTGGTAATTCGACAATGGATTTCTTGGGAAACTTCCTTTGCTTCAAAGTGCTCTAGTAACATTTGGAGTTACAATTTGAGTCACTTTATTTCTTGATGTTCGGGGCTTTGTTACCTTTGGAGAAGAAAGCATGGCCCCTTGCCTAGGAGAGGCAGCTAGCACATGCTCTATTTGGTCTTTGCCTTTGCTACTCCCATCATCATCCTTGCTGGTTGGTGGGCTTTTCTTTATTTCATCAAAAGTGTCCCTTTGAGGACTGTTTTGACCCTCCTCATGAATGCCTTGACTGGCACCTTGCATGTCTCCTTGAGGGTTGCCTTGTTTACTTTTGTCCCTGCTTTCTTCAGGACTTTTAGGCTCTGTATCCTCAATGTTTTGTGCTTCATCCTCATCATGCTTGCTGCTATGAGGACTACCAATATCTTCCTCTTTGTGACTGTTGTGTTCCTCATCAAACTGTTCCATTTCCTCATTATTTCCCTCTTCACTATTTTTCTCTTTATCACTATGCTCTTTTTCATCACTGTGTTGCTCTTCCTCACTATGCTCTTGTTCTTGACTGTGTTGTTCTTCCTCACTGTTCTCTTATTCTTGATCAATCATAGGATATTTTTGCTTCTTAGGAGTGGGTTTACTAGAAGAAGGAGAAAGATGATGAGTGGAAGGTGAAGGAGATGCATGGGATGAAGAAGAAATGGCGAAATCGGGATGTGAAATGAAAGTGTCCCAAGAAATTTCCTTTTTCTCAAGTTGATGGAGAATGACAATATTGATAAGGGAATGATGAAAAAAACAAGCTTGCTGCTGAGAGGAATATTTATTTCGAACAGTGGAAGCCATTTTTTCAACACTTCTATAGAGGAAAATGGGTAGGTTTAGCAATTGGGTTCTTATGAAGTGCATGAGTAGCCTGATATGGTAAGCATAAACCCGGGAAAACCTTCCTTCGCATGTGAAATATTTCATGATTATCTTCATGAGGGGAGCATAGCTGGTCAAAAAATATGAAAAACGAAAAACAGATGGGCATGCATCCCGATGTTCTGGTTTCAAGAAGGGTTTATATTGATCTGAATCTAGGTAGCTTTGTTTAAACCATTTTTCTCCGACATATGGAATTTTGGTAGCTCTAGAGATAGATCTAGGAGAGAGCTTGAAGTCTAAGCCTGCTAGATGAATATGTTTCCCTTACAGCCTTAAAGAAAATAGATGTGTCAAGGGAAGATAACTTTTTACCTCCTGAACCTTTTGACAAAACTCCAAACATCCTACTTCATGAAAGTTAAAAAGCACTGAAGGATGGGCATTCACTTCCTCAGTTGAAAAAGGTTCATACCTTTTGTGAGGACCACTTCTGCTATCTTTCTTGGGAGACATTTTGCTTCAGATACTCTTTACTGGCTCACCAAGACAAGATGATTCAAATGGTCTCTGAAATAGTTTCCCAACACCACACCTTTTCCTCCTTGTAAGTCACTGTGTTTCTTTGATGCCTTCTAACAAACTCTTTCCCCTTATATGATCACAGTTTTCTGTAGTTTTTCAACTAGGTATGAGTTTAATAAAAACCATTTCATCCTTTCATCATTTTTTTTTGAGGAATGAGGGTTTTTATAAGGAGTGTTTGTGGATTTTGAGGAAAACTGTCCTTTGATTTGACACACAGCTCATTCACTTGCAAACTTTGTTTTTAATCCTTTGAAAACCACAGTAAGGAAACCCTTTTTTAAATTCAAATTTGACCAAGAAGTGGAGAAATGCTTTGAAAATGAGTTTGTGAACCTTTTTGATTGTTGGAGCAAAATTCAAAGGAGTTTTTTGAAGACTGGTGGGTGAGCGGGCCGTTCTCAGTAGAAAGCGCCACACAGAGGAGTTGTCGGGTCGACTTTGGGCGCCCGGTGATCGCAGGCACAAGCGTGCCATGCCTCCATTCAAACCCTGTGTTCGGGTGCCTACAAGCGCGCCGCGCAGAGTTTTGAGCACAAAAAACTTCAAATTTGCCTGAAAACGCTTCCTTTCTTCAGTGAGCAGCCAAGGGATGTTCGTTTTGAGTTTTGAAAGTTGCTAATGGGCCCTTTTAAACGGCCTTCTCCTCCTTTTTAATTTTGAAAATCTCCAATGTCTTTGCATCTAGTTTGGAAGGGTTTTGATGCCTTTTGAAAAGGTTTTTTTGTAAAAACATTAATTACTTCCCCCCAATATGTATTACTTTGAAAGCACCATGAAAAATTATCATAAATACTTATAGAAACAGTACTGTCGCAGTTCTTTGAAAACACCACAAATCCATTTTTCGAAGTGAGGAGGCCTCCTTAACTATCTTCTTTGTATGCATATGCAAAGGCTACTGTTAAACCCAGTTAGCTACTCTCTTTCCTTGGCTATTTAGATTAAGGTCCTTAGCCCAAGTTTCATCCTTATCACAGCTTGGAGGGGGCCTCTATAAACAGAGGAAAAAAGGCTTTCACATCAAAATGCCATCCTTTTGCTTGATGTAAAATAAGTTTTTCAACCTATGAACCCTTATGGTTTTATAACCATTTGTCAAATCTGTCCTTCAAAAGGAAAATCTTCAAAAACCATATAAAAAACATGTTGATGCCTCTTTCGCTCATCTCTTGGAAGGAGGTGACTCACAACTTCTGAAAACACTTGGGCAAATCAACCCTCTGCTTTTTAACTGAAGGAGGTTCTATCTATGCCCAACCATCTGCTCTTTTTGGAGGAGGTTCTTACTGTGCCTTTTACCATCTACTTTTCAATGAAGAAGGTCTTATTATGTTCCCAATCATTTGCTCTTTTTGGAGGAGGTTCTTACTGTAGATAAGATATTTCACCTATTCCCAAAATGTGTTACCTTTCTTCAAATCACATGTTTCTGCTTAGTGTAATGTCAAATAGGAAATAATCTGCTATATGAGATGTGTTCTGAGATATGTTTTCTTTGTAAAATATCTTTGTGAACCTTTAGACCAAAATCACCTGACTTGTGTATGCAGAGTATTTGCTTGCTAGACATTGTTGATTGACTTCTCTTGATTGTGTTTGCAGATGCCAGTTGAAATTTCCCTTTGGAGGAGGTGCTGAGAATACTGCTGATCAGCCAAACATTAGCTATTTTCATTAATAAGACTTGGATGCTGCACTGTTTCTTTAGATAGCTTTGGCTTTTAGATTACAACCATAATAGCTCCTCACTTATTGTATTTCACTTGTTTTGGTGAGGACAAGCTAGTTCAAAATGCAGGACCTCTTTGACTTTGTTCTTTTGCTTCCTTTACACATGGATCATTGATGCAATCACACCCCTGTAGAGATGTAACAGACAATGAATTTGAACTCTGAAGAACTTCCTTGTGATCTGATGGAGATTTTGTTTGACCTTAAGCATGTTCCTTTAGACAGTGATCATACTTATCTCTTTCTGTATTGGATCTTTGCAGAATTTCTTCCGGAGTGAGACAAAAAGACATCTTAGTGGTGTGACCTATGGTTGTATCAGGATTTGTTTTTGCAGATTAAGCGCTAATTCAGGGTTGGTTGGTACTGAACAAAGGCTTCTAGCTCAGGATGTTTTTTCCAGGGAAGGGATTCCCTAGAGCACCACTACCTAACTTAGGGGTGGTCTTGACAAATTTTGAGTATTTTATTTGGTATGATTAGATCTCAAAATGACATATGACCAGAGATAGGGTAGCTGAACTTTTATCAACATTTGGATAATGAATGACTTGGGAATGAGGGTAAATGACAGTAGATAACCTTTAGCTATGATAGCTCATGGACAGGATTATATGACTGAAACTAGGTAGGACTTGACAACT
Organism: Pinus albicaulis; assembly: GCA_034641835.2. Lineage (NCBI taxonomy): Eukaryota > Viridiplantae > Streptophyta > Pinopsida > Pinales > Pinaceae > Pinus > Pinus albicaulis. The sequence goes on along the minus strand of CM076578.1, from coordinate 1,230,728,592 downwards.
AGGTTTTTTCTCATCATAGGCTGACTGGAAAAGGTAGGAGGACAAAAATTGTTTAGGGGTGTTTTCTAGATGACAAATTTGACAAATTGGTGATCAGCTTCTAGAAAACTTGGCTTAAGAAACTAGTCATCATCAACAGGTGAAAAATACTAATGACTAACAATACATTTTTTTTTTTTAAAGATGTAAGATTTTAAAAAAATAATAGTAAAGAGGGATTTTATGTTGAATGAATTATTATATAATTTGGAAAATTAGAAAAAATGATTTTCTAAGTTTTATTTTAGGGGTAGGTTTGAATTTGGTGATTTGTAATTTTTAACTTTCCAAAACTAATTTGAGGTATTAAATGATTTTTCTTGGAGTCAAAATTTTGTGAGGATAGCTCTCTATCCCTTAACATTGTTATATATACTAAAAGTTTTTCAATGATGAAAAATAATCTCATTTGAAGTTAATATATGAAGGTTGTGCCTCTCACATGTTGACTTATCTTGTTAACCACCATGATACTGAGTGGATGTTATGTCAGCTCCCATTTTTCACATATGTGGAGCTAGTCACATGTGGACTTTCAAGAATATTCTAGAAGGTGTTAATCTATAACACTAATTGAGAGTTAAGGCATGCAAAAACCCTAATACTAGATGCTTGTTAAGTTATGTCAAATATCAGGCCACTAGGATGTGAAGGGGATCTATTGTTTTTGAATTGTTATTATTCCAAATTTGAACAATGTTTAGGAGTGGTTTATTAGAGCATACAAAGAAGTTAGAAAATTTTGTAGTATCCATTCAAGTCATAGTGTCCACGACAACTCCATAGTGAGTACCCCTTCTTTGCGCTCGCATTTCTTAATCAAGGAAAAGATTCGAGAGGGTATGCCTTACCTTCTCATTGGGTTTCTCTTGTATCAAGTTTCATAGGTCACATCTTGTGTGTATTTGTGTGAATGATGTGTTCATTTGCTTGTTATTTAATTTCAAATTTCAAAATTTTCCATAAATTTGAGCATTAAGATAATAATAATAAATATGAGATGTAAGGTAATAAAGTGTAGTAATAAAATATTTTTCAAAATATTGTACAATTTATTTTGATGAATTCTTCCAGTGGAATGTCCATGGAAGTTTACATATCATATTGATACCAAATTAGTTTCTTTAGGGTTTTCGTGAGAAGTTCAAGGATCCAATAATTAGCGTAACTCAAGGAAGTCATAAAACCATAGCCATGGTGGATGATTCTAGTCATAAAAAACCTAGGGATGAAGCATAAGCACTACTTGTGACGTTTTTCAAACAAGTCCTTGATACCTATCTCAACATGGCCATCCTCATGATGGTTCTAGTGAACATGTTTGTACCTTTTGGGGGGTTAGTGATTCTAACTCAGAAGTTGGACTAGATGATAATTTTAGAGATAATGAATACTTAGAAAAGAATTCAAGAAAAGAATAAAAGAAATAGAAAACAAGTTCTAAAGTCATCGCTTCTTCATAATATTAATATTTGTTTAAAATGGACATGAAAGTGGACATCAAACTTTCCTAAGGTGATATTGATGTTGTTAAGTTGAATCATCGGCTGCAAAAATCAGAAATTTATTTTAGTGCCCATAACATAGAAGAAAATCAAAATATTTCAATTTATATTGAAATTAGAGGGTCATGCACTAACTTGGTGGGAAAGTCACATGAAGAAAATTGGTTTAGAGTGTGATCGACTAGTAACTAAGTGGTAGGCATATAAAACCCTCATCAAATCCCAATTCTACACCACTCGATATGTAGAGGAATAATAAATATGTTGGCATCACTTTAGGGAAATATAAGGGTAGAGTGTAAAATAGTACACTACTAAGTTAAGAACAATGATTATTATGTTGGCTATATCTCCCAAGAACCCATACTTTCTCCTCAAGTATCTGGGGGGTCTACTCAATCATTTATAGAATCAAGTGATGTTATTTAAACCTACAACAGTTGATGGTGTTTGTGTGCAAGAAAAATCCCTAGATAATATAAGACATAAAATAGGATATCCAAGTGGTTTCAAATAGAAAGGCCATGAAGATACTTCCAAGGAGGGGAAGAAGAAGCAGAAAGGAAAGGAAAAAAATATAACAACTAGTGCACATTAATGAAAGGAACCAAACAATCATTGCAACTATTTTAATATCAATGATCACACCAAAGATAAGTGTTGTAAGCTACATTTAGAGTTGAAACCAAAAAATTGTACGAAGGATGCCCAAAGGAGAGCATATTATCCATGGATCCAAATAACCTTGTAGAAAGTAACTTGGATTTGGATGAAATGATAGTTTTCACCATAGTGTAGAAGGATGTGTATATGAGTATCCTTCATCACGAGGAAGAGAGGAGATGACTAATATCTTTCATATTAAGGTCAAAATAAAAAAGAATAAGGTGTATGCTCTATTCAATTTCAATTCACATGCCAAATTAAATTTCAGTTCACGTGCCAAAATCATCATAGAAGATAATATTAACCCATATCAGTTGATATGGGTAACTAAGGATGCAAATGGTGTGAGATAAAATTTGTTAAAAGTGCAACTTATATTAATGAATTGGAGGTAGATTTCACACCAATTCAGGTATGAAGTGTAGTATTTGGAGATATGTAATATTGAGCAGAGAAACCAATATCATTTGATCAAATATGGGAGGTATTTCATCACTAATGCACACTAAATTAAATCCAAGAATGTTTGAACCAGGCCAATAAATTGATCAATTCTAGTAGGAAGTTTTTATTGATTTTCTTTGGATAAAATTAGCGCAGTGATGAATTTAATAAAATTAAATGTATTTGTGGAGGGATGTACTAAAGAGAAAAAAAACAGTTGGGAAAGTTGTTTTAAGGATGCAGAGAAGTGTTTCAGGAGCTAAAGTGTTACCATCTATAAGAGATAAGTGAAGCACGAGATACAATTTCTTTTTTATTCCCCATTTCTAAATATCAAACTATACATATAGTTTGTTCTAGAAGAAGATAAAGTGATGAATCATCTAAATCCACTACTACAGTAGGGAGTAATTTTTCCAAAATTTTAGTTCTCCTATCATCATCACACCCAAGAAAAATGATACTTGGTGAATGTATATTGAATATAAAGATTTGAACTAGACCACCTTTAATAGTATATACCCTTTACCCAAGACAAATGATTTATTAGGTCATCTATAACATGCCAAATACTTCACCAAATTGGATCTCAAATCTGGAAACTGTTAGGTAAAACTTAACTCAGTGAAACAAAAAAAGTTGTCCAGTTAAATAGTGGTGGTTTTGGGCACATGGTTTTGTGCCCTAGGGATTGCATGTATTGAAGCATTTAAAGTATTGAATACTTCATTGTAATGGTACAAGGTAGATGAGTGGTGAAGGATCAATTGGTTGGTTTGGATAGGTTTTGGCCAAGGAACTAATAATATTAGTTGTTTTTTTCCCTGGATTGGGGTTTTTCCATGATAAACATTGTGTGCATTGTTTTATGATTTGTGATTTGTTTTTGGTTGTTTCAATGTTTCTCTTAGTAAATTTAATTTTAACATGGTATCAGATCTGAAGGTTTATTTATGGCTTAGCTAGCTGAATGTGATGGATATATCGGAGTCGTGTTTTGGATTTAGGAGGACGTCTTTGTTTTCAAGTTTTTAATTGGCTTGGTGGATGTTAGAGATTAATAACCATAACCAATGATGGGAAGTGGTTTTTGTATTGCATATCATAAATTTTGCATGGATGAAGTGATCAAGACAAACGTTTGATGGGGAAAGAACAAAATGGTAGTTGTAGAGAAGCTCACTAGGTTTTCATTAGTGGGCACATTTCTACATATTGAAATTAGAGAAATCGCAGGGTGATAGGATATTTTAATTTCATGGCAAGAGTATGGAATTAAAAATAGAAAAAATAAAAGAAAAAATTATAATCGAGTTGAAAATTCATTGCATGTAAATGGGGATATGATCGTAAGACTTGGGAAGGCATGCGTACCCCAGGGAAATTATTGGTAAAGTCTAGATTTATACCTAGGTGATACAGGGAAATTATGTCAAATTAATTCATATCTAGGATATAAAATTTGAGGGGGGTATAGCCTGGAGGTTAGCGCTGTTGACTCACTTAGTTAGTTTGGCCAGATTTGGTCAAGGGAAACCTCCAGTCAAGTTTTAAGGGGGGATTATTGGGCAAAACTTAACTCGGTGAAAGACTCAAAGTTTTCCGGTTAAATAGTGGTGGTTTTAGGTACATGGTTTAGTTTCCCATGGTCTTTTCCCCATGTATTGTATGTAATGAAGTATTTAAAAGGTTTGAATAATTAATTGTAATGGGCCAAGGGAGGTGATTGGTGAAGTCTCACTTGGTCGACTTGGTTAGTTTTTAGCTAGGGAACTAATAGAATTATATTAGTTGGTTTTTATCCTAATTGGGGTCTTTACAAGATAATAATTGTGTGCATTGTGGTTATGATTTGTGATTTTTTGCATATTGTTTTTTGATCTTCTCTTAGTAAATTTATTTCTCGTTAGTAATTTTAACAGATACCACTATGTATGAGTTAGATAAGAAGACACATGGAAGACTACCTTCAAGAAAAATTTTCCTTTGAGACAAGAAAAGGCTTATATGAATGGATGATAATTCCTTTTGGTTTATGCAATACATCAGAAACATTTATGTGTTTAAGGAATGGTCTATATAATCTCTTTCTGAATTCATTTTTGATAGTGTACTTAGTTGATCTATTGGTTTGTAGCTCTACCTGGGAAGAGCATATCACACATGTAAAGAAGGTGTTAGATACTTTGAAAAAACATAAATTATCAATTAAAATTAATAAATAAGAGTTTTTTAGCAGTCAATGGTGTATTTTACATATCTAATTAGTGGAGGAAAACTCAAGATAGATCCTATAAATATGGCAAGCATCATCAAGTGGCTAGTTCCTAGAAATGTCACTAATGTTAAGAGATTTATTGGGACAACATAATACGTATGGAAGCTAATAGAATTATTTTTAGTTGTTGTTGTGCCACTTCATTCCATAATAGTCAGTCGTAAGAGTCTCTAGTAGGGAAAGAATTAAGAAAAAAATGATGAGCTAATTAATGAAAGATAAGTCAAACACTAGTTCTTTCCTGTTCTTGATTTGTAGAATCCTTTAAAAGTGGAGACATAGGTTAGAAAGTGAGATATATTAATAACATATAATAGTCACAAAAACACATAAATCACACAAGACACCATGATTTATCCTATAAACCCTAAATTGGGAAAACCATAAGTTGAATAGATCTTTTAGCCTTGGCCAAACCAACCAAGCCATGGAAACCATAAACTAGGACAACGGTCACCTAATGGATCTATTAGCCTTGGTCAAAACAACCATCCATGCCAAATTTGGCTAGTGAATATATCTTACAATGAAGTTCTTAATCCATTAAATAGAATATATTACATCAAATACCATGGGAAAATCCATGGGTTTCCAAAACCATGGGCTCTTAAACCCCATTTATAAGCCCATAAATGATTATTATCTTCTACTCTATGGCAGAGTTAATATTTAACCCAAAATTATCCATCCCCATCCCCCCCCCCCTCACCTAAAAAAAAAAAACTTTAAACTTGACTTGGGATATTGACCTACCCCCTCAAATATTGAGTTCCCAAGAATACATGTCCCTATATCACCTAGGTCTGCATCTATACTTTACTAGTGAACAATAAACCATTTGTATACATGCTTAAGAAGGTATTAAAACCATATGCCCATTTACACATAAAAAATAAAATCAACTCCACAAAAGTTACAATTATATTATTTCAAGAAGAATATATCTACTTCATTCACTACATCTATTTGTATACCAGATATAGTGAGATTATACAAGAACTTATTCAATGACTACTTATGTTTTTCCTTTTCTATGTTCATGTGCTTCTATCAATGCTTCATATCAATCCATAAAATGCATTTTTGGATGTCATTTACCATACTTCATATACTCATAAACCATTTTCTATTTTGTTCCTTCAACGTCATAGTACTCTTGTGAAAGAGTGGAGGTCAACCTATGCTATGATATCACGTGTTAGAAGGTTAGAGAGATTAATAACATAGACAAAAAAACACATTAATCACACAAGGCACCATGGTTTATATTGGAAACCCTAAATCGAGAAAACCAACACCTAATAGATTTATTAGCCTTGGCAATACTAACCAAGCCATGAAAAAATGGCCAATCAAGGCATCTTACATTGGAGTTCTCAAGCCATTACTTATGCTACATTACGTCAAATACCACAGGAAAAATTATTGGTTACCAAAACCATGGGCTCATAGACCACCATTGGTAAACCCATAAATGACTATTATTTTTTAATCTATGAGTAAGTCAAGATTTAATATAACAATTGATGCAAGTGGATATGCTATGTGAGAGGCCTTAATCCATGTAAGGTGGTATGCTATAATTCTAAAATGTTTCATAGTAATGACCTAAATTATTCTACGTGTGATAAGTAAATGTACGCCCTAGCTCAAGCTATTAAGAAGTGGAAGCACTATCTAATGGGGAAACAAACCATTATCTACATTGATCGCCAATCACTATAGTAATTATAGGACTAGAGTAAGAGTTAACAAACCAAATACTACAAGTGATGGAGATTTTGCAGTGGTTCCATCTATTCATAAAATGTTAAGAACCCAATCCTAATAATTTGGTGGACATGTTTTCAATGTCACTGTAACAACCTAAATTTCTTACCCTCATGAACCCAATGTAAACACTTTTATAAATTAAAAGGCTAAGAGAGGGACACATATTCCATTACTTGAGGTAGGAGATTTCTTGAGGGAATTGTGGGTTTAAATATCAGTCCTTGGTTGGCTAAGGAGATTAATTTCTTGGGATGTTTAAGATTCCTTATTACAGGAATCTAGAATTTTTTTTATAGTCATTAAAGGTTGGGTGTTGAACCTTAAATGGATTGGTTCTCATAATTAAATTGGACTGTAAAAGAAGTATGGAGGCCATGCTGCCTTGGGAAAATATCACAAGGTAGGGAGGATAGGAGTTAAGAATATTTGATTGCATTGGAAACAAGGACAATGGTATAAATTATTGTGTGGGAGAGAAAAGAGAAGGTTGAGGAAAGGAGAAGGAAGATCACTCTCTCATTCTATGGATGATTTTGACTCTCATTAGAAAGGGAGTTGAGTATAGGAAAAGAGAAGGGAGTTCGACCTCATAAGGGGAATGTGATTAGCAATCAACAAGAAAACAAAAAGCTAAAGTAGAGGTAGAAAAAGAATGATTTTTGGAGCTGCGTTGCTAAGCTATAAGGAGAGAAATACACAAGCTAAAATCCATATTGAAACCTGCTGGGAAAAAAATCATAAAGAGCAGTGACTTACCTTGAGGACAAAGGTAGGGCGGCCTCGTGGTGCTTTGGTTCAATTGAGTATTTTTTGAATACTTCTCTCTAGAAGAACTCCACTTCAAGATTTTGAATCTAGCTCGGGAGTTACAGCTACAAGAAATAGTGGTTGTAGCTCGTCTATGGTTGGGTGGATATTTAGAGTCCCACTCTCAGTTGGCACACTTCTGTATGGTTAATATAAGTGCTCTTATTCTTCTTATTCTCAAATAAATGTATGCATTTTTGCTTTGGAATGGATTTGGATTTCTAGACTGCAACATTTTTATTAATTAATGAGAATGTGGTTGCATCTCTGTGTGGAAATTTCACTTATATATATATATAATCTCTAGAATGAATGATGTTGATAAATCGGTTGAGCAAACATGTGATTTTGGGTTGGAAATTAAGTGTTGTGTGAAATGGTTGTTGGGTTATTCATAATACATATACATAAGATAGAATATGTAATGCTTCACATAATAACAAAGATTATGTTACAACCCATATTTTGAATTATGTCCTACGTAAATGGTTGAACTTCGTTGTTAACAAAATATATGTAAATAAAACCAAACTATTATGAAATTCTACAAGCAATGGAATGACCCATGAGAATCTAGGTCGAAGCCAAGAAACATTGGGCTTAAAAACCCTTTCCATTAATATAAAATGATTACTAGGGAGATGATCTGCTTAGCAGGGTTTGTGTGTACATTTATACTATGAGCTGACAAAATTTCAAATATGTGAATCTACACAGGTTGTGTTGTGATTAGCATTGATGGATTTATTTCCTCTTCTTAGCATAAGGATATCCTAAAACCATTGCATGAAGGCTTATTCATCCTTCAATTTTTAGAAGCCATGAGGTCTTCGACAAGCTTCCTGGCATTATTGGTTAGGCCCTAGAAGCCCTGACATAGCACCATGAAGCAGTTTGTAGGCTTTCCTTGGGGCATGGAATCCTTAGTGTGTCGAGGGTGAGGTGGAGGCCTTTTAGGAGTTCAATACAAACCCCTAATAGAGTGTGACTAGAAATCCATTAGTGTGGCCATGTATGGAATTCCATATCCATGAATAGGGAATGTCAGTGGGAAAGAAGCTTGTTGTAGTGGCTTTCACATAAGTTTAGGAGGGGTAACTCTGTAAGGTGTTGTAGTAAGCCATCATATCCATCAACAAGTGTTGATGTCTATCTTGATTATTGGAGAAATTTTGTGGTAGAGTCATGGCCTAAATGACCAGTGGAAGTTGCTCGATGAATATATAGGCAAGCTCTCACAATACTCATCGAAATCAAAAATTGGGATCATCACTTAAGGATAGGAATATTTCCTTTGGTTGGGACATGGCAAAGATCTAATGCAACTAGGTGTTTTAGCGTAAGAAGGGCCGAGCCCTAAAATTATAAGATGATTTTAGGTTAACACTATCTTTCATTCAGATTCAAAACCCTTGACGTGGCAACCCAAGATTGGTTGTTGAGAATTCCCTTGTATCACCATTGGATAAGGGAGCAGACATGGATTAGAGCTACTACCCTAGATGTTGTTTTGGAAAATAGTGGGATAGACTGGGATGACGTCAACCGATATGAGTTGGTTGACACACAGTCCTGATGGTCCTACCATTACTTGGTAGTGGATCCCACGAAATGACTCGTTTAGGTGACTTTGTATTGGAAGTGTAAAAGGAGTACGCAAAAGAGGAATTGAGGTAGCCATGGAAGGATGACATGGCAGTGCCACTGCGTGGGCCAATGAAAGATATGCCACTTAGTGCGGATTGGACCAACTTGACACACTAGCCGGGATCCATACCATTAGCCGAAGGTCGACATTTATGATTCGTTGGTGACATGTGGACCTGATTTTCCTGTTATTAGCTATAAAAGGGTCCTACCTACTAGGTTACGTCAGTGATTCCCACCCGGAGGTGCTAAAGGAGCACCTAAGGAAAGTATCGGGATGAAATGGGCAGGGTGGAATAGGTATGGTATCGTGGCAGGCACATCAACTCGGTTGCTCCTCCATTGGTCAAAAAGCGGCCCCACTATGCGTGAAAGCTCGATGAAGAAGCTTGGTTGAATAATGAAGGAGATCGTTGGGATGATGCATGCTGGTGGGATCCACTCAAGTTAATTAAAAGGAGTGGTAGAAAGAATCATCGTATAATATTCCAAAATTAGCTTGCAGCTAATTGGAATATTAAAGTTTTGTTTTGTCACTTTGTCACTTAGATAGGTGAATAAGTGGGTAGGGAGACCCATAAATCTCTTTATAAAGAATAAAACCACTTCTCATGTGAATGTGGATCATCATTTTAGCTAAATAAAGCACCTTTAGGTGTGTCCAGGGGCTAGAGCATGTGGACAGGGTCAAAGTTGACCAGATCAACAACGTTGTTATAGAGACAGTGGAGGATTCTTGGAGGATAGCGCAATCATTTAGGAGGAGTGTATGCATGAGAGTAGCTCCTTTAATGAGTGGGGCCTAGGGTGAGGATGCTCACCAAGAATAAAAGGAAGAGGATGGCAGCATTAGAAGACATGGATTTGTATTATTGATTTTGATCATTTTAGATATGGATTTGTCATGTAACATATATATGCATGCTTTTGTTGTTTAACAGGGCCTGTAGTGCTGTTTAGCATAAGGGTGTTTCTGATTGGGAATCCCACCCTCATCCTTGGGGGACTTTGAGTGCCTACTCAAGAGAGGCTATCTTGATATGCATTACCACTATCTAGCATTTGGCCAAACTTCAGTCTTCTTCTACAACGCAGTCTATTCCAGATTTGTGTTGTGTTGTAGGGTTGTACCAGTGGAGGGTTGTAAAACCCCATTTATGAGCTTGTTTTCAATTGGAGGGTTCATCATTTCATCCGGGAGGCTTGTGAGGAAGTCCTTGGAGCATCATTTCCATATTTGGCAGGAGGCCAAGTAGCTACCATTAGCTACAACGTAGTTTCCCTCAATTAGGACTGTGTTATTTTAGAGAGCAGTTGCAGTAGTGGGTTTATTGCCCTAGTTGGAGGAGTTGGATTTCATATGTAGGGATCAACCCTTCATTTAGGAGATATATTGGAGGAGGATCATCCATTTCATATTTCAGATCAGCCACCTCCTATTAGTATTCCAGTTGCAGAGATTATTCAGCCCTAGGGCTGCATTCCGGCATTTTGTATATTGGGTATTTCCGGAAACCTTTCCTAGGTTTTCCTCGAAATATGTTTTGGAGCTTAGATCTCTATTCTCGACACCTTTGGAGAATTTTGTCATCGGATATTTATATTTCCATTTTCTAGCTACTGTTACTCTCATAGACATCATAGTTTTAGCATTCTTGTATTTCATGTATTAACAACATTTCAGATTTAGGTGTATACTTTCATGGGAGGCTTGTTTTCCCAACTTGAGTGATCTTTTCCTCAAGACTTTGTACCTATTTTTATATTATAATCATAATAGAATGGATCTATGGTTGTCTCATTTTTTTATTCAGTTATATTTCTGCATATTTCCTGTTTTATGTCACATATTGTTGCTCCCCCAATTTTGGGGATATTACAGTGGTATCGGAGCATAATCTTGGCTCAGCTTGTGTACTTCAGCTATTATGTCATCTAAAGAGGATTCTGATAGAAAGGGGAATATATTCAGAAGAAATGGAGGTAAGACTCCATTATTAGGAGGAAAGGAGTTCTCAAAAGTTCTTCTTCAAACTATGCAGGGCAATAATAGAGACATCAAAGAGATGAGGATGGGGAGATATATAGATTATCCAAGAGGGATTGTACACAAATAAATCTCTAATTATTCACATTATGGGTGTGAGCATTCAGCTACACCATCAAATCTACAACATTGAACCATGCCTACATTCTTGGCAAGAGAAGAGGAGGAGAGAGATACACCAAAGGATGGACTCTTGGTGATTATCTCCAAGAATATGAATCTCAGTCTAGAAGATTCAAGGAGCATCTAAAATTCCAAGGGTTTTTTCAAATAAAAGAAAATATAAGACCCAGTAACCACAATAGAAGAAGAGGGTGCATGCAGCACACTTTTGGTAGATTCTTTATGCCTACTTTTAATGGGTCGTCCAAATGCACAACTAAGGCTTGGGTAAAGAAGCTAAACACATATTTTTAGCTGCATCAAGTTTATGAAGAGGAGACCATTAGAGTAGAAGCGTTGCATCTTGAAGGTAAGACTTATGCTTGGTGGTTTTATGAATATTCTTCATTGAATAATGCAAATATATCTACTTATGCAAAGTTCACTAGGAGGTTAGTGAAAATATTTGATCAAAAACATTTTGAAACTTCCTTGGGTGAGCTAGCCAAACCCAAGAAATTAGAACCTTTGCATGAGTTGGAAGGATCCATGAACCAAATCCATTTTAGAATATTGTTGAGGGGGTTAAATATTTCAAAAATGCTTTGACAAGGGTAAGAGCCCCACTTCAACATGAACTTTCTTCTCAAGAAGAAGACATGAGGATTCCTCCTTCAAGAGGGGATCAAGACAAAGGGTCTCTTAATGATGAGGTATTCTCCAATGATGAGGAGAAGGAAGAGGAAGAGCTGGGAAGAGCCCTCGACGCTATAACATTAGGGGGCGATCCACCACCATTTGGAGATGGAGATGAAGAAATTGCTTCAACTAGAGGAACTCTTATATCTTTGCAAGAAGTTCCAAAGGATCTCAAATATGAAGATCAGGAGCAGCATGTGTCTATATTGATTGGCAGTGAGACTAAACAGTGGAAGAAGTATGTTCTAGAACTGACTACAGTTTTGGGGACATACCATTTGATAGATCATTCCCTTGTGATCAATACTTTTGACACCAATGAGATGTTGGGTGTGCAGTAGTTCGTTACATTGGATAAGGATGCCTTAGACTGTGAGATCTTGCAGGAGGTAGGAAAAGATGAGAAGGATGGCCAATATTAAGTGATTGGGAACATACACACCCATCCATTTTAGGAGGTTTATGCACATAAGCAGGAGGATTATTTTTGCATTGAGGTCAGGGACAAATCAGCCCACTCACATAAAAAACCTGCCACTAGACCTTGATGTTTCATTACATGGAGGCATTCCACCAGGGAGACCCCCTGATTGGAATTTGATCAAAGAGTTCTCTCAACATGGTGCATCATTGATAGATTTTGCTAAGGAGGGAGCCTTGGGAGGATCTATCACAGAAAAGATAACCTTTGATGTGTTCAAAGGAGGGATGAGCAATTTTTTGATATGGACATTGCCATTTCCCACTCAGCTATTTTCGCTGAAAGATGATAATGATTCAGGAATTTGTGATGGCACAAGCATGGTTTCAAATGGCTACTCCATAGTCTTGGGGAGTCAAATGATACTTCCACACATGAGGAAAAATTCTAAATATGATAAGAGGTTATTGACACTCTTGCATGCATTGGCCAAAATATGGAAGTTTTGGATGGACAATACCTTCCAATAGGAGGTTGAACTCCATATACTTCTGTCTTGTCTTGGGCAAGATCAGCTGCAAGGGAGGAAAAAAAAGTATGATGGTAGTACTCCAGCATGTGGCTTTGGCATTGAGTATGTCAAAGCAGAGAACTATGATATGATAGGTGCTTCATTTCAGAATTCAACAATGCTGTCATTTTTGGTGAGCCTGGATCCATATTGGGAGTCCCAACTATTGGTGGAATATTCCAAGAACCTCTTCACATGTAAGGTTCTTGATGAGCAAGAGATAGATGGGAGATATATAGTGGTCAATGGAGTCATCTATTTCCAAGATCATATCTACTTGACTAAAGACTCCAAGCTCAAGGAGAAGATTCTGCATGCAACATATGAGGCACTCTTTTCAAGATATGTAGATTTCATTGAGTCTTATCACACCATCATGGAGGGATTCTATTGGTAGGATATCAAAGAAGATGTGCACCAACATATCAGGAGATATGTAGCTTGTTTGATGTATGAGGAGGAAAGAAACCACCTTGCAAAGTTGTTACAACCACTTTCCCTTTTGATGGAGAGATGGGAAGGCTCATCTATGGACCTCTTCACCAACTTGCCTACAATATATGGTAAGGATTATGTCTTGATGCTTATTGATCAATTAAATATGTATGATCATTCCTTTGCCATACATTTGCAACACATTGCTCCACAAGAGAGCAAGCCTCTCTTTTGATTTCATGGTCCTTATAGGACTACATTCAGTGTTGGGAATGACCACTTTCTAGAGGACTTTGGGCAAGATTTTTTTTTCTTAGCTCACATTTAGTCAACACCTAATGTCCTTAACTATTTTCAAGATTTTGAGAAGCTTATGGAAGCAATCAAGTGGTTGGATGGCCACTTATCATATGATATTTTGAGAAATAAAGAAGAAGAACAAAGTTTGTCTCACTTGAGAGACTATTGTCACCATCCAGTATGTCAAGTGACACTTATTCAATATTTCTTTTGGATCCCATATGGTGATGACACTCTATTTATTGTATGTGGGATGGATTGGGAAAAAGAGGTTCCTGAAACCAAAGAGTGGGATCATGAGAGCCTAGGTGATTTTTGGCTTCCTGATGACCACATTATTGCAGCCCAAGATCAACATATCCATATCTATCATAAATGGAGAGAGAGACAGCGTGAGTTGAACAAATTGATCTCTCATTTTCAGCCATGTGGCCCCTATACATTGCAGAATCAAGGGATTGGTGAGTTTTTCTATGATTTTCCAAGGGTAGCTCACTTTGCTTGGATGATAGCATGGATATTGGAGTTTATCATTGGGACTGAGGTCCCTAACATTTATCATCTCTCATGCCTTGAGGAGGCCAATGGACAACATGTAATTCTCTCCATATATCTCCCACAACTTCATGATGAGATCTATTTGGTTTATCTACCAAAAGCTAACTTGCACACTTGGGGGGAGCCATTAGGAGATAGATTGAGTGGAGAGCACTTGGTTCAGTGGTGGAGAATATTAGATGAGGAGGCTACAAGAGTGGGAGAGGAGACTTTGGATTATCCTTGTAGTTGCTTAAGGACAAGCAACATTTGGAGGGGAGGACTGTAATATTCTAAAATTAGCTTGTAGCTAATTGGAATATTAAATTTTTGTTTTTTCACTTAGATAGGTGAATAAGTGGGTAGGAAGACCCATAAATCTCCTTATAAAGAATAAAACCACTTCTCATGTGAATGTGGATCATCATTTAAGCTAAATAAAGAACCTTTAGGTGTGAAAAAGGGCTAGAGCATGTGGACAGGGTCAAAGTTGACCAGATCAACATCGTTGTTATAGAGATAGTGAGGATTCTTGGAGGACAACATAGTTATTTAGGAGGAGTGTATGCATGAGAGTAGCTCCTTTAATGAGTGGGGCCTAGGGTGAGGATGCTCACCAAGCATAAAAGGAAGAGGATGGAAGCATTAGAAGACATGGATTTGTATTATTGATTTTGATCTTTTTAGATCTGGATTTGTCATGTGACATATCTATGCATGTTTTTGTTGTTTAGCAGGGTCTGCGGTGCTGTTTAGCACAAGGGTGTTTCTGAGCGGGAATCCCACCCTCATCCTCGGGGGACATTGAGTGCCTACTCAAGAGAGGCTATCTTGAGCTTCACTACCACTATCTGGAATTTGGCCAAGCTTCAGTCTTCTTCTACAATGCAGTCTATTCCAAATTGTGTTGTGTTGCAGGGTTGTAGTAGTGGAGGGTTGTAAAACCCCATTTCTGAGCTTTTTTTCCATTGGAGGGTTCATCCTTTCATCCAGGAGGCTTGTGAGGAAGTCCTTGGAGCATCATTTCCATATTTGGCAGGAGGCCAAGTAGAAACCATCATCTAAAACGCAGTTTCCCTCAAGGACTGTGTTATTTTAGAGAGCAGCTGCAACAAGTGGGTTTATTGCCCTAGTTGGAGGAGTTGGATTTCCTATGTATGGATCAACCCTTCATTTAGGATATCTATTGGAGGAGTATCAGCCATTTCATATTTCATATCAGCCACCTCCTATCAGTGTTCTAGTTGCAGAGATTATTCAATCCTATCGCTGCATTCTGGCATTTTGTATATTGGGTATTTCTGGAAACCTTTTCTGGGTTGTCCTAGAAATCTGTTTTGGAGCTTAGATCTCTATTCTCGGCATCTTTGGAGAATTGTATCAACAAATATTTATATTTCCATTTTCTAGCTACTGCTACTCTCATATATAGCGCAGTTTTAACATTCGTGTATTTCATGTATTAACATCATTTCATATTTAGGTGTATACTTTCGTGGGAGGCTTGTTTGCCCAGCTTGAGTGATCTTTTCCTCAAGACTTTGTACCTATTTTTATGTCATAATCATAATGGAATGGCTCTATGGTTGTCTCATGTTTTGATTAAGTGATGTTTCTACATATTTCCAGTTTTATGCCACATATTGCTTCTCTCCCAATTTTGGGGATATTACACATCGGGATGATGTTCCAAGGTGAGCTAGTACAGGATTATGAGGCATTTTCACTCGTGGACCAATCATAATGTGGTGTGCAGAGGTAAGACCCACCAACCCATGTGGGTGTGACATCCTCCCTTCATGACGACAGTAGGAGGATGGAAAGGGTAGCACAAAGATCATGGACCATTGGATGGGTCACGATTGGCGTGTGTCGTCCTATGTGGGGCCTTGAACCCTGAGCTAGAAGAAAAATTGCACTACCCCTTGCCTAATTTAACCATCAAGCTATTTTCCTCGATGAAATCTATAGATAGAAGACATAAAAAAATGTGGGTTGTTGAATTATCCATAAGTGTAATAAGGGTTGGATGTGACGATAGGTGTGACCATGAGCGTGGATTAATAGCAAAAGATCACTATCGATGATCCGACAATGTGCACACCCCCCAGGGTGGCATCAACATGGAGGGGAACCCTAGCGCATGTTGTCAATAAACTTATTCAGATCGAAGAGGTAGATTATATCACGTTGCCCACCAGGGTGATGTCTACACAGGGCTAACCCTACACGCAAGCCATATATTTACTGGGTCAACTCAACCACTGGATCTAATGGTGGATGATGTGGACCACCAATTGATTTTTTGTGGCACAGAAGAGTCAAAAGAGATTTAGGAGACAAAAAAAGGTAAAGGTGTCTTTTATCCCATTTGTTGTGGTGGATTTGACACACGGGTGTATGAAATCGCACGAGTTTAGAGAGTGTGGTCTACCCTCTAAATTATAGGTAACAAGAAGTATATGGGGGGAGCTCAAAAGCATAAAACTTAAATGAAGTAATACACTGAAGTATGCTCTGTTAAAAAAACTAAAAATAAAAACACAAAAGAAGCTATATTGAGAGTTCCAAATAGTAACAAGGTAAACAACGGCTCGATGGCCTCTTCTTATTGAATGTTTGGAATGAAAACAAATCTTACCCACTTGCCAAAGGGCCCCTGGGCAATGGCTCTAGGTCCCGATGAAAGGATGTTTGTCCTTCAAGTTCTGCCTTCTAACACATTCTAACTCTATCTCTATGTTGTAATGGTCTAAGATGTTGGGTGGCCAACCATCAAGTCCTGTCTTGCTCCAGCTCCTTGGCTCACACAAACTGCTGGTGTTGCTTGGGCAACTTTGGCCAGCATAACCTTTTGATCACCCTTTGTTCATCTCTTGGTGGGTTTTTTTAGGTGAGATTCAAATCCTCCTTCCCTCCCTTGGTACATGATGAATGGTGACCCAAGGGAGAGGTGTGATTCCATTGTGTGCTCAAATATGATTTTGTGTGCTCACATAATGTCTAAAGAGGCGCTGGTGTTGTCCTTAGACGGCTTTCACATAAGGAGAAACTGTCATTTGCTTGCTTATGGTCCTGGAAAGTGACTTTTTTCCACTTCTAGGAATGCGCACTTATTGGGCTCCAGTGCATGTAGAAGGCACTCTTTTCAAAGGAAAAAGTGCGCATTTGAGCATTTATGACTAGTTCAAATTTGATTTTCTCAAAACCTTAGAGAATTTAAATACTTCTTGATTCCATAATGTATCCCTATCCTGTAAATCTTTGGGCTCGACATTAATTGATGTTGTCTTCTACTGTACGATTTCCAGTGTTAACAGTTGCCCCCTAATGTGTAAGGTCTAGGAAGAACTGTATAGCCGAAATACATTATAGTTTCTTTGATGTATCGTACACACAGAGAGAGAGAGAGAGAGAGAGAGAGAGAGAGAGAGAGAGAGAGAGAGAGAGAGAGAGAGAGAGAGAGAGAGAGAGAGAGAGAGAGAGCGAGGCCTGCGTGTAGAATAGACAACACCTTGCACCATTTTCGAGATAACCATGGCCTAAGGGACCCCTTGCAAGAAAAAAAAATATACAACATATTTTAAAAATTTCAACGAGGCGGGCATTTCCCATGCTCATGATGCTATGGCTAGTTAAACAAATTTGACAGATACATGTGTTGTTTGTGCCACTACTGTGGTAGTGACGCTGGTGGTTGTTGACGATGAATGTTGACACCCTCAGGGGCGTTTTTTCTTTGATTATAGGTGGAATGCAATACCCATATGCGTAATCTTGGTATGGCATATCATTGCGCAATGTACGCATATGTATTGGCTGGGACCTTCCCGTGTAAGCATTGTTGTCAGAGACGCTTATAAAGGCACGGGTCTTCAACAGATCTTAATCAAAGTGCAATGGTTGTAAGGTACGATACCATCGTGACATGAAAGATTTTGCTGTAGTCGAATGTCAAGAGGATTGATGACATCTATGGACAATGATGTCTCCCATAGTGCCACCCGAGGATACCCCTTTGCATGGGGAGGGGTCCTCCAAGGTACCGCTTCCTTTTTGGAAAAGAGGTGTTGATGTCGACAACAAGGAAGCCTTAACCGAACCAAAATGGGTTTAACATAGGCATGTTGGTGAGTGGTAGCTAAAAACGGATGATGAGGATTCAGTGGCTCGAGGTCGAAGTATATTTGAGCAGCTTGGTTGTAGTCATAGGTATTTCTGAAGGGAAAAGTCCCTCGAGTCGGTAGGACTTCTAGGGCGGTGATGAACCAACTATGATTATCGTAATGGTGCGTGCATGGGGGGAATGAAATACTTCGACCAAGGGAGATGGGGGACTGCTGCCATGGGAGAAAAGGTGAAAAATGAGGGTGAAGAGGTGAAGGGCATCGTTTGCGGTCTTTGTACATTTACCAAAAGAATAAAATAATGGGGTTTGGTTTGTACAAAATAGAGAGACGGGTACCCCAAAACATGAAAGAGGGTCGCTCACTTGATGGTGTGAGGATGGTGTTTTGCTGGGGGTAAGGGTCCCATCGGTTGGTCTCATGTGCGGGGTTGATGAAGCTGAAGATGTCGCAGATGGGTTAATGTTGATGGAGGTATGGTGGGCCAAATGTGGTGCACGGAGGTGCGCTTCATGCTTGTACAACTCGATCGTCCAGGAAGGGGGTTCAGTTTAAATGGTGAACTTGACCTTATGCATGGTATATGGATGGGCATGAGGTGCTTCCCAAACTAAAATGGTATAGCCATGGCGTCACTTGTGGGGTGATATATGGTCTACTTTAGATGACGATCACCATGGAGGGGAGGCTCTACCGACCATTGCGGACATTTATCATATGCAAGGTGAGGTGATGATAAATGTGGTCGGGTATGAGGACCCTATGGTTTATTTCTGATGGAGAAATGAGGTTAGAATATGAAAATTTTTCTGGGACTCTATCATGATGAGGGTAGAATGATACCTGCTCCGGAAATTTCAGTGGATGGTGTTGTGAACGGTTTGCGGGTTCTTCCTGCAAAAACAACTACCTCAAGTGAAGTCATCTTATTTTCATCCAATATTATTGAAAAACATGAATTTTGGAAAGGAAGATGGGAGGGTGCATACCTGTCGGCGCTTGAAAAAAATATTTCTTCAGGAGTGCGAATGTGTGGCATCGCCTCTGTTTGTTGAGAGCTTGTTACTTGGCTCCTATTTTTTGTTTCAGTTGTGGTTTCCCCCAGACTAAGATCATGGGGGAGGGCGTTGTCGGTTAGTGACCCTCGTCTAGGATCTCCTCGAATACAGACTACTGCTGCCTAGATGACCTTAGGTCAAAGACCTGACCAAGCCGTCTGCAATAATCGATGTGCCTGGATCTCAAGAAGATGAGGCAACCAGGTTTCCTTTTCCCTGGTTGGTGTATGGTGGCTTGGGTGGAGGACGGACAAATGGTTGTCGATCTGGTGACCTTTGTTCCTCTTGTAGGTGCCGAATAGTACATGGTTCATTTCCAGATGCCTGGATGGAGAGATACTTTTGATAGGATCTCTCGACCGCATGTAAGGCCTCCCTATATCGTGGGACCTCTGGGAAATGGTAGGTGTAGTTCCCGTAGATCCCATAGATGGCGCATGCCTGATTGGTACACATCGATTTTCCTGTACTTTTGGTGGCAAGTTCCTTTTTATGGGAATACCGTTTTGAAGTGCCTTCCTCGTAGCCGAGGAGTGTTTTTAATTCGTCCAACTCCAGGCATATGTGAGTAGGGTGTCCCGTGACATCACATATAGCACAGGTTGATGACTCCCTCTATATGGTGGGGGTAAACACTTTCTTTCCTTTCTTGGCGATTTTGTTTTTTGTGGTCGCCGGTTTTGCAGTGGGAATTTCCATTGCAGGGGCGGTTTCAACGGCTGCTTGGGTAGGTTGGGGCTCCTCATGACCGGGGGGCTTTAACCCAAATGCAGTAATGTTGGTAGTTGGGGTTCCTGGAGGGGGAATGAGATACCACACTGGGAATTCCAATGATATATTCGGTAGTACCAGTGTTGCCAAGACCTACTGGGAGTTGAAACCAGGAGGTGGGTATAGGAAAGGAGTTTGGGAGATGGCATAGACTAGGGAGGCTGTAGTATTTGATGCCTCGGAGTCGTTACTACTTGAGTCCGTGTCCTGACTAACCTTGGTGCTTGATGTGGACATCATGCATATTGGGGCCCCTGTCACATCGGGCGATACCTCAGGGATAATAGGAGGATCTCCTAGGAATGATCTTAGGATGGATGAAGGTTTGAATTGGCCAGGGCCATATTCTTGATACCGTAAAAGACCATCTGTGGCTATATCAACATAGGGTAGAACCAGATCTCTGTTGGTCAAAGGACGCTTTTATGTGTGCGACAGCTGGTCTACTGTGATGATTCGATCCTCGTGGGGGAACATCATGATGCGGAAAACTGAGGATGCTATGGCAGACATGGCGTACATGTAACTCTACCCAAGGAGTATATTGTACTCCAAGTGAGCATCCAAGACTTCGATGTCTATGTGAATTGTTTTGCCGGCTAAGTAGACTGGTACATTTTGGAAGAGACCGACAGGGGTCGAGGGACGACCGTCGTATGCTCTGAGGGTGATGACGGAAGGTTTGAGTTCAGGGGCTCCTAACTTCTGCCATAAATTCTTTGACATGATGCATGTGGATGCACCCTTGTTAATGACACATTGGTGAATAGTGATATTCTGTACCGATATTGGTATCTAGAAGGCAACCATGGAGGGGAGCCTAGGGGTGGATTTTTCTAAATCAAAAACCATCATGCGCGTGTCGGCGAGGTCGACGGCGCCTAAGGAGGAAAGTAGGGCTTTCCGTTGCTTCGGGAATGACTGCAGTACCTCCAAAGCGAACATCGTGGCGGGTGATTGAGCTAAATCATCTATGACACTGTAATTGTGGGCTGCTTTGGAGTAGTTACCTGCTCGCCTATTAGGCCCTTTAACCATTTTTGGCAATGGTTCCAAAGGAGTCTTTGGAATGGTCAAAGGTGTAGTTGGCGCGCTCGTACTAGCCCCTGATGTACCAGTGTCTGGTGGGGTGTCATACCTGCGATTCCGTGTTTGGAAAAAAATTTCTTCCCCAGCCATGTAAATTTCATGGTTGTTTTTCTCGGAATTGTTGGGGTTTTGCTGCTGAGTGCTGACTGTTCCTTAATGGGGGAAGGGTTCTTGCATAACTGCAGTTGTCTGGGAATATCCTCCTTGTTCTCGATTACTCTGAAGCTTTTTAAGCTCATGGAGTTTGGGACAGTGGTGAGTATAGTGCCCGTACTCACCACATATTGAAAAAGAATGGTTTGTTCGTAGAGGTGGCCTTTTGCCTTACTTTTTGGCATTTCTTGGCTCCTGGTTCTGGTTCCGATTGGAGTTATCTCTAGCTCGGGATCATGGTGGGCGTTGTTGGTTTCTACCCGCATGTCTAGGGTTCCCTTTGGGTTCGCTATTTACCTTTCTTTTAACCACGTTAGGGGGGTAGTTCTCCTGATCATACTGGTGTGGTGGATTTTGGGACGACTTTACAAAGTTCACCTGTGCATTGTTTTGCGTCGGTGGTTTATGTGCTTGGGACTGAGCATACTGTTGTCCCATGTTTTCACCTGGCCGTTGGGGGGGAGTTCTTCTCTCAGTTTTTCTTCCTGCGTACTAGGTCCCCTCAACTGGAGGGTATGGTCCTCCTTGGTGATACGCTGGCACCCTATTAGTCAAACTTTGCTGCTGCATATAATGACTTTGAAATCCAGGTTGAGACATGTTATGGGTAGACCCGTGCGTGTAACCAGGATTCTGACTACTGCTGCCTACGTACCCTTGGGTCATTGACCCAATAAGTCCATCTGCAGAGTTTGACGCGCATGGAATTTCTTGGTAAGATTGCAGGCGCGGGGCGTTAGGTAGGATATTGTATATGTATCCTAATTGCATGTAGATCAGTTCAAGCTGTTGGGCTTTACTGATTGCGTCCTCTTCGGATGTGGGGTTACGTTGTGCCACATCCTTTGAAATCTCTGCCATCAGAGTTTTCAAGAATAAATATAAAACAACTCGGTCGTCGAGTTGTGCTTTGCATAATCTGCGACGCCCTCTCCACTCATGGAGATGTTAAAAAATGTGGGTAGAGGGGGATTGTCTGAAATGAGTCAGTGACTCCATTCTCGAATCGTGGTGAATGGGTAGCTGAAAGTATGTGAGGAATGCAGTAGCGAGGGCGCTAAAGGTTCTATGTGAAGCAGGGGGTTGCTCCACGTACCATTTCGCAGCCACTTCCACGAGAGTGCGTTGAAACAGCCTCAATAGAATAGTATCATCAATGATGTTATTCGATGAGCACCATAGGTGAAAGGTCATTATATGATTCTCTAGGTCTTCCGCTTGCTTGTCCTCAAACTTTGGTATGTCTGAAGGGAGCTTCGTGGGCATGGAAGGCCCATTGGGGTCATGTGCAATGGGGTCATTGGTGAACTTCGTTAAATCTGGTAGATTTAACGTTGCTAAGAAGGGTGACTGAGAGGTTGACACCATGGCAACGTGTGAAGACACAAAGTTCTAGTTAGAACGAGGGTGAGTCTGTGACGTACCCTGTTGTGACTTCAGCTGGCTTCCCGTATGGGATGCACTCTTCTGCCCCCTAGGGGACGAGGGGGGAGTGATGTGTGGTGTTGTGTTGGGGAACTGACAAGGGTTCCCAACTAAGGTTTCTCCAAGAAAGGAGGAACCAACCACTATGGAAATGTTCCGTCTTTGATGCCTAAACGGTGAAAGACTTGGAACCCCTCCCGTTAATGGGGGGAGGTGAAAAAGGCACCTGGACCGACGAGGTTCCATTGGAACCATTTGAGGGCCATCTAGGTTAGGTTTTGGAATTTTTTTTTAAGGGGATCGAGTCTATGATCACGACAATTTTATGGCCACATACATAAGACAAAGAGAAAATGAAATGAATTTTCCTTTAAATTAATATATGTGAGCAATCAAGCAAAAAATGGTTTTGTTTGTTTGTGTGTGATACTCAAAAATCCTAGAAGACCTAATAACGTCCTCACACACTCAAAAGTAACTGGGCCTTGAGAGGATTTCTTGCGAGTGCTGGCACAACGTCCTGAAAGAGCTGGCGATGCCCCCAGTCAGCCGAAGAGAATCAACCAAGTTAAGGGTAGAGGGTCTGGCACTTGCCTGCACCATCACCTATAGGGTAAAGGATGCCCTAGTTTTGGCCACTAAGAACCACCATCCCATGTGAGTTTTTGAGTCTTGGGCTTCTTGGTATTCAGTTAACAGTACCGAGTATCAGTCGGGTCAGGTAGCCTCAACTGATACCACACGCACTGCGCCTAAGCTTAACCCCCTCTGAATCGGGTCTCTGCCGCACTCAGGTTTTCTTTTCCGTGGGTTGATAGGTTGATTTTAAAGCTCCCTAAAAACAAAACTTCTATGTTTCAAATGTGAAGTGTTATCAAGGCAGCTTATTGGATGCCTACCCCCTTGATCCTAAGTTAATCTATAATTTCTCTTGTGGCCCCTGTGGGGAGAGTTTAGTGAGTTTTTTTAAGTTATTTTTAGGTGGATTTATTTTCTTAGTGGGTGAATGTGTGTGAGCGTATGGTGAACAATCTCATAATTTGAACATATGGATATCGGTGATCCTTTACAAAATTCCCCTAGTTAAACTATGTGACGTTTTTCCTTGCTCAAATAAAAAGCATTTGCGGATAATGGGCTGCTTCCAAAACCTCCTAATTAGTCTATGTGAGAGACTAAAGGGAGATGGAAAATCACAAATATAGAGTGTTCATAAGCTTGTCTAGGGTCACCAAATGGTGCAAAGACAGTAGATATTACTTGCTCTAACTTGCGATTCAATCCTAGTCCCGCAATTTCCTAAATGCAAAAATTGAAATTTAAACTAAATAATTTCTACACTAGCTTATGCATGTGTGGTCATGAGCCACTTACTTGGACTATTTAAACTAATTGTGCATACCAGAATTTGCAAAAAACATAAATTTTTCGGAAATTAATGGTTAATTCGCCCCCTACTTAAACTATGTGAACACTTTTTGCAAAAAAGCAACTTAAATGAAAACTAACTAAATGCCTACAAAAAGCAGCAAAAATCAGTTCTCAGAAGTTGTGGGGTATCAACACAGGTGTTGGAAGATACATTAGGGGCTGCCCAACACACTTACAAGCAGAAAAAATGCATAAGATAGGGATAAAAAATCTCTCTGCAAATTGCGCGCAAAAACCTCTGACAGGTGCGCTTTCCTGCGCATAGGTCACCCCTGAACGCGCACACTGCGCTTCTGTGTGAAAAAACAGAGCGCAAAATTCTTTCAAGTAAAATATTAGGAGATGCCTTCTTCAGTCTGTCAACTCAGAGAGTCTAGGGACTGCAAGATGGGTCAGAGGACTGTCATCTCCACTCCAACATGGACTAAGGGTCTCCTGCAAAAGATGGCACAACCACATAAACTTCAAACACATCAGTGGAGTCGCCAGTCCTATTGTGGTGGATTCGACACACAGGTGTATGAAATCACACAAGTTTAGAGAGTGTGGTCTACCCTCTAAACTATAGGTAACAGGCAGTATCTGGGGGGAGCTCAAAAGCATAAAACTTAAATGAATTAATACACTGAAGTATGATCTGTTAAAAAAACTAAAACTAAAAACACAAAAGAAGCTATATAGAGAGTTCCAAACAGTAACAAGGTAAACAATGGCTAGATGGCCTCTTCTTATTGAATGCTTGGAATGAAAATAAATCTTACCCACTTGCCAAAGGGCCCCTAGGCAATGGTTCTAGGTCCCGAAGCAAGGATGTTTGTCGTTCAAGTTCTGCCTTTTGACGCAGTCTAACTCTCTCTCTCTCTGTTGTAGTGGACTAAGATGTTGGGTGGCCAACCATCAAGTCCTCTCTTGCTCCAACTCCTTGGGTCACACAAACTGCTGGTGTTGCTTGGGAAACTTTGGCCAGCATAACCTTGTGATCACCCTTTGTTAATCTCTTGGTGGGTTTTTATAGGTGAGCTTCAAATCCTCCTTCCCTCCTTTGGTACATGATGGATGGTGACCCAAGGGGGAGGTGTGATTCCATTGTGTGCTCAAATATGCGTTTGTGTGCTCACATAATGTCTAAGAAGGCACTGGTGTTGTCCTTAGGCGGCTTTCACATAAGGAGAAATTGTCCTTTTCTTGCTTGTGGTCCCGGAAAGTGACTTTTTTCAACTTCCAGGCATGCACGCTTATCAGGCTTTAGTGAACACAGAAGGTTCTCTTTTCGAAGGAAAAAGCGCGCATTTGAGCATTTATGACTAGTTCAAATTTGATTTTCTCAAAACCTTAGAGATTTTAAATACTTCTTGATTCCATAATGTATCCCTGTCCTGTAAATCCTTGGGCTCGACATTAATTGATGTCGTCTTCTGCTGTACGATTTTCCAGCGTTAACACCATTCCTCTAAAAGTTACAAGAGGATTTGGATTAACAGTGGCCACCATTTCATTGGGGTATTATGTAGAATGGTTTGTTACAGGTGGTATCAGAGCATCCAGGTTCAACATTTTGACTGGATGGGATCTACCGTGGAAAATTAGCAGCAGGTCCTTGAGTAAGGTGGTTTCATCATGATTATTTTTAGAAAATTAATAATACAAATGTTTAGGTGTTAAAAGAAGGTTGTAAATTATTATGGTGTGGATGATTGATGCATTTACATGGTGCTCTAGTTATGTGGCATGGTCGAGTATATGATTGCCTTAATGCATCATTATTGTTGGTCATATGGTGAGCCTTTGCATGCTTATAATAATATTAAGTGTTATTAATATGATGCGAGAAACCTTGGGAAAAATCCATGTGTTACTTACATTATGTATATTTATGAAATTTTGTACTTTATGTGCATGTTAAATATTTTGGATGTGAGAGCTCCATGACCTGGTTGGCTTATGGCAAGGGCCCCGGTGGAGGTTGACCATTTATATATGATTAAATGGCTATTATGTTCATTAAGGGTGTTTTTTAAATAAGTAGTTAATGCTTGTTATAGGCCATTTTGTCACTAATGGACAATAGGCCTATTAATTGGATCAATCAACATCCATCAACACTTTGTTATCATCCTTGAAAAAATCCCTAGGAATGCCTCTACCTAATCCATGAGTTTATGGTCTTAACTGATTCATTTCCATGCTTTTAAGGCCCAATGCACCATGCTTCCTTAGGAGACTATGTTCAAAGCGGGTTTCTCCACTCTGCATCTACACTGATCATCAACAGGTTGTCCCTCCTTGGGGTGCATTGACTCTAAAAAGTTGGGAAAAATAAAACTAAAAATATTGAATCTTCCTCTTCCAGAAGCTTCCAGGAGTTGTTTCAACCATTTACCTTGGATAGGAGATTTGAATCCCATCTCATCCTATTTTGGATATTTCACCCCTTATCCCTTGAGCTCATCCTCCCATCAAGAGTGGATCTCTAGCATTGATTGGTAAATGGATAATAATTCCTAAAATACCATACTCTCCTATATATTTACTGTCATCCAAAAGCTAGGGGTTGTATTTTGGAGATTGATTACCCTCATGTTGTTTCCTTGAATTTAAGGAGAGTCGTCATTCCATGCATTGAGGTAACCTAGAGGTGTACTTTGTGGCAAGGAAGGAAAAGTCAAATTCAAGATTTTTCTACATGATCAACTCCTATATTTGGTTGTAACTCTCCCCATTCCAATTAATATTATGAGTACATTGTTTTCCTATATATGATGTTGATGTTCGTATGTTTCAATGTTTTTTTGATCCATTGAATGAAATGATTGGATAATGCTACATAGATATCATAGATCTTTGGATTTTTGTGTTTGTATGTGTAGGTTCTAATTATAGTGATCAAAGACAGGATTGGATCATATAAGCCAAGAAGAGAGTGAAGTTTGTGATAGATTCTAGGTAGGCTTCATCTCGTTGTTCAATTACTTTAAGGTAAATAATATATTATTTTTCTTTCTGTTGTTTTAGACGAGGCCACTATGTCCAGGGAAGATACTTATGTTCACAATCATAGATTCTGAATAAAAATTTGGTGACTCTTCTCAGGAATGGTTTATTCCCTTGGTGGTTTCCTTGTCCTTAGTACTTTTTTTGACTCTTTTTCATACTTTCATTTTCTCACTCAGTCCTGAAAAAACCTAGGAAGACCTTTCATTGAGCTCCAGTTGCATTTTTTGTGTCAAAACTTGGCATCCCTTGATTAATGCATCCCTTGGTCTAGAGACAGAGCGTTGCAGTGCACCCTAGCCTTCTTTGCACCTGCATTGCAGTGCACCCTAGCCCTTTCAACACCTACACTAGCCCTTTTTTGATGAAAAAAATTACCTTTTTGTGATTTTCTCTCTGATTAACTTTATTCTAGTTGATCCTCCTTGTGTCCCTGAGTGTGTCTTGGTCTCTCAGAATCCTTCGTCTTGTTTTATTTAGGTTTTGAGTTCCTTTGATAAGAATTTGTTTAGATTATCTTTTGTTCTTGTTACTTAGGTCATTAGAAAATTGATTGCTTAATCGTTAATTGCTTGAAGGAATTGGAGTTTAGTCATCATTCTGAATATTTTTATTTTATAAACGATTAGACAAATATCTTATTTTTCATCTAAAAATTAATTAGAATCCAAAAGAAAAATCTTATGCATCATGCATTGCATATAGGGATTTGATTTTGATTGGAATAGTGAATTTGAGGAGATTGATTGTTGCATCACTTGTTTGTTGCATTGTTTATTGATTCTTCTTCCCCTACTTCATTGTTAAAATGGAAATGAAAATAGTTCTTTTTTTCATATTAGGTGAATCATAGGTGTGTTCAAGTGACATAGGAGTAACCTGAATTAGCCTCAATTAACCGAATGGCAATACTCTATAGGAAAATTTACCCCAGCGGTAGGTGAAGGTTGTTTTATCTTGGTCTTCAGGGGCTATCTGGATTTGATTATAACCACTGAAACCATCAAGAAAGGAAAATAACTGCTTTCCTGCCAATGTATCAAGGACCTAGTCAATAAAAGGAAGGGGGAACTTGTCTTTCTGTGTGCCTTTGTTCAGATCTTTTTAATCTACAAATATTTGCCACTTACCATTTTTTTTAGGGACGACCACTAATGGAGAGACCCATTTACTATCTGAAATAGGATAAATAAAATTTACATCTAGGAGCTTTAGTAATTCATCTTTTACAATGTTTTTTAGATATGGGTTTAATCTTCGTTGGCGTTGTCGGATGGGGAAAGCATCCTTTTCAGTGTAAATATGATGTGTTCACAGTTGGTAATCTATACACTTCATCTCTGGGTAGTCCCAAGCAAAGGCTCCTTTATATTTTTGCAAGAATTTAATGAGATTTTGTTGTTCGTCACTATCTAGATCGCCATTGATATTTAAAATTTTACCTGGTTCAATTTCAATTGGCATGATATTACGAACAACAGTCGTGGGTATGTGTTGGTCATCAGTATCCCCTAGAGGGTCTTCTTGTGCTTTGTTATCAAGAACTTATTTTAACATTTGGCACTTTAAATTCTCTGAAGTAGATGGCTAGTTTATAAATTTATTGATCACATCATCTTCAGTTTGGCCTTTGAATTCAAGTGCTTCAACTATTGTCAATTGGGAATGAATGTGTTGTTCCTAGTATGTATGTGGTTGTTTGTGAATATTTACAGTGGGGAGACTTGGTTTGGCAGGGGGATATATAGAAATATTCTTTAAGGCATCTTGTTGGAACGGGGTCCCCTAACTGCGTTTTTGATATATATTATTGTAGTAATTAGTCTAACGCAGGGGCTTTGGGGTGGATATATATAGATAGTTAGAGTCTAGAGGTAAGTAAGAAAGGTTGATGCTAAATATGAACTATTGAGATCTATTTTGGGTAGTATTGGGTAAGGACTCATGCTGGCTGTGTGCGTGGAGATCCTCAGTCCTGCTGTGTGTGGACCCCACTGGTTGTGTGCATAGGCGTGACTTGGGTTTGTCACTTGGTTTTGGACGTTAATGAACACTGAATCTATTGAAGTATCTCTATGTTATTTGAATTGGTTGCATTTACTATTCAAGTACCTCTGTGATATATAAATTATTTGTGATTATGTTATTCTGTGATGATAATTACTGATGCGCACGTGGATGCAAAGGTGTTGCTAAGATCTGCTTATTAATAGTAGCTTTGTTTATTTTTACATGTTGGTTATATTGTTAAGGGCACGGTAATAATCTTGTTTCTGTGCGAACCTGATAGATCTCAAAAAGACTGCCTTAATTACCCACTTTCTCCTAGGGTGCGGAAACCTGGTTCCAGCACCCACCCATACTACTTTGGGTGAGACCTTAGCCTGCAAAAGTGGGTCATTTTTGAAAGGGCCAGTTGTATACGGGTTTGTTTTCAAACCTTAAATGTAAACATGGGTTAGGACCCCTCAAGACAACAAATGGTTCTGTTGCCAGGACCGAGAGAATTTTGAGAGAAATATCGGGTAATGCCATGAGGTCGTTGGCGACCTTAGAAATTGAAGCTCGAAGACTGGTTCAAAAAATAGATTCAGGAATTTTCCATAAAAGAAAATCACAGCACGAAGCTAACAACTGAGAAGTGGAAGAACAAGTATATTTTCAGAGAAGTATAATTATAGGAGTGGATAGCAAGGCTAGTAGAATTCCAAGCGTGTTGGAAAGACGATCAGGTTATGCAATGGACTCCAGAATTGATTCAACAGTTGGAGAAGGCTAACAACACAATCACCCAGACTGTAGATCATTGGGTGGATAGTGTGCTTGGAGGATTTGTAATAGAATTCACAGTCAATTAGTTTGTATCCTACTCTGAAGCAGAGCGGAGGTTATTCAAAGGATTCCGAGGTAAGTTCTTGCGAACATTGCCACTACTAATTAAAATACTACTGTGTGAAAAAGGCATTTTGTGCAGCCACACCAAATGAATGACCTCTGATCAGGGTGAGAGTACAACATGAAGTGGTAAGTACTACCGAGTCAACCGAGAAGGGGATAGATCCATCTACACCCCCTTAAGAGAGCCATCTTCTTATGTAGGAACTTGTCCTCCGGCTACACCATCATCGAATCAGCGTAAGGGCAAGAACTCCCATACCCCTCCGCGACTACCGAAAGAAGATATGGCCACACACATGAAGCTTCCAACCTTCAAGGGTGTGGGAGACGAAGAAATGGACTGATTTTGGTTCGTAGCAGAATTAGTATGGACTGCGCAAAATGTTGCTAGCGATGCTATAAAAAGGGCACAACTATCCCTCGCCTTTGAAGGAAGGGCCTGGATTGGTTCATGGGGTAAGTAGGCCAACATGCGAATCCATCGATACAAGAAATTAAGAATTCTTTAAAACAATAGTTTCTAAAGCCTAAGTCCTATGCTCAACTGGTGGTTGACTTAAAAGACTTTAAACAGGGACCCACTAAGTCAGTATGGGATGTTGATCAATGGCTAAAGAAGGTTATGAGGGATGGGGAATTTAAGTATGAGGATAGACAGCACAAGGAATGGTTCATTGGCATGCTATTACCTCACCCGCGTGGGCCTATGGGTTAGTAAGCGATTGATACACAAGAGAAAGCCTTGGATATTTCCATGAAGCTAGAAGCTGCACCAAGAGACGATGCCTAGTTTGGGGTACAACAGATCCAGGGACAGTTGGAGGCAATGCACCTCAAAATCTAGAATTTGCAAAAGGAGAGAGGAAAAGAAGTTAGTCCAGACATTTGGTGCATAATATGGAGGGTGTATTTCCACACCAAGGATCAGTGCCCTTTTCTAGTAGACTACATGCAGGCTGGGGGGCCCAACCCATTGCACCCTAAAGAGGCTACGGGACCAAGCAACCCCATGTTATGGTGCGTTGACAGTCGTGTAGCTAGACTACATGACACCAACCACTACCCATGTATTGGTGCCTATGTTCCATAGTTGAAGCAACAATGGTGTCGTTTTTGCTCATCTGTGGGACATGACGAACATAATTGCCGAACATATTCCAATATCAACTCTAAAATTTACCTCAATTGACCTAAGGAGCATTTGAAACTTAACGAAACATCTAGAGTTCTAGGCTAGAGACGTGTTTTGGTATATTTAAAAATAGGAGTTTCCATTCTTTGTCAGTTTTACATTCCATGGGTGATATCCCTTCCACATATGTAAGTGTATAAGATTTTTCTTCACGTACCTTTAGGTATATTGGATTGTGTTCCACACATGATAAGTATGTGGAAATTTTCTCATCGAACAGTTACACATTAGAAAGCATTACTACGGACTGTGCTTCCACGTCCCCTATAGGTTTCTATCCTTACCTTAGGTAATTGATTCAAATGCCTTGTATATTGTGACACACCGAACACAACATTCGGGGAGATTGTCTGCCCGTACGTAAATCCTTGGTTATCCAAGGCTGTATATTGTAGTTCACAGTTGCTCTATAATCCTTATTTGAATTGTTAACCCTTTATTTTATTTTATGTCTTTAATTTCTAAAAGAAATTAATTGACCACGGAATGACACCCTCTTCGTGGACACAACTCCTTAGTGGATCTTAGGTTGAGACTAATGGAAATAGTTTCCGAGTCCACCGGTCAAGGAACACCTTTTCACAGGAATCCTATTTATTTTCCTCATTTTATAAATATTGGTGTTCCTTATATTGCCACTTTTTTCATTCCCAGATTTACCATTGGTTTTCCAGTTTGGTTGTTTTTGATCCCTATGGTTCCAAATGTCCAAACTGCTCCTCAAACAAATAGCCCTCCACCTGAAAAAGTTGATCCTAATGTTGACCCTTTTCCTTCTTCGTGTGTTTGGTCTTCTTCCTCTTCATCTGTTTAAAGCCTCAAAGTTAATAACTAGGTGGATAATAAGAAGAAAAATAAGCAAGGGGGAAACCAAGAAACCATTTCAACCCATGCAACTAGTATAGAAAAATCTTCAATTAGCCCCACAAAGTTAAATTCCCTTGCAAGTTATGTAAAGGTGACCACTCTTGGGTGCTAGTTTTGTACATTTTTCCTACACTTTTCCTACTTATTTTGCCTCATAACCATAACCAATGGGAGTATCTTTACCCTTTTTCCTACCTTTTTACCCTAACTTGTGTTTTTTCACCTTGCTTTCGTTACTTTTCAAATTCACCAATTATTATGATCTATTATAACTTTTTATGACTAATTGATGGTGAATGTTTGGAGAAGATCGATGATCTTTGTGTTATATTTTCAGATGTCATTTGTAGCACCAAATATACCGAACACAAAGTCCACAAGAGCAGTTCGGATAGTGCTGTTACAACAAAGCGATGTTGTTACATCTTGCTGTTACAGACCTGCCTACAAACTGTTGTTACACTCTGCTATTACAAACTCATTGGTGAACTACTGATACAATTGTACTGTTGATTGATATCATTAATATTTTTGCTGATCTGTCCTTTGGCGATTGCACTACAACTATGTTTCCATTATGATAGTTGTAGGAGTCGTTAGCATTATATTTTTGGGATAACAACCTAAGGGCAGTTTCGATTGTAATATTTTATTTTCCAGTCATAACTTTATTAGCAAGTGGTTATAGTTGTATGAGTTCTATTTTGATCAGCATGAGAATCATAAGATTCTCGTGACTGATCTATCCCTGGATTTTCTGATGTAACCATTATGCAGCTGTCGGCCCTAGAGGTCGAGAGGTTAGAAGAGAAAACCATTGTTTTGGCTCTGTAATTGTGTTCATATTAATACAGATTATTCTGTTATTGTTGTTACATGTGTGATTCTATTTAGTTTCCATTAAAGTTCCTTCTCTACCTATGCCCTGCTAGGGAGGAAGGGCCCTCCTTCTTAGCAAGGATTATAGTGGTTAAAGTAGTTGTGTGTATGTAATTGTATTTCAGTTATGTATCAATAGAGTGTTGTTGCTATTGTTCAGCTGAGAATATATCTGCTTTGATTTCAATACTTTATATGTTGTTACACATGTGATAATAGAGATACTAGTTGGGTACTTATAGTGTGGCGAGCTAGACAGATCAATTGAAGTGTTATTTCAATCTTGTAGATTCTTTTATTTCTGCATGAGTGATTTATTTCCAGCATTTACTTTATCAACGATTTATTTTCTTTGAAATTACTTCTGGTTGGTGTATCGGCACAAAAAATGCAACTATCATTGGAATAAACAGACGTCCCTGGATTGATAATTAAATGTGTGTTGTTCAATCATTTAATAAGTGATTTATATAGTCCAACATTTTGGCGCCATTGTCGGGGATGGCAGTGATGATCCGATCAATCATAGTTGTTTCTAAGAAGTGCAATTTCCGTGTGTTTTCATAGAGTGTCTCCAACAACACGATTGTTGGGCAGTAAGACGAGAGGTAAGAACCTACGCAAAAATCTAAGAGGCTTGAGCGGGCTTGCCAATGTCTTGCTGGGACACTTAGGAATTGAATTATTGGTGTTTTTTTAGGGTGCCTTCAGCTATAAATTCGTTGGGCGGTAAGACGAGAGGTAAGAACCTGCGCATCGCTCTAACAAGCTTGAGCAGGCTCACTGCTGTAGAAACTGAAGCACTTATAGGATGAATTGACACGCATAGGGCCCATGTGTGTCAGTAGGAAAACATCAACATCTACAAACACCCCCCACTCTACTAACTATAGGAAAGACAGGTCATAAGAAGGAAAATAAGAGCGCAAATTTGGAAAGGAAAACATTCTTTGGAGATATGATTTCAAGGGCAGAAAAAGAACAATCCACGTCATACAGAGATAATAGTAAGACAGTAGCACAGAAAGCAGCTACCATATCAAGGCCTAGACCATCAGTGTCTTCCGTGGCTGGACCTCACCATCCTTCGAACATCATATCCACTCCTAATATCAAAACTCCAGATTCAAAACAACAGTGGAGGATTATTGATCAGGATCTGAGAATTGAAGGACACATAGAGACCAGTGGGGATCATCAAGAACCTAAGGAATAGTAGTCAGTTGATCATCAATTGGACGCTGGTAGTGTTGTTAAACAATTGATCCTGGAGCAGCCTGATCCTTCTATTTTTCAATCTCCAGTGCACTCCGAGGCTAGTTCATCCTATCAGGAATAATCGGCCATGGGGGACGAGAATGTCAAAACAGATAGCTCTGTTACTTTTGAATTCCCAATAGTAGTAACATGGGACGAGGCTCCTATGAAGAACATCCCTTTATCATCCCTACCATCCTTTCAAGGGATGGATGTTGAGGATCCTGATATATTTCTTTTCGAATTCGATGTGTTATGTATAGGTTATGACTATATTTCAGATGCCCAGAAGCTGAAATTATTCCCTGCTACTCTAAAAGGAGTAGCATTAAGATGGTTCATGAGATTTGGTTTTGGCACAATTCAAACATGGAATGATATGAGAGAGTACCAGGGATTTGAAGGACGAAATTTTCTGAATTGCACAGAAGGAGGAGGAAAGCCTGGAATAATATCTGGAGTGATTCCACTACAATTTACAGAGGTCTAAGTTCAGTAACTTAGATCCATAGATTCTAAAGCAAATATTCTGAAGAGTTTTAAGAGATGATTGTGTGGAAAATCTAAACATAATAGGAAAAGGAGACATATCACAAGAAATGTTTGATGAGATAATGAAGCTTTGCCTACGTAGCTCAAGAGGATTGGTCAAGGGGAAAGTTTCAGTTTGAGACCCTTCACTTCGGATATAGAAGTCCAAAAGTGGAGGAGTAACCAGAGCAGATATCGAGAACTCATTCGAGAATTTTAAAACCGATCTCCTTAGCACTTTCTCTACCTAGATCACTATGGTAGAAGTAAAGAAGGCACAAGAAAAAGCTGAAGCAACCTTAGAAATATTCTGTCCCCGATGCAAAAATAAACATTTGGAAAGAGAATGTGGACTGAATAGTGTCAGCCTGTGCAACATCTGTGAGTTGGCGCACTTTACAAATCAGTGTTCCGAGATGCCCAGACTTAAGGCGTTACTCCAAGAATCAAGCGAGGATGTTCAATCTTCTTATTTTATCAGATCAAAGAGACCATGGCATCCGCGACCTATTATCACTCAGTAATTTCTCCAATTTCAAGAGAAATAGTCTGAGGTAACCACAAACCTACTTTGTAAATCTAGGATCTAGCCTTCCTAAATTTCAGAGAAGGCTCTCTCTTTATGATTTAACTTTTTTTTTGTTTAATATTTTAGGCTAGTTATTATGGTTCAATTGGTTTTGATTTTAATATGTTTGGTGGAAAATAAGATTACTTGAAGATAAATTAAAGAGGGATCTACTAGTCCATTGGGCTATGGAGTCAAAGTCTAGCAAGCATAACTAGAAGGCAAGGCCAAGAGGATGCTAATGTATTCAGGGCAAGGTAGATAACCCTCAGAGATTTGGATAGATTATTTTGATGGGATGGCTTGCTTCAGGATAAAGGGAAATGAAGGATCCTTTGATCTGGAAAAAGAGGAAGGAGGTAGGGGTCAAATGGGACTAGGAGCAATTAAGAATTCCTAAATCCGGAAATCAGCAGAAAAAATTTAAATGATTAAGTAGTTAAGACAGGGAGTTATAACACTAGTCCTGAAGTAATACTCCTACTTAATCATTAATATTGAACAACATCTATGAAATGAATGGAACTCAGAAAGTAAACAATGACAAGATAGATGCACTTTACTCTTCAAATTATCGCATGAATCCTTAACTATGAAGTCCAATTGGCTATTGTCCAGAATGATGTTATGAAATCAACACATAAGCCTCCAATGTACCAGAAAATTTTTCTATAATAATCTTAGAAATTTTATTCCACACAAAATACTTCAAAGAGTGAAGTATTTATACAAATTCTAAACTAAAATATCTTGAAAAATATCAAGATTGGCTTACAAAATATCTCAAACTATTTTTCATAAATAGAACTTAATAAAAGGACACTCAAAACTAATGAACCTATTTGGAACTATACTTATGGATATATGATGACTAAGAAGAGAATTTGAATTTGATCTCAACTCTTAGTTGATGATGAGGCATCCAAGTCACTAACTGTTTCTTTTCTTTGTGCATTTTGCTCCAGCAATTCTGCAAACTTGGGGTCCAATGATATCTTTGTATTTTTCAATCCGAAATAGATATGTAAAACATGAAAGTGGTTATTGTAGATATATATGTTGGTGAGATAAAACTCTCTCAGTTTCCTAAATTTCTGCTCCAGCTGTTCACAATAGGCTCTGCAAAAAGATGTCTAAAACAGAGTTTTATAGAGTCCGAAAAATAGGCTTCAAATATGTGCATGTATATTTCATTATGTAATAGTTGTGCAAAAAGTGAGATATTTTTTTGTAGATAAGTCTCTTAGGAACAAAAACCTCCTTCATTTTTGTAAGATGTATTTCTTATTGGCCACAATTGTCTCTGCAAAATGATGCCTTAATAGGAATTTTTTTCAAAAGTGCTTTCCAATATTGTTTAATATTTCCCAACCCATAATGTCTGTTAGAAAGGTGAGAGAGGGTTTTGTAGTTTGACATCTCAAG
The DNA here is from genome assembly GCA_034641835.2 of Pinus albicaulis. NCBI lineage: Eukaryota > Viridiplantae > Streptophyta > Pinopsida > Pinales > Pinaceae > Pinus > Pinus albicaulis. The sequence goes on along the minus strand of CM076578.1, from coordinate 1,230,691,659 downwards.
AACATAAACCTCCTTCAGTTTTTCTAAATTAATCTTGGATTGGTCACAAAAGTTTTTGTAAAACAATGACTTAAACATGAAATTTCTGCAAAAATGTTCCTTCTTGTTATGTTTTCATCTTTTCACCTTCTGTTCTTTTAACTGTTCTACTTTCACTTTGGATAAAATTCATTGTTGGTGAAAGTATTTTCATTTATTTTTACCATTACTTCCTCTGTTTTTACTTTTACTGTTTTACCTTGACTGCTCTGTAACTTTGTTTCAACTTTCACTCTGACTTTTACTTAATACATTTTAACTCTGATGCTCTTTGACTGTTCTGTTTTCACTGTCATTGTGAATTATGATTTCACTTTTACCATAAAATGTGTCCATTTCATGATTGTGATCTCTCTCTGACTTGATTTTATTCTTTCTTTGTATATAAACTGTTTGTTGAATGAAGCTTTTGAATTAAAATCTGAGAATTTGGAGCAAACATTTTTTTCAACTAGTATAGAAACTATTGGCCCAAATCCATATTCTGATGATAACATGCAAAAATCAAACAATTTGTTAATGGAATCTAGGTATGCAGGGAGGTGATTGAAGGCTTTTGAAAGACCTGTGGAATGAGATCTGTCTGTGGAGGTTTAACTCTGTTTTTTTTTAGGCATTTTGGGTAGCTACGGCAAGATTAGACTGTTTGCAGGAGTTTCTTACTTCAACAAAGATGAAACTGAGAAATTTGGGCTAAGGCTAATTTCAAGTGATATCTTTGATCAATTTAGGCTTCTGAGATATGCAAACTGGTTTAATATAGAAAACAAGGGTTTTCTGAAAAATTTGGACTGTAAAAGTGAATTTTCAGGAGATCTGTAGGTCTGCAAACCTTTTCTTTCTTTTGAAATTTATATTCAGGGAGTTAAAGCAGATAAATTGAGTAAATTGGCTTCAAAAAGGGTTTTTATAAACATAGTCTTTTTTGGAAAAAATTGGCCAGGGTTTGGCTTGTTTTATGTGTTTTTTGGGCAAATTGTATGGATAATTTTTCTTGATTTGGGCTTTGCTTTAGTTATAAATGGTTTTAACTTAGAAATTGCAATCCTGAATGTCGAAAAAATACCTCAGATAGTAGGTATTCGACTGTTAGAATGGTTTCTGCAACTTTTTATGGTTGAATTTGAGCTTTTTTGAACTTGTTGGAGCTGAGAACGTCTTTGGTGATCCACGAATAGGGAAGTTTGCAGTTAGAATGGGCTCCGAAAGGGAAAATTAGGCCTGAAATACGGTTGGGTGATTTTAACAGTCGGGATATGCAGAAAAATTTGGGCTATGCAGAAATAATGTTGAATAGATATTATAACGAAGATTTTAACCTTTGCTATAAACCTTTAAATATTAATAACTGCGAGTCAAATCACTGGCGGGAAGTGGTTTTTAGATTTTCAAATTTGAAAACCGTTGGTGGGTTTCACGTTAGTTTTGGGCAATAAGAGGTATTTAGTGAAATGAACGCGATGTAATCAAATTCGGACACGTCATAGCAGGTGGAATTTTGAAAACTGCCCATTTTGCGCAGATTTGAGCTTTGGGCCATCGTTTGGTTTATGAGAGCGAAATGCACCTTCCACTGTTGCATCGTTTGAAAAGAAGCGAATGGTTGATATCTGTTGGGAAGGTGCGGGCAAAAAGATGGTGGGACCGGGGCTAAGGTTAAGCGGGGTTTGATATGGGTTAACTATTATATAAAACGTGAGGTTTTACATAATTGGAAAAGGGAAACAAGGTCAAACTTTAACCTCGGGTTTAGTTATGTATTTTGGAAGGCTGGTAACCAGATTATAAAGGCGCGAGATTTGTTATCTTTATAAAAACTTAGGGTAAAATGGGATGAACGTGGAAATGATTTTTTGCTTTTTAGAAATACATAGGGTATGTATACAAAAGGCCAATTTTTGCATTTTTAGTTTTATTATATAGTTTATTAAACCATGGGGGGTTTAATAACTATAAGGGGGCAGGGTATTTATATATTGTTAGTTTTATGCCAAAGGGGTTATATTTTATGATTTTATTTCAGCATGTGGATAATTACTTCGGCATAAAATATTATAATAGTGGGCTTTTAGGGGATATTAAAATAAAAGGAGTTATATGAATAGGATAAGGTCTCTTTTAGGGAGTTAATAAAATAAGTTAGCAATTAATATGACAAGGAAAATGAAATACTCAAGAAATACACTTAATATATGACTAAGTAAAGTGAAAACCTTAAAGCCAAGTTTATCATTTGATGATTTCACCACTTTTACTTAGGATAAGATGTTTTTTGAGGGTTTGTATGCTTTATGAAATGGAGGAAGTTAATCAAATGGGATATTATGTATCTTTGAGTTGTGATGGGTGACTGAAGGGTAAATAATGATAATTGGGGATTAATATAGGAATTCAACACTTTTAACTAATAGTCATTGAGCCTTTGGTCTGATCCCAACAGAAGTCAGAGAAATGCTCTGAGCCCCTTTGACTGAAAGTATAGAATGTAGAATAACTATAGGGGACAAGAAATTAGTTATTTTTGCCCGGTGATAAATATTTACAAGCTTCTTCCCACTTCTCTCTACCTACCCAACTTTAATCTAACATTTTTTCTTCCATTTTGCAAGTGCACTTGAGCTTGCTACCTTGAAACATTTTATTCTTTTGAAAAGCATAAAAAACTATTTAAATCTACCTTATATCATTTGAGAGCTCAGATTAAACTGATGAGCTCTTCTTTATTCTCTATCTATCTACTGATTAGTCAGGATTAAATTGTCTCACTAATTTTTATTCACTATCTAAAACATGGAAATTGAAAACATGACAAGTCAAGTTTAAATAGTTCAACTCATCATGGATTATGGCATTTATTGATACTCTGCCATAATCATCAGCAAAAAGTAAAAAGTAGTGGCATTTAGACTTGCACACTTTCATGTTTTATTTCTTTTTCTTTTGGGGTTTATATTTTTTCTGAGTCCTTTGATCTTTCTTTTACGACTTTTACCCTCTTTTTGATTTTTTATTTTTTGATTTTATTTTTTGAAAATATGGGAAAAAAACTTGCAAAAAGCAAGGTATGTACATATTTACAAGACTATCAAGAGTCAATTCAAAATTATGAATCCTATATTTATAGGACCCTAACAACAGCTTCACATGGGGATGGCATCTCCTTGTGAGATGTCAAGAACACCATCGACTAGTAGCCTGATCCTTTGAGCCAATCCCAAACATGCATTTTCTTTGTTATAACATCTCTGTGACTGAAACTCTTGAACTGAATTTAGTCCTTTTTGTGCAAACTGAAATCTGATGTGAAACTAAAAGAACATACTGAAATTGTCAAACCAAACTAATAGATCTTAAAAATCTTTAGGACCTTCTCCTTGGCTTTAAATCTTAATGAATTATTTCAAAACTAGCTGAAAACTGAATACTGAAAAAATTCTCAGAGCTTTGAGCTTATTTTCACTCATCTACCTACTCTAATCTACTGTTAATTTTATTGAATCAGGTAATACAAAAATTCCAATGAAGCCAGTCAAGTAGTTGTCGAAATGAATGGATAATTTGACTTCTTGTCATCAAACTTGGAAGCATAATATGATCATGTGTCTTCATAATCAATGATATGATGTGAAATGGAAATTGCTGATATATTTGATCCTAATATATAAAACATGTTTGCAGACTTGAGCTAAAAATAGTCTCCATATAATTTGTTATAGGATCATCAAAAGCATAATGTATGATTTGTGCTTCAAGGCTTTCAATGACCAATTGATAAGTTGTATTCTTAATATTAAACCCTGAAACTATTTCTTCAGTCTTGTGCTTGAAAGAATAATCATCCTCAATCCGCAAATCAAAAGGTAGTACAATTTCCTCTTGCTTAGGAAAATGAAGATTTTCCAAGAATTATTTAGGATCTTGGAAATTATAGGACTGAATTTGAGAATGAAAAAGTTTAATTTCGTTTTCATATTTTTCAAAAACTAACTCAAGAACACATATTTTAAGTTTAGGAGAATATTTTCTTGATTTCAAAAGAAGAAAGAAAGCTCTTAGAAAATCCTCATCAAGCTGAAATTCTAATAACACATCCTTGAGTTCATTGAAAATCTCATGAGATGAAAGGTTTGCCATAGACCCTATCATCTTGTATCACCATTAATGATTTTGAATATGGATTCTTTGGTTATGGAGTTTCTTCTGAACTTTGAAGCTCTAGATCTTGGACAATGGAGTCACTAGGTGGATGATTTTAACCTTTATATGTCTGATTACTATCCACCATCATAGATCAGATCTAAACCTGTAAAATATTTCTGAACAAAATTTTAGTCTTACCCATTGTAGTCGCCATTATGTTATCACTCGGTAATTTCTCCAGGTTCAAGAGAAATAGTCTGAGGTAACCACAAACCTACTTTGGAAATCTAGGATATAGCATTCCTAAATTTCAGAGAGGGCTCTCTCTTTATGATTTAACTTTTTTTTTGTTTAATGTTTTAGGCTATTTATTATGGTTCAATTGGTTTTGATTTTAAGATGTTTGGTGGAAAACAAGATTACTTGAAGATAAATTAAAGAGGGATCTACTAGTCCATTGGGCTATGGAGTCAAAGTCTAACAAGCAGAACTAGAAGGCAAGGCCAAGAGGATGCTAATGTATTCAGGGCAAGGTAGATAACCCTCAGAGATTTGGATAGATTGTTTTGATGGGATGGCTTGCTTCGAGATAAAGGGAAATGAAGGATCCTTTGATCTGGAAAAAGAGGAAGGAGGTAGGGGTCAAATGGGACTAGGAGCAATTAAGAATTCCTAAATCTGGAAATATGCAGAAAACATTTAAATGATTAAGTAGTTAAGACAGGGAGTTCTAACACTAGTCCTGAAGTAATACTCCTACTTAATCATTAATATTGAACAACATCTACGAAATGAATGGAACTCAAAAAGTAAACATTGACAAAATAGATGCACTTTACTCTTCAAATTATCGCATGAATCCTTAATTATGAAGTCCAATTGGCTATTTTCCAGGCTGCTGCTATGAAATCAACACATAAGCCTCCAATGTGCCAGCAAAATTGTCTATAATAATCTCAGCAATTTTATTCCACACAAAATACTTCAAAAAGTGAAGTATCTATACAAATTCTAAACTAAAATATCTTGAAAAATATCAAGATTGGTTTACAAAATATCTCAAACTGTTTTTCATAAGTAGAACTTAATAAAAGGACAATCAAAACTAATGAAACTATTTGGAACTATACTTATGGATATATGATGACTAAGAATAGAATTCGAATTTGATCTCAACTCTTAGTTGATGATTAGGCATCCAATTCACTAACTGTTTCCTCATTCTGCTCCAGCAATTCTGCAAACTTGGGGTTCAATGATATATTTGTATTTCTCAATCCGAAATAGATATGTAAAAAGTGAAATATTTTATTGTTGATACATATGTTTGTGAGATAAACCTCTCTCGGTTTCCTAAATTTCTCCTCCAGCTGTTCACAATAGGCTCTGCAAAAAGATGTGTAAAACAGAGTTTTATAGAGTCTAAAAAATAGGCTGTAAAGATGCGCATGTATCTTTCATTCTATAATATCTGTGCACAAAGTGAGATAGGTTTTTTAGATGAGTCTCTTAGGAACAAAAAAAAAATTCAGTTTTGTAAGATGTATTTCTGATTGACCACAATTGTCTCTGCAAAATGATGAATTAACATGAATTTTCTGCAAAAAGTGCTTTCCAATATTGTTTAATATTTCCCAACCCATAATGGTTGTTAGAAAAGTGAGAGAGGTTTTACTAGTTGGACAGCTCAAGAACATAAACCTCATTCATTTTTTTTAAATTCATCTTGGATTGGTCACAAAAGTTTCTACAATACAATGACTTAAACATCAAATTTCTACAAAAATGTTCCTTCTTGTTATGTTTTCATCTTTTCACCTTTTGTTCTTTTAACTGTTCTACTTTCACTTTGGATAAAGTTCATTGTTGGTGAAAGTATTTTCATTTCTTTTTACCATAACTTCCTCTGTTTTTACTTTTACTGTTTTACCTTGACTGCTCTGTAACTTTGTTTTAACTTTCACTCTGACTTTTACTTGATACACTTTAACTCTGATGCTCTTTGACTGTTCTGTTTTCACTGTCATTGTAAATTCTGATTTCACTTTTACCATTCACTATGCACATTTCATCATTCTGATCTTACTCTGACTTGATTTTATTCTTTCTTTGTATATAAACTATTTGTTGAATGAAGCTTTTGAATTAAAATCTGAGAATTTGGAGCAAACAATTTTGTCAACTAGTATTGAAACTATTAGCCCAAATCCATATTCTCATGATAACTTGCAAAAATCAAACAATGTGTTAATGAAATCCAGGTCTACAGGGAGGTGATTGAATGCTTTTGAAAGACTTGTGGAATGAGATCTATCTGTGGAGGAGTAAATCTGTTTTTTTTAGGCATTTTGGGTAACTACTGCAATATTATACTGTTTACAGGAGTTTTTTACTTCAACAGATATGAAACTAAGCAATTTAGGCTAAGGATAATTTCAAGTGTTATCTTTGCTCAATTTAGGCTTCTGAGATATGCAAACTGGTTTAAGATAGAAAACAAGGGTTTTCTGAAAAATCTGGACTGTAAAAGTGAATTTTCAGGAGATCTGTAGGTTTGCAAACCATTTCTTGCTTTTGCAATTGATCTTCAGGGATTTAAAGTGGATAAATTGAGGAAATTGGCTTCAGAAAGGGTTTTTATAAACACAGTCTTTTCTGGGAAAAATTGGCCAGGGTTTGGCCTGTTTCTATGTGTTTTTTGGGAAAATTGTATGGACATTTTTTCTTGATTTGGGCTTTGCTTTAGTTATAAATGGTTTTAACTTAGAAATTGCAAGCCTGAATGTCAAAAAAATACCTCAGATGGTAGGTATTCGACTGTCAGAAGGGTTTCTGCAACTTTTTATGGTTGAATTTGAGCTTGTTTGAACTTGTTGGAGCTGAGAACGTCTTTGGTGATCCACGAACATGGAAGTTTGCGGTTAGAATAGGCTCCGAAAGGGAAAATTAGGCCTGAAATACAGTTGGGCGATTTTAACAATCGGGATATGCAAAAAAAGTCCGGCTATGCAGAAATAATGTTTAATAGATATTATAATGAAGATTTTAACCTTTGCTATAAACCTTTAAAGATTAATAACTGCGAGTCAAATCACTGGTGGGAAGTGGTTTGTAGATTTTCGAATGCGAAAATTGTTGGTGGGTTTCACGTTAGTTTTGGGCAGTAAGAGGTATTTAGTGAAATGAACACGATGAAATCAAATTCGAACACTTCATAGCAGGTGGAATTTTGAAAACTGCTTATTTCACGCAGATTTGAGCTTTGGGCCATCATTTGGTTTATGAGCGTGAAATGCACCCCTCGTCGTTGGATCATTTGAAAAGAAGCGAATGGTTGAGATCGGTTGGGAAGGTGCGGGCAAAAAGATGGTGGGACCGGGGCTAAGGTTAAGCGGGGTTTGATATGGGTTAACTATTATATAAAACATGAGGTTTTACATAATGGGAAAAGGGAAACAAGGTCAAACTTTAACCTCGGGTTTAGTTATGTATTGTGGAAGGCTGGTAACTAGATTATAAAGGCTCGAGAGTTGTTATCTTTATAAAAACTTAGGGTAAAATGGGATGAACGTGGAAATGATTTTGCGCTTTTTAGAAATACATAAGGTAAGTATAAAAAAGGCCAATTTTTGCATTTTTAGTTTTATTATATAGTTTATTAAACCATGGGGGGTTTAAAAACTATAGGGGGCGGGGTATTTATATATTGTTAGTTTTATTCCAAAGGGGTTTATATTTTAGGATTTTATTTCAGCATGTGGATAATTACTTCGGCATAAAATCTTATAATAGTGGATTTTTAGGGGATATTAAAATAAAATGAGTTATATTAATAGGATAAGGTCTCTTTTAGGGAGTTAATAAAATAAGTTAGCAATTAATATGACAAGGAAAATGAAATACTCAAGAAATACACTTATATGACTAAGTAAAGTGAAAATCTTAAAGCCAAGTTTATCATTTGATGATTTCACCACTTTTACTTAGGATAAGATGTTTTTTTAGGGTTTGTATGCTTTATGAAATGGAGGAGTTAATCAAATGGGATATTATATATCTTTGAGTTGTGATGGGTGAATGAAGGGTAAATAATGATAATTGGGGATTAATATAGGAATTCAACACTTTTAACTAAGAGTCATTGAGCCATGGGTCCGGTCCCAACAATAGTCAGAGAAATGCTCTGAGCCCCTTTGACTGAAAAATCTAGAATGTAGAATAACTATAGGGTATAGGAAATTAGTTATTTTTGCCCAGTGATAAATGTTTACAAGCTTATTCCTACTTCTCTCTACCTACCCAACTTTAATCTAACATTTTTTCTTCCATTTTGCAAGTGCACTTGAGCTTGCTACCTTGAAACATTTTATTCTTTTGAAAAGCATAAAAAACTATCTAAATCTACCTTATATCATCCAAGGGCTCAGATTAAACTGATGAGCTCCTCTTTATTCTCTACCTATCTACTGATTAGTCAAGATTAAATTGTCAAACTAATTTTTATTCACTATCTAAAACATGGAAATTGAAAACATGACAAGCAAGTTTAAACAGTTCAACTCATCATGGATTATGGCATTTATTGACACTCTGCCATAATCATCAGCGAAAAGTAAAAAGTAGTGGCATTTGGACTTGCAGACTTTCATGTTTTATTTCTTTTTCTTTTGGGGTCTATATTTTTTCTGAGTCCTTTGATCTTTCTTTTACGACTTTTACCCTCTTTTTGATTTTTGATTTTTTGATTTTATTTTTTCAAAATATGGGAAAACAACTTGCAGAAAGAAAGGTATGTACATATTTACAAGACTATCAAGATTCAATTCAAAATTATGAATCCTATATTTATAGGACCCTAACAACGGCTTCACATGGGGATGGCATCTCCTTTTGAGATGTCAAGAAAACCATCGACTAGTAACTTGATCCTTTGAGCCAATCCCAAATATGCATTTTCTTTGTTATAACATCTCTGTGAATGAAAATATTGAACTGAATTTAGTCCTTTTTGTGCAAACTGAAATTTGATCTGAAACTAAAAGAACATACTGAAATTGTCAAACCAAACTAATAGATCTTAAATATGTTTAGGACCTTCTGCTTGGCTTTAAATCTTAATGAAATATTTCAAAACTAGCTGAAAAATGAATACTGAAAAAATGCTCAGAGCTTTGAGCTTATTTGCACTCATCTACCTACTCTAATCTACTGTTAATTTTATTGAATCAGGTAATACAAAAATGCCAATGAAGCTAGTCAAGTAGTTGTCGAAATGAATGGATAGTTTCACTTCTTGTCATCAAACTTGGAAGCATAATTTGATTGTGTGTCTTCATAATCAATGATATGATGTGAAATAGAAATTGCTGATATATTTGATCCTCATAGATAAAATATGTTTGCAGACTTGAGCTAAAAATAGTCTCCATATAATTTGCTATAGGATCATCAAAAGCATAATGTATGATTTGTGCTTCAATGCTTTCAATGACCAATTGATTAGTTGTATTCTTAATATTAAACCCTGAAACTATTTCTTCAGTCTTGTGCTTGAAAGAATAATCCTCAATCCACAAGTCAAAAGGTAGTACAATTTCCTGTTGCTTAGGAAAAGGAAGATTTTCCAAGAATTCTTTAGGATCTTGGAAATTATAGGATTGAATTTGAGAATGCAAAAGTTTAATGTCATTTTCATATTTTTCAGAAACTAACTCAATAACACATATTTTAAGTTTAGGAGAATATTTTCTTGATTTCAAAAGAAGAAAGAAAGCTCTTAGAAAATCCTCATCAAGCTGAAATTCTAATAACACATCCTTGAGTTCATTGAAAATCTCATGAGATGAAAGGTTTGCCACAGACCCTGTCATCTTGTATCACCATTAATGATTTCAAATGTGGATTCTTTGGTTATGGAGTTTCTTCTGAACTTTGAAGCTCTGGATCTTGGACAATGGAGTCGCCAGGTGGATGATTTTAACCTTTATATGTCTGATCACTATCCACCATCATAGATCAGATCTGAACCTATAAAATATTTCTGAATAAAATGTAAGTCTTCCCTAGTGGAGTCGCCATTATGTTATCACTCGGTAGTTTCTCCATGTTCAAGAGAAATAGTCTGAGGTAACCACAAACCTACTTTGGAAATCTATGATCTAGCCTTCCTAAATTTCAGAGAGGGCTCTCTCTTTATGATTTAACTTTGTTTTTGTTTAATGTTTTAGGCTAGTTATTGTGGTTCAATTGGTTTTGATTTTAAGATGTTTGGTGGAAAATAATATTACTTGAAGATAAGTTAAAGAGGGATCTACTAGTTCATTGGGCTATGGAGTCAAAGTCTAACAAACAGAACTAGAAGGAAAGGCCAAGAGGATGCTAATGTATTCAGGGCAAGGTAGATAACCCTCAGATATTTGGATATATTGTTTTGATGGGATGGCTTGCCTCGGGATAAAGGGCAATGAAGGATCCTTTGATCCGGAAAAAGAGGAAGGAGGTAGGGGTCAAACGGGACTAGGAGCAATTAAGAATTCCTAAATCCGAAAATCAGCAAAAAACATTTAAACGATTAAGTAGTTAAGACAGAGAGTTCTAACACTAGTCCTGAAGTAATACTCCTACTTAATCATTAAGGTTGAACAACATCTATGAAATTAATGGAACTTATAAAGTAAACAATGACAAGATATATGCACTTTACTCTTCAAATTATTGCATGAATCCTGAATTATGAAGTCCAATTGGATATTATCTAGACTGCTGCTATGAAATCAACACATAAGACTCCAACGTACCATAACTTAATAAAAGGACACTCAAAACTAATGAACCTATTTGAAACTATACTTATGGATATATGATGACTAAGAAGAGAATTCGAATTTGATCTCAACTCTTAGTTGATGATGAGGCATCCAAGTCACTAACCGTTTCCTTTCTTTGTGCATTCTGCTCCAGTAATTCTGCAAACTTGGGGTCCAATGATATATTTTTATTTCTTAATATGAAATAGATATGTAAAAATTGAAAGATTTTATTGTAGATACATATGTTGGTGAGATAAACCTCTCTCAGTTTCCTAAATTTCTGCTCCAACTGTTCACAATAGTTTTTGCAAAAATATGTGTAAAACAGAGTTTTACAGAGTCTGACAAATAGGTTGTAAAGATGTGCATGTATCTTTTATTCTGTAATAGATGTGCATAACATGAGATAGGTTTTTGTAGATGATTCTCTTAGGAACAAAAACCTCCTTCAGTTTTGTAATATGTATTTCTTATTGGCCAAAATTGTCTCGGCAAAATGATGACTTAACAAGAATTTTCTGCAAAAAGTGCTTTCCAATATTGTTTAATATTTCCCAACCCATAATGGCTGTTAGAAAAGTGAGAGAGGTTTTTGTAGTTGGACATCTCAAGAACATAGACCTCCTTCTTTTTTCTAAATTAATCTTGGATTGGTCACAAAAGTTTATGCAAAAAAATGACTTAAACATGAAATTTCTGCAAAAATGTTTCTTCTTGTTATGTTTTCATCTTTTCACCTATTGTTCTTTTAACTGTTCTACTTTCACTTTGGATAAAATTCATTGTCGGTGAAATTATTTTCATTTCTTTTTACCATTACTTCCTTTGTTTTACTTTTACTATTTTACCTTGACTGCTCTGTAACTTTTTTTTAACTTTCACTCTGACTTTTACCTGATACACTTTAACTCTGATGCTCTTTGACTGTTCTATTTTCACTATCATTGTGAATTCTTATTTCAATTTTACTATTCACTATGCACATTTCATCATTCTGATCTCTCTGACTTGATTTTATTCTTTCTTTGTATATAAATTGTTTGTTGAATGAAGCTTTTGAATTAAAATCTGTGAATTTGGAGCAAACAATTTTGTCAACTAGTATTGAAACTATTGGCCCAAATTCATATTCTCATGATAACCTATAAAAATAAAACAATTTTTTAATGAAATCCAGGTCTATAGGGAGGTGATTGAAGGCTTTTGAAAGACCTGTGGAATGAGATCTGTCTGTGGAGGTTTAACTCTGTTTTTTTTTAGGCATTTTGGGTAACTACTGCAAGATTAGACTGTTTGCAAGAGTTTTTTACTTCAACAGAGATGAAACTGAGAAATTTAGGCTAAGGATAATTTCAAGTGATACCTTTTCTCAATTTAGGCTTCTAAGATATGAAAACTAGTTTAAGACAGAAAACAAAGGTTTTCTGAATAATCTGGACTGTAAAAGTGAATTTTCAGGAGATCTGTAGGTCTTCAAACCATTTCTTGCTTTTGCAATTGATCTTCAGGGATTTAAAGCGGATAAATTGAGGAAATTGGCTTCAGAAAGGGTTTTTATAAACATAGTCTTTTCTGGGAAAAATTGGCCAGGGTTTGGCCTGTTTCTGTGTTTTTTGGGCAAATTGTATGGACAATTTTTCTTGATTTGGGCTTTGCTTTAGTTATAAATGGTTTTAACTTAGAAATTGCAAGCCTGAATGTCTAGAAAATACCTGAGATGGTAGGTATTCGACTGTCAGAATGGTATCTGCAAATTTTTATGGTTGAATTTGAGCTTGTTTGAACTTGTTGGAGCTAAGAACGTCTTTGGTGATCCACAAACAGGGAAGTTTGCGGTCAGAATGGGCTCTGAAAGGGAAAATTAGGCCTGAAATACAGTTGGGCGATTTTAACAGTCGGGATATGCAGAAAAATTCGAGCTATGCAGAAATAATGTTTAATAGATATTATAATGAAGATTTTAACCTTTGCTATAAACCTTTAAATATTAATAACTGTGGGTCAAATCAGTAGCGGGAAGTGGTTTTTAGATTTTCAAATGCAAAAACTATTGGTGGGTTTCGCATTATTTTTGGGTAGTAAAAGGTATTTAGTGAAATGAACGCGATGCAATCAAATTCGGACACGTCATAGCAGGCAGAATTTTGAAAACTGCCTATTTCGCGCAGATTTGAGCTTTGGGCCATCGTTTGGTTTATGAGCGTGAAATGCACCCTCCGCCGTTGGATCATTTGAAAAGAAGCGAATGGTTGAGATCTGTTGGGAAGGTGGGGGAAAAAAAATGGTGGGACCGGGGCTAAGGTTAAGCGGGGTTTGATATGGGTTAACTATTATATAAAACGTGAGGTTTTACATAATGGGAAAAGGGAAACAAGGTCAAACTTTAACCTCGGGTTTAGTTATGTATTGTGGAAGGCTGGTAACTATATTATAAAGGCGCGAGAGTTTTTATCTTTATAAAAACTTAGGGTAAAATGGGATGAACGTGGAAATGATTTTGCGCTTTTTAGAAATACAAAAAAGGCCAATTTTTGCATTTTTATTTTTATTATATGGTTTATTAAACCATGGGGGGTTTAATAACTATAGGGGGCGGGGTATTTATATATTGTTAGTTTTATGCCAAAGGGGGTATATTTTAGGATTTTATTTCAGCATGTGGATAATTACTTTGGCATAAAATCTTATAATAGTGGGCTTTTAGGGGATATCAAAATAAAAAGAGTTATATTAATAGGATAAGGTCTCTTTTAGGGAGTTAATAAAATAAGTTAGAAATTAATATGACAAGGAAAATGAAATAATCAAGAAATACACTTAATATATGACTAAGTAAAGTGAAAACCTTAAAGCCAAGTTTATCATTTGATGATTTCACCACTTTTACTTAGGATAAGATGTTTTTTGAGGGTTTATATGCTTTATGAAATGGAGGAAGTTAATCAAATGGGATATTATGTATCTTTGAGTTGTGATGGATGAATGAAGGGTAAATAATGATAATTGGGGATTAATATAGGAATTCAACACTTTTAACTAACAGACATTGAGCCTTGGGTCTGGTCCCAACAGAAGTCAGAGAAACACTTTGAGCCCCTTTGACTGAAATCCTAGAATGTAGAATAACTATAGGGGATACGAAATTAGTTATTTTTTCCTGGTGATAAATATTTACAAGCTTCTTCCCACTTCTCTCTACCTACCCAAATTTAATCTAACATTTTTTCTTCCATTTTGCAGGTGCACTTGAGCTTGCTACCTTGAAACATTTTATTCTTTTGAAAAGCATAAAAAAATATCTAAATCTACCTTATATCATCCGAGGGCTCAAATTAAACTGATGATCTCTTCTTTATTCTCTACCTATCTACTGATTAGTCAGAATTAAATTTTCTGACTAATTTTTATTCACTATCTAAAACATGGAAATTGAAAACATGACAAGTCAAGTTTAAACATTTCAACTCATCATGGATTATGGCATTTATTGACACTCTTCCATAATCATCAGCAAAAAGTAAAAATTAGTGGCATTTGGACTTGCACACTTTCATGTTTTATTTCTTTTTCTTTTGGGGTCTATATTTTTTCTGAGTCCTTTGATCTTTCTTTTATGACTTTTACCCTCTTTTTTATTTTTAATTTTTTGATTTTATTTTTTCAAAATATGGGAAAACAACTTGCAGAAAGCAAGGTATGTACATATTTACAAGACTATCAAGAGTCAATTCAAAATTATGAATCCTATATTTATAGGACCCTAACACGACCTACAGGTATGCCTTCAGATTTTTCTTCTTTTATCCTTGGGATAATATTTATAACAGTCAGCAATACCCATGGCAGTATCCTACTCCTTCCTCAACACAATTTCGTTCACCATTGAGCCAATGGCCATCTCCTCCACCAATGCAATATCCTCCATTACAACCCAATCCTTGGGGTCAGAACTGGAGAGGCAATGGCCAAGGTCTAGTACCCCCTCCAATACCAATGCAACAACAGCATTTACAACTTCCTTCAATTCAGAATCCTACACCTTCTGTCCGACCCCAATTACCTGTACAACCTAACCCCAATCCAAATAATAAGGCAGCCCAGAGCATGGATGCTCCAGTTACCCTCTAGACTTATCTTATTACTCCTATTGGACTCAATGAGGTTCAGATTTGGTCAGGGAAAGTAATTAGATCTGAACACTGTTTGGTCTCAATCTAGTCTCCTAAATTGAGCTCATTTAATTGTCAGCCAGGGTTGGTAAACTGCTGAAGTGAAGTGTACAGTATGTACCTAGGTGTTTGTTTCTTAATGCGTTGTGTGTAGTATTTTATGATGTTTTTGGTCTTTTGTGATGATTTCTGATGTTTTTGATCTTTTGGTGGTTTTATGTTCACAAGGAAAATGAATAGAAAGCTAATGGAAGGAAGCTAATGATTAAAAACAGAGTGAAACCTAATTGGTTGATGTCAAATGGTAAATGCAAATGCAATATTAAAAACAGAATTAAATCTAAACTATGATTAAGCAAAAGCAAAGCTTGATAATGACTTTTAAGCAAATGATTCAAAACACAAACTAAACTTGTCAAATTCTTTCATCAAAGGCATTTGAGAGAGAGCTTGAAACATGGTCAACTAAGCATGAAAATCTTCCTAACTAAACAGTTTAAACAACTAACTTATAATGATGAAACATTTTGTCCTTGATTAGAGATTTGTTGAAGTATATTTGGAGTAAAACATTGATACCATCATAAGATCTTCTACTCTAAATCTAATTCCTAACTCTATTCTGCAACTCATTTTTATAGCACTACACTTCACTCAAAGGTTATAGATTTTTGAAATAGTCTATTGAGGAAAATGTTTGTTTGTAAGATGATAAGGAAGTTGCAGAAGTACTTCAGGCCTTAAAATGATATTGTCTTCTGTTCATATGTTTATGAATCAATTATAGATTTTAGAACAAGAAGAGGTTTGTGAATAATGAAGGCTGTTTTGTTAAGTTTAACAATTGAAGTAATCTAATATGCAGTGAATGGCAACTGAATATGGAGTGCAAATGCAATGAGTTGAACTACAACTGAACCTAAAATGTCACTAGCCTAAAACAATGCTGAACTACAAGTCATTATCAAACTTAAAGCAAAACAATTGAACATGAGTTAAGTGCAATTAAACTCCGGAGCATCCTAACTAAGCTATCATGCATTATTCTATGGAATTATACAGTCTGTTTGTCTATCATGATTGGTATTTTGGAAGAGTTCCTTCTTTTGGAAGGGTTTTTAGAACAATCCTGACTGTGTAATTGAGTGCAAATGCAAACATAAAGACTGAAAGCAATGAAAAACTAAGATATCATAGCCATCTCCTACCCATCATTATGATATTTTTGACAAGCGTTTAAGAGCAAGAACGACTATGGTACTTAGTGAAAACACACAACTAAAACGTTCAAGATCACAATCATGCTTAAGACAGTATAAAGATTTCTTGGAAGAGTTTCTTCTTGTGGAAGAGTACTTAGCATAAGTATAACTGTGATGGTGAACAAAAGAGATTACAATTAAATTCTAAAATACTATAGCCATTCCCCATTCATCATTATAATCTTTTGGAAGAGCTTCTTCTTTTGGAAGAGTTTTCAGAATGAGTATAACTACAGTAGCTAATGAAAACAACTATGAATTCAACTTCAAATCCTACAATACTATAGCCATTTCCCATTCATCATTATAATCTTTTGGAAGAGCTTCTTCTTTTGGAAGAGTTTTTAGAATGAGTATAACTACAGTATTTAATGAAAACAACTACGAATTCAACTTCAAAAACGTAAAGGCAGCTAGAATACTTATCTAAATTACGCAAATAAATTTGTGCAAGAGGCAGGGGCCCTCTACCACCTGACGGAATCTAACTCCAAATCAAATCAACGCTTTCAAAACAACACTGTCTGCTTCATTAAAGGTGAAATAACTTGAACAGAGCACTCTGCGTCTTCAGAAATGTAGCACAGAATCTAAGCAAAATCTAGAACAAAATCTAGCCTAGCTCTCGGTTTCCCAAGTGTTTATATAAAAAATGTAAATAACAAGACTTGCAAGAATTTCAGGAACATTTTCTTTCCTTATCGGAATCACATTAGGACTCTTGAATTGGCTACGTAACAAGGAAATGGACATCTGGACTGAGACAGTCCTAATAGAAGTCTGCCTTCTTAAATGTGTTCCCATGTTCCAAAACCATACCCAGAATTCGTTTCTTCCTTCATGGTGAGCAACGAACCATGTAGACATGACGTGGAATTTTCCCATATGCGGTTTTTCTTGAGAGGCCACCTGGAACATACTCAAACATGAAGACAGCTACAGAATCGCTGGTTAGCTACGGAATGTCTGCATTCTGCAGCTAGTTCCGGTCAAAATGCTTTACAATGGCAAAAATCACAAAACTTAGCAAGTCAGTCATGTAAATCATTTTAAAAGTAATTTTAACTAAATTCATTGATCAATTGGGTCTGGAATAGCAATGGACAAAGGAAAATGAGGTAAAATGAAATGAAAGAAAGCACAATTTTGAGGCTCAACATACCCCCACTGCTGTCTCTTTGCATGTCCTCATGCAAATTATCCTATGAACTCAGAGGCTTCTGCAAGAACATCTAATCCTCTCCTTCTCCTTTGTCTGGAAGCTAAAGATATTCTGGGTTTTTTGATAACAAGTTTGAACCTTAGGTTGGTAAGTGCCCTGATTAGCTTTTTGTTCCTCTTCTTCAACTTGTCATTGGTCTTTTCCACTTTGTCTATATGTAGGGATAAGGTTGAGTTCATATCAATTTTGAGCTTGACTTGATCCTTGAGAATTTCATTCTCATTTTTTATGCGTCTATTAAGTATTTCCAACTCATATCTATCCCTTCTTAATACATCTATTTCAGACAGTGGAGGACTAGGGGTTCTCTCCTTACTTTCTGAAGCTCTCTTTTCCAAAGTTTCCACATAGTCATAAATTTCTTGTTGAGCAGGGTCAATTTCAGGGGTTCCTTCATTAAAATTCTCTTCAACATCTTCTTCAATGGATGTTTCTTCATCTTCTATATTAATCACCCCTGTTTGTTTGATTTGAGTTTTCCTTAGTTTTCCCTTTAATCTATGGCTTCTTCTAGGCTGAGAAGATCCCTCTCCTTTCTCCATGGCAGATTTCCTGATTACCTTTTCTTCCTTAAGCTGTCTCTTGATTTGAGTCAACTTCTCTAAAATGATTTCCTCACTACTTTCTTGGACTGTTTTATCAGTTTCAACTTTTGAAGCCCTCCATTTCCTGCTTCTCTTTTTAGGTTGTGGTTCAGGTGAGGGCTCTTTTGGCTCTTCAAAATGATTTCTTGTCAAGAAATTGTCCCATGTATCATTTGTTTTGGTTAAATGATGTTCAATCAAAATTTTAACCAAACCATGATGATATAAAGTTGTCTCTAAAAATTGAACTCTTCTTTGAACACAGGAAGCCATCTTTTTCAAGCTTTGAAGCAAGAAATAGGGTAGGTTTAAGTCTTCCCCCAGAAAATGCATTATCAGTCTAATGTGGTAGACATAAAATGTACCATATCTACCCTCACATGTAATAAATTTTTGCAGAAGAAGTAGTATGTTTCTCCATTTATTTTTCAATGCAGAACTTGGAATTCCTTTCTTAAATACAGTGACATCCATACCTGGTGATTTTAGAATTTGCTTCCAGGATTCATTGTGGAATTCTCTGTTTTTGACCCAGCTCTCTCCATTTCTGAGCAACCCTGTAGCTTCTGCAATGAAAACTTCAGTGACAGTGAACTTGACATCTCCCACTTCAACTTCAGTTCCTTGAAATGATCTTGCAAATGTTTTAGTGACTTCTTTGTGGAAGCCATTAAATTTCTCCAAAAATTGAAGCCATCCTATCTGTTGCAACATTTCTTTCCATTGAGGGTAGCCTTCTAAGTATTTTGAACCCACTGGTTCAGTTCTTACTATGAAACCCATAATTGTTTCTTCAATGTTCAGATTAACACTCTTCTACCCACAGAAACAATAACTTTCACTTTCGAATTGAAATGGCTTCAAGTTCTTAATGACAATGGCTTCAAACTTCGGAATGATATACCTCTGATTGACAGTGACAACAGCTTCAAACTTCGAGCTGATATACCTCTGGTTGACAATGAAAACAACTTCAAAACTTCGGACTGATATGCCTCTGTTGACAGTGACAACAGCTTCAAACTTCGAGCTGATATGCCTCTAGTTGACAATGGAACTTTGGACTGATATGCCTCTATTTGACAGTGACAAATGGCTTCAAATTTCCCACACTACTATACCTCTGTCTCTCGGTGGCAAATAACTTCAAATTCCCATACTGCTATATCTCTGTCTCTTGGTAAAAAATGGCTTCAAATTCTTCAATTCTATACCTCTGCGTTTACCCTTTTGCTCTGCTCTTGGTGGTAAGGATATCTCTGTTTGCGGAATGAAGTGCCGGCTACAGAATGGAGTGATGGAAGTAGTCACGGAATGGGGTAATGGAGTGAGGTGGAGGAAACGAATTAATGATTGAAAGGACGGCGGAGATTTTTACAACGGCAAAGAGAATCATCATTGAATGATTTGGTTAAGAGACGTGAAGAATTCAAATACCTCGACCATTTTAACCGCTTAAATGATGTCGGGCATGGAATTTGAAATGAGAGATTTTAATCCAAAGTTCGTGGAGGGTTTATTGGTCTTGATCAATAAAAATAATTAAAACAACCTTTTCGAACAATTCATAACTAGAACTATGCTAAACTTTATGAAATGCCATTATAATCTAAATTTGTTACCTCTACTTTTCATTTGATTTTTGTAGTCTTTGTCTTCTTTGTTCACCTTTGGAAGAGTCTTCATAATCCTTCTTGATGATTTTTATTCATGAATACACTGGATCATTTTGTTGCAATTCTAATGTCTGTTGACTAATGCCTTCAGGATTTGTAGCTGCGGAATGTCTGGCTAGCTGCGAAAAAGCTGAACAGCTGCAGAATGTCTGTTAAGCTGCAGAATGTACCTGTAGAGCATTTTGATCATGGAATGGAGTGGTTTGGGAATATAGGTGAAATGTTATATGGTATGAATGAAGATGGATGATGAGACATGATATGTATGAAATGGATGATGAAATGAAATGGATTCAGTTTATGAAATGGAGTGAAAGAACATAAGAACTGCCCTGCAATCCATGACATGTTTTATTCATTTACAGCAAGACATCAAACTTTAAATCTTGACATGAAAATGAGATGGATGGAATATGGAATGAGATGAATGAAATATGGAATGAAGTAGAGTATGAATGAATGAATAAAATGGAATATGGATGGATAAGTGAATGAAGTGAAATGAAATGAGATGGATCATAAGCACTGTGGATCTGAACTTATGATTTTGTAACAGCTGCTTGCAAAAACAAAATGGGAAAAGTTAGAGTGTCAGAGAGACTCTGATTTTCACCCTATCTTTTCTGTATAAACATGCCAATCAATGATTGGTTTTCATGTTTATACCTTTATTTTTTTTTTAAATTTTTTTAATTTTTTTTTTTATTTTTTTTCAAAGAGAAATGCTTCAGAAAATTTAATCAAGTTGATGAAGAAGAAGAATTCTTCTTCATTAACTTCACATCACTGCTTTCTTGGAACTTCTTGACAAATTCTTCTCTTGAGAGTGGTTTGTGATACAACTTCAATCTATGACCATTCATAAGAAAAGTGACCTCTTCTTCATCTATTGTCCTGATTTTTACTGCTCCATTGTCAAAAATTTCAACAATTTCATATGGCCCAAGCCAATGTGTTTGAAATTTACCTTGAAAATCCTTGAATTTTTAATCAAACAAGAGAGCCCAGTCACCTTCTTTGAACTTCTTCTCTTTGATGTACTTGTCATGCCATCTAGTCCTTTGCTGTTGGACTAGACTTGTTTTCTGAACTGCATCTTGTTTGATCTCATCCAATTCATTAATCTGCTCCAATCTATGCTTTTGTGCCTCCGTTAAATCAAGTCCTAGCTGAACTGCCATTTTGAAAGTTTGAATCTGGAACTCTATGGGAAACAAAACTTGTTTTCCATAAACAAGCTCATAAGGAGTATGGCCTGTTGTGTTTCTCCATGTAGTTCTATAGGCCCACAAGGCTTCAGGAAGCCTATCTACCCAATCTCTTCTATGTAAATGAACAGTATTTGTTAGGATTCCCTTCAATGGTCTTATTAGTAGATTCCACTTGACCATTTGCTTGTGGATGATAAGGAGTAGATTTTCTATGTCTGATTTTGTACTTCTCCATCATTTGCTCCACTAGCCTTGATGTAAATTGAGCTCCTTGATCTGTAACAATTTCCCTTGGAACACCAAAACGAGTAAAAATATCCTAAAAAAGAAAAGTAACTACAGATGCTTCATTAGCAACAAGTAATGGCTTAGCTTCTACCCACTTAGTAACATAATCAGTGCAAACTAATATATATTTCTTTTGTCTTGATGGAGGACTAATAGGTCCTACAAAATCCAAAGCCCATTTTTCAAAAGGTTCAATGTGTACCCGAGGTTGTAATGGCATCTCACCTGAAGGAGAAGGTTTCCCTACCCTTTGGCAACTGTCACACCTTTTGACATACTCCCTTGCATCTTTAAACAAAGATGGCCAATAATATCCTAAATTAAGGATCTTATAGGTTGTCCTCTTATCTGCAAAGTGTCCGCCACAAGGTTCATCATGACATGCCTTGAGAATCTCAAGCATCTCATCTTCACGAACACACCTTCTAATGATCAAATCTGGACCTGTCTTGTACAACTCATTAGCAACCCATGAATATTTTGCACTATCACAAATGATTTTTCTTTTATCCCTTGCATTCATAATTGAAGGAAATTTTCCTGAAACTAAATAATTAGCAATATCGGCAAACCATGGAGTTTGAGTAGAGATTGCAAAAAGATATTCATCAGGAAATTGATCTTCAACCGGAGTGTCATCTTTGATATTTTGGAGTCTGGATAGGAAATCAGCCACTGTGTTTTGTTTTCCAGGCCTATCTAGAATAGTAATGTTGAATTCTTGTAAGAGTAACAACCATCTTATAACTCTGCCATTAGTAATTGATTTGTTCATTAGGTATCTAATTGCAGAATGATCAGTGTGAATAAAAGTTTCATAGCCTGTTATATAGTGTCTAAATTTGTTTATGGCATGAACAACAGCTAAAAACTCTTTTTCAGTTAGAGTATAGTTTAACTCTGCAGGAGTCAAATTTTTACTGATATAATAGATGGAATAGGGAATTAAATCTTTTTGTCCCAATACTGCTCCTAGAGCTGTATCAGAAGCATCTGTCGAGATATGAAAAGGTAACTTCCAGTTAGGTCCCCTTAATATAGGTGCTTCAGAAATTTTGGTTTTCAGGGTTTCAAAAGCTAACTGGCAATCATAAGTCCACTTGAATTCACAATCTTTGGTGAGTAATTTGAAGAGTGGAGATGCTATCTTGGTAAAGTTTTCTATAAATCTCCGATAATACCCTGTAAATCCTAGAAAACTTCTAACATCTCTTTGACAACTTGGAATGGATAGGTTAGAAATGACTTCAACTTTTGCCTCATCAACTCTATTCCCATCCCCTGAAATGTGGTGCCCTAAAACAATACCTTCAGTAAACATCATAAAACATTTTTCATGACTAAGTGAAAGGTTTGCTTCTTGAAATCTTTTTAAGACTTTTTCCAAGTTTTCTAAAGCCTCTTCAAATGTATTCCCATAAACTGTGAAATCATCCATGTACACCTCTACAAAGTCATGTATTAGATCCGAAAAAATTCCTAATACTGCCCTTTGGAATGTTGCAGGTGCATTGCATAATCCAAATGGTAATACTCGGTAAGCATAGGTACCCCAGGGACAGGTGAATGTGGTTTTGTCTTGGTCTTCAAGTGCTACTTGGATTTGATTGTAACCACTAAACCCATCTAGGAATGAGAAGTAATTTTTGCCAGCTAATGTATCTAATACTTGATCTATGAAAGGTAAGGGAAAATGGTCTTTAAGAGTAGCTTTATTTAGTTCTCGGTAGTCAACACACACCCTCCATTTTCCATTTTTATTTGGCACAATTACCAAAGGAGAAACCCACTGACTATCTGAGATAGGATAGATGAAATTAATATTTAACAATTTTTGCAATTCCTCTTTAACAATTTCCCTAAGATTTGGATTCATCCGTCTTTGAGGTTGTCTGATTGGTTTGCAATTTGCCTCTATATAGATGTGATGAGTACAAGTCTTGGGGCTTATCCCTTTCATGTCAATGTATTCCCATGCATATGCAGAAGAATGTCTCTGTAATACTTTGACTAACTCTTCTTGTTGAGATTTTGCTAGGTTCTTGTTTATGTTCAAAGTTTTGCCTGGAAAAATTTCACTTGTAGAGCTGCCAAATTTGTCCATAGAATGAAGAGACATCTGCCTAGATGACAAAAATTCAATATTGGATCCCTCCTGAAATGATTCATGTTTGTGTTCTGGAGAGGATTCATAGTTTTCTAGAGTATTCAGAATTTGATTATCTTCACTAATTTCTGAAATTGTGAAGAGTGGTTGTAAATATTCTTCATCCTCTATCCATTGAGTGTCATCTAGATCTGTAATTGTCCTAGCTGGAGGATATAAAGTGAATTTCTTAGTTGAACTACCATCAGAAATATACATATCACCGGACCTAAAACTAATAAAAGCATCAGCTGTAGCCAACCAAGGTCTTCCTAATATAACATGATGGCCTCCTAGATTATTCTTAGGAGTTAGGATCATGAAATCCACAGGGTATTCCCAAGAATCTAGGGACACTGGAATGTCTTCTATTACCCCATCTGGTTTGATCACAGATCTATCTGCTAATTGTAATAGTGTGGGTGTAAAGAGAAGATTAGGAAGTTTAAGTTTGTCCATGATTTGTCTACTCATGATATTTATTGCTGCTCCTAAATCAATGAGTGTGTTTTGAATTTCAATTCCATTGATGTGAATTTTGACAACCGGATTTCCTGGGTCAAGATACTTTGGAATAGCAATCTTGCCCATCATAATGTCTGCTATTTGTCCTACCAGTTGAATTTTCTTTGTTTCTCTTATTCTTTTTCTTGTTGTCTTCATACTCAACTCCTTTATTGTTTTGGCTAAAATTGGGATTTCTTTGATGGCTTGCAATAATGGAATTTTAATGCAAACATTTCTTAATTCATCTAAGAAATCATAATTAGGCACCATGATTTGTTTTTCTACACCTCTATCAATTTGTAATCTTTCCGGAAAGGGAGGTATAGAAGTAGATGTGGATGGTTGCTCTAATAGAGGAGTTGGATTTATTGGATCTTTTTGTTTTAGTTTTTCAATGTGTGGGTCTTGAAAGGATGTGTCTTCCTCAAGAATTTTATTCACCCGTAGGGAGTCTTCCTCAGAATTATCTTGTTCTTGTATGATCACAGAAGGTTTCATATTTTCAAGTATTCTTCCAGACCTCAGTTGAACATCACTAAGGTCTAAAGGAGTGATTAAATAAGTTGGAAATTGTTGGCCTTCTATCATGTATGTATTCTGAGGGTTCTTATTATTGGGGTTTGGTATGGGTTGAGCCGGCAATTGATTTGATTTTTGAGGGAATGAGGGAATGGTAATGGAAGTGGTTGATTTTGATGTGGTTGGTTCTGATGATGTTGTTGAGGATTTTGTTGAAGATTTTGAGGAAAATTTTGTTGAGGATTTTGAGGATAAAAATGTGGATATGGTGGATAGGATGGTGGATACCGATAGTATGGAGAGTATCTTCCATAAGGACTTTGTGTTCCTTGTGCCCAAGATTGAGATTGATTTTGAAATTGGGGCCAAGGTTGCTGCCAAGAATTCCAAGGTGGAGGTTGATTATACATTTGATCATGGAATCCTTGTGTTTGAGGTCCTCGCCAAGGTCTTCTAGAACAAAATTGTATATCCTGATGTGGAATCTCGTAGGAGTTACGACCTCGAAAGACAGCCTTGAGACTAGGAAGAGAAGGAAAATTCTTGGTTTCATGTTTTTCAGAACAAATGACACAGGTTTCTACAACTTTTACATCCAAAGGACACTCTCTCAAGGCATGTTTCTTTCTACATTTGGGACAAAAGATTTCCAAGGCATCAGATTCAACCTTCTGCTTGTTTTGTATCTTAAGGGGGTCTATTTGTTCACTAAGACTGCCTAAGAAGTCAGGATTTAAAATCAAATAGACCTATCATCTACTTACTGTCCCAGAAGCAGACTTACTTGCCCTTGCAAGAGCAGATCTCTTGGACCTTTTACAGTTTTAGATTTCCCTCTTGAAAGGTTGATACATAACTCAGATATTTCAGGTAATGTGAGCTGTGATATATCCCCTTTTCCCATCATGTTAAGGATATCCAACCATTCATCCCTAATTGTTTTCAACAAAAGAGCTTTTAAGGTGTCTTGATCTAGGTTTTCCATTTTTGCCCTTTTGATGTTGTAATTAAATCTCTCCAACAAATATTCCAAATTTTCATCTTCTTTTTGTAACATCTTGAACACTTCTTCCTTATGATTAATCGGCATACAATAATCCAAATATCTCTCTAGAAATGCTTGTTTCATGTCTTCCCATGTTCTAATAGAACTACTAATCAGACTCATAAACCACTTCAATGCTGCTCCCTTCAAAGTTGAAGGAAATAATTTCAATTTTTGAGCATCTTGTAAGTAGTCATAAGTTCTAAAAAGCACTTCAAATTCGAATAAGAAGGTTTCAGGATCTTCAGTTTTAATTCCATAGAAGTTTGGAAGGACAGAGGGTGAAATATTTTTCATGGTTGTATTGGTTTCTTCATCAATTATAGGGAACCCAAAAGAGCTTCCTATTCTACCTCTTCCTCCATCTGCACCTCTACCTCCATCTTCTCTACCTCCTTCTCCTCTACCTCTACCTCTACCTCCAAATAGTGTGTGTTCTCCATTAAAAACTCCTCCTCCTCCTTCTTCTGCCATGGTTGACTCTCTTGTGGAAGTGGAAAGGTTTGTGTCCCTAACAGGAGTTTTTAGATCTTCTTATATGGCAGGTTCAGTGGATGAAGTGGAAGGTTTCTCTAATGGGATAGTTGACCTTAGATCTTCTAGAAGTCCAGGATCAGGAGAGGATGGAATATGGGTATGATTTGAAGGTGTACTAACTCTGGATCTAGATGAAACAAGTGGTGTTCTAGAAATCAAATTTCTGCCTCTGCTGTTTATGAATCTTCCCCTTGAATCTCTCTCCCTACGCATATAATTGTTTTTGGATGCTAAGAAACAAAGGTTACCTAGTTTTCACTTCCCCGGCAACAGCGCCAAAATGTTTGGTCTCAATCTAGTCTCCTAAATTGAGCTCATTTAATTGTCAACCAGGGTTGGTAAACTGCTGAAGTGAAGTGTACCGTATGTACCTAGGTGTTTGTTTCTTAATGCGTTGTGTGTAGTATTTTATGATGTTTTTGGTCTTTTGTGATGATTTCTGATGTTTTTGATCTTTTGGTGGTTTTATGTTCACAAGGAAAATGACTAGAAAGCTAATGGAAGGAAGCTAATGATTAAAAACAGAGTGAAACCTAATTGGTTGATGTCAAATGGTAAATGAAAATGCAATATTAAAAACAGAATTAAATCTAAACTATGATTAAGCAAAAGCAAAGCTTAATAATGACTTTTAAGCAAATGATTCAAAACACAAACTAAACTTGTCAAATTCTTTCATCAAAGGCATTTGAGAGAGAGCTTGAAACATGGTCAACTAAGCATGCAAATCTTCCTAACTAAATAGTTTAAACAACTAACTTATAATGATGCAACATTTTGTCCTTGATTAGAGATTTGTTGAAGTATATTTGGAGTAAAACATTGATACCATCATAAGATCTTCTACTCTAAATCTAATTCCTAACTCTATTCTGCAACTCAGTTTTATAGCACTACACTTCACTCAAAGGTTATAGATTTTTGAAATAGTCTATTGAGGAAAATGTTTGTTTGTAAGATGATAAGGAAGTTGCAGAAGTACTTCAGGCCTTAAAATGATATTGTCTTCTGTTCATATGTTTATGAATCAATTATAGATTTTAGAACAAGAAGAGGTTTGTGAATAATGAAGGCTGTTTTGTTAAATTTAACAACTGAAGTAATCTAATATGCAGTGAATGGCAACTGAATATGGAGTGCAAATGCAATGAGTTGAACTACAACTGAACCTAAAATGTCACTAGCCTAAAACAGTGTTAAACTACAAGTCATTATCAAACTTAAAACAAAATAACTGAGCATGAATTAAGTGCAATTAAACTCCGGAGCATCCTAACTAGACTATCATGCATTATTCTATGGAATTATACAGTCTGTTTGTCCATCATGATTGATATTTTGGAAGAGTTCCTTCTTTTGGAAGGGTTTTTAGAACAATCCTGACTGTGTAATTGAGTGCAAATGTAAACATAAAGACTGAAAGCAATGAAAGACTAAGATATCATAGCCATCTCCCACTCATCATTATGATATTTTGGACAAGCGTTTAAGAGCAAGAACAATTATGGTACTTAGTGAAAACACACAACTAAAACGTTCAAGATCACAATCATGCTTAAGACAATATAAAGATTTCTTGGAAGAGTTTCTTCTTGTGGAAGAGTACTTAGCATAAGTATAACTGTGATGGTAAACAAAAGAGATTACAATTAAATTCTACAATACTATAGCCATTCCCCATTCATCATTATAATCTTTTGGAAGAGCTTCTTCTTTTGGAAGAGTTTTCAGAATGAGTATAACTACAGTAGCTAATGAAAACAACTATGAATTCAACTTCAAATCCTACAATACTATAGCCATTTCCCATTCATCATTATAATCTTTTGGAAGAGCTTATTCTTTTGGAAGAGTTTTTAGAATGAGTATAACTACAGTAGCTAATGAAAACAACTACGAATTCAACTTCAAAAACGTAAAGGCAGCTAGAATACTTATCTAAATTACGCAAATAAATTTGTGCAAGAGGCAAGGGCCCTCTACCACCTGACGGAATCTAACTCCAAATCAAATCAACGCTTTCAAAACAACACTGTCTGCTTCATTAAAGGTGAAATAACTTAAACAGAGCACTCTGCGTCTTCAGAAATGTAGCACAGAATCTAAGCAAAATCTAGAATAAAATCTAGCCTAGCTCTCGGTTTCCCAAGTGTTTATATAACAAATGTAAATAACAAGACTTGCAACAATTTCAGGAACATTGTCTTTCCTTATCGGAATCACATTAGGACTCTTGAAGTGGCTGCGTAAAAAGGAAAAAGACATCTGGACTGAGACAGTCCTAATAGAAGTCTGCCTTCCTAAATGTGTTCCCACGTTCCAAAACCATACCTAGAATTCGTTTCTTCCTTCATGGTGAGCAACGAACCATGTAGACATGACGTGGAATATGCCCATATGTGGTTTTTCTTGAGAGGCCACCTGGAACATACTCAAATGTGAAGACAGCTGCAGAATCGCCGGTTAGCTACGGAATGTCTGCATTCTACAGCTAGTTCCGATCAAAATGCTTTACAATGGCAAAAATCACAAAACTTAGCAAGTCAGTCATGTAAATCATTCTAAAAGTAATTTTAACTAAATTCATTGATCAATTGGGTCTGGAATAGCAATGGACAAAGGAAAATGAGGTAAAATGAAATGAAAGAAAGCACAATTTTGAGGCTCAACAAACACACTCCCATTATTATCGAAGAAAGTGAATCACCCTGGAAGGATATGGACAATTTTGAGGCAATTGTTACACATGTAATAGCTGATATAACACTCGTTGTTACATCTGTAATAGCCAGCTCGGGAAGGTCTATTATTCCTAAAACAGCCAATCCGAGTAAGGCTAGTACATATGTGGTAGCTAACCTAGTTGTTAGCATTCAGAATCCCCCATACCCTCAAAAATTAATTGAAACTGGGCTGGTCTTACAACCTAAATCTGAATTCCTTAAGGAGCTGAAAAATTTATATGTATGGATTCCGTTGTTACAAGCTCTTAAAGAAGTGCCTATCTATGCTAAAACAGTGAGGGATCTATGCATTAAATGACATGGGAGGAAACCTAAAGAGCCTACTACTATCCATGTCATGGGAAAATTTTCTGATCTTATGATTGATCAGCTTTTTTTGACCAAATATAATGACCCAGGGAACCCCACAGTGACTGTCCATATTGACAGTCATCCTATAACCAATACCTTGATTGATCTAGGGGCAGCTATTAACGTTATGACTAAATACCTCTTCTTCTCTCTAGGACTTCATGGACTTAGACATACACCTACAGCGGCGCTTGAACTAGCAGATAAGTCCTGTGTTAAGCCCGAAGGAATGATTGAAGATTTGTTTATCACTATGGCCTCCTGGAATTATCTGGCTGACTTTCTCATTTAACAAACCAAATCCAATCTAGGGGGTCATCCTTTAATCTTGGGAAGACCATGGCTAGCCACTGCATATGCATATATCAGATGTAGGTCCGAATCTATGGTGATCTTAGATGGATAGGCCACTTAGAACCTGAATCTTTATCCCCCAGCAAAACCTCATATGGATTCAAATTGTCCCCGGTGGGACGAATTTGCACCTGAATATAATCTTTCCCTACCTCTTCTCACGATTGGAAAAGCACAATACAACAGAGGAAAATATTATTAATGGTTTTATCAGTGATTCACTCCTTATTGCCTCCATTAGAGATTTTGGAGAAGAAGGTGAGGAAGATTATGTAATTATTGAACATTTGAAAACAACTCCACTAACTATCAGCAGTCCTATTGAAATCGAACCTGGAAAATGTTTAAACATCAATCCTAACTTGACTACTAAACAAAAAAATTGTTGATACAGTTGTTACAGAAATACAAAAATGCATTTGCATGGGACTATACTAATATGAAAGGAATCCATCCTACCCTATGCACACACCGCATTTACCTTAAAGAAGATTTCAAACTTGTTAGACAACCTCAGCGCCGAATGAACCCCGCACTTAAGGAGATAGTAAAAGAAGAATTGCAGAAACTCTTTAATGTTAATTTCATGTACCCTATTTCTGACAGTCAGTGGGTGTCTCCGCTTGTCATAGTTCTGAAGAAGAATGGAAAATGGAGGGTCTGTGTCGACTATAGAGAACTGAACAAGGCCACTCAAAAAGATCATTTTCCCTTACCATTTATTGATCAGGTCTTGGACACTCTTTCTAGAAAAAAATATTTTCATTTCTAGATGGGTTTAGTGGCTATAATAAAATACAGATTGCTCCAGAAGATCAAGACAACACAACCTTTAATTGTCCATGGGGTACTTTTGCATACAGAGTCCTCCCCTTTGGTCTCTGAAATGCATCAGTAACCTTTCAAAGGGAAATATTAGGTATTTTTTTTCTCTTTTGAATGATTGCCTTGAAATATTTATGGATTATTTTAAACCCTACGGGGATGCCTTTGAGACAGCATTAGCTAACTTGGATAAAGTGCTGGGACATTGTCAACAAACTAATGTTGCTCTGAGCACGGAAAAATGCCACATGGTGATGACCGAGGGAATTATGCTGGGACATTTCATTTCAGTAGATGGAATCAAGGTAGATCCTGTAAAAATTGAGGTAATCTCGAAAATCCCGACCCCTAAGACTCCGAAAGAGGTACTTAGTTTTTTGGGACGTGCAGGATACTATAGGAGGTTTATAGAGAAATTTTCAAAGATTGCATCTCCTCTATTTTCATTACTGATGAAAGATGCAGAATTTGTGTGGAAATAAAAGTGTGACCAGGATTTTTAAAGTTGAAGAACTGTGTAACAACAACACTTGTTTTACGAGGACCAAACTGGGAATTGTCGTTTCATATTACTACATACCCATCTGACATGGCTATGGGTGTTATTTTGGGGCAGCTGGAGGATAAGAAGCCTTATGCCATTTATTACATCAGAAAGAACTTAACTACACTGTTACTGAGAAATAATTCCTAGCAGTAGTGCATGCTATCAACAAATTCTGGCACTACATCACCGAGTACCAAGTATTTGTACACACTGACCATTCTGCAGTTCGATTTTTAATGAAAAATCCTGTTACTAATGGTAGAGTTACACGATGGTTATTGTTGTTACAAGAATTTGACATTACTATTTTAGATAAACCCAAAAAAGATAATGTAGTTGTTGATTTCCTTTCTAGATTAACTATAAGTGATCATTGCACTGCTACTGGGGATTATTTTCTGGATGAGTATCTTTTTTCCATTTCTACTCACTCACCATGGTATGCAGATATAGCCAATTACCTTGCTACAGGAAAATTCCCGCACCAATTGTCTTCCAAGGAAAGAAGGAGGATTATACAACAGAGTGCTACCTACTCCTGGATAGAAGGCCATCTCTATCACACCGGGCCAGATTTCCAGATTAGGCTATGTGTTAGAGAAGATGAGGTATTTGAGATCCTAAAGGCTTGTCATGAGGAACCTTGTGGAGGACACTTTGATGACAAGAGGACATGATATGAATTACTCTCAATGGGGTACTACTGGCCAACTATATTCCAGGATGCCAAGAAGTTCTTGAAAGGATGTGATAGTTTCCAAAGGATGGGCCAGCCTCTAAAATCAGATGCCATTCGAGAAATGGGCCCTAGAATTTGTGCGGCCAATTAATCCTTCATCACAAAAAAAATCATACATATTGGTCTACACCAATTATGTCACAAAATGGGTCGAAGCAAGGGCACTAACTAGAGCAACAGAGCAGGTTGTTTCAGACTTCTTCTTTCAAGATATTTTTGTTCGCTTCAGGATACCCAAAGAGATAGTGACAGATGGGGGTCCTAAGTTCACATCTCATTTGATCAAGAAGTTGGTTGAAAAGTATGGAATCCACCACGAAATCACCACACCATATCATCCACAAGAAAATGGTCAAGTTGAAAGCACCAATAAAGTCATTAAGGGAATATTAACAAAGACAGTAGCCAGCCACCGAAGAAATTGGGCTGATAAACTTCCAGAGGTACTATGGGGTTATAGGAAAACATAGATGAATACTATAGGCTTCTCACCATATGAACTGGTGTATGGTAAGAATCCCTTATTCCCCATAGAATTTGAAATAAAGACATAAAGAACAGCAATGCAGGTCGATCTAGATTTGAGTACAACACAGACTCAAAGATTGAACCAGATCAATGAGTTGGAAGAGAAACGACTAGCTGCCATTCAACAGACATAAATCATTCAGTAACAAAGAACCAAATGGCATGATGGGTTTATTAAGAAGAAAAATTTCCAAATCGGAGATTGGGCTCCTTTGTATAATTCAAGGTTCAAATATTTCAAAGGCAAGCTCTGCACCAGATGGCTAGGTCCTTACGAAGTGGATATAGTCTTTGACAATGGTACTGTACAATTGGTCACCATTGATAGTGCTAAGACATCGTTACTGGTTAATGGGCACCATCTAAGGTTATATCATCAACCCGCTTCAAAGGAATCATTTTTCAACATTGTCGCGTACTCTGATCTTCATGTTACATCAGCAGGGGAACGTTCTCCTCTGCAGCCTTAAAAGTTGAAATTCCAATAAGTGTAGCAGTTAAAAACCACCTTTGTGGTAGTTGTTACACCTGTTTAATATATATATATATATATATATATATATATATATATATATATATATATATATATATATATATATATAGATAATAAAAATAAAATAACAAAATAAAAGAGAAACAAAAATAAATCTAACTGTGAAAACCACTTTCCAGGGCGCAGTCAGACAACCAGTAACAGTTGAAAACCACTCTTGTGGTGGCTATTACACCCATGTTTTTCTTCCTATAAATATCATCTTTCCTTTCTGATCTATGTCATAGGATGATGGTATTCATGTAATTTCCTTTTCTGTACCAATTTCTTCTGATTATCATGTTTTTTTTAGAATAATTTAA
The DNA here is from genome assembly GCA_034641835.2 of Pinus albicaulis. Classification (NCBI taxonomy): domain Eukaryota; kingdom Viridiplantae; phylum Streptophyta; class Pinopsida; order Pinales; family Pinaceae; genus Pinus; species Pinus albicaulis. The sequence continues at coordinate 1,230,658,562 of CM076578.1, read as the reverse complement.
AATTTGTCTTGGTTGTTACACATGTAATAGCCGACAGCCACGAATATTGTTCTTTGTGATTCATTCCATAAATAGAAATAACCATGATGGCTAAGCACAACAACACGAGCGCTGCAAGCAGGATGTCGTCAATTCAAGTCTTCCTCTAGGTCACCTCAGGTATGTCATCAAAAAGGTAAATGATTGTCATTGATGATTTAGTGATTAATTGGAAAAGTAATGATGCTCCTGTAACGGTCGTGAGTGGTCGTCACCATTAAAGTGGGGGAGGGGATGTGATTTGAAATCATTGCAAAAAGGTTGTAATCATAAATATCTATTAAATTCTCATGCACCTAATCAATAACAGAATTTCTAATGATGACCAAATCCGGTTGGAAAAGAGAGTGTGTACAAAATCCCATTACTTTCCATAATAAGCCATTTATGAATATTAGTGTAGGGTACTATTCAGTAAATCCATGAAATCTGTCACCTTCCATCAACCTCCTTGACTAAAACCTTGCATTCTTATTGTAAACTCGTCAATTGGGACAAGCAGAGGTGCTGAGCAACAACTAGTTCAGAGACACAATGATGTTACAATAGGACTGAACAGCAAAGAAGTGAACTCAGAAACTCAGTGATATTACAGTGTTGCTGAAAATTAAGAAGAAAATTTAGAAACAAACAACAGAGATGGGTGGAGAAACAGTCAGGCATGAGCCGGATTCCATGGATGCTCTACAGAATTTCCCAAAAGCTTACCATATATTCAGAGATGCTGGATGGGTTGAGTTTTTCCAGAAGCTTGAAGGCTTAGACGAGGCAGTGGCAATTGAATTTGCTTAGAACTTGAACAATAATCAGACCCGAATAAGGGGCATGCAAGTGGAGGTGACTGAAGAGGTAATTTCCCGAGTAACTTCATTACCAGTAGAGGGGCGGAGGTGGTTTAACATAAAAATAAATGACCCCTCCTTGAAAGAGGATTCCTAGTAGGGGAAGAGAAACTAGAGAAGAAAGGAAGAGGAATTGACAGATTGTCACTTCCTCATCCTTGGGAAGACGTTGCCTTGGCTTGATCAAATATATCACTTGCAAAGGGATATCCATTATAGTGTTCAACTATAAATTTACTATGCTTAACCACCTTTGGCACCAACAAAGAATCAAACTTCCATTCTATTTGCTAGGGAAGATCAAGCATATGGCGGTAGCAGTGAAAACAACAGCACACTCGGAGGCATGCGTGACCAATCACGGGATAATTAAGCTAATTGTACTGGATGCCCTAGACCAGCAAGGAAAAAATTGGGAAGAATTCAAGAGAAAAAGACCAAGAAAAATTTGAGGGAAATAGACCACGACTTCAGCAGGAAGTTAGGTAGAGGTGGAGACCCAAACTCGGCCTGCTAGAGTTAGGATTGGGAAGAAGCCTATTGATGAACCAATTGGGTACAAAAGACCGAAACAAAGAGTGAAGGTCAGCATACCTACAGAACCCTTGCCTACGGCCAAGAAGCAAACGAAAGCAGAAGTTTTAGAAGAAGAAAGGAAACCTTCCTCATTAGGTAAGGATGAAACCAATGCCTTGTTTTTAGAAATTGAAAAACTAACAAAGGAAAATGAAGAATTGAAGCGGAAATTATCTGAGGGGAAGGAAATCCCGGTGTCCGTATGCATGACATGTTTTCAAGACTTAACAGCAGCAAGATATAAGTTCCATAGAGAAAATATCAGCCCAATGGAAGTAGAAACAAAATAGTAGGAGGTTGTTACACAAGAACCTACTGATGATACTGTTGTTACACAAGAACCAACAGTTAAAGCAAAGCCTCCTATAATAATCGACCTAGAAGCTGACCCAAAAGAACCTGTGGAGGCCACTCCCATCGTAGAAGAAACAAAAATGGACACAGAGGTTATTCTAGGTAAAAACAAAGGGGATGACACACAATAACCCACCGAAGAGGCTGTTGTTACACAAGAACTAGCAGCAGATGGAGAAAAACCCTATGAAGTAGAGGCTGGTACACCTATTGCTAATGAAGGTATTGAATGTAGGAGAACACCGAGTCCAATCTCGGGATGGAATTCTAAGAAACTCCTGTTAATTTCTGAATTACAAAAATGGAAACAAGAATCAATATCTCTTCAGAATGGGATGATTTCGCTAAAGGAACATTGGAGAGAAATAGACACGTTACATGAAAGATGGATGGAAGCAGAGTTGTAGAAAGGGTGAGATAATTACAAGAATAAATAAGCTCTAAAGAAACAAGAAGAACAGCTTTTGCTGTTACAGGAACAGATTCCAGACCTCACCGTAGATAAGCAGAAACTTCATGACCTCGCCCTCAACTCGCTAGGTTGTAGGCGGCCTTCTCCATCCTGTCATATTTTTTTGTGGGAACGCTACTTCTTGTTTCAAATCAAATCCATTATGGAGGACAAACCTTATTTATGTTCCTCCATTCATACGTTTCTGGATGTTTTACGTGCCTCTGATTTTGATGAGCAAAGTTTGCTGTGTGAATTATTTTTACACAACATTATTTGTGAACATGTGAGTATGCAGATGGTTGTGACAACATTCTCTTATATGGGAGATATTGAATGAAGGGTTTTTGTGTCCTTCATGAGGAATCATATTGAATGGCATCTGGCCATTAAATCAATGGAGACTAAAGAGGAGAAGACAACATTGTGGGTTCAGGAAGAACTAGGATGGGCTGCTGAGTTGAGACGAGAATTCAGGAGAATGCTGAGTACCCCTGGGATTAAAGAACCAACTGCCACTTATAGAAGAAGAATTCTGAATTTTTTCCTCAATCAGTTTGCAATGATGAAGAGCCAAGCTTTGACAGGGTGCTTAAAATGCATGGAAGCCAACAGTGCTGAGCTATTGAAGGGAGATCCATTTTCATTCCAAAATTTCATGGTGGCTGTTACACATGTACCAACCTACGCACAGATTGTACAATCCCTTGGTGCTTTTGTGGTTGGGATTGAAGTTCAAGTTTCCTTTGATATGGTTTCCCATTGAGGATTACCAAATCAATTATGAATTAAGTATGAGTCAGAATCCTGGGTATGGCAGTTGATGGAAAATCAGGGATACAGGTCTACAGACGAGGACACAGCTGGTGCTTATGAACTCACGACCTGCACCGAAGATATTCCCATGAGAGATGAGTTTGCATGAGGACATGCAAGTATTTCAGTTGGGGGGAGATGTTGGGTGTTGGTTTTGTACATTTTTCCTACACTTATCTTCCTTGTTTTGCCTCATAACCATAACCAATGGGATTATCTTTACCCCTTTTTCCTACTTTTTTACCCTAACTTGTGTTGTTTCACCTTACTTTTGTTACTTTTCCAATTCACCAATTATTATGATCTATTATACCTTTTTATGACTAATGTATGGTGAATGTTTGGAGAATATCGATCGTCTTTGAGTTGTCTTTTTAGATGTCATTTGTAGCACCAAATATCCCAAACACGAAGTCCACATGAGCAGTTTGGATAGTGTTGTTACAACAAAGCGATGTTGTTACACCTTGTTGTTATAGACCTACTGGCAAACTGCTGTTACACTCTGTTGTTACATACTTGTTGGAAAACTACTAATACAGTTGTACCATTGAGTGATCTCGTCAATATTGTTTTTGATCTGTCCTCTGACAGTTTCACTACATCTGTGTTTCCATTATGATAGTTGTAGGAGTTGTTAGCGTCGTATTTTTGGGATAATAGCCTAAGGGCAGTTTCGATTGTAATCTTTTATTTTCTAGTTATAAATTTATTAGGAAGTGGTTATAACTGTATGAGTTCTATTTTGATCAACATGAGAATCGTAAGATTCTCATGACTGATCTATCCCTGTATTTTCCAATGTAACCACTATATAGCTTTCGACCCTAGAGGTTAAGAGGCTACTAGAGAACAACGTTGTTTTGGCTCTATAATTTTTTTCAGATTAATACATATTATCCTGTTATTGTTGTTACATGTGTGATTCTCTTTAGTTTTCGTTAAATTTCCTTCTCTACATGCGCCCTGCTAGGGAGGAAGGGCCCTCCTTCTTAGTAGGGATTGCAGTGGTTAAAGTAGTTGTGTGTATGTAATTGTATTTTAGTTTATGTATCAATAGAGTGTTGTTGATGTTGTTCAGTTGAGAATATATCTGCTTCGATTTCAATATTTTATACGCTGTTACACATGTGATAATAGAGATACCAGTTGGGTACTTATTGTGTGGCGAGCTAGACAAATCAATTGAAGTGTGATTTTAATCTTGTAGATTCCTTTATTTCTTCATGAGTGATTTATTTCTAGCATTTACTTCAACAATGATTTCTTTTCTTTGAAATTACTTCTGGTTGGTGTATCGGCACAGACAGTGCAACTGTCATTGGAATAAACATACGTCCTTGGATTGATAATTAAATGTGTGTTGTTCAGTAATTTAATAAGTGATTTATATAGTCCAACAACCACCTTCTTAGATATTTTCCTAGTATTCCCAAGGTATTATAAGTGTGGTCCACAGGCTCACATCGGCCTTTGTCATCATCCTATGGAGATCATGCTGGTGATAAACCATCAACTAATCATAGTAAGGTTCACAGGAAAAAGGGTAAAGTCAATTTTCCATGTAGTTTATGTGAAGGGAGTCATCCTATTCACCTTTGTCCTTATATCGCTGAAGCCTGAAAAGTTTTGGAAAAACTTACATCTTCTCAGCCTCATCTTTTAGTTGGATATCAGAAGCTTACTTCCCATCCTCCACTAGTTGATGAAGTGATTGATCAGAATCTGAATCCAATTAATCCCACTCTCTCTGAACGTGAATCCCATGAGTCTGCCTGACCAACCATTGGTTTAGAAAATGGTTGACCCGATTTCACTTTCATTCGATCGTATTTTTCTCATAGAGAGTGAGGATCATATTGATCAAGTTCTTCTTGTTTCTTCTGATTCTTCCATACAAGGGGGGATTTCTCCCGTTCCTACGAAACCCCCTCCAAGAAAACCAACCATTTCCTTTGATTCGAGTCAATTGATAGAACCTTGTATCCCCTCCTACATGCCTTTTAAGATCATGGTAATGGCTTATGATAAGAACATCCATCACAATGTTATAGACGAGTGAGATTTTGTTCGTATTCTATCCTCCACTTCTTGGAAAGCTTTGGGTTCTCCATAGCTCGTGTCTACCACTCTGAATCTGTTATCCTTCAACATAAGAACCCACCAACCCTTAGGGATCCTTCCTCAGTTTCATGTTACCTTGGGGAGAAAAATTGTATGTATTGATCTTATGGTTGTCATGGGCACTTTGGACTTCAATTTTCTCCTGGGGTGACACTATGTTTATGCTATGATTTTTGTTGTATCCACACTCTTTCAAGTGATTTGCTTCCTTCATGATGGATGGATCATGATTCTCAATCAACTTTCAATTGTCTGTCCTGATTTGACTGCCAATCATCCTACTTCCCCAAGGGTTACGAATGTGCAAGTGGTGTCTTCCCTTCCATGGGTTAATTATGTGGCAACCTGTTCCATGCCATCATCTACTGATAATCTAGTAGGTAATGTAGCGTACCATTTACTAGGGGCATTGGAGTCTAATATTTACATTGGATCCTTTGATACTTTCCAGAGTGTTTTTTTCCCATCTGATGAGACCCTTTTGGAATTCATGGCCTTCTACATGTCATGAGCAAGGTTCCTAGAGAAAAATTCCTTCTCTTGTGTCAAGATCCTTAAAAAAAAAAATAAGTTGTCATGAACATAGTTCTTTTACTATGTCAAGCTCGTTAAAAAATGAAACAAATACCCTCTAATTCGATTATTTGATTAGATCTTGTTAATTCCCAGTCGATTATTTCACTTGATATCATAAATGAATCTTCATTACATCTACATGTTAGTCACCAATAGCCTAATTAGGTGAATTAAATGAAGCTTAGGGGTCATGTGCCTAGAATTTAGTCATTATGCTAGGGGCATGCAAACTTATTTCAAGCATAGCTTTCCTCTATTTCAAGCTTGTGTAAAAATGAAACCAATTTCAAACATAGTTTCCCATGTTTCAATATTGTGTAAAAATGAAACCATTCTCTTCCTATCCCTCATGGTTTCCATTTTTATTAGCCTATTTATGCCAGCTGAGCCTTGGTTTTCTCATTCCATCGTCACCATCTGCTTGGCATATCATACTCTTTCACTTGTATTTTTACCCTTTCCCGGGGAACCGCTGTGATGAGTGGTATTATTAGCCTACCTCTTAACCTATACGTGTTTTGAGTAGTTCCACCATGACCAGAACCAATTTATATCCTTTTATACCACTCATTCCTCCAGGTGGAGTCCTCTTTCAGCTCTTTTTAGACTCCCTAGGCATGAAAATATTGCTGAGCATTTTTCTTTTCAAACTCATTAAAGTAAATGAAAATACACATACTCAGTATAATTATAACCATTTTCCAGATAGAGATAGATTATTTACAAAAAAGGAATACCATAGTCAATCATGGCTAAGAGTTTCTTTTAAGTATCGGTTTTTTCCTTTTTTGACTCAAACCTAGACTATCTATGAAAAGGAACCTTTGGAGTTTTTTTTTCACCACTTTTCAAACTCTCTAAACATGGAAAAGATGTTGAGTTTCACCTTCGTTGGACTCGTAAAAAAATCAAACAGTGATGGACTCGTTGATCATGACGAGATCGAACCACTCCTTCTCAGGGTTCGTTAAACATAATCAGAGGGATTCATACGAAGGATGAACTTACATATCAATCATATGTTATCCTCCTCAATCTTGTTAAAAAATAAAAGAGGTATTGATGAGCAATGGTTGGGGAAATTGGGAAAACAGGGTACTCCACTTGTTAATGGCAACGAGCTTGTCTTGAACATGACACTCTTCCACTTCATCTTCGTGATTGTTGGGTTGGTAAATATTCTTGTCTTTTGGCTCATCATACCATTTCAAAGGCTCCATTTTTTGTTTTGGGTCAATGTTTCCAACTCCATTCAGTGTCGTTGATGTGCTCAAGAGAATTCATTTAGTTGATATCTGCTACAATACTCTTAATCCTTCATTCCATGTTTTTTGTTCCTGATCCAATTCTATATCAACATCATTCTATCTCAAATCATGATACACATTTCATGTAATTTATGGGGGATTCATCAAGGCCCTCTTGTGATGGGTCGTTTCCTATCGACATCAACTCATTATCCAGTAATTTAACTTAGAAACAACCCTTCGGTACCTTGGTCATTTCATACATCAATGGAAATTTTCCTCCCTATCGGTGACATATTTACATCAATGGCCTTCAACTGATATATTATGTGTGGTTTTTGACTTCAACTCATTCATTCACACCATACCGATTGTACTATAGTACCTTGAGAGCCATTAACATCATCAGTGGTTTCTCTCACGTCTCTTAATGACTTACATCATTGGCCAGTAGTCAGATGGTGTCTACCATGTTCGACCTCACATCATTGATTCACATGGTTAGAATCGTACATTGGATGATCAAGTGAACAAGATAGAAGACCCCAGATCTAATTCCATCCATCTGGGTTGCGATTTCATGATTAATACGATATTACAAAGCATGGTGGCCATGATCATATAGGCAATCATCCAATCATGGGTCCACCTTTTGTCATCGGTGGACGTGTCTATTTTATCATTGTACATGTAATGTTAGCTTATGTGTTGAGCATGGGTATGCCTCCCACAACAAAGATACCAATATGTAAATGTATTTTAACAGATGATAATCTTGACCGACTTTTCTTGATCCAAACTTGTCACAAAGTAAATAACTTATGTCATCATCCACTGCCTCTAACTTTGTGCTTTAGAGGTAAATATGTTATAGGGAATTTTTTCACATCTAGTCATTAGACCTGTTAGTTGGATCAAACAACATCCATCAACACTTTGTTATCATCCTTGCACAAAGACCTAGGCATGCCTCTCCCTAATCCCTAATTTTTTAGGCTTAACTGCTTCATTTCCATGCTTTTAAGGCCCTAACACACCCTTCCTCCTTAGCATACTTCATTCAAAGTAGGTTTCTCCACTCTGCACCTGCACTAATCATTAGCAGGTTGTCCCTCCTTGCGGTGCATTGATTCTAGGATTCAGAAAAAATAAAAATAAAATTGAAGCTTCCTCTTCTAGAAGCCTCTAGGAGTTGTTTCAACCATTTACCTTGTATAAGAGCTTTGAATCCCATCTCATCCTACTTTGGAGATTTTTCCCCTTATCCCTTGAGCTCATCCTCCCATCAAGAGTGGATCTCAAGCCTATATTGGTAAATGGATAAGAATTACTAAACTACCATCCTCTCCTATATATTTGATTTTATCCACAAACTAGGGGTTGGCTTTTGGAGATTGATTACCCTCATGTTGTTTCCCTAAATCAAGGAGAGTCATCATTCCATGCATTGATCTGAAATTCGGAAAACTTATTAATGCTATGCAAGCTCCTCATCAGTATTAAAAATGTGTTTCTTATGTGCATAGAAATTTTACTGAGCTTCCAGATTATCACAAGGATTTCCTTTTGGTGGATTTCAATGTGTAATTCCATGAATAATTTATAGGCATGAAACCATTAAGTACATGAAAAGAGAATACATCATGCAACAAAACATAAGCCATTTGATGAAGGAGTTCGCCCCGCCTGGGCTACATCTCCTTAAATCATCTCTAAGGCATGATTCATTGTTATTATGCTCCAAATTAAAAATGATGAGTACCTAAATGTGCTGAACTGAAATGGTACGTTTCTCCTAAAAAGAAACAACTCCTGCAAATTCCCTTTACCATGCACTTACTTTCAGCAACTCATGGACATCTTACCAAGTTCCCTTACTCAAATATGAAAGAGCATCAAATTTGTACTTCAATAATTGTATGTACATCAACATTTTTTTTCTATAAAATACATAAAGAGAAAAGATGAGAAAAATGCTATGACACTGCTACAAAGGCTATTGCTGCAAACATATGGAGGCTGGAAGATCCCTGCAAGATCATCTCCATCTCAAAATCCTCCAATAAATGGCTCAATATCTGAATGATCCATACACCCTCCTAGTTAAACCTTCAATTTTAACTTGAAGATGTTATATAAATAGAAAATAGAAGTTATCAATGGATTTAGAGCATCTATAAACCCTTGAGTATCCTCTTCTGGTTCTTTAATTGGTCTACAAGTCTTCTAGGCATGGCCTTCAACATGCCAAAAACACCTGTAATGAGCTCCATTGCCTCTGAAACCTATTCCAATGGATTCCTAGCATGCCAATATACTAAGAACGACTTTTTATTAGCCCAATTTAGTCGAATATTGCTCAATATAGGCCTCATTTACTCCAGGCCTAGAAAAATTCCACTAAACTAGAAGACTGCCAGTTAAGTCCACTAAAAGTGGAGCTCCGCTGAATTTGGCACGCTCCGCTAAAAGCATGCCAAATTAGCTGCAAAATAGCTTAGTGTTAACTTCATGTTAGTGGGGTTAACTGTAGTGATTAATTAGCATTAATATCGATTAGTGCGAGCGTTCTTTGGTGATCACGCGCTGAGATCACATGGCATGGGGCTGGCCCCTTTCTCTGCCTACCAAAACTATTTGAAAGGTTCAAATATATGTTGGCACGTTGGTCTATTAAGACCCATAGTTGTGGCATGGTGGTATGGTGTGGCGTTAGTGTGAGGGAGGTCATGGGTTCGACCCTGACCTCTGCCCCTCTATGGCATATATATTTTGACGAACACCGAAACATCAAGATTTGGACCTTAGGTTATAAATAATATTTTCCAATCCGAAATTTAATAATTAGACTTTGGACTATATAAATATTTCTCCAATATGCAAAAATTTAATGCCATGGGAGGGGGAGCATGTGGCAGCCCCTGGTTGTGCCACATGTCTCTTCCCCATTGGCCAAAAATCCACCATATAACAAAGATTGAAATTTTCACCCAAAACACAAAATTTGACCTTAGAAGGTCACTAGACATTTTTCTCCTTCACAACCAACACTGGCGAATTTGATCGTGACACTTGTCACAATTTCATTGGGAGAAAACTAGAGAATATTCTTGGAGTGTTGACTAGGCTGCCATGTCATCAACCCTACACAAATTTTGCATGTTCTACACGATAGTCAGCAGGCTCTAACTCCCTCATACGGAGTCGAACTTTGATGAAACAAATTGCATCGAAATCAGGACGACGAGCTGATTGCGATCATTCAGATTCCACACCTTTTTGAACACTTTGAATTTTGAGAAATTTTTTGCCCATGATTCAAATTCCGATCACACCTTCCCACTGACATGCTTTTGGACCCACTAAAGTTGATTATCTCATGAGTGTTGAACACTCTTCTATTTCCCAAGTTCTTTCATCTTGATTCTACTTGGAGAAATCCATGACAACCACTTTGGTCACTGACATGGCTTGCCTTGCCTTGCAAATGACTTAGCTCTTCAACCATTGTTCTCTTTTTGTTGCTAACCCAAATATCTAGCACTTGCTGACTGATGTAACACTTTGTTGTACCAAAGTGATCCTGCTGTGCTTGAAAAGCTAACTTTCCTTCCCACTGAGAATCAGGTTCCTCCTTTGCCCAAACATCCATGCGATGCAAGCTTCTCTTTCGGAAACCAATTTTCCAATAAGCCCATCTGAGTGAACTATAGTTGTGAATTCAAACATCAGCAAAAATAGAAAATAAATGACCATTATTTTACCTCCATGTTTCCAAATTCCACATTTGTAAGAATGAATTCGCCATCTCCTTCTCTTCTTGATGTCAACACATAAACTGTCTACAACGGTTGCAAACTTTTTTTGGCTGAAATTTCTTGGGCATATTGTCACAAACAACAACCATTAATCTGAAAAAAAACATCATGCAAGAAACATAACTTGACGACATATCCTCTTGTGAATAAAAAAGCAACAAATTTCACATCATGTGAACATCTCCATGTACTCTCACATCTTGGTGTCAAACTTATTGACCAAACGCAAGTCGACAAAAACATGCCTCTTCAAACAACTGACTCTCAAGTCAAGCATAAGCATGCGTAAAAAAAATGAATTTCACATTTCATGAACCACTTCGTCAACATTTCCTTTTCATCTTTGGAGACAAAATCAACTCTTCCAAATTGATATGACATGCATACAACACACAATCGACACAAGTCAACACTCATGCATGTGTAAATGATCAACATTCTCAAGTTGACAACATACATGTTAAACAAATAAATCGACCAACACATGTCAATTTCTCATGCATGTTCAAGCACAATGAAATCATCAAAATTCCACTGTTCATAAACACAAACTCTCATGCATGTATACAATTCTTCAACTCTCTCACAAGTACAATCAAAAGTACAAGGACCCATTCATATGTACATGTACTTAAAGTTGAAATGAACAAGTTTTTTTGCAATAAAGTGAGTCAGCATACTCCACTTTCAATCATCTTCTTGGCATAACATGCAACATGCATTCAATTAGAAAGAATGCGACAATCATAAAAATACATGCAAAGCCTTTAATTGGATAAGAAATATATCTGTTTCTTACCAAACCATTTCAATGGTGCCTATTCAGAGAACCAAACAGGTACAAGCTCTGGATGAAAAATCCAACACTTTGTTGCTTCATGTCCTCTTTTGTGACAGTAGTTACATGATACCCAATCATCACTATCATCAGAAGACCATTCTTTTGGTGCAACATACCCCAAGCCTTCATGCTTAGGCCTTTATTTCGCCTCTATTGGGTTCTTGATCCCTTGTTGATTTGTATCGAGACCCAAGACTTCTTGGTATCTCATATTTTCCAAGATCTTGGATCCAATACCCTTGATGTTTCTTTCAAAGGTTGAAAAATAATCCACATTGATATGTGCATACAAGTAAGGAACATATGCAAACTCACCATTCGTCTCATCTCTTGACTGAGACACAAAAATGGCTTCATACTCCTTCTGGATTATCAAGGTGTCCTATTGGAATCTTGTGTCTTCTTCTTCATGCTCCTCAACATAAGATATTTATTGAACCTCTCCCACATCGTCTGGACAAAAAACACAAATGTGTCCATATTCCATCTTGGAAGGACTTTCTACATCAGAAAATTGCATCAAATTTGTAGAAAACAAAGAAATGTGTGGTGAAGATGATGGTGAAACACCATTATTTTTACCTTCTTCCCTTATGAGACTTGTAGGCCCTTCTCCTTGCGATGTGCTCTTTGAAGCCTCAATACTTTCTGAAGGTGAAACTTGAGGTGGAGCTTGTGGAAATCCTAGCTATCTTCTCCTTGTTCCTACTTGGGAAGTTATGCCAACAAGCTTTCCTTCTCCTCTCTGGAGCTTCAACCTAGTAGGAATTTTCACCTTACAATAGACAACCCTCTTTTCACAAAGAAACACAAGAAAAAATGCACCTGAAGCTTTGATACCAACTTGATCTCAAATTGGGAAAACTTGTTAATGTTATGCAAGCTCCCTCATCAGTATTAAAAATGTTTCTTATGTGCATAGGAATTTTACTGAGCTTTCAGATTATCACAAGGATTTCCTTTAGGTGGCTTTCAATTTGTAATTCCATGAATAAGCTATAGGCATAAAACCATTAATTACATGAAAATGTAATACATCATACAACAAAACACAAGCCATTTGATGAAGGAGTTCGCCCCGCTTGGGCTACATCTCCTTGAATCGGCTCTAAGGCATGATTCATTGTTATTATGCTCCAAATTCAAAATGATGAGTACATCAATATGTTGAACTGAAATGGTAATTTTCTACTAAAAAGAAACAACTCCTGCAAATTCCCTTTACCATATACTTATTGTCAACAACTCACGAGCATCTTACCAAGATTCCTAACTCAAATATGAAAGAGCATCAAATTTGTAATTCAATAATTGTAAGTACATCAATAATATTTTTCTCTAAAACACATAAAGGGAAAAGATGAGAAAAATTCTACAGCACTACGGCAAAGGCTGCTACTGCAAACATATGGAGGCTAGAAGATCTCTGCAGGATCATCTCCATCTCAAAACCCTCCGAGAATTGGCTCAATATCTGAATGATCCATACACCCTCCTGGTTCAACCTAAAATTTTAACTTGAATATTTGATCTAAATAGAAAATAGAAGTTACCAATGGATTCATAGAATCCATAAACCCATGAGTAGCCTCTTCTAGTTCTTCAATTTTTCTACAAGTCCTATAGGCATGGCCTTCCCTCTTGGTGGCCCTAGGCTTCAAAATTATTCAACGTGCCAAAAACACTTGTAGATGAGCTCCATTGCCTCTTAAACTTGTTCCAATGGATTCCTAGCATGCCAATATTCTAAGAATGACTTTTTCTAAGCCCAATTTGGTCAAATATTTCTCAAGATAGGCCTCATTTACTCTAGGCCTAGAAACATTCCACTAAAACTGGAAGACTGCCAGTTAAGTCCATTAAAAGTGGAGCTCCACAGAATTTGGTGTGCTCTGCTAAAATTATGCCAACTTAAATGCATATTATCTTAGCGTTAATTTCGGGTTAGTGGATTTAACTTCAGTGATTAATTAGCGCTAAGTGTGATTAGCACCGGCACTCTTCGGTGGTCATGTGCTGAGGTCCCATGGCATGGGGCTAGCCCCTTTCTTCGCTCGTCGAAACCATTTGAAAGGTTCAAATGTATGTTGGCACATTGGTCTATTAAGACCCAATATTGTGGCATGGTGGTATGGTGTGGAATTAGTGCGGTGGCGATTGTGGGTTCGACCCTGACCTTCGCCCCTCCTTGGCATATATATTTTGACCAACGCCGAAACATTAGGATTTGGACCTTAGGTTATAAATAATATTTTCCAATCTGAACTTTAATAATTCGACTTTGTACTATATAAATATTTCACCAATGTGCCAACCTTTAATTCCATGGGGGGGCACATGTAAGCCCCTGGCTATGCCACATGTCCCTTCCCCATTGGCCAAAAATCAACCATATAACAAATATTGCAATTTGCACCCAAAACACAAAATTTCACCTTAGAAGGTCACTGGACATTTTTCTCCTTCACAACCAACACTGGCGAATCTGATCATGACATTTGTCATAGTGTCATTGAGTGAAAACTGGATAATATTCCTAGAGTGCTGACTAGGTTGCCATGTCATCAGCCCTACACAAATTTTGTCTGTTCTGCACGACATTCAATGGACTCTAACTCCCTCATATGAAGTCAAATTTTTATGAAATGAATTGCGCTGGAATCAGGGCGACGAGCCAGTCGCGGTCATTCAGGTTCCACACCTTTTTGAACACTTTCAATTTTGAGCAAATTTTTGCCCCTGATTTAGATTCTGATCATGGATTGAGGTGACATAGAGGTGTACTTTGTGGCAAGGAAGGACAAGTCAACTTCGAGAGTTCTCTACATGATCAACTCCTATATTTGGTTATATCTCTCTCCATTTCTATTAGTACGATGAGTACTTTGTTTTCCTATATATGATGTTGATGTTTATATGTTTCAATGTTTTTATGATCCATTAAATGAAGTGATTGGATAATGCTACACTGATATCATAGATATTTAGCTTGTTGTGTTTGTATGTGAAGGTTCTAATTATAGCGATCAAAGCTAGGATTGGATCGTACAATCCAAGGAGTGAATGAACCTTGTGACAGAGTCTAAGTAGGCTTCATCTCAATATTCAATTAATTTAATGGAAATAATATATTCTTTGTCTTTTTGTTGTTTTGGACCAGGCCACTAGGTCTAGGGAAGATATTTCTATATTCAGTCATAGATTTTGCATAACAATGCCTTTCTTGTCATATTGGAACTATATGAACTCAAAGGTTCAGGTCTTTTGTGGAACTTGTAGATGCAGGATTTGTAGCTTGCTAGAGAGTGATGTGCTTGATGATTTTTTGCTTATGATGGTTGCTTACACATACAAGTGAATTCTAGATGTATCATTATGATGGATGGATTATGTGATGATTAAATATTGCACGCATACCCAAGATGCATTCGAAAATATGATAATTGTTGATTATAAGATGGCATGTGTTCATGTGGAATATGGTTGGGTAAAAGATTGATTCCTTTGCAATTGTGAAGGCGTGATTGTAAATAACTCAGTATGTATATACACATGTGCATATAAACTATAATTTTGGAACATTATGCTAGGATGTAACATGCACACATGCAGGTCCTAGAATTTGAGACATGTGACTAACGTTAAAATTGAAATATGTGTACATATGAATGCTTGCATGATCCTGTGACTTCTTGTGTCACTTATCATGGTTTCTACAATATATATATATATATATATATATATATAGGTAATTCCAATTGAGTTTAAAAAGTTGAATAAAACAGTAGTGTGGCCTCAATATAGAGGATGATTTTAAATAATGTTGTTAGTGTGGGACAAATACTGAACTCAACTTTTACTTTGGATTGATTGTGACTATTAATAATATTAATACACATGTATTGATAAATTTTGAAAACAAGCTTATGTATGTGATAACTAATGCCCTGTTTTATGATACGTGGTTGTTGATGATCCTAAGGATGTGTGACAACTGTAGGATTACATACCTTGCCTAACATGGTAAAGATGACAACTGACATATGTGTTGGTAATTTATTTTATGAACTAATATTCGAGTGTATGTGGTAGCACATAGAAATACTCAGTGGCGCTGAAAGGAAATGTGTATCGTGGCATTGTGCAACATGATATAGACTAATTCCATCAAGAACGAGAAAGAGGGACATCCCTCCAAAGGAAAATAACCTTAAGAAATATTAAGGTTGAGCTCAAATACTTGGAATATGAGCTAAATATCCACAGGGAAGAAATTAGAAAAATCACCAGGAAACAATAAGAACTGGTTGAGTGGGAGGGTGTGCTACAAAATCAGTTGCGAGAGATGGCATGCCAAGTTGAATCCTCAAGAAGGAAGAATGGTAATAATAGGAAGAGGCCTCATGAATATGAAAGGGAGAATAAGATGTTATCTTGTTGGAAATATGGAGAAGAATATTGGAAAAGGGATTGCCCTGATGGGAAGAAACAGAAATAAAATGGCCCCTACGAGCCCCAGGGAAACACAACAACGATGAAAGATGTTGAGGAGGAGGGAGCACTCTCTCAAGCTCCTTGAAACACACATATATGTGTTGTAAAGATTCATTGTGAACTTTATGAAATATAAGACTTTAAGGTTTCTGCTAGCCTTGTAAAGAAGCCTTGAACTGACTTATAAGTTTACATATGCACACTTTTATGATGGTTGAAAGTGCCATGAATGTTGGACTCATGGAGATTGAGTTGATTTTTGGGTTTTGTTTATTTTATGCTTGTGTGTTATGGCTTTAATTTATTGGCTTCATGGAATGGTATAATTTTGTTTTAGACTTTTGGATGACCATGATGATTTTTGGTTTTGGTTATCATGTTGGTTTGGGTATTGTTTATGATTTTGTTTTATTATGATTTTATATATGATTGTTATTGTGAATTTCATGTCCTTTTGCAATGACTGCCCTTATTCTTCCTCTTGCATTGCCTTTCAATTTTTGAGATTTTAATTGCATGCTTGGGGATCTTAGAACAAGGAGGCTGGTATGGTAGGAAGGTTACGAAAACTTGGGAAGGGTGGTGCTTGATAGGCATGGAGGGGACACATTCCAAGTAAAGTTTCAGTAAAAATGGAACACTATTGGGAAATGGACATGAATAGAATAACAAGGAAAAATGAGAACAATAGCAAAGTGAAAGGGTTACATAATGCATGCTTGACCATAATCAAGGAGTCATCTAAACCCTATATTTAATTGGCATAATCTAATGGTTGTTGTGGCTATGATTAAGTAATGTAACAACCTAATGGGCTGATTGAGTCCATGAGAATAATGGACAAAGATATGTGTAGCCAGGAAAATGGCCAAAAATGAGTTCTCTTAGCCCTTGAATATACTTGCACGGATACTTATATGTTTCATATGTGATTACGTTAATGAGCAGTTATATACAACATATGTGATTACGTTGATGAGCAGTTATATGCAACATATGTGATTATTTTGATGTGCACTTTTATATTTCATATGTGATTATGTTGATGTGTACTTAAATATTGCATATGTGAATATGTTGATGGGTACTTTTATACTGCATCCATGATTATGTTGATGGATGGCAGTATATTGCATACATGATCGTGTCGATATGTGTGTGTGTGTGTGTGTGTGTGCCTGTGGCATGGCTATCAGAGGTCATTTGAATGAAAAATATGACTGCTAAAAAATAAGTTGTTTGATGATATGGAATGCACAAAAATATTCCCAATGTGATGAGGAATTTATTCAGAAGAAATAAATTTTCCTAATTTATAATTATGTGAACATAACTCTTATATTTTTCCCATTTGAAGGTTAAGAACATGTTCAAAAAAAATGAGGTAGTATGGCCTAATTCACATACATAGAGACAAGGTGGTATCTAGATTATTGTGATATTGTATAACGTGATATGTTATATGTGTATATGTGTTTCTATCATACATGTGCATGTGTTGTGCATGGGAATAGGATAAAACTGCATTATGCGTGTTGTGTCGTATGATGTGTATAAGTGTGTGTTGTGCAGTGTGTTCAGTCAGAGAGGAATTGGAATTTCTCAACCTGTGTATTGTGTTTAGGACATGCATGTATGGGACTGTATGGGGCCTTATATTGTGTAGTTCCACATATAGGCAGGTATGGGATTGCCTGGACCTACACAGTTGTGAAACACACATATATTCTTGTCGACGGAAGACTACCTAGTTTAGTAGTGCCCATAATCACAAAATAATGATTGGGCTTAAGTGCTCATCTTAAGGCCAATGAGTAACTTAGTAATTTTTTAGTCAAAATAAGAGAATAGAAGGCACTAGACCAATATGGTGTGTGTACATAGTAGAAGAGAAGAGAAGGCACTGGACCAATATGGTGTGTGTACGTGGTCAAAGTGAAGAGAAGGCATTAGATTCTTTCCATATTGGCAACCAATCCTATGTGTGTACGTGGTCAAAGTGAAGAGAAGGCATTGGATACTTTCCATATTGGCAACCAATCCAGTGTTTGTACATTGTCAAAGAGACAATAAGGCATTGGGTGCTTTCCATATTTGCAACCAATTCGATGTGTGTATGTGATCAAAGCCAAGAGAAGGCACTAGGTGCTTGCCAGATGTGCTAACAACCCAATGTGTGTAAAGTAAGTAGCAAGGAGAAAATAAATATAAGTATCAATATTTCATGGAATTTGAAATTTATGGTTTATGAATCTAAAGCCAATACTCTGATTTGTGATGATTTTGAGTTATGAGCTAAAATGGTTTGATATGATAGGAAGTGAATGAGAATTTTGAGTCACCTCATGGCTAGACTATTGATGATGTATGATTCAAAGTTATTGTATTCCATTAGGATGAGTCTGAATAAATATACATGTTATGATGTAGGAGAGCATATAATTTCACTAGTTGGGTGGATAGAAATCGCTGCAATATTGATGACAACAATAGAAAAAGAATGGAAACATGCAACAGTACGTTGGTAAAATATCTGGAGAATAGAGCCATTATAGCACACCAACTCTCAATGGTGCCCATTGATTGCCATGAACCATGCTATGACCATATGATAGTTTTGAAAGAAAGAGTATACCTTGGATTTGAACTCCTTCTTATCGGAGGAAGCCTTTCCAAGGGATAGATCACCCAAGGGACAAAGAAGTAGAGAAGTGGATGCCTGACCTTTGAAGGTGAGTGACTACACGAAACAAGAGTAATCAGATTGCCCAAGGGACTGAGAAGCAGAGAGGGGAAGGCCAGAATATGAAAATTTTGGTTTTGGGTCATGATCATGACTTATTAGGGTCAGGAGCACCTTGGGGGGAGGAGGGGGTGGGGTGTGCCCAGAAACGATGAGTTGAAAATTATTCATTGAGGAGGAAAAGTGCTCAACATGGAAGCAAAGAGAACAACTCAAGTTGGATTGAACACCTCTAAAAACATCAAAATATTCCAAAGGACCATTGGGAAAATGGTTGCATTATGATTTAAAGCTTATCACACTTTTAATTGACAACTGAAATATAACTAGATGATTACCATATCTTGTTTTTTGGTTGATGAAATTGCATAAAGCACTATAGATTTTGTAAAGGGTTGAGTCTATAAAGCTACATGAAACAACATGTCAAATTTTCAAATATGTTCATTATATATGTATCATTGAACATAGAGGATGGTGTTACCCCAAGGGGGAAGGGTTTGTGATCCGGATTTATGTAGGAACGCAACAGAATACAGAAATAACCATGAACATAGAGATGCAGCGGAAATAATGCTTCATTTCATTAATATCAAATAACAGAAATATGCTTATAGGCATAATGGAAATAAAATAGGTAGCGAATCTCTGAGAAGAGATGTGATGGCTACAGACCTCTGAACTGTGTTACAATGAGGCTCGAGGGCCTATTTATTGTTGAGAAACAATGTATAATCTGAAACGTCCAAAAACCTAACCGTAGGAGATGAGGCGCCAAAACTGTGGGCGCCCGTTTGGGTAAATTGGTGGTTCAACTTCCCGGGGGCATAACTTTGGCACCCGATCTCCGTTTGACACGTTCAATAGCTCGTTAGAAAGATCTATCCGAGGACTTCAATTTTTTAACAAGCAACATGATGGTCCATGGACCCATGTTGCTCTCCGTTTTCCCAAAAAATGTCGTTTAGGGCCTCAAAACGGCTCCGGAAGTTCAGGACCCGAAAAACTGCTAAAAATAGTAAGTTTTGTTGCAACTTGAAAATTGAAAGAACTGAAGATGGGGGTTCAAATGGAATAGGTGGGTGGCCACCAATATCCACCTGGATCATTAAGCCCCCAAAACGGCTCCGAGAGTGGAGGACCCGAAAACCCGCTAAAAATAGTAAGTTGTGCTGAATGTGAAAATCTGCAAGAATTGATGGTGCTGGTCCAAATGGAATAGGTGGGTGGCCACCGATATCCACCTGGATCATTCCTCCCTCCTTATGAAGCAATGGTCCCCATTGCGTTGAGATCCTCCATGAGATGAGGCAAATTCTGTTGAACTGAGTATTAGATGTGTTGAAGATGTCATGGACCTGCGGGTGGACATGCTGGATGCGTTTAGTAAATTTGGTTTTTTTATCAGCCTCATACAGTACATGTTTGGATTCTGTATGTGTAGTTGCAGGATGTATGGCAACATCAGGTGGTGGTGCATTGGGAATCAGATCAATGGAGTGCTTGTCCTGACAGTGTAGAGGAACCTCTATGAGTGAGGAGAAATTGTCATCGTATTCCTCCACGACTTTTTCCATATGCTGTAGTCGTGAAAGGGAGCCTTGTTTCGAGGTTGTGGCCACAATATTCTTCTTTCCCTGTGAGTGAGTCGTAAGGAAAATGAATTTCCTGGTCTGGGAAACAATCTTACTGCGTTGTTTTGCAGTAGTCAAAGAGATGGCAGGAGGCGGTACTACCTCCGGTATCCTGTACAAGTTATTTTCCAAAGTAATAATAACAGCACGAGGCCTAGACTCATACACAGCATGTCGCCTCCATAAGTATGGTTGGCCCAATAATACATCAGCTACATCAAGAGGAGCAACATCACACAATACCTCATCCGTGAATGGCTTGATACTGTATGGAAGTCAGCACTGCTGGAGGATGCAGAGATCTCTCCCTGGGTGGAGCCACCCAATGGTATACGACTGCGGGTGTGCTATGGTTGGTAGGCCGAGCCGCTTCACGACGTCTGCTGAAATGAGGTTCTTTTGGCTTCCGCTATCGACGAGAAACTGCAGCGAAGAACCCTTCACCCACATCTGCGACTGGAAGAGGCGCTCCCCCTCCTCTGGATCCTCTGGACCCTCCTTCTGGATCTTGGTGGTGGCAACAATGGCACTGGGATCCGCATCAATGATCTGCTTCCCTTTGTCATTGCCTTTGTCTGGTTCTAACTCAGGATCAGAAAATGCATCTGATTCGGGTGCCTTTAGTTCAGCAACCAAAGATTGTTTGGCCCGACACTCGTTTGTGCTGTGAGTGGGGCTGTTATGAAATTCACACCACTTCCCTGTGTCCTTCTTTGGATTTGTGGTGTTGTGCTGAGTCGCATTGCTTTGGCCTTGCCCCTTGTTCTTCGGTTCGAGGGCACCTTTCGGATTCGCAGATCCAAAGTCTCGCTTCTTCTGCTTAAATTTCTGCTCGAACTTGGCGGCATAGCGATATGCCGTGCCAAGCGATGTAATGTCGAGGAACTCCATTTCCTCCTGAATGTGTTTGTGCAAACAACCGCGGTACTTGAGCACCAAATGTCTCTCTGAATCTTTAATACCCAACTTTGTGCATAGGGTATGGAACAGATTCGTCAGTTCGTGCACATCTTGATCCTTTTGTTGCCGCAGCGTGGTCCATTGGATGTATTTGTCCTCATAGCTCCCCACAGGGTAATATTGTTCCTTGATGCCGTCTCGGAACGAATTCCAAGTGGGTGTGGTCGAGAGCAGAGAGGGTTCCCCTTCGCCCTCTTGCTCACGGTAGGTTTCCCACCAGTCTTTGACATGGGGGGCGGCTTTGAGGAGTGCAAAAATAATCTTTTCTCGGTCGGAGAAGTCATGGACCGAGAAATACCCTTCCAACAAATTTAACCATCTGTCTACAGCGTCTGCATCTATTTTTCCTTCAAATATAGGAATGTCAAAGTTTACCTGTACCTTGAAGGGAGTGGCGCCTCCAGAGTGGCTGTTGGATGCGGATGCGCCATATGTGGGCAGTCGTTGAAGGATTTGAGCAAAGTTATCCATCATCACGTTCCTTTGTTTCTCGAGAGCCTCCTCGAGCAGTATTTTGATAGGATCTCCTGCTCCCTCGTCTTTCTTTTCTTTCGCCATGGGAGGTCGTCGGGGTTTGCGAGGCTGATCTTGCAAGGGTTCAACCAGATCGAGCCCTAACTCCTTATACCCTGACCGCGTTGGGGACATGCAAAGAAAAACAAAGAAAGAGCAGACCCGCTCCGATACCACTGATCCGGATTTATGTAGGAACGCAACAGAATACAGAAATAACCATGAACATAGAGATGCAGCGGAAATAATGCTTCATTTCATTAATATCAAATAACAGAAATATGCTTATAGGCATAATGGAAATAAAATAGGTAGTGAATCTCTGAGAAGAGATGTGATGGCTACAGACCTCTGAACTATGTTACAATGAGGCTCGAGGGCCTATTTATTGTTAAGAAACAATGTAGAATCTGAAACGTCCAAAAACCTAACCGTAGGAGATGAGGCGCCAAAACTGTGGGCGCCCGTTTGGGTAAATTGGTGGTTCAACTTCCCAGGGGCATAACTTTGGCACTCGATCTCCGTTTGACGCGTTCAATAGCTCGTTAGAAAGATATATCTGAGGACTTAAATTTTTGAACGAGCAACATCGGTCCATGGACCCATGTTGCTCTCCGTTTTCCCAAAAAATGTCGTTTAGGGCCTCAAAACGGCTCCGGAAGTTCAGGCCCCGAAAAACTGCTAAAAATAGTAAGTTTTGTTGCAACTTGAAAATTGAAAGAACTAAAGATGGGGGTTCAAATGAAATAGGTGGGTGGCCACCAATATCCACCTAGATCATTAAGCCCCCAAAACGGCTCCGAGAGTGGAGGACCCGAAAACCTGCTAAAAATAGTAAGTTGTGCTGAATGTGAAAATCTGCAAGAATTGATGGTGCTGGTCCAAATGGAATAGGTGGGTGGCCACCGATATCCACCTGGATCAGTTTGTAACAACCCAAATTTCATACCCTCATGTATGCTATGTAAACACTTTTATAAATTAGAAGGTTGAGAGAGGGACACTAATTCCATTTCTTGAGGTAGGAGATTGCTTGAGGTAATTGTAAATTTAAATATCAATCTTTAGTTGGCTGAGGAGATTACTTTCTTGGGATGTTCAAGTTTCCTTATTACATGAATATGAATTGTTTTTTTTACAACCATTAAATTTTGGGTGTTGAACTTTAAGTGGAATGGTTATATGAGTTAAATTGGACTGCAAAATAAGTACACATGCCCATGTAGCCTTGGGAAAAAATTACAAGGCAGGAAGGACGAGAGTTAAGAATATTTGGTTACACTGGCAGCAAGGACAATGGGAAATTATTTTGCAAGAGATCAAAGAGAAGGTGGAGGAAAGGAGAATGGAGATCACCCTCTCATTAGCAAGGAAGCGGAGTAGAGGAAAAGAGAAGGGAGTTCGACCTCATAAGGGGCATACGATTAGCATTCAACAAGACAACAAGATTCTAAAGCAGAGGTAGAAAAAGCATGATGTTTGGAGCTGTGTTGTTGAGATTTGAGGAGATAAATACACCATCTAAAATCCCTATTAAAAAATGCAGGGAAAAAAATCATAAAGAGTGGTGGATTTCCTTGAGGGTGAAGTAAGGATGGCCTAGTGGTGCTCTGGTTCATCTGAGTAGTTGTTGAATATTTACCTCTAAAAGCACTCCACTTCAAGCTTTGGAATCTGGCTCAGGGGTGACAACTACAAGTAGTAGTGGTTGTAAAATTTCGATGGTTGGGTGGAGAGTTAGAGTCCCACTCTCAGTTGGAAAACTTTTGTATGTTTAAGATAAGTGCTCTTACTTTTCTTATTCTCAAATAAATGTATGCATTTCTGGCTTGGAATGGCTCTGGATTTCTAGACTACATTAGTGCTATTAATTAATGAGAATGTGGTTGCATCTCAGTGTGGAAATTCCACTTATAGTTGTGATGAAGTTATATATATATATATATATATAATGAATGATGTTGATAAACTAGTAGAGCAAAGGTTTGCTTCTGGGCTAGAAATTAAGTGTTGTGTGAAATTTTTGTTAGGTTATTCATAATACATATACATAAGAAAGAACGTGTAATGCTTGACACGATAACAAATATTATGTTACAACCAAAATTTGGAATTTTTTCCTACATAAACGATTGAACTGTGTTTTTAACGACATGTATAGAAATAACACCAAACTATTATGACATGTTAAAAGTAATGGAATGACCATGATAATATGGGTTGAAGCCACGAAAAATTGGGCTTAAAAACCTTTTTATGGAGATGACATGTTTAGCAAGGTTTGTGTGTACATTTATAAGATGAGCCGACAAACTTACACATATGTGAATCTACACAGGTGGCATTGAGAATAACGATGAGGGAGATATTTCCTCTTCTTAGCATAAGGATAGCCAGGAACCCTTGCATGAATTCTTAGTCAACATTGCATTTTAAGAAGCCTGGAGGTCTTTGACTAGCTTCCTAGCATTGTTGGTTAGGCCCTAGAAGCCACTGCATAGTGCCATGGAGTTGTTTTTAGGCTTTCCTTGGGGCATGGAACCCTTGGCGCGTCGAGGGTGAGGTGGAGGCCTTTCAGGAATTTTCTATGAACCCTTGATAGAGTGCGACAACAACTCCATTAGCATGGCCATGCGTGGAATTCCATGTCCCCGAACAAGGAATGTTTGTGGGCTAGAAGCTTGTTGTAGTGGATTTTTCCTAAGGAGGGGTAGCTTTGTAATGTGTTGTAGCAATCCACCATATCCATCACTGATAATTTATGTTGATCATGTTGATTACAAAACATTTATGGTAGATTCATGGCCGAAATGGTCAATGGAAGGTGCTCGATGAAGAGCTAGAGAAAGCTCTCACGACACTCATCGAAATCCAAATTGGGTGCATCACTTAAGGATGGGAATATTTCCTCTGGTCGAGCCATGGTAGGGATCAAATTCAAGTAGGTGTTTCACTGCAAGAAGAGAAGAGCCCTAAACTTATTAGATAATTTCAGGGTAAACTTATCCTTCGTTCAGATTCAAAATCCTTGACGTGACAGCCATTGATTGGCTTCTGGGATTTCCCTTATATTTTCATTGGATAAGGGAGACAACATGACATGGATCTAGTACCCTGGAGGTTGTTTTGAATAACAGTTTGATCGACTAGGATGAGTTGGATGACACGTAGGCCTGACGGTCCTACCATTGTTAGTAGTGGAGCCCACAGAACGACTTGTTCGAGTGACCTTTTCTTGGAAGTGTAAAAGTATTATGCAAAAGAGGCATCATGGTAGCTAGGGAGGATGACGTGGCAACACAACTGCATGGGGAAATCAAAGAGATGTCATCTTGTAGGGATTAGACCCACTTGACATGCTAGCCGAGATCCATACCATTAGCCAGAGGTTGGCCACTTAACACGTCAGCTTGACAGAAGAATTCTTGGTCATCAATTGTAATGCATTGGTGAGAGGTGAGCCCAGATATATTGCTATTAGATTTCAAGGGGTCCTACTTGATAGGTCATCCTAGTGGTTCCCACCCATAGGTGCTAGAGCAGCACTTAAGGGAAGTGCCAAGATGAAACAGGCGGGGTGATGTAGGTACGGTCTCGTGGTAGGCACGTTAGCTCCAATGCTCCTCCATTTGTCAAAGAGTGGCCCCACTATACGCACAAGCTTGGTGAAGAAGCCCCTACGAATAACAAAGGATAGCGTCGGGATAAAGGCACCAGGATGACACATGCTGGTGGGATCCACCCATGTTAATTAAAAGAAGCGGTATAAAGAGTCGTCGGGATGATGCGTCGATGTGAGCTAGTGCAGGATGATGAGGCACTATCATTCGTGGACCAATCAGAATCGGGTGGGAAACTGTTATTCCCTCAAACCCATGTGGGTGTGATGTCTTCCCTTCGTGACATCAACAATAGGAGGGGAAGGGTGGCACAAAGACCGTGGACCATTGGATGAGGCATAGTTGATGTGGGTCGTCTGATGTGGGGCTCGAAACCCTGAGATGGAACCAAAATTGTGCCACCCCTTTCTTGATTAAACTGTCGATTTGTTTACCTTGGTGAAATCTATAGACCAGAGGCACAAAATGATGTGGTCCATCGAATTAGCGAGAAGTGTAAGAAGGGTTGGATGTGATAGTAGGCAGGACCTTAAGCATGGATCGAAAATAGAGGATTACCACCGATTATCCAACGGTGTGTGCACTCCCTGGGGTGGCATCAGCGAGGAAGGGACCCCCCGTGAATGTCGTTGATCAAATTATTGAGATCAACGATGTAGATTGTATCACGCGGCCCACCTGGGTGACGTTTTCATAGGGTTGAGCCCCCGCTCAAGCCGTAGATTTATCGAGTCAACTCATTCGTTGGATCTAATGGTGGAGGAAAAGGACCACTGGTTGAGTTTTTTTGCATAGAAGATTCAAAAGCGATTTAGGAGACAAAAAAATTTAAAGGTGTCTTTTATCCCATTCCTCTAACAATTAAGATTTGGATTTTTAGTGGCGGCTGTTTCACTGGGGTATTAAGCGGAGTGGTTTTTTAAAACCACCCACATCTAAGATCATAGCTTTATAAAACTCGTATAATAAATAAAAATAATAATCTAATTTTAAGGTCATGACCAAGTTAGATACCATTTTGTTGTATGAGACCCCTTTATGGGACAAGGGATGCCACTTTGCATAATGATTTGACTGGTGATTGCTAATGTCTATGAAGGTGTAAGTACTCTACTCCCCTCTCTATTTGAACATGTGACCTCTTAGAAGGAAACACATTTTCTTAACCATTAGGCCCACTCAAGCTATATACATGGATCCTTTTACCCATGGTGCATACAAAGAGGTACACATGGAAGATGAGGACTTTAAAGAGGTGTTCTTGTAGCTATAAAGCCAAGTTTTTATATAATAAGGTAATGTTAAGGTTGAATATCATCTTCAAAATAGGTTACTCTACCAGATAGTTAATCTATATATCCCTTAAGGTTCAATATTGTAGCACATCAGAAAGGCTCACACCTCCTCAAGACATTTTGGCATTGAGAAGACAATTGTGAACTTATAGAGGAATGTGTATTGGTCTAGAATGAAATAATATGTGGATCAAATTATTAGATGATGCATACTTTTTTATATTAGCATTGGTAGTAATATAAAAAAAAGTTTATACCAACCCTTACATGTACCCACTGAACCCTACGATATCATCTCCATGGATTTTATGGATGGTTTGATGACAACTTGGAAGGGACGTGACTATATATTTATGGTAGTTCAAAGGTTCAATAAGATGTGCACTCTCATGCTTTGTAAAAAGACCATCAAAGGACAAGGAGGGACAAATATATTCTTTGAACAAGTCTAGGTGGAATTTTATATACCAAGGAACACCATATTGAATAGGGATCCCATATTTTTTAGTGACTTTTCAACTACACTTTATGAGAAGATGGACACCAAGTTGAAGCGACCTTAAAATTTTCATACATAGATATATGGACATATTGAAGTAGTTAAGAGCACATTGGTTGAGTTTGTGAGGGGTAACAATCAAAAGTATCCAAATATCCAGGATGAAAATTTGACCTATATTCAAGAACCTTATAATAGAGTGGTCCATATTTCTATCAGTAATTCCCCTTTTGAAACTTAATTTGGATATTATTTTCCTTTTCCATTGGATTTTTCATATGAACAATCAGGAGAAGTGAGATAAGACATCACAGGAGATGCCAACACAAAAATGTGTTGATAAGATTAGGTAGATTCATTTTCAAGTACAAGAGACATTGAAGAATTCATAGAATTAGTACAAAGCCTGAGTTATCAACACGTGATTGAGAAAACATTCAAGATGGGAGATAGATTTTGGTTGCATTTGAAAAAAAAAGACTACATGGCCCTGGTAAGAAGATAAAGGATTTGTGGCATGGTATTTTTGAAGTATTGGATAAGGTGGATGATAATAAATACAGACTCAATGCACCCCCAGATATGTACATTTACTTAGTGATTAATGTGGAAAATATAGAACTCTATGAGTGTTTCATGTTTTATCAAGAAGCTTAGGAGTAGGTCCTACCTCCTATAGATGCTTCAACACCATAAACTTAGGTAGAGTTGGAAAAAGATGCAATTTATAGAAGAAGTCTAGAACTACTAGATACAAAAAACATTAACTCTGACAGATAGGGTTGAAATGTAGAAATTTTAATACAATTATGTATTGCCTGGATACTCCTGATCTAACAATTATATGCCACTGTTAAATACAAAATCCTTCTACTTAAATATTTGCGGAATTTTAATTGCCAATTGAAAACACATGAAGAAATATCAATCACACATAACACAGATGTTTTTATCGGGAAAGCATAAAGCTAAAATCCCCACTGTCATATATTATGTATATATCATGGATCATGAAACAATCTCATACAAAACTATAATCCAAGAGCTCTCAGTACAATATACAATCGTCTCACACTGTCATACAAAAATTTGCAAATACATGTGCCAATTTAGTGCCTCCTGACAGCCTGCCTCCACTGTATGAGATCCTGCCTTGCCTTGACTACACGAACCTCATTGGCATCTCCAATGTGTGTGTGTGGTTGCATGAGTGCACCCACTAATGTCACAATAGATTGTCAAATTGTCCTTTTCACCTATCTCTCAACTTGGTCTCCACTGGATCTGACATGCATGTAGTTAACAGTAGTATTTCTTCAGTTGCTTGTGAGACCACTAATTTTCAATTAATTAAATAATTAATTCATTGATCTCTCACTAGTGTATCTTTAGTTACAAGTAGTTACAACTAGCACAACTAAGTTAAACTATTTTACAACTCGCATAACTACCCATCCAACTCTGTTACAACTTCGAATCACTCAGTTACAACTAATTCCACTTGCATGTCCCACCAACCAACCTTAGAACTCAAAATTCATTCAGTTAACTGGTTTGTCACTTCATTTAACTAAAATCAAGAGCTTCAAGAGAATAGAATAATATTTATTGTCCAATTATTATTAAGAGATAGTAATAATCGACATGCATTCTATTTTTAGACATGCGATCTATAAATAGACTTCACACATGCATCTAAAAATAGAATCTCATCTATAAACAGAATTTTCTCAACCATCTATAAATAGATTCCCACTATAAATAGAATTTTCTCAACGTTCTAAAAATAGACATACACCTAAAAATAGCCTGCGGGCCCCACCTAGTGTAGGTGCTTAATTTTCACTAGGATCATCATCTTGTTGAATCTCAACACTCCCTCTCAACAAGAAAGGGATTATCCTTCACCCCGATCCTCGCTTTATGGTATTCGAATTTTCTCCTGGTGAACGCTTTCGTTAGAATATCTGCATCCTGACCTTCCGTAGGAATGTACTGAAGCAACATGATCTTCCGCTGCACACAATCTCTGATATGATGATACTGGATATATATATGCTTAGATCTATCATGAAACACCAGATTAATCAAGATTTTAATGCAACTCTGATTATCACAATGA
Source organism: Pinus albicaulis (assembly GCA_034641835.2). Taxonomy (NCBI): domain Eukaryota; kingdom Viridiplantae; phylum Streptophyta; class Pinopsida; order Pinales; family Pinaceae; genus Pinus; species Pinus albicaulis. Next base: position 1,230,628,998 of record CM076578.1, on the reverse strand, counting down.
ATCACTGTAGGATCTAAATGAGAACTAAACAAACCAACCAGGATATTTCTCATCTAGATAGCCTCACATGCAGCTTGACTTGCTGCCATGTATTTTGCTTCCACTAAACTGAGTGCCACAGATCTCTATTTCTTGATGTACCAAGAAACAACAATAGATCTGATACTGAAGACCCCTTCCAATGTGCTCTTTCTTTCCGTTGGGCTGCCCGCCCAATCTTCATTCATGAAGCCATGCAAATTCACCTCATTCGTCTTTCTATACCATAAGCCATACTCAGATTTCCCCTAAGATATCTCAGGACATGCTTTCCCACCTTCCAAAAGATCTTGGTAGGCTTAACCATCGCTTGACTAACCTGGTTCACCGCATAGCATATGTCAGGTCTTGTATTTTCTAAATACATTAGCGAACCCACCAACTGTTGATAGACAGTAGCATCCACTACCTCTCCAGATGTAGCATCTTCTTTCCTCCAGTTTCCTAGAAGGGGAGTATCCATGGGTTTGCAACCCTCCATGTGAAACTTACCCAGTATCTCCCTTGCATACTTGCCTTGAGACACAAAAATTTCACCATCTCACTGCCATATTTCCAATCCAAGGAAATAATGAAGGAGGCCCATATCCTTCATCTCGAACTCCTTTGCAAGGTCCTCCTTACATGAGTGTATCAGCTTCTCATCACCAGTTAGTATTAAATCGTCAACATAAAGAAAAATGATTAAAATCTTACACCCCACCACAATCTTGTATAGGTTTGCATCCGCCTCACTCTTGCTGAAGCCAAGTCCAGTGAAATAGTTGTCGATCCGAGTGTACCAAGCATAGGGTGCTTGCTTCAGCCCATACAACGCTCTTTTGAGTTTTCACACATGCAACTCGCTACTGAAGTTCTCAAATCCTTCAGGCTGCTCAATGTACACTTCTTCCTCAATGATCCCATTAAGGAACACAGTCTTCACATCCATCTGATGAATGTGCCAACCCATCTGTGCTAAGAGAGCAATGATGGTCCTTATGGAATAATACCATGTGACAGGTGCAAAGGTTTCTTCATAATCAATCCCCTCGATCTATGAGAAGCTCCTGGCCACAAATCTGGCCTTGTATTTCTCAATGCTCCCTTTAGCAGTTTGATTTACCTTGTAGATCCATCTTGAACTTACCATTGATTTATCAACAGGCCTTGGAACAATTTCCCAAGCATTGTTTCTGACAATGGAGTCATACTCCTCCACCATTGCATCTACCCATGTGGGCTCCTGCACTACTTCCTAAAAGGAATATGGCTCAGTCACAATACATTTTCTCATGAGATCCATGTATCCAGTGAATTGGTCAAGAGATTGTCTCTGTCTGCACTGTGAAGTAGGGACTCCTACATTCTGTGCCGCATCAAGCTTCAGCCTCTCAGCTTCTGTGGTACGCCTTCTGCCAGTTATGATGTTTGGCTCTACATGAGTGGACTCCTCCACTCCATGAACCTCCTCCTATGGTTGATCCACATCTAGAGACTCATATTTGGGAACCAAAAGTTCCTCCTCTACATGTAAGTCTAGCTCCCTCTCAAGTGACAACTTCATGGCTTTCTCCTCATTGAATGTTATATCTCGTCACACCATTGTCATTCGAATGTTTGGAAAATAAACACAATAGTTATGGGGTGTTTCTGTGTACCCCACAAATATCCCAACTTCAGCAGCCAGCTCTAGCTTCTTCCTGGCGTTCTTGGTCACATGCACATAAACAAATGAGCCAAAAATCTTAAAGTGAGAAACATTCGGTTTCTTACCAGTAAAAGCTTCTTCAGGTGTACTCATGCCAATTAATCTATGAGGACAATAGTTTCGCACATAAACCACAATGTTGCATGCTTTTGCCCACAAATGCATTGGTAGGGCCTAATCATGCATCATCACTCATGCAGCACCCACAATCGTTCTGTTCTTCCTCTCTGCAACCCCATTTTGATGTGGGTTATGAGGCGCTATGATTTCTCTTCGAATTCCTTCTTTGCTATATAAGTCTTTGAATTTTTTCGAGATGTATTCTCCACCATTATCGCTCCACAGAGCCTTCACTTGCTTCCCCGACTCTTTCTCCACCAATGCTTTAAACTCACAGAACTTTGAGAATGTTTGATCCTTCTTCTGCATGAAGTAGATCCAACATTTACGAGAAAATTCATCAACAAAAATAACATAATACATGTGTTTTTTTGTTGAAGCAATCTAGAATGGTCCACACACGTCTATGTGAACTCCCTCTAGGATCACCGAAGCACAGTTCTCCTTTTCATGAAAGTTGGACTTTGCATACTTCCCTATTGTGCAACCCTTGCACTGATCTAACTGAGAAAGTGTTCCCATTGGAAGTCCAGTAGATATTTGTTGCATTACTTTCAAGGCTCCATGATGAAGATGGCCCAATCGTCTGTGCCATAATTCACCCTCATATCGGCTCACCACTTTTTTTGCCTTGCCCATCATTGCAGCGCAAACTTCTACCTCTAGCTTGTAGAGATTCTTGACTCGAATCCCTATATCTTGGCTTGACCTGTCGTTTTATGTCGCAGGAAATATTTTCCATCGTTGAAGACAACATCATAGCCTCCGTCCTCCAACATCGCGACTGAGACCAAGTTTTTCTTTAGACCTGGAACATGCATAACATATTTCAATTGAAATGGTTTACCTGAATCCCTCTCAAAGGTAATGGTACCAATGTCGGTCACACTGTATAATCCATTGTCGCCCATCTCTATATGAATTTGGAGATCTTTCTCCTCCAAGTCACTGAAAATCTCCTTATCTCCTGTCATGTGGAAGGAAGCACCACTATCAAGATACCACATTGATCCCATTGCGCTTGAAACCAATCATGCGATCAAAGAGAAATCAAGTTCAAATTGTGAGGCAAAGGCCTCTCCAGTTGCAGCTCCAGCAACCTTCTTATTCTTCTTTTTCTGTGGGCAGTTTGTGGCGAGATGCCCATGTTCATGACAGTGAAAACACATCACCTTGGACAAATACAACTTCTTGCCTTTAGACTCGGATTTTGAGTGGAATTTATTCCCCTTCCATTTCCTTGCCTTGGCAGCCAAAGCACAATCCTCTTCATCATCATGCTTTGATGAAGAGCCATCTCTGTTGTTCTGCCTGAACTCCTCCTGCACTAGATCCGACCACAGTTGTTCCCAATCCGGCAGTTTTTCCCATCCGTTGACAAAGTCTTGATAATTGTGCCAATTCTTAGGAAGTCCCAAGAGAGCCAAGCTCACCAAATCATCATCAGAAACCGTGATTCCCACACTCCCAAGTTCATCCTGACATTGGACAAAAATTTTGAGACACTTAGGAATATTGTCGCCCTTCTTCATCTTGATCTTTTTGAGTTTATCCTTCAGCGCCAATTTCCTATGTTTGTTGCTGCTTTGGAAAAAATCCATCAAAGCCTTCCACATAGCAAATGGAGTAGCTTTCCCATGAAGGCTTGAGAAAATATGGTCTTGCACACCTTCCAGCAGTCCTTCTCGTCTTCGCTACTTTCTTTTTCCATGCGTCAAGTAATGCAACATCCGTCGAAGTGGGCTTAGGAACATCATTGTCGATGAATTCCTTCAAGCCATTATATTCAAGTAATCCTAACCTTCCATGAAATGTAGTTCGATCTGCCCTCTAGTGCATACTTTAGCCGCAAACCATTGAAAGCCATTTTGATGTTTACTCAACTGTCGCACTAAGAAATTCTTGCAGCAAATTTGAACTGTTTCCACCAACAAACTCAGCTACTGCTTCAATTTTGCAACTTCTTTGCTCTGATAACATGTAGAAATTTTAATACAATTATGCATTGCCTAGATTCTCCTGATCTAAAAATGATATGCCACTATTAAATATAGAATCCTTCTACTTAAATCTTTTCGGAATTTTAATCGTCAATTGCAAACACATGAAAAAAGATCAATCACACATAACACAGATGTTTTAATGAGAAAGCATAAAGCTAAAAACCCCACTATCATATATTATGTATATATCATGGATCATGAAACAATCTCATACAAAACTCTAATCCAAGAGCTCTCGGTACAATATACAATCGTCTCACACTGTCATACAAAAATTGGCAAATACATACGCCAATTTATTGCCTCCTCATGGCATGCCTCCACTACGCAATCCCTGCTGATCACAATCCCTGAATTAATGAGATCCTGCCTTGCCTTGACTGCACAATCCTCATTGGCATCTCCAATGTGTGTGTGGTTGCATGATTGCACCCACTAATGTCACAACAGATAGTCAAACTGTCCCTTTCACCTATCTCTCAACTAGGTCTCCACTGGATCTGACACGCATGTAGTTAACAGTAGTATTCCTTCAGTTGCATGTGAGACCACTGCTTGTGAATTAATTAAATAATTAATTCACTGGTCTCTCACTAGTGTATCTTTAGTTACAACTAGCACAACTGAGTTTAACTCACTTAAATGAGTTAAACTATTTTAAAACTCACATAACTACACATCCAACTCTCTTACAACTTCGAATCACTCAGTTAAAACTAAGTCCACTTGCATGTCCCACCAACCAACCTTAGAACTCGAAATTCCTTCAGCTAACTGGTTTGCCACTACAATTAACTGAAATCAAGTGCTTCAAGAGAATAGATTAATATTTATTTTCCAATTATTATTAAGAGATAATAATAATCGACATGCATTATATTTTTAGACAGGCGATCTATAAATAGACTTCGCACATGCATCTAAAAATAGAATCTCATCTATAAATAGAATTTTCTCAACCATCTATAAATAGACTCTTGATATAAATAGAATTTGCTCAACATTCTAAAAATAGACATACACCTAAAAATAGCCTGCAGGCCCCACATAGTGTAGGTGCTTAATTTTTACTAGGATCATCATCTTGTTGAATCTCAACATGAAAGTACAATTTCTAGGAAAGGTCAAATGGTACTTTAGGGAGAAGGTAGAGAAAAAGATTCCTCACCTCATTCAGTAAAAGTTTTTGGGGACAAAAAGCCTCCCTAAATGGGGAATTATGACTTAGAATTGATCATTATATAATTCATCATTTAGTTTAGTATTTTCTACGTCGAAAAATCATGGGAAATAGCTTGTAGGGTCTGTTTCAGGGATTGGTCCCAGTTTGGTGATTTAGGATTTGGAACCTTCTAGAACTAGTTTGAGACATCAAACACGATTTTTTCAAGTAAATAAATTGTGAGCATAGCCACATCCCCTCAACGTTGTTCAACACACTAAATTCTTTCCAATGGTGTGAAATTCATCTCAATTGGAGTTTGTATCTAGAAGTTATGGCTCCAAAAAGTTAATGTGTTTTATTGACCACCATTGTACCAAGTGGATGTTACACTAACCCCTATTTCTCAATATGTGGGTCAATTCATGTGTTGAATTTTAAGAATATTCTAGAATGTCAAAAACCCTGACACTAATTGAGGGTTGAGGGATGCAAAATGCTAACCCTAAATTTAAACAACTATGAGACTATGTTAAATATTGGGCCTCTAGGAAAATAAATCCCATTTTTTGGTATTGTTATTGTTCCATAGTTGAGCAGAGCATCTAGGAGTGGGATATTAAAGCATAACAAAGTAGGTAGTAAACTATACAATAGTCATTTAATCCATAGTGTCCTTGACAACTTCATAGTGAGTGCCCCGTTTTTTATACTTGCATTTATTAAATGATAAAAATAGAGAAAAATGTAGCCTTACCTTCTAGCAAGGATTTCTCCTATATCAAGTTTCCTAGATCACATCTTGTGTGCATGGTGTGTGCATTTTATTGTCCTTTCATTTCATATTTTAATGATGTTTTAAATATGAGTGTTAAGGTAATAACAATAAATATGATATCTAAGGTAACAAACTACACAAATAAAAGATTTTCAAAACATTGTAAGATTTGTTATGACAAACTATTATAATATTACACCCATGATAGTTCATAGATCAAGTTTGATGGTGAATGCTAACCCTAACACTAATTTAGGGTTGAGGGATGTATAATGCTAACCCTAACTTTAAACAATTATTATACTTTGTTAAATATTGGGTCGCTATGAAGAGGAGTCTCATTTTTTTGGTATTGTTATTGTTCCATAGTTGAGTAGAGCATCTTGGAGTGGGATATTAAAGCATAACAAATGAGGTAGAAGATTCTATAGTAGTCATTTAAGTTGTAGTGCCCTTGACAACTCCATAATGAGTGCCCCTTTTTTACACTTGCATTTCTTAAATGAGGAAAATAGAGCAAAACATAGGTCTTGTCTTCCAGCTAGGATTTCTCCTATATCTGGTTTCTAGATCACATCTTGTGTGCATGGTGTGTGCATTTTATTGTCTTTTCATTTCAGATTTTGGTGATTTCCTAAATATGAACATTAAGCTAATAATAATAAATATGAGATCTAAAGTAGCAAACTATAAGCAAAAATAAAAGATTTTCAAAACATTGTAAGATTTGGATTTGTCTTGACAAACTATTATAATATTGCATCCATGATAATTCATAAATCAAGTTTTATGGTGAATAAATCATATTATAATATATATTTCTTAATTAACCCTTTAAACACAATATCAATAATATATCAAATCTTACAATAAAAACAATTGTCATTGATTCACTATCCAATCAACTCTAAAATACTTTATAATGAAAAGTATCACTCAATCACAATTCCATCAACCCATTGACACCATATCATTTGACTACAACCCATCCAATTATAAATTACTCACATTGCAAAACAATTTCCACTTATAACTCTATCTAGCTATCCCTTTATTACAACCAATAAGGTTAGAGAACACTCTTAAAACCAAAAACTTTCCAATTTATCTATATAACTATTCCTTTATTACAACCAATAAAAATATAAAATAATCCATAGAAAAATCATTCTAATTAGATAAATTCCAACTATCCCTTCACAAGCTATCTATTCACAGCCAATCAAGCTAGGTACCACTCCTAATAACTATATCTAACTATACCTTTATTACAACCAATAAGGGTAGAGAACACTCTTGAAAACTAAAATCATTCCAATTTATCTATATAACTATCTCTTTATTACAACCAATAATAATACATACTACTTCATAGAAAAATCATTCCAATAAATTCCAACTATCCCTTCACAACCAGTCAAGCTAGATACCACTCCTGAAAAAAAGAATCATTCCAATCGGAACCATTAAGGCTAGATACCATTGCCACATAGAAGAATCATTCCAATTAAGTAAATTCCAAAAACATCATATTAACAATGTGAAGACATTGATGTAGATTCCCCTCTCGTCCTATTCATACCAACGACATCATGCATGTGAGGGTTTGTCCTACATGAATCTGTAATCACACACGACTGGACACAAAAGTCATGACAACAACTTAAATGTAGACCCATGTGGCCATTAACGCCCCTAGCATATATAATGGTTAATTACACAGTCCACCTTCTCCACCGAGACATTATTAATTGCTGCAACAAAATCCCAACGAAATTTAATATAGCAGCACCTATATATTGATGGCGCTTTAATATTTGCATTTATTTTGTTTAGAGATTTCATTTAGTGAAAACATAAATGTTTGAGCCAAATCAATGGCAGCGTGATTTGTTCAGTTAAAACGACTGGATGCTTGCAAAAACTGACAACACAATACGCATTAATGCGCGAGTTGAAGGGAAAAATATTTGAGGAACCCCAGAGTCTGACAAAAATAAACCAGGAATAACCATGGCCTCGGTCACCACAGATACTATCTACCATGTCTCCAGAAATTAAACTGTCTGCAATTTCAGATTGTTCTTGAGAAACACTATAGAATGTAATGCAACAGAATTACACAATACAATAAACGCAGTACGTAATTAACAATTAATTTGAGGGTAGTTTAAATGTATTATGTTGGGTTTTTTATTTGGAATATTTGTTAATTATTATATAACATTTTGTTGAAAATGTAGATTAGTTTTTTTATTATATATGAATTTAGTATTTTGAAAAAATTAGGACATTTTGATTGTGCAAAAGTTATATAGGATTTTAGATAAATTAAACTAAAAAAATCTATCAAAAAATTACATTAAAAACTACTATCTATTTATCATAAATATTTTTATTTTATATTATATAATATTAGATATTTTTCCAAATTAAACATAGTAGCTGAGTTCCTAGGCGAGCCTTATTTCAGCTCCCATAGGCCCATTAATGCGCCCAGGCAGGAAATGGCCGCCATTGAATTGCAGAAATGGCCGGAATTAAAGCTATAGATCATCCTGTGGCAGGCATTTCTGCCTGGGCGCATTAATGGGCCTATGGCAGCTGAAATAAGGCTCACGAGTTCCACTATATATAAAGTGAAATGCCTTTAAATCGTCTCACAAAATTCAGAAAACAGAAAAGATAGATTGAAAAAATAGTTATGATTAACAATACAATTAATTTCCATTTGAGTTATCAAATTTGTGCTGTGCACGCAGCTCGCTGTCAACCTTCGTCATATGAGATCTTCGTACCAAATCTGATTTGCTCATGCTGGTGTGATGACACTTTTTTTTGGGACAATTTTTTAAGGAAGAGAAAACACTGACTGTTTATATTATGTTTAACAACTTAGTACATAAGTCATATATTTGGAAAGGAGTTGTAGAAGAGTATAGCTTATATACTGTAGATGTTTAATATAAATGTTGTGATGAATTTAAATAGTTTTGAAAAAAAATTGTGTTGTAGGATAGACGATGTAATATATGATGAGTAATTAATAATTAAATTTTTTTTGTAAGTTTGGTAGGATTATATTTTTCAGATGTTCAATATATCACTTTGATTGAGTGAATAATTGAACCAGTAACTTTAATATCAATGAGTGTTTTAAAAAGCACAAAATCACTTTCTATCAAAACTTACTAGACTTAATTAATAATTATTTTAAATTAAAAAATATATAAATAATTAACTAAAATTTTTAGAAAATAAAATATATTATAATTTAATTTTAATTATTAATTGGCAATGAAAATAGTTATTACATACTATTATTATCAACGATTCCTTGTGTTCAATGTATCCTAACCTAATTCCTTAAATAAAATTAAAAGTACTGTTATATTCCATTAATTTAAAAGATGACTTTAACGAAGATAAAGTAAATATACTGTCTTGATCACCAAATAATATAGTTATTATTAATTATTCCTAACCAATAAACTATTATTAATTACATATTTATTTTTTTAAGATATATAAAATAAATAAAAATAAATTTATAAAAACATAAATTTTTAACTAAGTCTTCCCATTTAATATTATCAATATATTTTATTTTCTTTTAATATTTTTACACTCTGATTTAGTATAACATTACTTTTTCGGATAGCTTTTGTTAATTTCTTTAAGTGTAATCTGCCAATACCTAATTGTATGTTTTGTTTTAAATCAAAACTGATCAAATTATAATTGTGATTTGATTTTACATGTTTTGAATTAATTGATAAGAGTTGAATTAATATATTTGAGAGGATTTAACAAGTGTATGGGGTTTTATGAAAACATAAAAATAAATATATATAAATTAAATTTATAAATTGTGTAAAAACATAATTTTTTAACCAAATCTTCCCATTTAATATCATCAGTAAATTTTATTTTCTTTTAATATTTTTACACTCTGATTTAATATAACATTAGTTTTTCAAAAGCTTTTGGTAATTTCTTTAAATGTAATCTTCCAATACCTAATTGTATGTTTTGTTTTAAATCAAAACTGATCATATTATAATTGTGATTTGATTTTACATGTTTTGAATTAATTGATAAGAGTTGAATTAATATATTTGAGAGGATTTAACAAGTGTATGGGGTTTTATGAAAAAATAAAAATAAATATATATAAATTAAATTTATAAATTGTGTAAGATTAATAATTATGTAAAATGTAACATATAATATTTATTTAATTCAAAAAAAAATTAGGGTATATAAATAATATATATTTACAAAACAAGACGATACTTTGATCTACAATACTTTCAAATAAATGTATGTGGAGAAGAAGCACTATATATAGAGAAAATCAAACAATAAAATGGTTTCACTTATACATGCACCTCAACTTCCATTAAACTTTTCCTAAAACATATTAAACATTTAAATTTATAGACATGCAAGTCTAAACCCTATCCATAACTTTAAAATCTCTAACCCTATAGAAGTACTATTATCCTTAATATATTGACACAAACATCTAATAATATCCATATAAATTCTCTTGCAGGCAAAACAAACATACATTAACATACAAAATATCCTTGTAAAATAAGACAAACTCATAATATCCAAAACTCCTTATAAAATAAGACAAATGATTGATACTCATACTATCTCTTGATAATATCCATGCAATACATTCACAGCCACAAGAAAAATGAGAGTCATATATGCTCATGTAATTTGTATTTATTTATAAAAATTATAAATAAAAATATAATCATAAATTTAATAATAATTCATGAAATATATATGAATTAGTTAGTTTTCATTGAATTATCTTTTAAATTTCGTGGAAAAGATATACAAAATATTGTTACTATTCTCAATTTAAATTTCATGAATAAATATACAAAATATGGTTACTAATCTTAATTTAAATTTAACCTAATTAAATAAAAAATATTATTATTATAAATCAAATTTTAATTTTTTAATAAAAAATATTTATTGTAATATTAAAAAAAAACATAATTATTTGTACAGCTTTATACTGGGAACATCTCACTTTTTACAAGGCACTACTGCAACAACAACGCCTATCTATATATAGGGTGAAAACTTTTATTAGTAAATCATTTTTCATTTAATATGGTTGATCCCAAATAAAAACATAAAAATTATATGCAAAATTTTTATATTTAAAAAAAATAATAATAAATAAATAAATAAATATTACTTACTGCGCCCGGAGAAAAGTAGGCACTGCGACGACAATGTCTATATATGGTACATTTGTAGCTGGCGCTAAAATATCGTCTCTAAATATAGCGTCCAAGTTTTTTCCCGTTTAGTTTACCAAATTTAAACACAATAAAACAGTTTTAATGTGCACCGTCCATCGAGCTAGGCAGTGAAATGTTCTACCCAACATTTCTTTGGAACTCTAATGGATCTCTGCCACTATTTTGGTAGTGGATATATGCTCCTATGTTTCAATTTGTACTTGGCAAGACCTGCAACTGACCTAAAGTGCAGAATGGGACTTTTACAGAGAAGAGTGGCCAAACATTCATTTGTTAGGTCGACCAGTATTCATTTGTTATGATTATGCACTTTGACTTGTCATCTCTTTACATTTTTCTCCCTTGTTCTTCCTCAAAGGACGCCGGGGCCTGTAGGTCTGCAATAAAGGCCACATTCATTCTGACCATTTCAGCATTTTTTGGGGTCATGTGTCAGTTTATTTTATTTTATTTCGTGGGTTCGCTTTCCTGGGTTTTACGAAATCTATAAATAATAGAAGCATGCAACATTGTGATATTGTTTATCCTTTATTTCCTCTGACAAGTCAGCAGAGAAAATCCATTCAAGAGTGGAATTACAGTGTAGAGGGGAATAGAAGACTGTATGCTTGATGCATTCAGACAGCTATTGTACATTAATAAGGGGTGGAATTACAGAGTGGAAGGAATAGAAGACGATATACTTGATGCATTCAGAGTGTAGTCATAAATTAATTAGAAAAACAGACAGAGAATGGGAAAAACAATTTTATAATTGTATGGCCCAATCCATTAAAAGTTTTTTTGTTTTTTTCTCCTATTCTCTTCCGAATGCTAACAGTTGCAAAATTGATTATTTAACAGAGAATTTAAATGAAAACCATTTTTCTATTAATATTCCCAAGTGCCCACATGTTCCTCATTTATCAGGGTCTCAGTAAACCATAAACCATTTCAAAAAAGCTCATTAAATCATTTTGTATAATAAAGCTGATCAAATCATTGCGTACTGTGTTGACAAACATACTTACATAAAAAGAGCATCACTTTTTCATGGCAAGACATGACAGGAAAACAATGAATTGATTTCAAATCTTCAATTTTTGCACACAACTCATGTACATATTTTCATTTAACATTCCCCACTTGCCATGAACCTTATAACATGCCTCGAAGAGGGCTATCTATGTCTTGATATGACAGTACAGTATCAGACAAATGGAAGAAATTTCGGCCTTCAAAGTTGGGTTGGCAAGGATTCTTTATCATACATTGAAAGCTAAAATAAGAACATGAAGGGTTGCGGTTATCAGTTGACTGAGAAACTCTTGCTTCTCAAAATATGAATAGTGCTTCCAAAATAAACCACTCACCCTGAGAATTGCTAACGGTTGGGAGGAAATACTAAATGAACCAAGTATTTACTGTTTTACCTCTGCAAGCAGCATCAAAGCTTAATAGGGAAATATTCATTGGAGCTGAATCACCTCAGCCTTGGAAATTTCTCAGCCCAAAGTCTTGGAAAATGCATAAGCTTCCCTTTTACGCAACAATATGTGATCCAGCCTGAGTTTGAACCTTAAAATCCATTCTAAACCCTCCCAAGCCGTTGTGAGAAACACCTCCCAAGCCACAGAGCCATAGTGAGAATGTGAATGATGGTTACTTGATAAGCAGCCACAGTGACAGGGCAGGTGCTTAATAAGCATGCAAATACACTTAGAACATAGGTACTTAACAAGCATGGAATTACATTTGAACCCAAGCTTAGTCTTGTATATCAATTTCAAAACCTAATCCATCTCATTACAACCTAGATTAAAAAACAACCTCCCCAGCCACAATAAGCGAGGTGAGTGCTTAATAAGCATAAAGTACAATTAAGCTTTCCATGTAAATCGATTGCAGGACAACCTTCCATAGATGGTCACAACACATAATCAAGTTATTTGGAATTCAGAAATTCAGTGGGTAAGGCAGGCAGGTGCTTACAGATTAGTCAAACAGAGAACAAAATAAGAGTAAAAGGAACTTCCTATGAAGAATGGTGTTGCTCCCCCTATTGCAAGAGTGAGGCAAGAGTGAGGACAGACTCAATCAAGACTTGCATATGATAACAAAGCATGGTAGAAGGGCTTTGGGATCGAGGATAAACAGCTCTTCAATACTGGAAAAGAGACCAACTTTTCCTGCCACAGAGTCAAAGCCAGTAGCAGCTGACAACTCTCCAAAGTTATCCAAAGGCCTGTGTACTCGACCGGCAATAACCCTGCATACCAACAAAGCCTTCTTCACTGTAGGGAACATGAAATCATCTTCATAATGAGCAATAGAATCATGAGCTCTACCACTTGTGGCTGTAGTATAGATTCCCCTGCAATCTGCTTCCTTCACCGAAAATCCTGTTCTAATGATCCTACAAACATTGCATCCTTCTAGCTTGCATAGGCTAGAAGATCCATTCGTGCCTAGGGAACACATAATTGTGGTGCCGTGAAACCTCAGAAGCTCATTCCCATCTGCCAGGCATCTCGGATGCTTCTTCGGCAATTTGCTTGCCTTTGACTTAATCATATCACGAAATTCCTCGAAACTTGCAAGCGTTTTCTGCATGTTGTGCACCTTCAGAACTCTCTCAATTCTCCCATGTGGGCTTTCAGTTTTCAGCCAGCTTGTTCTGAAGATTATCTCCACAATGTTTCTGGAAGAATCCCCTTGCAATAGCTCAGTGACTGCAAAATCATAAAATACAATGACCATCATAAGCATAGTGAAACTTATCCAAGTCTCGTGCTATTGAGAAACACAGTTTTGGAAACACCATACATAAATATCATTCCAAAAGCAGAAAACATTACATCTTCTCATAGTTTCAGAGACAATAGTATTATTCATTCAGTCATACTGAAATATAAACTTGGAGGGCTGAAACAAATTCTTGTCTGAGAAAAATCAATGCACAAAACTTGGATGCAGGTTCTTACCAGCATGTTTTGCAAGATGATGAGTTTCGAGAGCTTCCATCTTGCCAAACTGTTCTCCACACTTCTGGCACGCTACCTGACTGATCAATTCCATTTCACAACCATTTGAAAAACGAGGTGTGGAAGGATGACTGCTGTTTGATGAAGAAGCAGTATGCCCTGCAAAGGTAAAATCACTTTGATAGCATCCCGCATTAATCTTCCCATCTCTAGAGCATGGATTATTATTGGGTGTCCCAGGGCCTGGAGTCCCTGTCTTGATAGTTCCAATGACAGTAGAACCATTGCCTCCTGACAATCCAATTATCTTCAATTCACATCTGGAGTTATTCACAATCATGACCTCGTGTGACATGGGATTCAAGAATTCGCTGCTGCCAATTGATCTAGGACTGCAACTAGTGCTGGGAGCCCTCTTCGTGGCTATACTATTGTTGCCATGAATTACATCCTTGAGATTTGCAATGGATTTTGAGCAGCCAGAACGGTTCTTTTTGGTCACAATTGTTGCAAGATGATGATGCTTGGGTTCATGCTCAGGCTCTGATTTAAACCGCGAGGACTTCTGTGGGTCATATACATCATCGGGCTCTGATTTACATTGCAGGGACTTCATCAACGAAAACCATACAGTCGGCATTTTTTGGCTGAAGATTCTCTTGCACTGGATCAATTCTGGAGACCCACCATGATTACAGAGCCTGTCCTCTTGCACTGGATCAATTCTTGAGACCCACCATGATGACAGAGCCTCTCCTCTTGCACTGGATCAATTCTTAAGACCCACCAGATTACAGAGCCTCTCCTCTTGCACTGGATCAATTCTTGAGACCCACCATGACTACAGAGCCTCCAATGTGCTTTATTCCTACCAGTCCAGTGTAGAAGAGCATAAACCCCTAATGAATCTCCATGACTTGCTTCTCAAAAGATAAGGAACAGCTCTTTCTCCACAGCAAGGCCTAGAATTACGGCTCCCATTATATCAACAGCCTAATCTTGACTGGCACTTGACTTGAAAACAGTTGTAAACACTGCTTTTGTCCAATATATTTTACTCAAATGCCAACCAGCATAACTCACATAACCAGATATTATGTCTTGTTTAAAGGTCCACTATTACAATGTTTTGTTTCTACCTGTTTGCCCTGCTGCCCTGGAGGGTCCAATCCCCATAACAAACAATGAAAATCACGATCAACAAAGCTGAACCCTAAAACAAGATCCTAAAAAGCAACCACCATAGCCTCCCGTTCCCCATGATCAGCCCATTTAAACTATGCCAGGAAGCTGCAGGCCGAGGTGAGAAAATCAATTTTAAATTAAAGTAAAAGAACCCCAAAAGTGATCACTCTGGAAAAAAGACACTAGAGTAAACTGAATAGCATCAACTCCGAGGGAAATGGAGGGAATGGCAGTGAGATTAGATAAATACATTTAATTATTCAAAAATACAAACAAATACAAAATACTTTCACAGAGATTGGTGTGCAACAATTAAATGCAGTGGTAGGTATCCCGTGATAAAAATAAAAAAGAGTCTCTCTCCCTGCGCAGTACGAGAGCTTGAAGGAATTGCTTTGTCTTTTTTTTATTGTAATTTTCAGAGCAATTTAACCATCGAAGTAAGTACAGAAAACCAGCAGAGACTGAATTTTCGACTCTCCGGTGGAGGTAAAATTATAACGAGATAAAAAATTATAACAGGGGAAGGAAATACTATCAGCAGAGCCACGTATGCTGCCACATGAATCGTATTCACATTATCGCGCATTAAGATGTTTTAGGGTTTGCGTTTGCATGGGATTAAGCATGGTCGGAAATGGAATCCGCCCGTTGACAAGAGACTCCATCTGTGCCACGTGGCAGAAGCTCGTAATTGAGCCGCGGCCACCCTTTTTCTTGGCACGTGTTTTGATTAAGACTAAAAAGGCTAAAGATTTGCAGGAGCGGAGCTGTAGGGTAAAATTGATTGAATGGTTAAAATTGGAGTATTAAAGATTATTGGTTCCTACTTTTGCGAACCTCTTTATTAATATTATCTACATTAAATAAATACACTATGGAAGCGGCCATGGCCTCTCGTTTGTTGACCTTAGGCTATGGGATTGGAATCTAATATCTATCCTTTTTTTTCCTAATGGGCTCGGCAAGAAGTTCACATGAATGGAAGGAAATGAATGTATGTTTTACAACACTAGTGTGTCTAAGGGTTAAGAGGGTTTGAGGATTTGTCTTTGATGTCTTTTAAGTAAAGCAATGAGAGGTTTTTTCCTGGTTATTTGGGTCTTTTATTCATAATTGATTTATTTGTTTTTTTTTTAATTCATCCTTGTTTGTGTCCTTATCTTCTTTAACATGATTGAAATGGGGTTTAATTATTTGCTGTGGTTTACTTTTACTTAAGACCTTGAAGTAGCTTGTTCAGGCTTATGATGAGTAAGTAGGGGTTTTGGACTAGGTATGTTAGGGGTCTAACTTAACCTTTTAATTTAGGATACTTTATTGATGTATAAGGTTACTTTCCTTGTCAAAGACTTATTTAATAGCTAGTTAATAGTTACTTATTTTAAAAGGGGTTATTTTTATTAGTAAGGCTTAAATTAGTTTGTAGAATCTCATTGTAAGTGGTCCTGTAAGTAGTTAAGCAATCTTTATTAATAGTTATATATTGGGTAGAAGGTTGTGTATTGTTTTGTCAAGATTTATTATTGTATTTGGAGTTTTGCTTTAGGAGGTTGCCCTCTTGAAGAGGCAAGTCAACATGGCTATCTATTCATGAATATCATTAATACAAGAGATCATTGTGAGGGTTTGACTATTTTATCTTGACTTCTTTTATTTTGTTTTAGTATTCTATTACATTATATGTGATTGCTCTAAACCTTTGGGGTTAAGTACATTACAAGTGGTTTCAAAGCTCTTTCTTAGGCCAAAAGGAGAAAAACAAATCTTCTGTTTTGGAATTTTTTTTACAATACAAAGAGGATGGTAGCATTCAAGATGAATTTTGAAACTTAATGTGTAGTATTTGAAGAAAATAGTCATATTTGAGTTCGTCTTGAAAAAATACTCGAGTTCCCAGGAAAAAACATCCAAAATGGAGTCTAAGAACTGGAGTTATTTCTAATTTAAATAAATTTTTTTAGGATTTTTTTGTAATGATGACCATGCAATTTGTAGATTGGATATATTTTGATAGAGCGCATAAGAGGCAATAGATCTAGAGAAGTTGTGGCATTTCATAATTGAGTTCATAATAACCAATTTGAGAAGTATAACAAAAGTTATTGTGTATTGGAATTTGAAGCAAGGGTGTCCAAATTCATCTTTCTTTGTAGTTGGTTGCTACCTACAAATTCACACAAAACATAAGCTATTAGGGGTTAAAAATAAGCCAAATAATGCATTGTGATTAAAGGAAAATAATGCATAGAAACTAAACTAAACAATGGAATAAACACAAAGAACAATGAGAAACAAACTAAACAAAGAGTATGGGGAAATCATATTTATTAGTTGTTGGTGGTAGAGATACAATAAGTGTTGAAGACACTTGAAGAGAATGAATGAGGGTAATAGTGCCCCTTTGTAATAGACCTGGGTTGATTTTCCATATAATTGGAAGGACATTATAAAGGCAAAAAATAAGACCAAGGTCATGGGACACATATTTCAAGATGAATGGAGGGGAAAACATTAAAGTGGCTATCACTTGTAGTTAATTAATGGTATGGAAATTGGCATTGGCATTGGCATTGGAAAAAGGCAAAGGGAAATAAATGGCAATTAATTCAAGGAATAAAGGAGAATAGGAGAGAAGGAAGATGAAGGGACATGAATATGCATGCAAGGGAAATTAGAGAGAAACTAAAGGAAAATGAAAGGAAGAGACACTAGAAATAAATGATAAAAAGGCACTTGAGAAACAATTGACAAATTTTGCTTAACTTTTGATCAGTTTCAAAAATCGAACTCCAAGAGGAGAGAGAACAAGTACTTGTACATAAGGAAGATGCAAGCAATAAATAACAATCAAATAAAATAAAGGGAGCACAAGGAGAAGATTGGAAGAGCAACTACAACAGGAATATTTTGTAGGTAACAAGTTGCATGTATGATTTCCTTGTTGGGATTTGAATGCATGGTGCATGCATTTGGTTTACATGGTTATTTAGTTGTCATTGACATGGGATTTGTCCAGATTGGAAGTGGTTTCAGCCTTTATTTCCATTTCCTGGATAACCATGGCGTGATGGGATTCATTCTTGGCTAAGCTTTAGATTGCCGAAATATTTTGGTTCCGGGTGAGGTGATCTCAGGAAAATCCCAAGGGTTGGGGGCGGAGATGGTTTTCTCCCGGAATCCCTTGACAAGTGGGTGGCAACAGGAAAATTCCTTTGAGTATGGGGAAGAAATTTTGAGACGTCCAAGCTTGTGTTGGTTTGGTGATTTCTGGACCGATTTAGGTGAAATCACTGTAGTTGAGGGTTGAGGTGGTTTAGCCTCTGGATGCCCAAGTTGGTTTTGTTTTGGTTTATCCCATGAGATTCCACATTCATGCTTGGAATATGGCATGGGGGTGATTAGCTGAAGGAGATATTTGGTTCAACACAATCTATGGTCGGGCGGTACGTGGAAGTACCTGACTTGGTTGGCTTTATGTATAGGTTATTAATTGTTATTTCTTATTGAGATTAATGAACACATATATTGGGCGTTGAATTTTTTTATTAGTTTGTAATGGCTTCATTCTGGTTAAATGTTGGTTAAAGGCATGTTTAAATGATGTGCTCTTGTTATGGATCTTTTTCATGATTCAATAAGTTTTTGAATGGTTATATGAATGCATGAGCTAACAAGTGTTGTTGCAACTAGCTTGAGAAGGGTAGTGCGCCTTCATGATGATTCTCTGGTGAAATGAATGAGATAGTGAACATATATGCATTCATGACCTATAGCTACTGTTGTAACTTTAGGAGACAACCTCTGGTTGAGTAGAGGTCAGTGCCTAAGCCATCTATTCGAAAAGATAGCATATTTTATTTGTTGTCCCATTTCAATAGTTCAGAATTATTTTTGCAGGTAATGTAAGAGAAAATATTCTCGAGAAAAAAAATCACCTTTTCTAAGTGGCATCATTGACAATGATTATGATTTTTTAAAGGTTGTAATAAGGTGGTGAAGAAGATGATGAAAGTCTGGAACCAGAAGCTACTCAAATTGCATAATCTCTTTCTTCAAACTTTAGTAGAAACACGGAAGACAAGGAATTTGAAAATACAGAAAAGAGGAGTGCACATTAGTTTATTTTGTTGCATTTACAGTCACCATGAAACTAGTTAATTGTTGCATTAAAAACCAACAACTTCATAACTATTTTCCATGGAAGATAAACATAAAAATGTTTGAAATAACACATATCGTACTCAGAGATATGTTTGAAATCACCTTAAAAATAAGTTTATTAAAACCCCAAGAAGATGAAAAGTATTACACATAAAAAGTCTTTCCTTCTGAATGTCAAAATTTTGGAACCCCTTCTCGTTCCTCTCTGTCTCTTTTATATCAGCATTACAAAAAGAACAGTTGAGAAAACTGTTAACTGTCAAAACTATATAGCTACTTCAAATTGTTCTTTCCTATTTATTCCTACAAATGACTTCCCTTAAAATAAAATTTAAAAGGCATCATAACATTATTTTACAAAAGTGAATATTGAAAAAATCCACGAAAACAACAGGTGGAATCTGTTCATTGAGTAGTCTGAGATTGTTGCGTTGGATCACTTGTAGAAGGCCCTGCTTCTACTACTATTGTTGTAGGGGCCATCCAATTGCTACATTTCTTCCATACTGACAGATATGAACTTGGAAATTTTACAAATATGGTGTTATCCATTCTGAAATTAGTAATTCTATTGTAAGTAGGCTTATTAATGAAAAGAGTTTTGATCAACCATAACAATTGAAAATATTTGTGCATATAATTCAAATTGTTACTCCTTTCGACACTGTTGTCTTCTCATGAGAAGTGTCAATTTTACTCCTAGCTTCCACCAACAAAGTTTCACATGTCTCCCAAAGAAGAAGGTTTACGTGTTGATCCCAACATGAGGGTAATCATGCCCTTGTTCTCTTATCAAAGTCAGTGTTAAACTTCAGAAAAACTTACTTTATCTCTCCAAGTTTTGTCTCAGTAGACTTCCTGTATATATTCTTAAGCACCATTTTATTTATTTCAAGCACCAATTTTGTTATGTCTTTGATTTGCATTTCTCTTAATTCCCGTGAGTTCTTGGAATTAAGGAAGTCAATTATTTTCTTTGCAAATTGTGCTCCTTACATGATCTTCTGCATGCTAGAAGTAATGATGCCCTCCAAATCTTTGATGATGGTTTTCTACTCTGCTACAATTAGCATAAAATCCCAAATATTTTTCATTGAATGAATTCTATCTTTCCAAATAATTTATGTGTCTTGAATCAAAGACATATTACCTTTCAACTTTTCTTTTAGCTCCTTGATCTCATTGCAAGAAGTCTGGTAATCGTTGTGATATTTTGATGCAATTTCTTTGGCCATGGTCAGCTTTTTTTCCTTTTCTTTCAAGGGTTTTTTTTGTATCATCCAAGTTTCTCTGCATCTTTTTCATCTCATCCTCATATCTTCAATTTTGTCATCACTCTAGTCAATTTATCAGTTGGGTCATGTTAGTGCCCTATATTACTAGTGTAGTCACTTATTGTTGTTAGTGTAGCCCCCTTATTGTTATTGTTGTGCCCCATAATAGCCCACTATTGTTATTTTTGTGCCCTTACATTATTATTCTTAGGTCAGCTAGGATTATATTGTGACCCCGTGGACTCCTATATATAGAAAGTGTAGAAATTATACAACATGCATGTATATCTTGGATCCACTCGATCTAACAATGTACTAAAGTTAAATAATGAATCGCTTCTACAAATATTTTGTAGAATTAAAAACACAATCGCTAATCACATGAACATGAAGAAAGATCAATCACACACAACACAGATAATTTCCCGGGGAAATCTTACAGCTAAAAACCCCACTATCTTCTATTGTATATTAAGCAAGGATCATGAAATAATTACATACAAAACTCTTCTCACAAGATACCTCGAGTACTCAGCTAATTGTCTCACACTGTCATATGAAAAAATGACCAACACATAGCCAATTCTCAGCCTCCAAACAAACTACCTTGCTTGCGCAATCCATGATGGTAAAGATCCCTGAAATATAGGAATTCTTGTTTGCCTTTACTGCGCAAGTATCATGGGCACTCCAATGGGTGTTTGGTTGCATGTGTGCAACCCAATAATCCTACAACTAATAATCATCTTCCCTTTCACCTAGACCTCAACTGGGTCTGCACCGGATCTGACATGCATGCAATTAATAATAGTAAATCCTCAGTTGCATGTGAGATCACTGATTGTGAATTAATTGATATTTAATTCACTGGATCTTTCACTAGTGTATCTTCAGTTACAACTAGCACAACTGAGTTTAAATCACTTAACTGAGTTAAATTATTTACAACTTGCACTAACTCATGCACCACTCCACTTCAAACTTTTTTACGACTAGAATTACTCTACATGCCTCACCAACTACCTCTAACTCGAAATCCACTGGCTAACTGAATTTATCACTTTCAGTTAACTAATTCAAGTCCACATTGAGAATATATTACATTTTAATGTCCATCTTAATTAAGGGATAACCAAAATAGACATGCACCCAAAAATAGCACTGTGGGCCCCATCCTAGTTTGGGTGCTTAATGCAACCAGGTGCTTAATGCAGTAGGCATGGGTGCTGAATTTTCTTGTTGAATCTCAACAGAAATGAGGTTTTGTCATTTGAACCATCTAAGAATTGTTCATTTATGTAATGTAAAAGAGGTTTCCCCCTTGAAGTGGTTGATTTCTAAGTCATTGATCTCTCTTTTCTTCTAATTTGTGAGCTGGTTTCATAACATTTGGTATCGGAGCTTTGTATTCTATGGTTTTGCTGCTTTAAACAGGTCATCATGGAATTTTCACTATAATTTTTTTTCTACAAAGGTTCAAAAGCTAAAACGAAAACCCATTTGTGCTAAAATCCCGAGGAACGCCGTGGAAAAATTTTAGATCTTGGTTTGCAATATTTTCAGAGATATGATTTGTGGAAGTTAGGGTTTTTGTAAGCTCTTGAATTTGATCTCAAAGAGGTGACCTTCAGAAAATCGTCATAACTACGTCTCTAAGCATCTGATTAGAATTTTGTAATATGTGGCCAAAATAACATGGATTGTAGTTTCCTGTTTATCGATTTCAGAGCCGAAGAAGGAAACAATGACATGTGGCATGTCGTACAAGTTCGCTCTATTGAATTAGTCCATAATTAGATCATTGTGGGAGACTGGGCATAAATTTTCCTTGAAGAATCCAAATTAGGTCAGACCTATGGCATTGGAAAGAAGATTCAAAGGGATACTAAAGGATAGAAGATAAAAATCTTTACGATCCGAATTACATAGATACATCAGTTTCAATATCGAGCTCCTCAAAAGCAAGAAAATGTGTGTATTTTTATTTTTAATTGCATAAGTCTTGTTTGAAAAATCAGTTTGAAGTGATTCCAAGGGAATATTGAAGCATAGATATTAGCATTGGGTTCTAAAATTCCCCCTAAAAAGAATTCAACACCCATTAAGCCCTCAGAAGGCTCTATTATGACTCATGAAGAGGAAGAAGTGCAACATGATATATCAAAATTACAAGACCAAGTGCAACAAATTTCGCTCTCGCAAAGAGTAACAAAAAATGAAATGGAAGCTAAAATGGATGGTTTGAAGAAAGGCTTGGAAGCTAAGACGGATGGTTTGAAGAAAGGTGTGGAAGCTAAGATGGATGGTATGAATAATTGCATGGAAGCTAAGATGGATGGTATAGAAGGCAACATGGAAGATTTGAAGGGAAACATGGAATATTTGAAGAAATACATGGAAGGTTTGTAGGAAGGTTTGGCGAAGTTTCTGCAAGAAAATATTCCTAATGGCGAAAAGGTAGTAGAGGAAACTCACGATAAGAACAAAAGAAATGTTAATCATGATTTCATAAACTCTAATGTTGGATTTAAGACCCACCATATTCCAAAGATAAATATGAGGAAGTTTGATGGAAAGGATTCGATAACTTGGATACTACAAATGGAGCAATACTTTGGGCTCCATAATACACAAAACACACAAAATGTACGCATTGCAACTTTATATGAACAACATGATTTTGTATGGTATCGATGTCATGGTTCTCGTAAACCACTGGTCACTTGGTCAATGTTTACGAAGGAAATGATAGCACATTATGAGGATACAAAGAGCAACACCTTCTTTAGCCAATTGATAAATCTAAAACAAAAGGGTTCAATGATGGAGCACATTGAGGATTTCCGAAAATTAAATATAAGGGTAAATAATAAAACAGAGGAACATAGGATTGATGTCTTCATAGGGACTCTAAAGGATAACATCCAACATGAGGTTTTCCTTTGAGAACCTGATACATTGGAGAAGGCATTCAGGTTGGCAAGAAAAATTGAAAGCAAAACTATGGCGACAAGTAAGCCTACCACTCACAACTATAAAGATGGAAGTGTTGCTACTACTAGACTTCCACAACCTACAAGGTTGACACCACAAAAATTGGAAGAAAAAAAACAAAAGGTATTTGCTATAGTTGTGATAGCAAATACACTAAAGGTCATAAGTGTGCTAAGAGGAAATTATTTTACATAGATTATGAATAGGAGGAATAAAAGGACCAAGAAACTTAAAAATAAGAGGATATACACCACGAACAAACCCTAGAGGAAGAAGAAATGAATTCGACCATATCCTGTAATGCATTGGCATGAATTACCACTCCTCAAACTCTCAAGATAGAAGGACATATCAAGAAGATAAATGTAATAGTTATTATTGATTCGGGTAGTACCCATAATTTTATTCATTGTAAGGTAGCCAAGGAATTGAATTGCTTCCTATACCCCGCACGAGAGTGTCAAATGATGGTGGAAAATGGAGGAACTATAAATTTATTTGGAAAGCGCCATAATATTAATCTAACCATGGGGGAATATGTATTGAATATTCCAATGCTTTCCATTCCAATGGGTGGTGATGATGTTGTACTAGGATTACAATGGTTACAATCTTTGGGGACGATAACTTTTAATTTTCAAGAAATTTTCTTGAATTTTTTTTCGGAAGGAAAGGAAGTTGAATTATGAGGTATCACATGGAAGCGAGGAAAGATAATAAGCTCTAATTTCATGACAAATCTTCTAAAGAAAGAACAAAGAGGCATAATTACACAATTATGCTCACTAGAAGTTCCAACATCAAAATCATCTATTTCTCTAGATCTCCAAAAATTCTTGGACAATCATTCCAAGTTGTTTGAAACTCCCAAAGGACTCCCACCTATTCTTGATCATGATCATGCTATTCATTTGATTCCAGGAAGTGTTCCTCCAAACATCGGGCCTTACATATATCCTTATGTCCAAAAGAGAGAAATTGAACATATGATTGCATAAATGCTAGAGGCTGGTATAATTCAACCTATTCAAAGTTCTTTCTTTGTTCCGGTAGTATTGGTGCACAAGAAGGATGGATCATGGTGCATGTGTCTGGATTATAGGGAGCTCAATAAGCTCATTATTAAAGATAAATTTCCCATTCCTATGATTGATGAATTATTGGATGAATTACAGGGAGCAATTTATTTCACCAAGTTGGATCTTTGTTTAGGATATCATCAAATTAGAATGAAGACTGGAGACATTCTGAAAAAAACATTTCGAACTCGTGAGGGTCGTTATGAATTTTTGGTCATGCATTTTGGCCTTACCAATGCACCTTCTACATTTCAAGGGTTGATGAATTCCATTTTCAAACCCTTCCTTAGAAAATTTGTGTTAGTATTTTTTGATGATATACTAATCTACAACTGGTCTTGGAAGGATCATGTTCAACATGTTGACAGGGTGCTCAAACTATTAGGCTTCCTTGTGCTCATACCATATCCGTCTTCTTATGCATGTCACTAGAGTTATAATGCTACATTTGCCTTATTATCTTTTCTGTAGCATTGACAAGATGACTTACATTGTGCAAAAGAGGGATTACAATCAGAAAATGCAGAGTCTTTTTCATCATTCACTCATCAAAATGGTGGTCATGCATCAACTTCAGAAGGAAAAAATTTCATGGGATGCATTCTGTTAGCAACCTATAAATATAGGATTCATAATTTTGACTTGACTGATGGTAGTCTTGTAAATATGTACATAATTTTCCTTTTGCAAGTTGTATACCCATATTTTGTAAAAAATAAAAAATAAAAAATCAAAAAAGAGGGTAAAAAGTCCTAAAAGAAAAATAAAAGGACTTTAAAAAAAAATAAGATACCCCAAAGAAAAAGATGAATAAATGAAAGTGTGCAAGTATAAATGCCACTATTTTTACCTTTTGACTATGGCAGAGTGTCAATAAATGCCATAGTCCATGATGAGTTAAACAGTTTAATCTTAACTTGTCATTTTTCAATTTTACTTCTTGTCGATAGAGAATAATGAATTGTCATACAGTTTAATCATGACAATTCAGTAATTAGGTAGAGAAATAAAGTGAATCCAACAATTTAATCTGGATTCGTGGATGAAATAAGTTTAGAATTAGACATTTTTTCTTGCTTTTAGAAAGAATAAATGTTGTAAAGGTTGCTAGCTCAAATGCACCTTACTACAAAGGAAGAAAAAATGTTAGCATGGTAAGTTGGGTAGGTAGAAGAAGGTGAAAAATATCAATGTAAATATCATTCATCTGGACTGCAAAATAACTAACTTCCCCTTCCCATAGTCATGAAGCATTCTAAACTATCAGTCAGAAAGGCTCACGGCATTTCCTTGACTTTTGTTGGGACCGGACCCAAGGCTCTATGGCTGATTAGTTGAAAGTGTGAAATGTCTATATTAATCCCTAAAATCACATCATTATTCCATTTCATGCATTCGTCCCCCTGAATAATCATAATTAAAACCTCATTTTTAATTAAAGACATTATAATTCCCATCTGACTAATTTCCATCATCACATGAGAAACATTAAACCCTCAAAATTACATTATATCATAAGTTAAAGTGATAATATTAATGCATATTGTCTTTTAAACTTCACTTTACTTGTTATGTTTATGTATTTTGAGTATACATTATCCCATTTCCATATTAATTTTGACTTATGTATTAATTCCCTATAGAAATGACCTTTTCCAATAGTATATAACTCATTTTTATATAATAGCCCCAAAAGCCAGTTATTATAACTTTAGCCAAAGTTATTTAATCCCCACATGTGTAAATAAAACACCCATATTACAACCCCTCTGGATAAAATATATCTTTATATTAAATCTCGCCCCTATGGTAAGTAAATCGTTTTGATTTAATTACTATATAATAAAAATATATGAAAAAACCTTAAAGATGTGTTAATATACGTTTAAAAAACAAAAAATGTAATTCCCGAAGTTTAATCTAAGCTAAACTTCATTAAACCTATGCCTCTGTTTATATATTCCCTTTCCCGATTTCCCTTAACCTAAGGTTAAAATCTTAACTTATCCATTTTTCTCGATGCATACCCCTTTACCAAAATTCTAACCTTGGTTAAACCGTTATAAACCACCCCATTCTATATATAAACTCACTTTATATATTAGAAATCCCTTTTTTATCCCATATCCGCAGCGCCATCGGATTCAATTTTAACCGTCCGATCTTCTTTACAATCATAATCCTATGGTTCGCATCAAACGCGATCACCTTACTTCATATCCCTTCCTTCCCCGCCGCATTGAGTATTAGCCATCCGATCTTCAAGCATCCCTTTAATCTAACGGTCTAAGCCGAACCCGATAACATATGCCCCCCGCCCCCACCATTTTCCATCACATTAGTTTTTGACCGTAGATCTCCACTTACCATATCAACGGTTCACATTAAAGAGCCCGGTCCCACTGCACTTACTCCGCAGCTTTGAAGCAAATCCCGACCCTCGCATCGCAAAGTCAGATCTGACGATGCAGATTTAGTATCACATAACTAAAATGATCGACCAAAGTTTATGAAAAGTTGCGCGATAAAAGTGGTATTGTAA
Organism: Pinus albicaulis; assembly: GCA_034641835.2. NCBI lineage: Eukaryota > Viridiplantae > Streptophyta > Pinopsida > Pinales > Pinaceae > Pinus > Pinus albicaulis. The sequence continues at coordinate 1,230,601,708 of CM076578.1, read as the reverse complement.
TACTACCCAATGCTACGTGTCTATTTCCTATTCGATCACATTCATATTGGCCAAAACAGCTTACCATCTAAAAGAAACGCGAGAACCACTGATGGTTTTTGCATTCAAAGCAAATCCGCTCCCGCCATTCACTGTGACCTGCATTAAATGATATGTATAATGATAAAAATATAAGGTTTAACCTTAGTTTTTCTCCGTTTTATGTATTGTTTCCCCTCGGTTTTTATGAAAATGGGCCCAGACTCTATGAATGAACTTTATAACCATCGCTAGCCAATTTTTCCCCTGAAGACAAATTTCACCACAGTGATGGCATTCAAAAGACTCTTGATGTTTTCCATTAACTCACAGCATCTAGTTTGAAGCTGATACTACCAGAAAACCCTTTGATAGCCTAATTCTTGAAAAATTTCTCAGAAACTGCTATTATCTCACAAGAGCCTCTATTTTAAGTTCAATATTCAGTATAAACTCTTGAAAAATCATTTCCATGGCTTCAAAAGGTCTTTTAACCTGCAGATCTCCTGAAAAATTCCTATTTACAATCTCAACCATTCAGGAAACTCTTGTTTCCTGTCTTACCCAGTTTTCATCTCTCAGATAAGCCTAATTGAGCAAAAAATCCTCCAAAGAAAACCATCCTTAGCCTAAATTGCTCAATTCCCTCTGTTAAGTTGAAATACTCCTGCAAACAGTTTAAACTTGCAGAAGTGATCCTAACAATGCCTAAAAAGCAGAGTCAAACCTCCACAGAATGATCTCATTCCACAGATCTTTGAAGAACCTCCAATCACCTCCATGCAGCCAAGAATTCATTAACAAATTGTTTGATTTTTGCAGGTTATTATCAGAATAAGAAATTGGGCCAACAATTTCAATTCTAGTTGACAAAATTGTTTGCTCCAAATTCTTAGATTTTAACTCAATATCTTCATTCAAAAAACAATTTGCATACAAAGAAAGAACAAAATCAAGTCAGAGAGATAAGAATGATGAAGTTTTCATAGTAAATGGTAAAATTGAAATCAGAATTCACAATGACACTGAAAACATAACAGTCAAAGAGTATCAGTGGTTAAAGTGTATCAGGTAAAATTCAGAGTGAAAGTTAAAACAAAGTTACAGAGCAGTCAAAGGTAAACAGTAAAAGTAAATATGGAAGCAGTAATAGTAAAAAGAGATGAAAATACTTTCACCAACATTGAAGTTTGTCTAAAGTGAAAGTAAAAAAATCAAAAGAACAAAAAAGTGAAAAGATGAAAAACATAACAAGAAGGAACATTTTGGCAGAAATTTCATGTTTAAGTCATTGTTTTACAGAAACTATTGTGACCAATCTAAAATGAATTTTGCAAAACTGAAGGAGGTTTATGTTCATAATATTTCCAGCCACAAAAAACTCTCTCACTTTTCTAACAGCTATTATGGTTTTTGAAATATTAAACAATGTTGGAAAGCATGTTTTACAGAAAATTCCTATTAGATCATAATTTTGCAGAGAATATTGTGGCCAATCAGAAATACATTTTACAAAAATTAAGGAGGTTTTTGTTCCTAAGCGACCCATATACAAAAACCTATCTCACTTTTTTCACAGTCATTTCAGAATGAGAGATAGATGCACATATTTACAGCCTATTTTTCAGACTCTGTAAAATTCTGTTTTACACATACTTTTGCAAAGCCTATTGTGCACAGCTGGAGAGGAATTTTAGAAAACTGAAAAATATAATTCTCACCAACATATTTATCTACAATAACCTCGTTCAATTTTTACATATCTATTTCGGATTGAGAAATACAAAGGTATCATTGGACCCCAAGTTTGCAGAATTGTTGGAGCAGAATGCACAAAGAAAGGAAACAACTAGTGACTTGGATGCCTCATCATCAACTAAGAGTTGGATCAAATTCGAATTCTCCTCTTTTTCATCACCTATCCATAAAAAATAGTGCCAAATAGATTCATTAGTCTTGAGTGTCATTTACTTAAGTTCTATTTATGTAAAACAGTTAGAGATATTTTGTAGACCAATCTTGATATTTTTCAAGATATTTTAGTTTAGAATTTGTATAAATACTTCACTCCTTGAAGTATTTTGTGTGGAATAAATTTTGAAGATTACTATAGACTTATTTGGTTGAAATATTGGGACTTTTGTGAGTTAAATTGAAGCAATAAGCTGAAAAATGAAGAGAAAAACATCATAGTTAAGGATTCATGAGATAAACAGATGAGTACAGTCTTTTCTTGTTTTCATTGTGTAATTCTTTAAGTTTCATTCATATACCATATTTGTTTTCCTTCTTAAATGATCAACTAGGAGAATTTAGACAATATTAGTGATAAAAAGCTCCATGTTTTTAACTAGTTGGCATTATTATGTTTTCTGCTTGATAACCGGACTATAGAATTCTTAATTGCTCTAGGTCCCTATTTGATCCTCTCCTTTCCCTCTTCCTTTCTGTGATCTAAGGATTCTTAATTTCCCTTAGTCCAGAATCACATCATTCCATCAAATTAGCCTTTCAAACCCTCTGGAAGTTATCTAACTTGCCCTTAGCATATTTTCATCTTTTGACCTTGGTTTTCAAGTCTTGTTAGCTAGAAATTTGACTCCATTGCCCAATGGTTAGATATATCTTTTTATGGTTTCCTTTGTAATCCTTTATTCCCACCAAACTTTAAAAAACAAACCAAATTGTTCACTCATAGCTAGCCTAATATCCATTACCAAAACAAAGCTAAATCACAAGGAGAGATCCCTCTCCGGAACTCAAGAAGGCTAGATCCTGAATTCTAAAAGAGGTTCTTGGTTACCTCTAGTAAGTTACAAAGTTTTAAATATTTCTGATAGAAAATTTACTAGAGTGATAACACATTCATTGCCAATGAGGTTTTCACTACCCCACCTATTCAGCATGAGCATAATATACCTTCATCATCTCATCCTCCCGTATCCCCTTCTCCATCACATCTCGTTGCTCATACGTCACCATCCACTCACATCTATTTTCCTCATGTTGATCCTACCTCATCACCTTTTTAAAATCCTTCACCATCACATCATGAAACCAGAGCATCAAGCAGTGAAAAGGATATTGGGGCAGTTGGCACTAAAATGATTGATATTGAGCCAGTTCCTTTGACATATCAGAGAGGCCACAAACATGTGTTTGCTTCACTTGATGTGAAAGGGGTCATGCCTTCTTCATAAAAAAATAGGTAGATAAGGGCAAGGAAAATACTACATAGCCTATCACTCTTGAGGAGGAGGACAAACATGAAATTGATCAGTAGTTTCAGTTGATTGACCTTGATGATGATGATGAGGATAGAATCACAAATGCATTGATCAGAGGAAAGGATGCCACTATTAGTGAGATTCAAGATAATCTTGGTAGAGAAAGGAATGTGATTGACTTTCTTGATTTAGAGAATCAACAGTTGAAGAAAAAGCATACCATCAATGAGGTCAGGGGAATCAGAGCTCAAAGAGAGGATGGAAAGGCCAAGGCCTTGCTGGATGAGACCTTGGACATATTTGATGACAGTGATGATGAGGAAGATCAACTTCCTAGACAGAGACCGAGGACCATTGGATTGAAGAGGGCTTTAGCCCGGGAAAGGCAAAAAGAGGCAGAATTGGCAGAGCAGCTTACTCCAAGTGAGTTGCTTGCCATAGAGATTGATGGAGACAGAGAGTCTTGGATTGAGAGAGCCAATTTTCATTTGGAGAGCCTATTAGAGAAGGCCAATAAAGACACTGATATTCAAAGGAAGATGGCGAAACACTATGCCATGGGAAATATGATTGCAAGGGCCAATCTCAAACGTGCCCATGCAAAGATTTAGGCTTTGACCGAGTCAAAAGAGAAAGAGAAGCTGAATATTCTTGTTGAGGTGTCCCTCTAGGCCTCCAAACCTTTATCAGCATTCAAATTCCAATTTTGGCACACTTGGTGCAAATTTTGATTTTTGGGACAGTTTAGCATGTAGAAATTGTATTAAACATGCATCGCCACTAGCGCTGTGCTCTTTTTTGGGCCATCAAAATGGAAAATGGTCAGCATATTCATGTTCCTAATGACAAGTACATCAACCTCAGAAAGTTTCAAGAGATTTGGAGAAAAACTGGTCCCTCAAAAAGGCCAAAAACCATCAAAAATCATGTTCTGCCCTCTTTTTGACCCTGGCGTTGCGCATTTACCAGCCTTGGGAGAGTAGGTTTTTGATAGGAAATATGGACACCATTTTGGAAATAGGAAGCATATTTGGAAACTATACTCAGAGACATTTCCAATGAGCTATCATGGAGCTGATTTTGATAAGGGGAAGGCCTCCAAAAGTGGCTTACAAAACAGGTCAAATTTTCTGTCTTGGCGCTGCACATTTACCAAGGAATTCACAGTTTTACGAGTTTACTCAAATTTTGAAATTTCACCTTTGATTTAATTTTCACTTGGGTAAATGAGAAGTTACCAGTTTAATTATCATGTTTTACCTTTTACTTAAGGTAGATACATTAGGTAAATCATTAGTTTGAGGTCAAACGTATTTATTCTAAAAGTTAGGAATGAGTCACTTTCCTCATCCTAGGCTTTAACATTCAGTTCAACTTTTGGTGTAACAACTCCATCACCTCATGGATTCGACCCCTGAGGATGAGAGGAAGTGGTTTTGAAGTCTATAAGGTGTAATTTTTCAGTCTTTGTAAGGGTTGGCATCACTTGAAGAGATTGTATTGATCAAGTATCATTATGGCTTGGACATTAATGGAAAATTGCAGTTATTTTCTTGGGATCCCTGTGGTACGAGTTTTAAACATTGTTTCTTCTTTGTGATTGATTTTTTAGAATGTATTGTTGATTCATAAGTCATTTCACATCTATAATATACTTGATTTCAAGTTTGAAAGACAAAATTCATATTTAGTTATGCTCTATTTTGGGAAATTCAGTATAAAGTGTTCAATTTATTCAGTTTAAGGAAAATACATTTCAAATTATTTCCTTAACTCCTCACCAGTATATTCACCTCATTTAATCCTCTTTGAATTTTTAAACCTTTTACCTACCTTGCCCCATCAAGAAGACTGCAATTGCATCCTTCTGGCCCTGTTTTATCCTCTTGACCTAATTCCTGTTCAGTGAGACCAACCCTAAAATCGAAATCGAAACCCCTTGTTTTCCTTAGCTAGCCTAAAATCCTTTCAATCCAAACCTCTTGGCTATGAATCTATCAAGAGATCCCTCTTTGAATTGGTAGGGCTAGATACCGAGTCCAAAATTTGGTTTTAGGTTACCTCAGGATTTCCTACTTCAGCCTTAGGATCAATCTGAGTGATAACATTTTTGCGACTCCGTTAGGGAAAGAAAAGAGTAAGATCAGATCAACCCCAGTAATAAGCTTTCATTGAAATTATTTAACTTGTGGATGATAATTTTTAGATTTTATTCAAATGCTGAATTGAAAAATTTGTAAAGTGCATATTGGTTTTTGAAATTGGACATACTGGCTTCCCGAAGATACACCAGATCCAATCCCGATCTGAATCCTCCTACTATTGTTAGTGAACCTCAGGGCATTGGAAGAAAATTTAAAGTTGTTGTTGATACTTCTAGTTTAGTGGAAAATCAAGCAGAAAGTAGTTCCATTCCTAGAGCCCATTCATTTCCTGAAGGATTAGAAAATTTGCAATATATTGAATTTGATGTAAATTTTGAGCATAGTTTATTCTGGAGTAAATATTTGAGTTGGATTGACGAGAAAGTTATTGATTCCTCTATTTCCTTCCATATTACTATTGAAGATCAATTTTCACACTCTCAATTAGGGTTTCAATCAAGATCTCAATCAACAACATAATTTTTACAATCTCTTAAAGATTTGCAGAACTACTCTTTACAAGTAAGTACTTGGCTGGCAAGCAGACCTTAGATCTCAGATTCTTCTTCCATCACTTCGTCTACTGTTACTCATAATATCCCTCTTCCACCTCCTTCTTCCTCATCCATTGTTCACACTACTCAGTTAGGGATAAGTCTTCCTTTGATCACCTCAGGCATCCAAATCCCTGTTATCTCTGTTATTCTTTCATCCTCCACCTACACCTCCACCTCCAGTCATGGCTGCAAGATATGCTCCCCTTATTCTTCCTCAAAATCCAGGTCAGATGCTCGCAGATTATCAAATTAAAATCCATTTGTTTGATGATACTCAGCCTATAACAACTCAAAAACATGTAGATAAGATGAATGAATTTTTTGATCTACATGAAGTTGATATAGAGGATGTGAAGATGATTTTGTTTTCACAAAGCCTGGGAGGAGAAGTAAGAAAATGGTTCAGAGCTCTACCCGCAGCCATTATTGATACCTTAGCAGTTTTTTATAATTAGTTTGTAGAAAGATGGGAACAAAAGAAGAATCCTCTTCAAATCCTGTCCGAATACGAGAACATGAAAAGGATTGTTGGTGAGTCTGTTCAAGATTATTGCGTGAGATTTAATGCAGTGTACAATGCCCTTACAACACATATGAAACCACCGGAGGGTAAGGTTTTGGTAAAATTCCCAAATGGATTCGATGTTGATATGGCATATCAGTTGCGTGAACGTAATCCTACAACTTTAGCAGACATACAAAAGGATGTTGTAAGTGTGGAATCGAATGTGCTGGCCAAGAGAGAAAGGATGAGATCAGAAAAGAGAGTGACAATCAAAGAGGAGACATCTACTTCCGATGCAAAAATGGATTCATTACTCCTGACTATGGAGAACATGGTTGACCAATTGTCTATTTCAGAGAGACCTGAACCACAGAACTAGAATCCAAATTTCAGAGGACAACAACAGTAGTTGAGGATCAAGAAAAGAGAGCAGAAATCACCTAACCAAACAACACAACAACAACAACAGATAAGGACCCCATTGCAGCAAAATTATTTCCAAGGAGAGGAAGTAGAAGAAAATGAAGATCTAGTGATTGAAACAAATAATTTCTTTACAGCAGATGGGTTACCCATGTACTTGAATGAAGATGATGAGTATACTGACAATTTGGATTCTCCAAAAGATGAAGAATATATCTTATCAAATGACGATGATTTAGAGACAGAATCAGATGATTATTAGTGTGGATATATGAATGCTTTGAGTGCACAACAGAAAAAATATTCTCTGAGGAGCAGATATGTACTTGTCAATCCTATTCAGAAAAGGAAAGAAGTCCAATCAAAGAATGATATTCAGAAAAAGGGTAAATAACCTACAAATCAGAATCATAGCAACATTAATCAAGCATTAGCAAGCTCAGCTACTAAAAGGAAAGATACTCAGAAGAAATAAATTGTGACAAGGGATTTGAATCTTAGAAGAGATACTGCTGTCAAAGAGGTAGATAAAGTCACAACCTTTAATTTAGAAAATGAAATAGCTAAATTGAAAGTTTCCATTCCTTTGACAGAGTTAGTAAATAATAATCATTACAGAGATTAGGTGTCTAAAATGTTGCTAGTTGATCCTTTGTCTGATATGGTTAATGTTGAAGATGACCATCCCAAGCTCATTTTTGGTCCAGCTATAGATGGTAAATTAGGAGAGAGTGAAGTTCCTCCTTTTTATTTGAGCCTTAGAATGCATGAGTACATACTTCACAATACTATGTTTGATTCCCGTGCCTCTCACAATTTGATGCCTAAGGCTATTATGGAAAATTTAGGCATGAATATCACCCGACCTTATCATGATTTGTACTCATTTGATTCTGGTAGAGTTCGTTTCATTGGTCTCATTAAAGATTTAGTGGTTTTCTTAGATCAGATTCCAGCTAAGAATATTTTGATGGATGTGGTGGTGGCTAATATACCACCTCGGTTCGGAATGCTACTGTCTAGATCATGGGGAGCCAAACTCAAAGGTACTTTACGACTTGATTTTTCATATGCTACTATTCCTGTTTGTGGGCAATTGAGGAAATTATATCAGGAAAAGAAAATGAAGTATATGATTACTAGTAAGGAGAAGCACATCAATCATCCAATACAGGCTGTACATACAGATTTGGAATCTTTTATTTTTTATAATGATGGTGATTTGAATGATTTAAGTAATCAGTTACTAATAGCAGAAGATATTCCAGAAGTTTCAGAAAGTTTTAGAGCAATTTTGGATAAAGAAAAAGAAGTGGTGACTTCAGAAGTGATGACCTCTGAACTGGTGATTTCTTCCGAGCAGCCTCCTGAAGAAAAAAAAATCAGTACAGAATAGAAAAATGAGCATCAAAATGAGGTAATTTTCTGAAGAAAAAGATAACCAAAATTTGAGTTTCAACATCTAGAAGATGAAAATGGTTTATGGAGCATGGACTTTGATGGTGCATTGGGTAAGGAAGGTGCAGGTATTAGTATTTGGATCCGAAGTCTAGTTGGTAAGTCAGGTGGAATTCTAGCTAGTGTTAGAGAATGCTATTATAAATTGGCTTTTGACTGTTCTAATAATGAAGCAGAGTATGAAGCCTTGATTACAGGTCTTAAAATTTTGAAGAAACTTGGTGAAAAACGAATTTTGTTTATGGTGATTCTGAGCTTGTCATAAAGCAGGTGAAAGGAGAGTATCAAGTAAAGCATCTACAGAAGAGAGCTTATAGAAATGCAGTTTTGGATGTCCTGAAAATGTTTCCTAAGTATTCTTGGGCCGCCAGTTTTTCATTATTATTATCACCTTTTAACACCTATTTCATCCATTTCTACCATTCTTTATCACTTCATTTATCATGGTTTATCATATAATTCCATTTTATAATTATTTATTCTCTTGTGGATAAATATTATTTCTTCTCCTTTATTTTTAATAAATTGATGATTATTATGCATGATTTTACCAATGATGGTTTATTAATATTTTTTTTTAACATCACTCACCATTTTAGCCTCCAAGATATTTTCCAGAGTGCAGATTTGATCTCCATCTCATCATTAAATATTCCAACTCAGAAATTCGCTGGAATAAGAAGTGACATTTTTTCATTAGACGTTTTGGGAAAATGGAGAAGAATATGGAAAATCTGAAACATGGGTTTTGTCCAGAACAGACCGAATTAATATCAAAGTGAGTAGTTTTCCCAATTTCGGTTCATATTAAGAGAAACAGAAGGTTCTCTGAAGACGATTTTCTCAGAATCGTTGTTGCAGTCGTTTTCCAAATTATCTCAGTTGCAATACCAAATTCGACCTTTTCCTATTGAATGTTGATGGAAAGATATTTCAGATATGATCTTGCTGATCAATTTGTTGTGAACAATCCAATTTTGTTATGGAATAATTTTGTAATCATCTTTGTTGTAACTTCTCTCCGCTCTCTGTGCATTTAAATGAAAAATAGAGATCAAAGAATGGAATTATTATGGGATTATTAGATTAGAGATAGATAGGATAGGATAGGATAGGATATGAGGAGATGGGATAATGCAGAGATTTATCTTTTCACTGGGGACCTCAATTGTAATTTCAATATACATAATGTTATTCTAAAGGAGATCATATTGTAATGACAAGTGAATTTGATGATTAATATATAACTTGCATTGTTGTTCATCCGGATATTCTGAAGTAGCTTGGCAGTATTCACTGGTGGCTAGGGCCCGGTCTCTGGCGGATCTTACTCCTATTCCTTGTTTGGTACTTTTCCATTTCCTGTAAGTTCATTCTGTTTTATATCTTTGAATTTCCTGCAAGTTTATTCTGTTTGATATCTTCTAATTTTCTGTGAGTTTACATTGCAGTTAGTTTACTTTCCTTTATTATGATCTCATGTACTTCGCAACTTTGTCATTTTATTTCATTTATGCTCACTGCAGATTGAATTAATTATCAGTTAAGACATTGATTCTCGTTGATTACGATAAGAGTATGATTAGGATAGATCCAGTTGAAAGAGCTCGGTTATTACTACTGTGCTCTTGGTTGTTGTTATTCTCAATTGAATTGTTTGCTTAAGATTGGATTATGGTTTTGCTCGAGATTAAATCTTGATGCTTAGATGTATTATTTCCTTTAAAAGTTGCAACTTGAGATTTATGATTGCATCCATTTACTCTTGTATTGAATTTAATAGATTATATTAAATCATTACTCTCTAGGTTTATAGCTTGCACATATTGTGTACACCCTTGAAACAAAAAGACTTACCCAGGTTGATAATTAACGTGAGGCAATTAGGAGTTTTAAAAGATACCTTTTAGCACCCAACATTTTGGCATCGTTGCTGAGGAGAGTGTTGCCATTTCACAGAAAGTGATGTATGTTTGATATCTGTTGCTGGGAAAGAATTGGGTATTAAAAATGGAAGGTAAGAACCTACGTAACGAGAAAGTAAATTTCTTGCTCCTCTGCTCGTTTTTTAGCACAATTGCATATAAATTGAAGTAGGAATTTTAGAGGTAGATTTTTTCAAAAAAAATCTTGTAATTCCACTCGAGTGGTGACGTAAGCACCACCCATTTCACTAACCAATTGGCAGGGAAATTTGAATGAGGATCCTTAAAGAAACACATGAAGAACATCTTCTATTATGGTAAGAAATGGCTCACATTGCAACTTTTGAATTCCATATCAAAGATCTAGGAGGAGAGACACAAATGCACATAATTCCCCCATCGTCTCTACCAAATTTTCATGGTTTGACAAATGAAGATCCAGATACATTCTTATTTGAGTTTGAAATACTTTGTAGAGGATATGATTATTGTACTAATGATCGAAGATTGAAAGTTTTTCTTCTTACTATAAAAGGAGCAGCTCTCCGATGGTTCATGAACCTTGGTGGGAATTGCATCCAAACTTGGGATGACATGAAGAACGTATTCTTAAAGAAGTACCAAGACTATTGCAAGGCTGATGAAGATATTTTCAATATGATACACAGGGAAGATGAAAGTTTGGAGGAATATGTGGAGCGATTTCGATACAACCTTCAAAAATAAAAGCATAATTATTTGGAAAAAGAGATCTTAAAAACACTCCTACTCAAGGGAATCAAAGTTGAATTTTTAGAACTCTTAAATATGATAGGAAAATGCGATGTTTTTCAGTTATCATATGATGATGTTTGTGAGTTATGCATAAGGTACTCAAGAGGAATCTCCAAGGCTGGTAAGAATTCTAGAGAAGCTTCTTATTTCTTTTCCAAATCTACTACAAGAAGAGGAGAAATAAGAGCTGAAATCAATGTTTTATTTGAAAATTTTAAATATGATTTTATTAGCTCTCTAAATTTAGAATTGGATGTTTTACCGGTTCAGAAAAATCAAGAAATTGAAGAAGTTTTTTTCCCTCATTTCCAAAAGGAGCACCCCATAGATACTCACTCTTCCTTATCTAGGATGGAAGTAGCATATCAAAGAGATGGGGAAGTTGCAACAATGTCAAAACCATGGAAATCGTGGCCTACATGTATGGTTCAAAACACTTCCCCTCCATTTTCTTACTTGTATAATCCATTATGGAATACTCATGTGTTAGGGCAGCAATGTCAATCTCGATATAACCCCCACCAATCTTGTCTACAAGTTTGGCATGGTTCATCTTATGATTGCATGAATACTCTCCCTCATCTTGTAGCACAAACACATCCTCCATATTCTCCACCAGCTCTTCCACAACATCTTGCTTGCCTATCAAAATCATCCACTCAACCCAATCAACTACATCATCAAAATGCTCCATTCCCTACACAATTTCCTGCTCAACTCATTCCACACCCTCACCATAATAAACAAGTAAAACATGCTTATAGTGTTCAACTGCAAAATTTACCCACCCTTCCCACCCATTCTATCTCACATGCACCATTGGAGAAAATTTACACTGAGATTCAGAATGTATCAAATCCAAAAATTGTAGAGGTTATGAAAGAAAATGAGGTTTCTTCTAGCCTGCATCAACAAGTCATTTTAAACACTCAAGAACCTCATGATATGACGGCTATGGGAAATAAATAAAGTAAGGGATACATTTAAGATTGGTTTCACTCTATTTGTTTGCAGCATCACTCCATACTTCAACAATTTTTGGCACCGTCTTTTCAAGGGAAGTTGGCTTCTCATACCCTACTATTTATTAACATGCATTTTTCAAATTTGGGTATGTACATACTGGAGGCCTTATTTCGAAAATGACTCCATTGGAAGTAATCTTATACGTAAGCATATTCAATTTAAAAAAAAGAGTAGGTTAGTGTAGAAAAAAAAAATAAGGACATAAATAAATACATTTTTATTATTATGTAAAAATAATTGTTTTTGTTGCAACACGCTGTGGAAATCAACATCGGTGATAAATATTTTTATTTATTTGTGTATGTAGATGTATTATATTGAAAATAACAGTTCTACAAACACTCATATTCATTTTTATCACCAATATGGAAAAATTGCTTGAATATCATATTTTTTTGGCTTGCGGTCTTGATGAAATTTCTGAAAACAGAGTTGGGACAGTCATGCTTTGAGGGACCAAAAGTGATATTTTAAAAACCTGTTTCTATCCTAAGTAGCCCTTTATGTCTAATTTCCAACCCAATTTGAATCACTCCATTTATATTTGAAATGAAAAATTTATAACCAAAACATTGACAGGGCGTCTAGTAGGCAACTCAGGAACAGAGTTGGGACACTGAGATTTTGAAGGTCTAAATGACTATATTTTTAAAACATGTTTCTATGGTATATTCATTTATGAATATAGTTTACAATGCAATTTGAATCACTCAATTTCGATATCGTATGAGAAAGATATGACACAAATACTGACTGTCTATCCTAAATCAGCACTCTTAAACTTTGTTTTTCCAGCTGTTCATTAAAGTATTGGACCCATAAATTATTATTTTCTTCAAAACATGTTTCTATTGGAGATAAATAAATGAATCTAATTTCATTTCCAATTTTAATCAACATAATCCGCCATCAAACGAAAAAAGGTATGCTTAAGATATCCATTATTGGTCTAAGATGGGTAATCGAAAATGACTCCGTTATGCAGGTTGTTCTAAGTAAATTTGACATATCATATCATTGAATTTAAAAAAAACCTATTTCTATTGGTAATATGTCTTTGAATTATCTCTCATTAGATTTTGAATCACTCAAATTGGACGAAAAACAAAGAAGTTATGATTAAAACATTGCAGGTTAGCATGATTGGCCACTGCTCTCCCGCAGGTAATAAATTAATTTTGCTTTGTCCGTGGATTTGTTTTACAGAGTAACTACTTGTTAGTTTTTTTGCATATTTCTTGGATTAGGGGATCCCGATCACTTCTCTTTTTCCATGATTTAATGTTTTATTGCAAGTAGACACTCGTTTTTTTATAGGTCTTAGGAGAATAAAGAAGGTCAATTTATGGACGAGCGATTCTTGAAAGAAATTTTAATGAAACAAGGGCATTTCATACAATTCATTACCTAACGGATTCATAACAGAAAAAATGAAAAATTGATTCCCATTCGAAGATTCATGTCATTGTTGCCAAAACATTTTTACAAGAGATCATTTCTTTTTCCATTGACAGATTGATATTCCCTTAGGAAATAACATCATAGATGTTGTAACTTAATTTATTTATTTATATCCGGTTATTAAATAAAGTGTTGTTTCTTTTATGATTTCTCTTATGTTTTTGTGTTTCAGGTGTTTCTTCCTTCAAATTGTAGTTTCCACTCCATTGGTGATTGAACAATGAGGACCCCACCATGCAAGTTTCAGTTGCAGAAGGAAATCCTTCGGTAGCTTCATCTTTGTAAAAATTCATTTCTTTTGTAAACTGTAAACAAGATTGCTGATTCAATTTTCTTTTCTGCCTATTTCGCTGTCCCATCTTCGGAACATTACTTTTTGGTTTTGCTGTTCCATCTTCGGAACAACAAAACTTCGGAACAACACTTTTTGGTTTTGCTGTTCCATCTTCGGAACAACACTTTTTGATTTTGCTGTTCCATCTTCGGGACAACACTTTTTGATTTTGTTGTTCCATCTTTGGAACAACACTTTTTTATTTTTTTGTTCTATCTTCGAAACAACACTTTTTGGTTTTGCTATTCCATCTTCGGAACAACACTTTTTAGTTTTGATGTTCCATCTTCAGAACAACACTTTTTGATTTTGTTGTTCCATCTTTGGAACAACATTCCTTTTTGTTTTTTTCCAATTTTTGAACAACACTCTTGTTTCTTGTATAATTTTTGTGTGTTCTGAATAACACTTTTTTTTTATATTTCACAAGTACCTCTTTCCTCTTATGGACTTATTCCTAGCTCATTTCAGTCTCATTTATTTTGATTTCTTTTATGACATGAAGTACAATACTTCTATGAGGACAAGAATTATGGATTCTATTGAAGCAGGTGAATATCATTAACATTATGATCTTTAACATGAAAATTTCTAGATGAGAGATTATTTTTAAGAAAAGGGACACAATTATTTATATACTACTTTACTGCATCGTCTTCTGCTGTACATGATATTGATTGATCATCTTAATACCATGTTGGTTCCACCCTTCCTGGTTATAATCTTCTCTGTCTGTAATAAATGAGATTATGGGTATATTTTTTTCTATTGACATGTTCAACTTCTTCCACCATCCCTACTCTTAAGGAGTACTAAGCCTCCCTCTTTTTATCATAAAACTATGTAATCATAGAAAAATTTTGTTTGCAGATGGAGGATAGGGGGTCTCATTACGCGCCAGCCTACCATGTTCATAAGGTTGTAATGAAGTGACATTCCCATTATGGCCACCACACCAGGGTTATGATCCATAGGATAGCCAAAATATCCTTGGAACAGAAGGTCTCATCATGAGCTGGCCTGATCACTTTTACTACATCCCAGTGAATGGCAGTGTGGTTATCTGGTTACTTGCCAGCACATTGATCTCTTTTGTAGAACAACACTGGAACTCTCCATTTATAAATTGAGGATCCTGAATCATACAAGTTAAAAAGCAACCCTGCCGAGGCTATGGATGCCTGCTAGCAGTAGAGGCTCTACTTATGGTATTGAAGTTATATCTTATCGTCAATTATTACTATAATACCATTTTCTTATTTTTTTTTATCGGAGAAGTTATTTCCTTAATTTTTCCCTGTTTTGAACCTTTACGCATGAGAAATTGTTTTCCGATCAATCGCATCATTTTCGGCTAGAATACTGTCAGAAAAGCATCTTTTTGGCATATTGTTGTCCTTTTCTTTTTCGCATAACTTATCATCAATCCAAAGCATCCTATCTCTTATTCATAACTATATTTACACACTCCGCTCTCATTATAACCATACCTCTTGCCATCCTATCATTGATATGTGTACTCTACTTCATTTATTGTCGTATTGATCATTTCCTTGCCTTGTCGTCAGCACAACACCTTTCATATGCTTTATGGTCATGGAATCCCTTTTCCAATTGGAGGGGGGAATGTATGCATTATGGGATAACGTGTTATATAATTACTGAATTTTTCCATAACTTGATGATTTGACAAAATATTAGTACCGCATTTATACAAAAAGTTTTCTGATTAAAATTTTTGCATGCATCTTATCTGTTGCTATTCAAAACTCAAACTGTGGATTCAATAAATTTGCAAGCAAAATAGTGAATTTTTACAGGAGAACAAAAAGTATGGGGGGAATTTTATTCGCAGCAAGGCCACACTATTGCCCCTAACAATAGAGGCTCGTGCAACTCGCAAAAGTGCACAATTGTTCGGACATGATGTGCTTGCATGGCTTTCACATTTTGCATCACTTTTAGTATCCTCTCAGCCTACATCAGCTTCAACAAATGTCAGTCCATACATGTCATTCCACATTCTTTTCGGAGGTAAAACTTGAGGTAAAATAGCATACTTTTCTAATTTATTACGAATTTAGGAGAATTTCAAGAAAAATCCATTGAGCATTATTTATTATCATTCATTCCACATCTTTACCACTTCCCATTCTTCAAAGACAAAATCTTTCAGTTTGGGGGAGTGTTCCTTTCATTTATTTATTTATTATGACCATCTTATTCATTCTCAACACCTCCCTTCTTCCATGTTGTTTTACACCAAGCATAGATTTCAACAGATTGTGGCAACCACCTCTATTTGTTTTCTAGCATTGCATAAGGGCATGCTAATTCTTTAGTGTGGGGGAGGCATTGCTACACATGATGGATGTTTTCTACTTTCTTTCTCATTTAAGGCATACAATTTCATTTTTATACAGTGCAGAAATTGATTTGCATATATCTTTAAAACTATGAACTGAATTCTTGTGATTTCTGGATAACAAAGAGGTATCATTAAATACACAAACCTAGATAATTTCACGCTAAATTAGTTCATAAAATTTCAAAAATCATGCACTATCACCTACAGCCATTTTGTTTATATCTCATGATCTGTGCATCAAAACGATCTGATTTTTGGATCATAGAAGCATTAATATAGTAGAAATCTAGTTTTTGAGAAATGGTTAATGAAGTTTTCTGTTACTTATATCATATTTTGCTGCAACTTCATATACATATAGTTGAACATCAAGTGTGAAAATTTTTACGCCTTCATCAAGATTGCTAAAATTGAATATTCATTATTTGAGGAAGAATTCATTTGTTCCATCCATTTCATGAGTTGGGATGAACAATTTTTGTATTATTGCTTGGTTAATAAAGAGGCTTTGGGTTGCATGAGGACATGCAATATATTCAGTTTGGGGGTATGTTGGGCCGTTAGTTTGTCATTATTATTATCACTTTTTAACACCTTTTTCATCCATTTCTACCATTCTTTATCACGTCATTTATCATGGTTTATCATATAATTTCATTTTATAATTATTTATGCTCTTATGGATAAATATTATTTCTTTACCTTTATTTTTAATAAATTGATGATTATTATGCATGATTTTACCAATGATGGTTTATTAATAAATTTGTTGTAACATCACTCACCATTTTAGCCTCCAAGATATTTTCCAGATTGTAGATTTGATCTCCAGCTCATCATTAAATATTCCAACTCAGAAATTCACTGGAATAAGAAGCGACAGTTTTGCATGGGACGTTTTGGGCAAATGGAGAAGAATATGGAAAATCCGAAACATGATTTTTCTCCAGAACGGACCGAATTAATTTTACAATGAGCAGTTTTCCCAAATTTGGTTCGTATTAAGAGAAACGGAAGGTTCTCTAAAGACAATTTTCCCAGATTCATTGTTGTAGCCGTTTTCCAAATTATCTTAGTTGCAATACAAAATTCGACCTTTTCCTATTGAATGTTGATGGAAAGATATTTCATATATGATCTTGCTGATCAATTTGTTGTGAAAAATCCAATTTTGTTATGGGAATCATTTTGTAATCATCTCTGTTGTAACTTCTCTCCGCTCTATGTGTAATTAAATGAAAAATAGAGATCAAAGAATGGAATTATTATGGGATTATTAGATTAGAGATAGATATGATAGGATAGGAGGAGAGGGGATAATGGAGAGATTTAGCTTTTCACATGGGACCTCAATTGTAATTTCAATATACAGAATGTTATTCTGAAGGAGATCATATTGCAATGACAAGTGAATTTGATGATTAATATATAACTTGCATTGTTGTTCATCCGGATATTCTGAAGTAGCTCGGCAGTATTCATTGGTGGCTAGGGCCCGGTCTCTGGTGGATCTTACTCCTATTCCTTGTTTGATACTTTTCCATTTCCTGTAAGTTCATTCTGTTTTATATCTTTGCATTTATTGCGATTTTTTTCTGTTTGATATCTTCTAATTTCCTGTGAGTTTACATTGCAGTTAGTTTACTTTCCTTTATTCTGATCTCATGTACTTCGCAACTTTGTCATTTGATTTCATTTATGCTCACTACAGATTGAATTAATTATCAGTTAAGACATTGATTCCCGTTGATTACGATAAGAGTATGATTAGGATAGATCCAGCTGAAAGAGCTCGGTTATTACTACTGTGCTCTCGGTTGGTGTTATTATCAATTGAATTGCTTGCTTAAGATTGGATTATGGTTTTGCTCGAGATTAAGTCTTGATGCTTAGATGTATTATTTCCTTTTAAAGTTTCAGCTTGAGATTTATGATTGCATCCGTTTACTCTTGTATTGAATTTAATAGATTATCTTAAATCATTACTCTCTAGGTTTATAGCTTGCACATATTGTGTACACTCTTGAAACAAAAAGACTTACCCAGGTTGATAATTAATGTGAGACAATTAGGAGTTTTAAAAGACATCTTTTAGCACCCAACAAGTATACATTAACAACAGTACCAAGAGGTCAGAACATTATTGCAGATTCTCTTGATACAATAGCAAGTAATCTTAAAATTCCAATGAATTTCAGTAATAAATTGGAAATTCATATCAAACATAGACCTACTGTTCTGGATAATTTAAGGTACTTGCAAGTTTTTTGGGATGACAAAGAAATAAGTAGTTTTTTGTAGAATGAAGGAAAATTCAAAGATGCTTTTATTGATGATGTTTGTGATGTTGATGATCAAGAGATAGAAGCCTGTCAGATAAATATTTTGCAACTGAAAGATAATGTTATTCCTAGAGGTCTGATACCTTTAGAAGATCAGTTCGATCAGGATGATGTGGCCAGGAAACCAACATTGAATCCTACGGAAAAGGGAGTGGAAGATGTGAATACTGGAAAATAAGACAAGCCCAAGATGGTTAAGTTGTCTAATACATTGTCTCTCGAGGCGAAAGATAAGTACATTAAATGGTTGTCTGAATTTTCTAATATTTTTGCACGGGATTATGTAGATTTGGAGGTTTATGATAAGAATATTATTTAGCACACTATTCCCATCAAACTTGATTAGAAACCCTTCAGGAAGAAGTTGAGAAGGATAAACCCAAGATTGTTGCCATCCATTGACAAAGAGGTAAACCGATTGTACAAATCAGGTATTATTGTGCCAATTAGCATTTCTGATTGGGTTTCAAATTTGGTGTTGGTAAGGAAAAAGACCAGGGAGATAAGGTTATGAATACATTTCCAGAATTTGAATAAAGTATCTTTAAAGGATAATTACCCCCTTCCAAAGATGGATCATGTTCTGCAAAAGGTAGTTGGAGCATCACGAATGTCACTACTTGAAGGTTATTTAGGTTATAATTAGATTTTGGTACATGAAGAAGACCAAGGTAAGGCTGCTTTCACAACACCTTGGGGAACTTTTAGTATGTTAAAATTCCATTCGTACTCAAGAATGCAGGGGCTACTTTTTAGTGGGCGATGGATATAGCCTTTGCTAATGAGAAGGATGTTTTATTAGTAGTGTATCTTGATGATTTAACAATGTTTTCTGGTTCTGATGATCAACATTTGTATCATTTTAGAATTGTTTTTTAGAAATGAAGGGAGTTCGAGATTTATTTAGATCCGAAGAAGAGTCTTTTTGCCTTGGAGGAAGGCAAAATGCTTGGTCATATAATTTCCAAA
Organism: Pinus albicaulis; assembly: GCA_034641835.2. Taxonomy (NCBI): domain Eukaryota; kingdom Viridiplantae; phylum Streptophyta; class Pinopsida; order Pinales; family Pinaceae; genus Pinus; species Pinus albicaulis. The sequence goes on along the minus strand of CM076578.1, from coordinate 1,230,582,177 downwards.
GATGGTATTTACATGGATCCTTCCAGAGTATAAGCCATTCATAAGATAGAATTTCCACGGAACAAAAAAGAGATACAGGTTTTCAATGGTAAGATGAAATTCTTACGTAGATTTGCCCCTAATTTAGCTGAGCATTTGAGAGAAATGACTAATATGTTGAAGAAGGACAACAATGTAAAATGGACCACTAATGATATTAAGTCATTCAACTTGGTAAAGCTTGCTTTGAGCACAACCCTTGTTTTGGTTAGTCCAAATTATACTAGTGATTTCATAATATTTTCATTTGCATCCAAGCATACTTTTGCTGCAGTTTTGATGCAAAAGAGAGATCAAGTAGAACAACCTATTTCTTTCTTCAGTCGAGTCATTCGAGATGTTGCTCTCTGCTATAACATTATTGAGAAACAAGCTTTAGCCCTAATCAAAGCTTTGAAATATTTCCAGATCTATATTCTACATTCACATACTATTGCCTATTGTTATCACACCTCAAATTTTCAAAATCTCATGCTTGAAAATTAGTCATAATACTCCTTCAAATTGCTTAGGTTGCAATATATCATAAAATGATGAATTTTATGGTGTATTTAAGTTTTTAAAACTTTGGATAAGACTTTAGAAATGATTCCAAGTCACATCAGAGGAATGTGTTCTGAGTAAACACTTTGAAATGATTATGAGTCCGAAATTTTTCCATTTGTCAGAAAATTGTCTAAGTCTGAAGCAAATATAGCACGAAATTAACCAAATTCGCTACGGAAACACCTAGTAGTTCCGTAGCGGAACTGACACTTGTCAAATGAAACGTGCTACGAAATCTCTGCCAGTATTTAATGGTTTAAACAGTAATGATGAATGGTTAAGTGTTTGAGAATTGCTAGGACCTACTGCCAGACTTAAGCCATCATTTAAAAGTTGTACACTTTCTCATATCAGTCATCATTTGTCTTATGTCTTCTCATTCCTCTTGTAAAATTTTATCTCTCACCTCTTTCACTTTGTTTTTACTCACTTATCATTTGCTACCAAAGTATCTCTGTCAAAGAAGCTCCCCAATAAAAATCCTTGTTGTTATATCAGTCTCACTCCATCTTAACTGCTCTCTGTCATCAAGCGTTTTTTTTTTCTTTTCTCCAAAATAGGTGTAAAGTTGTAAGTAAATCCACCGCTGCATCATACAGGAAATGGCTACAGCTACACCCAAGAAGGTTTATAAAGGATTTTTTCCATTCCGCTATGAACCTACAGCTCCAGACTTGGTTTTAGGAGATGAAAATTTCACCGAGTTATTTACAAAGGCAGGTTGTATTGAATTCTTTCAGAAACTGCAAGGGCATCATCAATAGGTATCACGAGACTTTGTGGCTAATTTCAGAGGTACATTTACAAAGGTAGACTGTCTTTATATCCCAATTTCACTTGATAGTATCTCTAAAGCAACAAGGATCCCAAGAACCGGAGAGGAATGGTTTAAAGCCACCAAATTTGACTTGAAAATTTATGATGATTATTTAAAGCCGGAGCATGCAGGGATCAAAATGACTAAAGGAATTCCTAGAAGTTGTCTTAAAGATGAATATTCCAAGTTGCTAACGGTCATAAAAAAATATTTTACATGTGAAGGTCATTTTCAGACAATTTACATGTATCATTTCAAATTATTGATTCATTTCACACGGAAGAAATTGATAGATATTCCATTCTATCTCTTTAGTAGTCTCGGGAAAATGGTAGACAAGGTACAAGGAAAGCATGAAAGGAATGAAACTTCCATTTTTCATCATGGATTGATGAAATTACTAGTCTTGGAGGAGTTAAATAAACTAAATAGAGATTGGGCCTCATTCCTGGTCATGAATGGATATGAACTTGATGTCTTAACTCCAAGGAAAGCTTCCAAGCTTAAAATTTATTCTTCCAAGAAATAAATGGATGTCAATACTACCGCAGAATTTGAAGGAACTCAGCATGAAGATTTAAAGGATTCAGATAAAGACTTGGTAGAGAAAAATGATTTAGTACAAGATAAATCATCACCTCCAGCAACTAGAAATAGAAAGAGAACTAACAAACATGTTATAGACAACAAGATCAAATATGAAGCTAAGAGATCCAAAGGAAATGCTGAAGAAAATGTTAAAGGCAAAGGCGGACTTGAAGACATCCTACAGGCCATTGACATTGCAGAAACTCCTATGGTGAAAGAAACTGAAGATAAAACATCTAAAGCCAGAGGTAAGGGACTCATAGTTAAGAAATCAGACTTCTCTTCAGATGATTCAACCTTTATTTTCAAACCTCGAAAACCTCTTACTAGGTCACAAATTTTAGATACTTTTACTATTGCTGATAGTAAAAAGAGGGAAGATAAAGGTAAAGGAGAAATGGCAAAGGAAGTTATTGTTATATCACCTAGTGAGACAGAGGCTATCAAGGATAAGAAGACAGACAAATTTAAAGATAAGTCTCAAAGAAAACTTGAGACAAATTATTCTAAAAGACAAAGCAAGGACAAAGAAGAAACAGTCAAATAGAGAAAAGGAAAAGACAAGGCCACAAAGAAGACTGAAAAGGAAATTTTGGAAGAACAATTGAAAGCTGTAAAAGATGAATTGGTTGAGACAAAGAAAGAGCTAGAAGGATATAAGAAATATAGAGAGATGATAGATGAGGTAGAGAAGAAAGTAACTGAATAGGTTATTCATTTTGAGACTTCCATTGCAAAAGAAAAGAATCTATTGAAAAGGACACAACCTTTACGCATCATAGTGTCACATACAAGAAATAAGAATTTATGTTTACAAGCAGAGAAGAGAAACCTACAGAGACAAGTGAAAGAATTAAAAGAAAAAATGGAATTGATGAAGACAGAATCAAAGAAAGGAAACTTGGAAAGAGGAATCATGAACAAAGATGTTTGAAATTGTTGATAGATAAGGAGGTAACAATTAGATCATCATATTTTTGTCTTATAAAATAAATGCAGGCATGTTCATATACTTTCTGAAGCTCAGATCTAAGTTTTGTCAAATTTCCAAAGTGTTAGGTAATTCCACAGCAAGTGTCAGGCTTGAAGCCCAGTTTTTGTTACAGAATTTCTGAAGGTTATTTTTGTTTTTGAGAGACATAAACTGATGGGAATGAGCAGTCTTGAAGGTCATGTTTAATTTTTTTTTTATCATTGAACATCTTCCAATGGTTAAAAACAATAGAGGAATTTCACATATCAACTTTTTGTGTGCGCTACGAAAACAGGTTGTTTTCGTAGCTCAAAAACAGAATTTGACAGTAAGGACAATTTTGTGACAAATGATGAAAAAGAGTGAAAAAGGTTAAGCATGTGTAAAGTTATTCATCAACAAAGGTGTCAAAGAGTATCAAGGTGACAAAGAGTATCAGATTTTCCAAGTGGAGATTTTCAGTTAGAGGAGTTTGAAAGATACTAGCCAACATATGCCATGTCATCAAATTAACTTCTTTTAAATGAGGGGCAAAGTTACTTCACGAAGACAATCATGATATAAATATTTTGTTAATGTCTAGCATGGTAAAAATATTAGATTCCTTTCGAGGAAGACTTGGATCAGTTTAGTTTAAATGTAATAAATAAATGTTTAAGTCCTAGTAGGACTCTTAGTCTTATTTCAAATAAGTGTTAGTTCTAGTCTCTAGAATCCAGTTTATGGTTAGATTTAAGTGTCAGTTTAAATTTAAATGGTTTAGCCACTTGGCAGACTGGTTGTAAAGGATAAAAGCCTATAAATAGTGTAGACTTTGATGTACACAAGGTGGGAAAATGTTATCAGAACAATGTACTTTGTAAATACTTTGGATGCACTGATATATACAAAAACAGTTTAACTTTTCTAAGGTTGAGATTCTTAGTGTACTTCAGTGAGCTTTATCTTCTATCATATATTTTACTTCCATAGTTTTAATGCTTATTGCTCAGAATTCATGGGAACATGCTCTGACTTCCTTTAAGTGTTAAATTATGGTGAATTGAGTTCTTAGTTCCTATCTATGGATGGTTTCTTTCAATTTTTAATCCTTATTACTCATAATTCATGGTCATTTATGCTTTGACTTCCTTTAAGTGTTAAGCTTTGATAAATCTCTGTTAAATACTTTCCTTTCAATATCTTAAAGTATCATTACTCAGAATTCATGCATTCATGCTCTGAATTCCTTTGAACCTTAAGACATTGAAACATTCCTGAATGTGTCACTCTTTCATTGAAGTATATACAAGCCTCAGTTTTATAAGAAGAGTTATTTTGTTATCTTTATCCCTATCACTGACTCCATAGCCCAATGGTAGTAAGCCTTCATCTTTCAACCTACAAACACACAAAACCAAGATAGAGTTAGCCATCTATATTATCATTAATCAATATCATAAATCCTTGAGAGAGCCCTCTCAAGCTGAGGAGGCTAAGCCTCAGCTAAAATATTGGTTTAAAATAGTTACACTGAGGTAGTTTGATCAACATCCTATCAGGGTCCTATTTTGGTGATAACATTTTGGTGCATCTGTCGAGAGTTTGAAGATATACATCTCCCGAAAAATCATGAAGCTGAACTCTTGAAGGTAGCAGGAGCTTAGAACCTGTTCGAGGCTGCAAAAAACTACCTTGGCGACTCCACACGTCAAATAAAAAATTGGAAGGTGACTCCACTGCTAGAAGATCAGTTGCTATATGAAGATTCAAGATGAATTCCATTGCAAGAAAAATGGCCAGGTATGCTCCTATGAATTGGTTTCATATCCCTGGTTTTCCAAATCCTATGCCAAAGGTTGATTGGTTAGATGATCTTCCAATATTCAAATATGAAAAGAAAGACAATGTTGCTCTTCATTTGGTTAGGTTTCATCTGCATGCACATAGTCTTAAGGTTCAGATCCCTGAAGACTGTCTTATGAAGATGTTTATGACCACTCTAGAAGGAAAGGCATGGTCTTAGTATAAAGGTTTAGCAAATGGTTTATTGTATTCTCTTGCTAATTTTCATGATGAATTCTATGAGATGTATAAAGAATGTCATCCCTCCTTATTGCTGGAGAAAGATTGTTGTAAACATTTTGTGGGTTTTATTCAGTATTTGGAGGATTTTTATGATGATGATGAATTTATGGATGAAGAAATTTTAGAGGCTCTCCATAACAATACATTTCAACACCTAGAAGAAGGAATAACATTCCATAAGATCCATCATGGAAATCAGCAAGAGTATACTTTTGAAAATCATATTACTTCCTTCGAGATTGATATAAGTAAGCAACAGACTTGTCAGTCTTCGGATCATAATACCAAGAAGAAATACTGGAAGATAGTTTTAATAACCCTCAGGCAGAGGAAAATATTGATTATTTCTGTAATTCCTTTTATCAGATTAATTCAAAGAATGATCATAATAGTGAGGAAAATTACATTGTCTGTGGGAATCATTCAGAAAGATAGTTGGATAACTTATCAAATAAATGTTGTGTGGCTAAAGATCAGTTGTTAGAAGTCACAAGATGTGATGAGGATCATCAAGCTGATTATGTATTCTAGGACCCTATAGTTAGATACATGGAAGAGTTTTACTCTCCACTGTTTCAGTTTTATTTTCACCATAAAGATCAGTTACAATTTCAGTGGCAGTGGTCATCACAATTTCATAGTTGCTTTGAAGTCCGATGCAGTCAAAAAACTCAAATTATAGATAAAACAGATGATTGGCTACATTGGAAATTTCAAATTGATTGAGCTGAAAGAAGTTTGTAGTTGATAGGCTAGGTAGGTAGGAATATGCAAATAAGCTCAAGGTTCATTGAGCGTTTTTAGCTAGAATAGTTTGAAGCAGATGGGGCAGAATTTCAGAGTTCTTATTTCTAAAGGAATGGATTGCAGCACTGGAACTACTAGTTCTTAGCATACCACAGGAGGCATACTATCCCTAGTGGATCCACTGTTATCACACCTCAAATTTTCAAAATCTCATGCTTGAAAATCAGTCATAATACTCCTTAAAATTTCTTAGGTTGCAAGATATCATAAAATGATGAATTTTATGGTGTATTTAAGTTTTAAAAACTTTGGATAAGACTTTAGAAATGATTCCAAGTCATATCGGAGGAATGTGTTCTGAGTAAACACTTTGAAATGATCATGAGTCCAAAATTTTTCCATTTGTCAGAAAACTGTCTAAGTCCGCAGCAAATACAGCATGAAATTAACCAAATTCGCTACGGAAACACCTAGTAGTTCTGTAGCGGAACTGAAAATTGTCAAATGAAAAGTGCTATGAAATTTCTACCAGTATTTAATGGTTTAAACAGTAATGATGAATGGTTAAGTGTTTGAGAATTTCAAGAACCTGATTCCAGACTTAAGCCATCATTTAAAAGTTATACACTTTCTCATATTAGTCATCATTTGTCTTATGTCTTCTCATTCCTCTTGTAAAAGTTTATCTCTCACCTCTTTCACTTTGCTTTTCCTCACTTATCATTTTCTACCAAAGAAACCCTCTGTCAAAGAAGCTCCCTAGTAAAAATCCTTGTTGTTATATCTGTCTCTCTCCATCTTAACTGCTCTCTGTCATCAAGCGTTTTTTTTTTCTTTTTTTTTTTTCTCTAAAACAGGTGTAAAGTTGTAAGGAAAGCCACCGCTGCATCATACAGGAAATGGCTACAGCTACACCTAAGAAGGTTTATAAATGAGGTTTACCATTCCACTATGAACCTACAGCTCCAGACTTGGTTTTAGGAGATGAACATTTCACCGAGTTATTTACAAAGGCAAGTTGTATTGAATTCTTTCAGAAACTACAAGGGCATCATCAACAGGTATCACGAGACTTTATGGCTAATTTCAGAGGTACATTTACAAAGGTAGGCTATCTTTATATCCCAATTTCACCTGATAGTATCTCTAAAGCAACAAGGATCTTAAGAACTGGAGAGGAATGGTTTAAAGCCATCAAATTTGACTTGAAAATTTGTGATGATTATTTAAAGCCGGAGCATGCAGGGATCAAAATGACTGAAGGAATTCCTAGAAGCTGTCTTAAAGATGAATTTTCCAAGTTGATAATGGTCATACAAAAATATTTTACATGTGAAGGTCGTTTTCAGACAATTTACATGTATCATTTCAAATTATTGATTCATTTCACAGGGAAGAAATTGATAGATATTCCATTCTATCTCTTTAGAAGTCTCGAGAAAATGGCAGAAATTTTACAAGGAAAGCATGAAAGGAATGAAACTTCCATTTTTCATCATGGATTGATGAAATTACTATTCTTGGAGGAGTTAAATAAACTAAATAGAGATTGGGCTTCATTCCTGTTCATGAATGGATATGAACTTGATGTCTTATCTCCAAGGAGAGCTTCCAAGCTTAAAATTTCTTCTTCCAAGTGTAGAAATTTGAATAGCTAAGATATTATTCACCGAGATTCTCCTGATCACACACTATTTTAGCTTCATGCATAATATAGAATCTCTTCTACCATTGATCATCACATGCGGAAATAAAATCAATTGCATGCATACATTAAAACCACAAACAATCACACATATGAACACAGTATTTAATGGGAAAGCTTAAAGCTGAAAACCCCAACTATCTGTATATTATATGTCATGGAGATCAAGTAACAATCATAGTACAAAATCTCCTCACAAGCTCTCATGAACACCCTCAATTTCTACACACTATCAAGCTAGATCTAGCAAAGCACATGCTCCAACCTTTTGCCACTTGATAGCCAACCTCTATTGCGTTTTCAAAGCTATGGGATGGCTTCATTAAATAGATAACCACCTGGCCTGAACTGCGCAATCCTTATGGGCTTCCTCCACCTATCTGTGTGTTGCAAATAGCAACAGTATAGTCACAACTGATAGTTAACCTGCTCTTTCACCTATTCCTGCACTGGTCTCCACTGAAACTGTCCATCCACTGAAGTTAACTGATGTATTCTTTAGTTGATTAATGATTATATAATTAGTGAATTAATTAATAATTAATTCACACCACTCTCACTAATTGTATCAATCAGTTAAACTGAATACAAATAGCTCAACTATGTTTAGATTAGTTCAACTGAATACAACTCCACTAACTTCCTCAATCAACTCCACCAAACTCTGTCACATGAGTTCTAACTGAAGTCTTCATGAAATAGCTCCACTAAACCCTAGGAATTACGTAATTCCTTCTTTCAGCTGCATGTGCCACTTTTAGGCATCAAACTGAAGTGCTCCAAGAGAATAAGATAATTTTTAGAGTCTAAATATTATTAAGAGCTAATAATATTTGACATCCCTATTTTTAGACTGGCAATCTAAAAATAGATTCCGCCCAGTATGTCTAAAAATATAAGTCCATCTATTTTTCCAACTTGACCAACCCTCCACAAATAGCATCCTGCAACTCATAGAATCATGATCCACATGTCTAAAAATAGACATAGTCTAAAAATAGACTTTGCGCCAAAAATAGCCTGCGGGCCCACTTAGTGAAGGCGACTCCTTTCCACTAGGCTCATCATCTTGTTGCAATCTCAACACTCCCTCTCAACAAGATATGGATTATCTGCAACCCCTATCTAACCACAGCAGTGTTGAATTTGCTCCTGGTGAGAAACGCCGTCGAATATCGGCATCACGATCCTCTGCGTGAAATGTGTAAGAATCCATTAAAATCTTCCGCTGCACACAATCTCTGATATGATGATACCGGATGTCAATGTGTTTAGATCTGTCATGAAATACTGGATTAACCGAGAGTTTGATGCAACTCTGATTATCACAATAAATCACAGTAGGCTCTAAGTGTGAACCGAACAACCCGACCAAGATCTTCCTCATCCATATAGCCTTGCATGCAGCCAAACTCGCTGCCATATACTCGGCCTCTGCTGAACTGAGTGCCACGGATGTTTGCTTCCTACTGCACCAAGAAACTGCTGTCGAACCGATACCGAAAATCCCTCAAGATGTGCTCTTTCTGTCCGTTGGGCTCCCTGCCCAATCTGCATCCGTGAAGCCACATAGCTTCACCTCATCCGACTGTCTGTACCACAATCCATATCTTGTTGTGCCTCTGAGATATATGCCTCTGAGATATCTCAATACATGCCTGTCTGCCATCCAGAAGAGCTTGGTTGGCTTAACCATAGCTTGTGAAAGCTGTTTCACAGCATAGCATATGTCGGGTCGTGTATTGACCAGATACATGAGCGAACCCACCAAATGTTGATAAACAGTGGCATCCACTACCTCCGCTGAAGTAGCATCCTCCTTCCTCCAACCACCAGGAAGAGGAGTATCAACAGGCTTGCAACCATGCATGTTGAAATTCTCCAGTATCTCCCGGGCATACTTACCCTGAGAAACAAACAGTCCACCATTGCGCTGCCAAATTTCCAATCCCAGGAAATAATGAAGGATGCCCAAGTCCTTCATCTCAAACTCTTTTGCAAGATCCTCCTTGCATGAGTGTATCAACAGTTCATCACCTGTCAAAATCAAATCATCCACATAAAGTACAATGATCAACAACTTACCCTCCACCACAATCTGGTATAGGTTAGGATCCGCCTCACTCTTGGAGAATCCAAGTCCAGTGAAATAACTATCTATCCGTGTGTACCAAGCACGAGGTGCTTGTTTCAACCCATACAGAGCTCTCTTGAGCCTGCACACATGCGACTCACTGCTGAAGATCTCGAAACCTTCGGGCTGCTCTATGTACACCTCCTCCTCAATGACTCTGTTGAGGAACGCAGTCTTCATATCCATCTGATGAGTGTGCCACCCCATCTGCGCTGAGAGAGCAAGAATCGTCCGTATGGAAGAATACCTTGCGACAGGTGCAAAGGCCTCCTCATAATCGATCCCCTCTATCTATGAAAAGCCTCGGGAAACAAATCTTGCCTTATACTTCTCCACACTCCCGTCAGCTGCCTGCTTCACTTTGTAGATCCATCTCGAACCCACCACTGATTTCCCCTCCAGCCTCGGGACAATCTCCCATGCACTGTTTCTGACAATCGAATCATACTCTTCCACCATGGCATCTACCCATGCGGGATCCTCCACAGCTTCCTCGAAAGAGGATGGCTCTGTCACGATACACTTGCTCAGAAGGGCCATGTATCCAATATACCGGTCAGGTGACTATCTCTGTCTGCGCTGTGATGTAGGTGCTCCTACAACCTTTTCTGCATCTTGAGCCAGTTGCTCAGCTTCTGTAGTGCGCTTCCGCCCTCTGATGGTTGGCGCTGCCCGAGTGGTCTCTTCCACTCCATGAACCTCCTCTTATGGCTGATCCACATCCTGAGGCTCATCCTTAGGAACTAATAGCTCCTCATCTACATGCAAGTGTGGCTCCCTCTCAAGCGAACACTTCATGGCTTTCTCCTCCTGAAATTTTATATCCCGTCGCACAACAGTCTTGTGACTGTCTGGAAAATACACACGATAGTTGTGGGGCATATCAGTGTACCCCACAAATATCCCAACCTTCGCAGTCGGCTCCAGCTTCTTCCTGGCATCCTTTGTCACATGAATGTAAACAGGTGAAACAAAAATCCTCAAATGGGAAATATCAGGCCTCTTACCAGAAAATGCCTCCTTGGGTGTACTCATGCCAAGTATCCTGTGAGGAGAACAGTTATGCACATATACTACATTATTGCATGCCTTAGCCCACAAGTGTGTGGGAAGGCCCTGATCATGCAACATCGCCCATGCATCACCCACGATCGTTTTGTTCTTCCACTCAGCAACCCCATTCTGCTGTGGGTTATGAGGTACTATGAGCTCTCTTCGAATTCCTTCTGCGCTGCAAAAGTCCTTGAATTCGCCAGAGATGAATTCACCACCATTGTCTCTCTTGAGAGCCTTCACCTACTTCTCCGATTCTTTCTCAACCAGTGCCTTAAACTCACAGAACTTTGAGTATGTCTCGCTCTTCTTCTGCATGAAGAAGATCCAACACTTATGAGAAAAATCATCAACAAATATCACATAATAACTGTGCTTTGTTGTCGAAGCTACTGAGAAAGGTCCACACACGTCTGTGTGAATTCTCTCAAGGATCGTCGTGGCGCGACTATCCTTCTCGTGAAAGGTGGCTTTCACAAATTTTCCCAAGGTACACCCCTTGCACTGATCTGACTGCGCAAGAGTGCCTTTAGGAAGCCCAGTAGAAATCTGATGCAGTATCTTCAAAGCTCCATGGTGAAGGTGGCCCAATCTCCAGTGCCACAACTTGCCATCATCCCGGCTCACCACTCCTTTTGCCTTGCCTGCCATTTCTGCGCAGCCATATACCTGCAATTGATAAAGGTTATTAACATGAACCCCTATCCTCTGGGTCTCACCAGTTGCCTTACTGCGCAGGAAAGCCTTTCCTTCGCTAAATACAACATCATATCCCTTGTCTTCTAACATCGCCACAGAGATAATATTCTTCTTCAATCCTGTAACATGCATAAATTCCTTCAATATGAAGGGTTTACCAGACTCCCTCTTAAAGGAAATGGTACCGATACCAGTCGCATTGTATCTACCATCATCGCCCATCTCGATGTGCACTCCAAGATCTTTCTCATCCAGATCAGTAAACAAATCTCGATCTCCTGTCATGTGAAAAGACGCACCACTGTCAAGAAACCACCTTGAATCATACACTTGAGACCAAGCATGCGATCGACGAAAATCCCGGCTCAAGCTGAGGCTTCAAAGGCCTCTCCGGGCTGAATCCAGCAGCCTGCTTGTTTTTCTTCTTAAGTTGGACAATTAGTGGCGTAATAAAGGTGTTGGTGACAGTGAAAGCACTTCACCTTGGACATGTCACGCTTCTTGCCTTGCCTAGGAATGAGAAGCTTTCTTGCTCTTCCCCTTCTTTGCTTTGGTAGCCAAAGCGCAATTCTCTTCATCAGATGCCTTTGATGAAGATCCGTCCCTAGTACTTCGCCTTATCTCCTCTTGCACAAGATCCGACCAAAGTCGCTCCCATCGTGGCAATTTCTCCCGACCATTGATAGAGTCCTGATAGGAATGCCAACTCTTCGGAAGCCCAAGGAGAGCCAAGCTCACCAAGTCCTCATCATCAACAATCACCCCCACACTTCCCAGCTCATCCCTGCATTTGACGAACTTCGTGAGGTACTTGGGCATACTATCGCCTTTCTCCATCTTTATGTTCCTGAGTTTGTCCTTGAGCGCCAACTTCCTCTGGTCACTCTTGCTTTGGAATAAATTTGTCAAAGCTTTCCACATCAAGAATGGAGAAGCCTTACCATGAAGGCTGGACACTATGTGATCCTTCACACCTTCCAACAGAATCCTTCGACACTTTTCTGTCTTCTTTTGCCATGCATCAAGTACGGCAGCATCACTAGAAGTAGGCTTTGGAATTTCTGCATCTATGAAATCCTTCAACCCATTGTCATCCAGCATCGCCTCCATCCTGTCCTTCCATGCAATATAATTCGAGCTTCCCTCAAGGGAATACTCCAATCGCAATCCGTTGAAAGACATCTCAACTTCGACACCAAGAAAACACTACTACAAATTTGAATTCCACCAGCACAAAACTCAACCGCTTCAATGTTTTGCAATTGCTCCAATGATCAATATTGCTCCGATTCCATGTAGAAATTTGAATAACTGAGATATTATTCACCGATATTCTCCTGATCACACACTATTTTAGCTTCATGCATAATACAGAATCTCTTCTACCATTGATCATCACATGCGGAAATAAAATGAATTGCATGCATACATTAAAACCACAAACAATCACACATATGAACACAGTATTTAATGGGAAAGCTTAAAGCTGAAAACCCCAACTATCTGTATATTATATGTCATGGAGATCATGTAAAAATCATAGTACAAAATCTCCTCACAAGCTCTCATGCACACCCTCAATTGCTACACACTATCAAGCTAGATCTAGCAAAGCACATGCTCCAACCTTTTTCCACTTGATAGCCAGCCTCTATTGCATTTTCAAAGCTATGGGATGGCTTCATTAAATAGATAACAACTTGGCCTGAACTGCACAATCCTCATGGGCTTCCTCCACCTATCTGTGTGTTGCAAATAGCAACAGTATAGTCACAATTGATAGTTAACCTTATCTTTCACCTATTCCTGCACTGGTCTCCACTGAAACTGTCCATGCACTGAAGTTAACTGATGTATTCTTTAGTTGATTAATGAGTATATAATTAGTGAATTAATTAATAATTAATTCACACCACTCTCACTAATTGTATCAATTAGTTAACTTGGATAAAAAAAGCTCAACTATGTTTAGATTAGTTAAACTGAACACAACTCCACTAACTCCTCAATCAACTCCACCAAACTCTGTCACATGAGTTCTAACTGAAGTCCTCCATGCAATAGCTCCACTAAACCCTAGGAATTGCGTAATTCCTTCTGTCAGCTGCATGTGCCACTTCTAGGCATCAAGCTGAAGTGCTCCAAGAGAATAAGATAATGTTTAGAGTCTAAATATTATTAAGAGCTAATAATATTTGACATCCCTATTTTTAGACTGGCAATCTAAAAATAGATTCCACTCAGTATGTCTAAAAATAGAAGTCCATCTATTTTTCCAACTTGACCAACCCTCCACAAATAGCATCCTGCAACTCATAGAATCATGATCCACATGTCTAAAAATAGACATAGTCTAAAAATAGACATAGTCTAAAAATAGACTTTGTGCCAAAAATAGCCTGCAGGCCCACTTAGTGAAGGCGACTCCTTTCCACTAAGCTCATCATCTTGTTGCAATCTCAACACCAAGAAATAAATGGATGTCAATACTACTGCAGAATTTGAAGGAACTCAACATGAAGATTTAAAGGATTCAGAGAAATACTTGGTAGAGAAAATTGATTTAGTCCAAGATACATCATCACCTCCACCAACTAGAACTAGAAAGAGAAATAACAAACATGTTACAGACAACAAGATCAAATCTGAAGCTAAGAGATCCAAAGGAAATGCTGAAGAAAATGTTAAAGGCAAAGGCAGACTTGAAGACATCCTACAGGCCATTGACATTTCAGAAACTCCTGTGGTGAAAGCAGTTGAAGATAAAACATCTAAAGCCAGAGGTAAGGGACTCATAGTTAAGAAATTAGACTTCTCTTCAGATGATTCAGCCTTTATTTTCAAACCTCGAAAACCTCTTACTAGGTCACAAATTTCAGATACTTTTACTATTGGTGATAGTAAAAAGAGGGAAGACAAAGGTAAAGGAGAAATGGAAAAAGAAGTTATTGTTATATCACCTGGTGAGACAGAGGCTATCAACGATAAGAAGACAAACAAATTTAAAGATAAGTCTGAAAGAAAACTTGAGACAGATTCTTCTAAAATTCAGAGCAAGGACAAAGAAGAAACAATCAAACAGAGAAAAGGAAAAGACAAGGCCACAGAGAAGACTGAAAAGGAAATTTTGGAAGAACAATTGAAAGCTGTAAAAGATGAATTGGCTGAGACAAAGAAAGAGTTGGAAGGATATAAGAAATATAGAGAGATGATAGATGAGGTAGAGAAGAAAGTAACTGAACAGGTTATTCATTTTGAGACTTCCATTGCAAAAGCCAAGAATCTGTTGAAAATGACACAGCCTTTACGCATCATAGTGTCACATACAAGAAAGAAGAATTTATGTTTACAAGCAGAGAAGAGAAACCTGCAACGACAAGTGAAATAATTAAAAGAAAAAATGGAATTGATGAAGACAAAATCAAAGAAAGGAAACTTGGAAAGAGGAATCATGAACAAAGCTGTTTGAAATTGCTGATAGATAAGGAGGTAACAATTAGATCATCATATTTTTGTATTATAAACTACATGCAGGCATGTTCATATAATTTTTGAAGCTCAGATCTAAGTTTTGTCAAATTTCCAAAGTGTTAGGTAATTCTGCAGCAAGTGTTAGGCTTGAAGCCCAGTTTTTGCTGCGAAATTTCTGAAGTTTTGTTTTGTTTTTGAGAGACATAAACTGATGGGAGTGAGAAGTCTTGAAGGTCATGTTTAATTTTTTTTATATTTGAACATCTTCCAATGGTTAAAAACAACAGAGGAATTTCACATATCAACTTTTTGTGTGCGCTACGAAAACAGGTTGTTTTCGTAGCTCAAAAACTGAATTTGACAGTAAGGAAAGTTTTGTGAAAAATGATGAAAAAGAGTGAAAAAGGTTAAGCATGTATAAAGTTATTCATCAAAAAAGGTGTCAAAGAGTATTAGGATGACAAAGAGTATCAGATTTTCCAAGTGGAGATTTTTAGTTAGAGGAGTTTGAAAGATACTATCCAACATATGCCATGTCATCAAATTAACTTCTTTTAAATGAGGGGCAGAGTTACTTCACGAAGACAATCATGATATAAATATTTTGTTAATGGATAGCATGGTAAAAATATTAGATTCCTTTCAAGGAAGACTTGGATCAGTTTAGTTTAAATGTAATAAATAAATGTTTAAGTGCTAGTAGGACTCTTAGTCTTATTTCGAATAGGTGTCAGTCCTAGTCTCTAGAATCCAGTTTATGGTTAGATTTAAGTGTCAGTTTAAATTTAAATGGTATAGCCACTTGGCAGACTAGTTGTAAAGGATAAAAGCCTATAAATAGTGTATAATTTGATGTACACAAGGTGGGAAAATGTTATCAGAACAATGTACTTTGTAAATACTTTGGATGCACTGATATATACAAAAACAGTTTAACTTTTCTAAGGTTGAGATTCTTAGTGTAATTCAGTGAGCTTTATCTTCTATCATATATTTTACTTCCATAGTTTTAATGTTTATTACTCAGAATTCATGGGAACATGCTCTGACTTCCTTTAAGTGTTAAATTATGGTGAATTGAGTTCTTAGGTCCTATCTATGGATGGTTTCTTTCAATGTTTAATACTTATTACTCAGAATTCATGGTCATTCATGCTCTGAATTCCTTTAAGTGTCAAGCTTTAATAAATCTCTGTTAAATACTTTCCTTTTAATATCTTGAGGTATCATTACTTAGAATTCATGCATTCATGCTCTGAATTCCTTTGAACCTTAAGATATTGAGACTTTCCTGAATGTGTCACTCTTTCATTGAAGTATATACAAGCCTTAGTTTTATAAGAAGAGCTATTTTGTTATCTTTATCCCTGTCACTAACTCCATAGCCCAATGGTAGTAAGCCTTCATCTTTCAACCTAAAAACACACAAAACCAAGATAGAGTTAGCCATATATATTATCATTAATCAATATCATAAATCCTTGAGAGAGCCCTCTCAGGCTAGGAGTCTAAGCCTCAGCTAAAATATTGGTTTGAAATAGTTACACTGAGGTAGTCTAATCAACAACCTATTAGGGTCCTATTTTGGTGATAAAATTTTGGTGCGTCTGCTGGGTGTCTGAAGATATACATCTCCTGAAAAATCATGAAGCTGAACTCTTGAAGGTAGCAGGAGCTCAAAACCTATTCAAGGCTGCAAAAAACTACCTTGGCGACTCCACACATCAGATAAAAAATTGGAAGGTGACTCCACTGCGAGAAGATCAGTTGCTAGATGAAGATTCAAGATGAATTCCATTGCAAGAAAAATGGCCAGGTATGCTCCTATGAATTGGTCTCATATCCTTGGTTTTCCAAATCCTATGCCAAAGATTGATTGGTTAGATGATATTCCAATATTCAAAGATGAAAAGAAAGACAATGCTGCTCTTCATTTGGTTAGGTTTCATCTGCATGTACATAGTCTTAAGGTTCAGATCCCTGAAGACTGTCTTATGAAGATGTTTATGACCACTCTAGAAGGAAAGGCATGGTCTTGGTATAAAGGTTTAACAAATGGTTTATTGTATTCTCTTGCTAATTTTCATGATGAATTCTATGAGATGTATAAAGAATGTCATCCCTCCTTATTGCTGGTCAAAAATTGTTGTAAACATTCTGTGGGTTTTATTCAGTATTTGGAGGATTGTTATGATGATGATGAATTTATGGATGAAGAAATTTTAGAGGCTCTTCGTAACAATACATTTCAACACCTAGAAGAAGGAATAACATCCCATAAGATCCATCATTGAAATCAGTAAGAGTATACTTTTGAAAATCATATTACTTCCTCCGAGATTGATGTAAGTAAGTAGCAGACTTGTCAGTCTTCGGATCATAATACTAAGAAGAAATACTGGAAGATAGTTTTAATAACCCTTAGGCAGAGGAAAAGATTGATTATTTCTGTAATTCCTTACAGCAGATTAATTCAAAGAATGATCATAATAGTGAGGAAAATTACATTTTCTGTGTGAATCATTCAGAAAGGCAGTTGGATACCATATCAAATAAATGTTGTGTGGCTAAAGATCAGTTGTTAGAAGTCACAGGATGTTATGAAGATCATCAAGCTGATTATGTATTTTGGGACCCTATAGCTAGATACATGGAAGAGTTTTACTCTCCACTGTTTCAGTTTTATTTTTACCATAAAGATCAGTTACAATTTCAGTGGCAGTGGTCATCACAATTTCATAGTTGCTTTGAAGTCCGATGCAGTCAAGAAACTCAAATTATAGATAAAACAGATGATTGGCTACATTGGAAATTTCACATTGATTGAGCTGAAAGAAGTTTGTAGTTGATAGGGTAGGTAGGTAGGAATATGAAAATAAGCTCAAGGATCATTGAGTTTGTTTAGCTAGAATAGTTTGAAGCAGATTGGGCAGAATTTCAGAGTTCTTATTTCTAAAGGAATGGATTGCAGCACTGGAACTACTAGTTCTTAGCATACCACAGGGGGAATACTATCCCTAGTGGAGCCACTGTTATCACACCTCAAATTTTCAAAATCTCATGCTTGAAAATCAGTCATAATACTCCTTCAAATTGCTTAGGTTGGAAGATATCATAAAATGATGAATTTTATGGTGTATTTAAGTTTTTAAAACTTTGTATAAGACTTTAGAAATGATTCCAAGTCACATCGAAGGAATGTGTTCTGAGTAAACACTTTGAAATGATCATGAGTCCAAAATTTTTCCATTTGTCAGAAAACTGTATAAGTCCACAACAAATACAACACGAAATTAACCAAATTCGCTACGGAAACACCTAGTAGTTCTGTAGCGGAACTGACACTTGTCAAATGAAACGTGCTATGAAAACTCTACCAGTATTTAACGGTTCAAACAGTAATGATGAATGGTTAAGTGTTTGAGAATTTCAAGGACCTGCTGCCAGACTTAGGCCATCATTTAAAAGTTATACACTTTCTCATATCAGTCATCATTTGTCTTATGTATTTTTATTCCTCTTGTAAAATTTTATCTCTCACCTCTTTCACTTTGTTTTTCCGCACTTATCATTTGCTACCAAAGCAGCCCTTTGTCAAAGAAGCTCCCTAGTAAAAATCCTTGTTGTTATATCAGTCTCTCTCCATCTTAACTACTCTCTGTCATCAAGCATTTTTTTTTTCTCCAAAACAGGTGTAAAGTTGTAAGGAAAGCCACCACTGCATCATATAGGAAATGGCTATAGCTACACCCTAGAAGGTTTATAAAGGAGGTTTGCCATTTAGCTATGAACCTACAGCTCCAGACTTGGTTTTAGGAGATGAACATTTCATCGAGTTATTTACAAAGGCAGGTTGTATTGAATTCTATCAGAAACTACAAGGGCATCATCAACAGGTATCACGAGACTTTGTGGCTAATTTCAGAGGTACATTTACAAATGTAGGCTGTCTTTATATCCCAATTTCACCTGATAGTATCTCTAAAGAATTAGGGATCCCAAGAACCAGAGAGGAATGGTTTAAAGCCACCAAATTTGACTTGAAAATTTGTGATGATTATTTAAAGCCGGAGCATGCAGGGATCAAAATGACTGAAGGAATTCCTAGAAGCTGTCTTAAAGATGAATTTTCCAAGTGGCTAACAGTCATACAAAAATATTTTACATGTGAAGGTCATTTTCAGACAGTTTACATTTATCATTTCAAATTATTGATTCATTTCACAGGGAAGAAATTGATATATATTCCATTCTATCTCTTTAGAAGTCTCAGGAAAATGGCAGATAAGGTACAAGGAAATCATGAAAGGAATGAAACTTCCATTTTTCATCATGGATTGATGAAATTACTAGTATTGGAGGAGTTAATTAAACTAAATAGAGATTGGGCCTCATTCCTGTTCATGAATGGATATGAACTTGATGTCTTATCTCCAAGGAAAGCTTCCAAGCTTAAAATTTCTTCTTTCAAGCAAGAAATGTATGTCAATACTACTGCAGAATTTGAAGGAACTCAACATGGATATTTAAAGAATTCAGATAAAGAATTGGTAGAGAAAAATGATTTAGTCCAAGATACATCATCACCTCCAACAACTAGAACTAGAAAGAGAACTAACAAACATGTTACAGACAACAAGATCAAATCTGAAGCTAAGAGATCCAAAGAAAACGCTGAAGAAAATGTTAAAGGCAAAGGCAGTTTTGAAGACATCCTATAGACCATTGACATTGCAGAAACTCCTGTGGTGAAAGCAGCTGAAGATAAAACATCTAAAGCCAGAGGTAAGGGACTCATAGTTAATAAATTAGACTTCTCTTTAGATGATTCAACCTTTATTTTCAAACCTCAAAAACCTCTTACTAGGTCACAAATGTCAGATACTTTTACTATTGGTGACAGTAAAAAGAGGGAAGATAAAGGTAAAGGAGAAATGGCAAAGGAAGTTATTTTTATATCACCTAGTGAGACAGAGGCTATCAAGGATAAGAAGACAGACAAATTTAAAGATAAGTCTCAAAGAAAACTTGAGATAGATTCTTCTAAAAGACAGAGCAAGGACAAAGAAGAAACAATCAAACAGAGAAAAGGAAAAGACAAGGCCACAGAGAATACTGAAAAGGAAATTTTGGAAAAATAATTGAAAGTTGTCAAAGATGAATTGGTTGAGACAAAGAAAGATATGGAAGGATATAAGAAAGATAGAGAGATGATAGATGAGGTAGACAAGAAAGTAACTGAACAGGCTATTCATTTTGAGACTTCCATTGCAAAAGCCAAGAATCTGTTGAAAAGAACAAAACCTTTATGCATCATAGTGTCACATACAAGAAATAAGAATTTATGTTTACAAGCAGAGAAGAGAAACCTGCAGATACAAGTGAAAGAATTAAAAGAAAAAATGGAATTGATGGAGACAGAATCAAAGAAAGGAAACTTGGAAAGAGGAATCATGAACAAAGCTGTTTGAAACTGCTGATAGATAAGAAGGTAACAATTAGATCATCATATTTTTGTCTGATAAAATACATGCAGGCATGTTCATATACTTTCTGAAGCTTAGATCTAAGTTTTGTCAAATTTCCAAAGTGTTAGGCAATTCCGCAGCAAGTGTCAGGCTTGAAGCCCAACTTTTGCTGCGGAATTTCTGAAGGTTTCTTTTTGTTTTTGAGAGACATAAAATGATGGGAGTGAGAATTTTTGAAGGTCATGTTTAATTGTTTTTTATCATTTAACATCTTCCAATGGTTAAAAATAGCAGAGGAATTTCACACATCAACTTTTTGTGTGTGCTACAAGAACAGGGTGTTTTCTTAGTTCAAAAATAGAATTTGACAGTAAGGATAGTTTTGTGACAAATGATGAAAAAGAGTGAAAAAGGTTAAGAATGTGTAAAGTTATTCATCAAAAAAGGTGTCAAAGAGTATCAGGATGACAAAGAGTATTGTAGGTTTTAACCCTGAACAGAAATTATCTACACACGAATATTATAACAGAAAATAAACAATAGTGAGAGCATAAAACATAAAACAGATAAACACAGATATTTTCCCCTGGATCCCAAATCAGGATGACCAGCTTGATTTTTCATTATATTCCTTTTAGTGTTACAACACATATATATACATGCCAAAGCATTCATAAACCCCAATCCATTAACTCTGGATTAGAACATAACCGTAGTTCCCTTGACCAGATCTACAAAAATACCAGGGGTCGAAAACCATCGTACCCCAAAACCATGTGCAAAACCATGCACAAAACCATGGACGCAGACTACCCACCGGAAATTAAGGACCAAAAATTTTTCACGTGCTTAGTCATGGAAAGAATATAACACATACCCAACATTCTCCCACTTGTTGTTTTCTTTCCACAGGGGGCCACGAGAGTGCTTAGTCATTGGCCCAATTGTTCAACACCCATTGTTTCTCTACACCAGGAGAACTTCTGAGTGCTCACAAAATTCTTCAATGCATCTGAAACATTCTTCAAAGTGTCCACCTTTACTAGCAACACCCTTTTAGCCTCAACCATATCTCTAACAAAGTGATATTGAACATCAATGTGCTTTGTCTTTGAATGATAAGCAGGGTTCTTAGCCAAGAAAATTACACTTTGGCTATCACAGTCTATCCTTATAGCTTGTTGTACCAACCCCATACTTGAACACAATCTCTGCAACCAAATTGCTTCCTTTCTTGCATGAGTGGCTGCTATGTATTCTGCCTCTGTAGTTGAAGAGCCACTACAGACTGTCTTTTACTCATCCAACTGACTGCACCTCCAAATAGGCTAAACACATACGCACTTGTAGATCTTCTTTGGTCCAGATCTCCAGCCCAGTCTGCATCAACAAAACCATGAATTTCCAACATCATTTCCAATCCTGGTCTTCCTTGGTAGCACAAGCCATAATCACTAGTGCCATGTAAATATCTGAAAACCCACTTCACTGCTGTCCAATGCTCCTTTCCTGGGTTTGACATAAACCTACTCAATACTCCCACTGAATGTACAATGTATGGTCTAGTATAGACCATTGCATACATCAGGCTACCCACTGCACTTGCATATGGAACACGGGACATATACTCCTCTTCTTCTTGTGTCTTGGGACACTGTTCAACAGGTTCAACAGACAACGTTACACCTACAAGAATAGGAACATTCACCGGTTTAATATCCTGCATATTGAACCTCTACAATATAGTTTCGACATACTTCCTCTGGTTTAACCAGAGCATCCTCTTTGCCTGATCTCTCTTAATTTCCATGCCCAAAATATAGTTTGCAGCACCAAGATCCTTCATGTTGAATTTGGAGAACAGTTGGGTCTTCAAATCTTGGATAATTTCTTTGTCATTTCCAATCAACAACATATCTACCACATACAAGACCAAATAAATAACATGGTCACCAATTAATTTAAAATAAACACAATGATCCTCCTTACTTCTAGTGAATCCAAGTCCCCGTATATAGGTATCAAATTTCTGATACCACATCCTTGGTGACTGTTTTAACCCACACAAAGACTTCTTCAACTTGCATACCAGTTCTTTCTTACCCTTCACCATAAAGCCTTCAGGTTGCTTCACGTAGATCTCCTCTTCTAGATCCCTGTGAAGAAATGTTGTCTTCACATCCATCTATTCTATCTCAAAATCAAATGAAACAACAACAGATAAAAGTAATCTAATAGAAGTAACCTTGGCAACAGGAGAAAAAATATCACCAAAATCAATTCCCGGCACCTGGAAATAACCTTTTGCTACCAACCGAGATTTGTATTTCTCCACCTTGCCTTCTACATTCATCTTCTTTTTAAACACCCATTTTATCCCGATGGGCTTCCTTCCAGCCGACAACTCCACCAGATCCCATGCCTCATTTTTGTGCAAGGATGCCATTTCATCAACCATGGCCTCCTTCCAGATTTTTCCATCCTATGCATCTACTTTCTCCCTGACAGTTCTGGGATCATCATCAGTTATAGTTAAGGAAAAACCTAAACAGAAAGCAGATGGACTATACCTTTCTGGTTGCCTTCTTTCTCGAACTGATCTTCTCAAAGCTGGAGTTTGTGGCTCTTCCTCTTTTGAATCTTCTTCTGCTATAGAGTTTGATCCATACTCCTTTAGCTCAAAATCTATCTTCTCAGGTTACTTTGGTATGATTTCATGTTTAAAAACATATTTCACCTCTCTAAACACCACATCTTGGCTGTAGACAACCTTCCTTGTTTCCGGGTTCCAAAGCTTGTAACCTTTTAAACCATCCTTATACCCAATAAAGATGCACCTTTCAGATTTATTATCCAACTTGGTCCTTTTCTCCTTTGGAACATGTACATATGCATCACATCCAAATACCCTTAGATGTAAAAGAGAAGGTTTCTTACCAGTCCATACCTCATGTGGGGTCTTATCCTCCAACACTAATGAAGGTGATCTGTTAACCAGATAGCATGCAGTCTCCACTGCCTCTGCCCAGAATTCTTGTCCTAACCCGGTACCACTGAGCATGCTTCTTGCCTTTTCCATCAGTGTTCTATTCATTCTTTCTACAACTCCATTTTGCTGAGGTGTGTATGGAGTAGTCTTCTGTCGTGCTATACCACACTTCTTACAGAACTCTTCAAATTCCTTCTTGCAGAACTCCCCACCATTATCTGTCCTCAACGCCTTTATCTTCTTCTCTGTTTGGTTTTCCACCAGAGCCTTAAATTCTTTAAATCTGTCAAAAGCTTTAGATTTCTTCCTCAAGAAATATATCCATGTATTCCTTGAGAAGTCATCTATGAATGAAACATAGTAAATAGACTTTCCCAGTGATGTAACTAACACAGGTCCAAACACATCACTGTTCACAAGTTCTAATATCTTGTTCACCCTCTTAGCACCAGAAGGAAAACTCACCCGATTCTGCTTCCCATATACACTATGTTCACAGAAATAGAAATCCAAAGAGAAATTAGACATACCTTCTACGATACCATTTCTATGTAGTATTCGAAGGCCCTTCTCTCCAATATGTCCAAGCCTTTGATGCCATAACATGGTCTTTTCTCCAGAGACAGCTAGGCTTTCCACTCCACTTTCAGGAACCACAGAACTGTTACACCCATCAATAACAATGCTACCTTGTAGCTTGTACAGAGTTCCAGTCCGAAATCCCCGCATTAATACTAGTGCTCCCCAAACCATCTTGGAGGCATCTTTCTCGAACACTGTTTTTACACTTGCATCATCCATCTTGCTTACAGAATTCAGATTTATGGCCAATGCAGGAATATGCAGAACACTAGGAAGTGTTCTAATCCTTCCACCTTGCAGCTTTAGCTTGACCTTTCCACGTTCGACAATTCTGGCCTTCCTACCATCCCCTAGGAAGACATCACCATCATATTTCTCATACTCGCAGAACCACTCCCTATGGGTAGTGAAGTGAAAGGATACACCTGAGTCAATCAACCATGACTCATGATCTACATATGTATTTGAAGAAGAAGCCAAATACACATCCCCACCTTCATCCAAGGTGGTTTTTGCCTCTGCAGAAGGAGCATCATCAGATCCCTTTCCTTTCTTAGGAGCTTTAGATCTGTAGTCATTTTTGTAGTGCCCTTCCTTTCCGCATTTCCAACACACCTTTACAAAATTTCCAGGAGATTTAGATCTCCCTCTAGATTTAGATCTCCCACTCGAAACCTTATTCTTGTTTCTGTTTTGGGACCTTCCTCGTACAGATAAGGCATCTCCATTTTGACCCTCCATATTCCTTCGTCTCATTTCCTCCGACAGCAAGGCTGAGACAATGTCATCCCAAATTCAAGGTAGTTGTATTGCTACCTATTGCAATAACCAGACTGTCCCATCAGTCTGGTAGAGAGCACAACAAACTGATGCACTTATCTTCATACGAGATTTTAATATCAACAGATGATAGCTGACTTACCACAGTATTGAAGGTGTTCAGATGCTCAATCACCAGAGTCTCCTTCCTTCATCCTCAGGTTATACATATTTTTTCGCAGGAACAACTTATTCACTAGAGACTTAGATTGGTACAAAGTCCCAAGTTTTTCCCACAAATTCTTCGTCGTAGCTTCCCCAAATACATTCAATAATATTGAATCTGAGACACACAACCGTATTGTGCTCTTAGCCTTCCGATCTAGTTTCTTCCAGTCTTCATCTGACATTGCCGTTGGTTTAGTACATGGATCTACCGCGATCCAATGATATTTATCCACCAGCAGATCCTCCATCTTGAGCTTCCACAACTCAAAACTCTGACCATTAAATTTCTCGATCTCTATCTTTCTGCCACTCGTCATCTTCTTTCACCGCAAGAATCGATCCCGCAGATCTCCCACTGAACATGGTCTACCTCAGAACTGAAAAAAACACATAAGCGGCAAGGCGTCCCCTTAGGCTTGAAACAACTACATTACCAAATGTAGGTTTTAACCTGAGCAGAAATTATCTACACGAAATCTTATAAAAGAAAATAAAAAATAGCGAGAGCATAAAACATAAAATGAATAAACACGAGAGATTTCCCACTTTGGATCCCAAATCGGGACGGCTTGACTTGATTTTTCATTATATTCCTTTTAGTGTTACAACACATATATATACATATCGAAGCATACATAAACCCCAATCCATAAACCCTGGATTAGAACATAACCGTAGTTCCCTTGACCAGATCTACAAAAATACCAGGGGCCGAAAACCATCGTGCCCCAATACCATGTGAAAAACCATGCACAAAACCATGGACGCGGACTACCCACCAGAAATTAAGGACCAAAAATTTTGCGCATGCTTAGTCGTGGAAAGAATATAACACATACCCAACAAGTATCAGATTTTCCAAGTGGATATTTTCAGTTAGAGGAGTTTGAAAGATACTAGCCAACATATGCCATGTTATAAATGAGGGGCAGAGTTACTTCACGAAGACAATCATGATATAAATATTTTTTTAATGGCTAGCATGGTAAAAAGATTAAATTCCTTTCGAGGAAGACTTGGATCAGTTTATTTTAAATGTAATAAATAAATGTTTAAGTCCTAGTAGGACTCTTAGTCTTATTTCGAATAGGTGTTAGTCCTAGTCTCTAGAATCTAGTTTATGGTTAAATTTAAGTGTCAATTTAAATTTAAATGGTCTAGCCACTTGGAGATTGGTTGTCAAGGCTAAAAGCCTATAAATAGTGTAGACTTCGATGTACATAAGGTTGGAAAATGTTATCAGAACAGTGTACTTTGTAAATGCTTTGGATGCACTGATATATACAGAAACAATTTAAGTTTTCTAAGGTTGAGATTCTTAGTGTACTTCAGTGAGATTTATCTTCTATTATATGTTTTACTTCCATATTTTTAATGCTTATTACTCAAAATTCATGGGAACATGCTCTAACTTCCTTTAAGTGTTAAATTATGGTGAATTGAGTTATTAGGTCCTATCTGTGGATGGTTTCTTTCAATGTTTAATACTTATTACTCAGAATTCATGGTCATTCATGCTCTAACTTCCTTTAAGTGTTAACCTTTGATAAATCTCTATTAAATACTTTCCTTTCAATATCTTTAGGTATCATTACTCAAAATTCATGCATTCATGCTCTGACTTCCTTTGAACCTTAAGATATTGAGACTTTCCTGAATGTGTCATTATTTCATTGAAGTATATACAAGCCTCAGTTTTATAAGAAGAGCTATTTTGTTATCTTTATCCTTGTCACTAACTCCATAGCCCAATGATAGCTAGTCTTCATCTTTCAACCTATAAACACACAAAACCAAGATAGAGTTAGCCATCTATATTATCATTAATCAATATCATAAATCCTTGAGAGAGCCCTCTCAGGCTAAGAAGGCTAAGCCTCAGCTAAAATATTGGTTTGAAATAGTTACACTGAGGTAATCTGATCAACAGTCTATCAGGGTCCTATTTTGGTGATAACACCTATGTTCCAAATGCAGCGGTAAAACAGATTCTCAGACAGACTGATCCTAAAGGTCAGAGAGGTAGGCGGATAATAGCTATGCTAGAGTATGATCTTGAGATTAGGCCTACCAGACTAATCAAGGGAAAAGGGTTAGCCAAGCTGATGGCTGAATCCGACTTGCATGCTCTAGACATAAACTTTATTGCAGCAATGTCATATGATGAAGAAGATGGCACTCTAATACAGGTATTTGAAATGTTTCTTACTTCACCATGGTATTCTGATATAGTATATGTTCTTCAGCACTTAAGCCCTCCTCCTGGAGTGTCAAAAAGTTAGGATAGGTCTTTGAAATTGAAATATGCTAAATACTGCATTCTAGGAAGTGCCTTTTATTTGAAAGATCCAAGAGGTGTTCTTTTGAATTGTCTGGTTGAAGATGAAGCTAAGCAGGTAATGGATGACTTTCATAGGGGAGATTGTGGAGGCCATTTGTTTTGGAAAACAATAGCTAACAAAGTGTTGAGAGCAGGGTATTATTGGCCAACTTTATTTTCTAATTTATACAAAACAGTCACAAATTTTCATGAATGTCAGGTTTTTCAGGGAAAAAGGAAACTCCTTCCTGTTCCGCTGAAACCTATTGTAGTAAATGCTCCTTGTCAACAGTGGGGACTTGATTTTATTGGGGAAATTCATCCCACATCATCGACACAACACAGATGGATTCTAACAGCTACCGTTTACTTCACCAAGTGGATCGAGGCTATTCCTACAAGGCAAGCTATAGACACGGTAATCATTCAATTTTTAGAATCCAATATTTTGTCTCGTTTTGGTTGTCCTCACAAGATTATTACAGATAATGCTGCAGCATTTAAGTCAAAGAAAATGGTTGAGTTTTGTCACAAGTATAATATCAGATTGGGTCATTCCGCCGCATATTATCCACAAGGCAATGGATTAGCTAAATCCTCTAATAAATCTTTAGTAAATATCATCAAGAAAATGTTAGAGGAGAACAAGAAAAAATGGCATCGGAAGCTTACCAATGCTTTGTGGGCAGACCGAGTGAGCACAAAGAAGTCAGTAGGTATGTCACCTTTTGAGCTGGTTTATGGTATAGATATAATGTTTCCTACATCACTTGTAGTCTCGGTTATAAGATTATTGCAGGAGGTAGATAGTGAAGAAGATGATATGCAACGTCGAATCAATCAAATGATTCACCTTTAGCAAACGAGAGAGGAAGTTTCTCAGGCTACTTCTAAGCTTCAAGAGAGAATTAAGAAGATTTATGATCGAAAAACCAAAGAAGATAAATTTCAGCTAGAGGATGTAGTGCTGAGATGGGATGCAAGAAATGAAGATAAAGGTAAGCACGGGAAGTTTGAAAATCTTTGGAAGGGACCCTATAAGATTTTGGCTTATCAAGGACAGAATGCCTATTTGCTACATTACATGAATGGAGAAGAATGTTCAGGAGGACCAATTAATGGTAGGCTCTTGAAACATTATTATTTCTGATGCAGTTTCTGAAAGAATGGTTCATTTTCATTATACATACCAGTTTATATTTTCTGCAAAGTTTGGAGCAGAAGATCATCTAGGCTTTGGGCCCGAAGTGAAGGCTATAAAGGTTGTTGATTTTCTGTTGTTTTCAGAGTTTTGGAGTCAGTTTTGAGTTAGTGTCAGAGTCAGTTTTTGAGTCATGTTTCAGTCTTTTTAAAGAGTTTTTGAGTCAGTGTAAGTAATCTGCAGTCTTTTGGATTGTTTGACCGTATTTACCCAATGGTGAGGCACTTGGTCTACGGTGTTCTTGACACCTCCAAGGAGTTGTCATCCCCAATAAGGCCAGTGTTAGTGTCAGTATTGGTATACTTCCACCAGGAATCAAAACACATTTGCATGTGCATCTTAGGTGTCTCATACCGAATAATTTTTTTATCATTCCGTTAGGTCATGACATAAATTTTCTCCACAGGTGGTTGTCCTTGTCAAATAAACTTTTTCTCCCTCCAAGATTCATATTGCTGACTCATTCCCATGTCCCTTGAGCATAAAAAACCTATGAAAATGCTCTGATTTACTTGAAAAATCTTGTAAGTCAAAATCTCATTCAAAATTAGGTCAAAAAAGCAGTTTCATTAGGTCATTAGGGTTTTGCATTTATCAAGGTCTTTCCTTTACTCCGACAAGGTTAGCACACATATATGAAAGGGATTGATTATGATCATCATGATGGTTTCATTTTACTTCAAAGGATTGTATTTTCAGTTTCAGGACTTCTTATCAAAATGTCATTTTGATAAAAAAGTCATTTATGTAATTTATTTTATTTTTTCAAATGTCATTTTATGCTACTATATGTAATAATTTAATCCCAAGTTGTCAAAGTGAAAATGTCAAAGCCTCAATGAGCAAAAGCAAAGCGCGCTCCAGATTGATCCAACCTACAATGCAAAAAAGTGTCAAAGAGTATCAGTGAGAATAGGAAGAAGACTTAAAACATTAGAAAGGTGGATATTCAAAGTTTAATCAAAATCCACATGCCTATAAAGCCTATTTAACATTTCAAAAGAGTCATTGTTGCCTTTCAAAACATCAGAAGCATTCAACAAAGGAAGAGTTTGTGAGTTTTTGAGCGAAATTCTGCTAAGTTTCTTGGCACTGCGCATTTGCACCAGCGCTGCGCCTTTGCCCGAAATCTTTAACGCAATTTGTGAAGGTGTTGCGCGCCTGTAGACTGGCGCTGTGCGTTTGTAGAAGCGCTGCGCGCTTATGATGACGCGCAGCGCCTAGCCAGGGAAATTTGGTGAGTGATCTAGCAACCCTAATCACTTCAAAACTTCTCCAAACTTTGCCAAAGTCCTCCAAAGCAGTAAGTACATATTTTAACCTTGCTTTTAAGATTTTTGGTCATTAATTAAATGAATTGAAGTGGAACCGTAAGGAAACCCTAATTACAAGTTTGTGATCATATTTTTTACACTTTTTTCATCCTCCTAAAAGAATATCAGTCATACACAAGGTATTTTCATTTATTTAGGGTTTTATTGATCTAGTTTGTCCCTTCATTCATTCCCTACATCTGTTCCATTTCTCTCATTTCGTACACTCATTCCCTTCACCTTTCAAGCTAGTCATCTCATCCTCTTCCCCTCATTCATTTCATTTGCACCCTATGGCTTCACAAAATAGAGTTTAGAGATGTCAGAAGAAGAAGATATTGGCATTGTTGGTGAGAAAAAAATGCCAAGGAGAAATGAACACAAGGGAGGGAAAATAAACATATTTGATCCCATCACTAGAAGAGAACTTATGTCCTCTCCTCTCATTGTTTCTTGCTTTAAGCACATGGGTTGTTTTGACTTCTATGAGAGAGTGAAACAAGTCCAAAATCACCCTAAGTTAACAAGATTATTCATCATCAATCTACATGACAAGCAGGTCAATATTGTTGGGGTTACTTTTGAGATGTCTACCAATGCCATTGCAGCTGCTACAGGGATAAATAGTGTGGGAGAGAGGTGGTTTAAACAAGCAAACCTAGACATGAGTTATTTTGAACCATACCTCAAACCTAGGTATAAAAATCACAACAAGTCCATTTTCCCTTTTTCTCATCTCCTTGACCGGTATGTTCCCATGATGAAGATAATAATGAAGTATTTCACTTGTGAGGGAAGGTTTTCCCACGTCTATTCATACCATATCCATCTTCTTATGCATTTCACTAGAATCAGAATGCTACATTTTCCTTATTATCTTTTCCGTAGCATTGACAAGATGGCTTAAATTGTGCAAAAGAGGGACTACAATAAGAAAATGCAGAGTATTTTTCATCATTCACTCATCAAGATGGTGGTCATGCATAAAATTCAGCAGAAAAACATTTCATGGAATGCATTCATTACCAATGAGGTTTTCACTACCCCACCTATTCATCATGAGCACAATATACCTTCATCATATCATCCTCCTGTATCCCCTTCTCCATCACATCCCATTGCTCATACATCACCATCCACTCACATCTATTCACCTCATGGTTATCCTACCTCATCACCTTTTTACAACCCTTCACTATCACATCATGAAACCAGAGCATCAAGCAGTGAAAAGGATATTGGTGCAGCTGACACTAAAATGATTGATATTGAGCCATTTCCTTTGACATATCAGAGAGGCCACAGACATATGTTTGCTTCACTTGATGTGAAAGGGGCCATGCCTTCTTCATCAGAAAAATATGTAGACAAGGGCAAGGAAAATACTGTAGAGCCTATCACCGTTGAGGAGGAGGACAAACATGAAACTGAGCAGGAGTTTCAGTTGATTGACCTTGATGATGAGGATGAGGTTAGAATAAAAAATGCATTGATCAGAGGAAAGGATGCTAAGATTAGTGATATTCAAGCTAATCTTGGTAGAGCAAGGAATGTGATTGAATTCTTGAGTTAGAGAATTAGCAGCTGAAGGTAGACCATCAATGAGGTCAGGGAAATCAGAGCTCAGAGAGAGGCCGGAAAGGCCAAGGCCTTGCTGGATGAGACCTTGGACATATTTGATGACAGTGATGATGAGGAAGATCAGCTTCCTATACAGAGACCAAGGACCATTGGACTGAAGAGGGATTTAGCCTGGGAAAGGAAAAAAGAGGTAGAATTGGCAGAGAAACTTACTCCAAGTGAGCTGCTTGCCATAGAGATTGACGGAGACAGAGAGTCTTGGCTTGAGAGAGCCAATTTTCATTTGGAGAGCCTGTTAGAGAAGACCAAGAAAGACACTGATATTAAGAGGAAGATGGTGAAACACTATGCCATGAGAAACATGATTGCAAGGGCCAAGCTCAAATGCGCGCATGCAAAGATTCGGGCTTTGACCGAGTCAAAAGAGAAAGAGAAGCTGAATATTTTTATCGAGGTTTCCCTCCAGGCCTCCAAACCTTGATCAGCAAGAAAATTCTAATTTTGGCACACTTGGTGCAAATTTTGATTTTTGGGACAGTTTAGCATGTAGAATTTGTGCTAAACGCGTAGCACCATTGGCACTGTGCTCTTTTTTGGGCCATCCAAATGGAAAATGGTCAACATATTCATGTTCCTAATGATAAGTACATAAAACTTATAAATTTTCAAGTGATTTGGAGCAAAATGGGTCCCTCAAAAAGGCCAAAAACTATCAAAAAATCATGTTTCTTCCCTCTTTTTGACCCTGGCGCTACGCGTTTACCAGTCTTGGGAGAACAGGTTTTTGACAGGGCAGATGGACACCATTTTCGAAAGAGGAAGAATATTTGGCAACTAGACTCAGATACCTTTCCAATGAGCTATCATGGAGCTGATTTGGACAAGGGGAAGGCCTCCAAAAGTGTCTTACAAAACATGTCAAATTTTCTATCTTGTCGGTGCGCGTTTACCAAGGAATTCACAATTTTACCAGTTTACTCAAATTTTGAAATTTGACCTCTGATTTAATTTTCACTTGGGTAAATGAGAAGTTACCATTGTAATTATCATGTTTTACCTTTTACCTAAGGTATATACATTAGGTAAATCATTAGTTTGAAGTCAAATTTATTTGTTCTAAAAGTTAGGAATGAGTCACTTTCCTCATCCTAGGCTTTAGCATTAAGTTCAGATTTTGGTGTAGAAAATCCCTCACCTCAAGGATTCGACCCCTAAGGATGCGAGGAAGCGATTTTAAAGTCTATAAGGTGTAATTTTTCAGTCTTTTTAAGGGTTGGCATGAATTGAAGAGATTGTATTGATCAAGTATCATTTTGGCTTGGACATTAATGGAAAATTGCAACTATTTTCTTGGGATCCCTTTGGTACGATTTTTAAAAATTGTTTCTTCTCTGTGATTGATTTTTTAGAATGTATTTTTGATTCATAAGCCATTTAAAATCTATAATATACTTGATTTCAAGTTTGAAAGATATAATTCATATTTATTTATGCTCTGTTTTGGGAAATTCAGTATAATGTGTTCAATTTATTCAGTTTAAGGAAAATACATTTCAAATGCTTTCCTTAGCTCCTCACCCGTTTATTCACCTCATTTAATCCTCTTTTAATGTTTAAACCTTTTACCTACCTTGCCCCATCAATAAGGCTTCAATTTCGTCCTTCTGGCCCTATTTTATCCTCTTGACCTAATTCGTATTCAGTGAGCCCATCCCTAAAATCAAAATCAAAACCCCTTGTTTTCCTTAGCTAGCCTAAAATCCTTTCAATCCAGACCTCTTAGCTGTGAATCTATCGAGAGATCCCTCTCTGACTTGGTAGTGCTAGATACCAAGTCCAAAGTTTGGTTTTAGGTTACCTCAGGATTGCCTACTTCAGCCTTAGGATCAATCCGAGTGATAACATAGTACAAGAGGTGGAATATTTGGGTCATATTGTATCTCAGTAAGGTGTTAAGGTATACCCTAAAAAAATTAAATCCATTAAGGAATGGAAAGTCCCCACAACCATAAAGCTGCTGCAAGGATTTCTCGGGTTAACAATGTATTATTGCAAGTTTGTTAAGAATTATTGGAGAATAGCAGCACCTATAACAAAATTATTGAAGAAAGATGCATTTTCATGGACTCATGAAGCAACTAAGGCCTTTGAAAATCTTAAAGAGGCAGTGTGCCGAGCACCGGTCTTAGCTATGCCATACTTCACAAAACCTTTATTGTGGAAATTGATTCCTCAAGAAATGGAATTGGTTTTGTTTTAATGCAAGGAATAAGACCCATTTCTTTTGAAAGTCATCCAATAAAAGTAAAGTATTTACAAAAAGCTATTTATGAGAAGGAAATGTTGGAAATCCTACATGCACTAAAGAAATGGTGACCTTACCTAATGGGAAGACACTTCAAGGTAAAAACTGATCATGATAGTCTTAAATATTTTTTGGAACAAAGACTATCTTTAAAAGAGCAAAAAAAATGGGTCACAAAGATGTTGGGTTATGAATTTGAAATCATCTACAAAAAAGGGAAGCTAAATGTTGTTGCTTTGTGCCATTTCTATTATCCAACCAGATTGGATAACCAAAGCAAGGGAGGAATGGAAGAATGACAAAGAAGTATGGACACTCATTCAAATTTTGTAGCAAGATCCCAGTCCATATGATTCATTTATTTGGAAAAATTATTCCTTATGGTACAAAGATCGCTTATATCTTTGTAATAATTCCCAACTAAAACAAAAGATTATTTTGGAATTTCACACATCTCCCTTAGGAGGACACTAGATATTTTTAAAAACTTACCAGAGGGTGAAGAAAGATTTTTTTTGGGATGAACTTAAATCTAATATTCAAAATTTTGTGGCGGAATGTTTGGTTTGCGAGAAAAATAAAGTTGAGTCAATTAAGACCTCAGGTTTTCTACAACCTTTATCCATTCCAAGTCAACGTTGGGAGGAGGTTTCAATGGATTTTATCATAGGTTTACCTAAGTATGAAGGAAAGAGTGTCATCATGGCGGCGCTTGATAGAATTAACAAGTATGCACACTTTTGTGCATTATCTCATCCACTTAAAGCTAGTACAGTTGCTACTGAATTTATGGAAACAATTCAAAAGCTACATTCAAACACACAAATTATTGTAAGCGATTGAGATCCCATTTTCACTGGAAATTTTTGGATGGAATTATTTTCTTGTTTGGGTACTCAATTAGCTCATAGCTCATCTTATCATCCAAAATATGATGGGAAAACTGAGATAGTGAACAAATTTTTGGAAGGATATATTCGTTTCTTTGTATCTGATATACAAACAGAATGGGTTAATTGGTTACCTCTGGCTGAATGGTGGTATAACACTTCCTTCCACACTGCAACAAAAATTACCTCATGTATGGAATTTTATGGATATCATCTGTCGTCCATCACATTATATTTAGAAGAAAATTCTAAGGTTCAAGCAGTGGAAGATCACATCGAGCATCAACAAAAAGTTCTCCAACTCTTAAAGGATAACCTAAATTTGGCACAAAATCGAATGAAACAACAGGTAGATCAACATCGCAGCGAGAGAAGTTTTGATGTAGGCGACTAGGTATTTTTAGGGCTACAACCATACAAACAAATGTCCCGCAAGAAAGCTAATAAGGATAATAAATTATCGCTAAGGTACTATGGTCCTTATAAGGTGTTGTAAACGATTAGTATTATGGCATACAAATTGGAGCTTCCTACATCTTCCCGAGTGCACCCAGTTTTCCATGTTTCATGCTTAAATAATTATAGGTGACAAACTTCTAATTCAAAAAATATTTCCAGAACTTGATGAGGAAGGAAAAATAATATTGAAACCTGAAGCAGTCACAGAAACTAGAACTCGACAGCTACGAAATCGATCAATTTCAGAGTATCTTATCAAGTGGAATAACTTACCCACTGAATATTCCACATGGGAGGATGAGAATTTTATACAGAAGCATCCAGAACTACTCAAGTGTTGAGAAAAACACTTTTTTGAAGTAGAGGGGCATGTTACGGCCCTATATTACTAGTGTAATGCCTTATTGTTGTTAGTGTATCCCCCTTATTGTTATTGTTGTGCCCCATAGTATCCCACTATTGCTATTGTTATGCCCTTACATTATTATTGTTAGGTCGGCTAGGATTATATTGTGACCCCATGGACTCCTATATATATAAAGGAGGTTTTTTTCATTTCAATCATCTAAGAATTGTTCATTTATGTAATGTAAAGGAGGTTTCCCCCTCGAAGTAGCTGATTTCTAAGTCATTGATCTTTCTTTTCTTTTACTTTGTGAGTTGGTTTCATAACATGCCATCATAATCAAGTTGTACTAAAATAGTGCATACATGTGTATCTAATTTTTGCTGTAAAATGGAATTCATTTCTTTCGGGGTATATACTTCATTATTTCTCCACAAAAGCTCATTTGTCAATATTTCCTTCTCGTTCTCCACTTGAGCTACTTATAGAGCTATCACATGTTCCACAGAAAGAAACCTCAACTTATTTCTTAACACTTGGATTTCAGTTTTTGTTCACTGAAAGAGTTTCTGAACAACAGTTTCGTACTCTGTATTTACACTGATTTTGACAATAAGTTTCTTTAATTCGTCATTCCATGTGAGTAAATCCTTGGAATTGGCTTTCTCCATCTTCAATTAACTGACAACCTTTCCCAATAAATCTTCTTCCTTATCGTAAGCCAAAGATGTTTTCCTCAATTCACTGTAAATAAATTCTCCAATTTTCCTGTGAAAATTGATTTTTTTAGGGAAAGGGATTTCTCCATGTACAATCAAATTTATGATATTGAAACCTATAGAATATGAAACTGTGAGAGAAGAAGGATGAAAAAAATACAACTTTAATTGATTTTTTTTTCCAGATCCATAGCAGATAACAAGCTAGTATGATAATATGAAATTGGGTGTGTTTCCAGCTGGGATGCAACACTTTCTCTTATCCTCTTGTTTCTTTCTTCAAAATGACCATATAAATGCTTTAGGATAGACACATAACTCTAAGAATAATATTCATGCACAAGGGAGGAAGGTGTACAAGTCACTTCTCCCACCTGCAGCTAAAAACCAATTGTAGTAGAGGAAATTCCAACTAATGTTTTATATTCCTTTTCAGATAATCTGGGCTTCTTTGAAATCTAAATTGTATCTCCTTTCAAATAAATTATCTATTCATTGCCTCTCTTTAAAAATTTCTCTGTGGCATGGGGAGTTTCAATCTCCATTCCTTCTGATGATCCTATATTACCTACATTAGCTAATTTATTCATGTCTGGTTTGGGTTCATGTATATATGGGGCATATGAATTTTCTGCTCTTCTATTGGAAATGATATGATGTAGGTGATATGCCCATTTCTCACTTGGTTGCAGTTGCATGCTCTTGAGATTTTTTTCCACCTCTTCCATGGTTTGTCTGTTTTTTACAATGAAAGGGCCAATTGTTTTGGGAATCTTGAAGAAATTCCCTTTCTTAGCTGGTGCAAAATGAATTTTATCAACATTCAAGCTCTATCTGATAAATTCTAGAGAAAAAATTCTGATGCGCAGAAATATAGGCAGCCTATGGGGGTAAAAATATTCTCCATATAATCTAATATCAGTGTAATATTCAAATTGAAACCAATATCCTACCTTGACATCTTTACTCAGCTAGAGAAGAGACTGGGCTTTTGGCAAAATACAAGGTGGAGGAGAGCTATTTATGATTGAATAAGCAACTAATAGAAAAGCATAGGTAAAATAGGTGAATCCTTCATACCTAGACTGACTTCTAAAAATGTCTGTCCAATCTACTACTGATTGCTTCCTCTTATTTACATCCATAATATTCAGACCCAAATGCATGAAACTCTCAACATAAACATAAAGGAATAAATAGGTTATCAATGAAGGGAATCTAAAACATCCAATGAGATTTAAATTTGACAATTGAGAATTGGAAAATTTCTCCCAATAGGTTGGTATATCTAAAACAATATTAGGATGCAACATCACACTAAACATCCCCAAAATGACTCAGTTTGTAATAATGGTATCTTATTTTCCAAAAACCCTGGAAATTATCTATAAAATTGGTCTTGCATGTTCAACAAAAGTCTAAAGAGGAAATTGGGTTTTTTCTAAAGACAAATGTTGACCTGTAGGCATTAGATAAAAAGAAATTTGGGCATAATCTTTGCCAGACAAGTTCTGAAAGGAAGTGGTTGGGTAAAATTAATTGCTTAATAAATAAAAAAACTAATGACCTAGACATTAATTATCAACCAAGGAACGTCTCTTGTTTCAAGGAAACCAAAATATATGCAAGAAAATACCAACAACTAACACTGGTTATACATGATTATGTTCTACACTATCAAGCTTATTCGAAAAAAAATAAAATGTAAGACTTGAAAACAATAATAATCTCAAAAGCAAAAAGTAAATGATAGAAAATAATTATGCTAGTCACACGAATTTAATCAATACTAAATTAAACCACACCTTGTTGAATTAGAAATTTAACCTATTGTACCCAAGAGAATTCAAATGTTAATCTAGAACAGTAAATTAAATGAAATCTAGAAATTGCAGGAAACAACAAATATGGAAAATGCAGCAAACAAAAAATTACTTTTAAAGAAAGGAAATTTAATTTAAATAACAACAATTGAAATTCAAACAAAAAATCACACAACTAAACTACTTTATATGTTCAAGGTAACACCTTGTCCAAGGTAGTGGGCCCTGTTAGAGTCGGTCTTTACATCCCTCCGTCAGAGATCATTTCTCTGATTGCATTTCATTTTTTAGGTGTCTCATTCAGCTCATTCATCTGCATTCCGTTAGGGGCATGCCATCATTTGACAGAAGGGCTTTGTCACTCATTCTCCCTCATGTTTGTACCTTCTGGTTGGTCAAAATTGATCAAAATTCATCAAAGTTGATTTCAGTCATTTACAGTCATAGATGGTATTTTGGTCAAACAAGAGTCAACTTGGTCATTAGGTCTAGGGTTCCACGAATTTTTTGTCCTCAAAATGTCCAATAATGCCAGCAG
Organism: Pinus albicaulis; assembly: GCA_034641835.2. Classification (NCBI taxonomy): domain Eukaryota; kingdom Viridiplantae; phylum Streptophyta; class Pinopsida; order Pinales; family Pinaceae; genus Pinus; species Pinus albicaulis. The sequence goes on along the minus strand of CM076578.1, from coordinate 1,230,543,817 downwards.
GCCAGAGGGAAGTTCTAATAAGTTCTCATTTCAAAAAAAAAAAAAAAATCATCGTCATATTGCTGGACTATGACTTTTCTTCAAAACTCTGTTTTGAAGAAAATTCGTCATTTCTTTTTTTGTAATAAATTGCCATGTAAATTTCACAAATTTTCAGTTGTTAGATTTTTCAAGGCGTAGCCCTACTCATCCTTTGCCGAAATCCAATGCCACCATCCCTGCAAAAAATCAACCAAGGAGCCATCATTTCAGCCAAAGATCAAAGAGGAAACAACAAAGACAGAGTTTGTATTAAAAGTGAAAAAATGCCAATTTCAAAACATTACAAAGGTGGGTCTTTACAAAGCAAAAATCAAATCCATGACTTTACAAAGGTATTTCTATGTTTATCAAGCCATTTGCATCCAAGCGATCGATTGAAGTCGAGTTTAGTTGTGGAAGGGCGAAACTATGATTTTGAAGGCAGACTGTGTGCTTGGGTGTGCACGCGGCGCATTGGAAGAAGGCGCGGCACACATAGACCACGCGATGCACATAGCCATTTCTCACTGTGGAAATTTTCTCTATCGCGGTGCATCCAGGAGGCGCGACGCACTGGGTGTGCGCACGACGCACAGAGCCGACAGGCTTAACTTCATCAATTCTTCATCAAATTTCAAAACGACTCAATTCTTTTGATCCAAGTAAGTTGTGCGCTTTTGCCCATTGATTTTAGGTCGTGTTTGGTGTTGATTGGAGGCAAGATATGAGAGTTTTTATTGGTGAAACATAAACCCTATATTGGTATCAAAATTTGCTCCTTTGGGGTTTGAAATTGAAGTATTAAAATTTGACTTTGGTGCTAAACGCTCCCACTCCATTGTTCATTTATGTTTCCCATCACTGTTATGTTATCATAAGGCCCCTCTCCTATTCCCTCTGTCCTAAAACCAATCATATCCCTTGTTCCCATTTTCCCTATCACTAAACCCTAGTAGCCCTCCTCCTTTCATATCACTTATAAAATCCCCAAATTCTGAAGTTCCCCAAACAATCAAGTGACTGTTATTGCATTAAATTCACTTGGCAAATCCCCACTTTTCCCACTGTCCATATTTCCTCATAGTCCCTATTTCCTATTTAGCACATTTGGCATTGAAAACAAAGACACTAAGTCCAATTTCTCATTTTCAACACACCAAACATACACCTTGCTTTCAGCACCATGACAGAGACAGATTCATCATATGAGCAAGAATATGAGAAAGACAGTGACTCAACCACTGAGCTTAATGTACCGAGAAGGCCTCATAAAAGTGGTAAGCACGTCAGAGAAGAGCCCACTTCCTTGAATCAGTTGCAGGCCTGCCCGCTTGCAATGGCATGCTTTCAGAAACATTCATGTTTTCAGTATTGTGAGATGATTGTTCATATTCAGCATCATCAGGAGTTGGTTCGCCTGTTTTTTTTACATTTGCGTGATGGTCATGTAAACCTTGCTGGAGTGAACTTCACCTTGACACCAGAAACCATTTCTCAGGCAACCGAGATACCGAATATAGGTGAAGAGTGGAATAAGAGACAGTAGTTGGATAGAGCATATTATGACCCTTGCATCAGGCTTGGCTATTTGAGGCAGCTCAGCAGGGTATTCCCATTCTGGTTTCTGAAGGAGTCCTATGCGCCATTGATGAAACTCATCATCAGATACTTCAGTTGCGAGGGTAGATTCTCACGCCTTTATGCATACCACATCCGGCTGTTGATGCATTTCACGAGAGTACAGATGATGAAAATTCCATATTTTATGTGCCGAAACATAGAGAGGATGACTATTATTGTGTAGAAGAATACTCCAGAGCAGCAACATAACAACATTTATCATTATGCGCTCATCAAGATGATTGTGGTACATCAACTTGGATTGCAGGGCATTGCATGGGAGGAGTTAATTTCCCGTGACTTGTTCACAACCCCTCAGCCTCCTCCAGAGATTGTTCATGATGAGGGTGAGCCTTCACATTAGTTTGAGGGTCCTGAGACAGAGCCTATAAGTGTTCCAGTGTGTGTTACCTATCAGAGAGGTACCAGAGCCTTATTTACAGCAGCACGGAGAGTACTATCTCCACCCGAGGTGGAAGGGGTCTCGTTACCTTCATCAGAAGCGCGAGTACTATCTCCACTTGGGGTGGAAGGGGTCTCGCCTTCGACATCAACACAGATACAGGGACAGGACAGAGGCAAGAGGCCTATGCAAGACACTGATTTTACACTCATTGATGTTGATTTGAGTTCCCCCAGCTCAAAGCTGAAAGAAATCATCCAGGAGCAGAAAGCTGAGATCGACACATTGACCGAGAAATTGAAAAGAGCTCAGTGGGTTATAAATTACTTGGAGTAGCGGAATCAGCAACTTGAGGATCAGCAGACACTCATGGAGTTGCAGAAAATCCGTGAAGACCGGGAATTGGCCCGAAAAAGACCAGGTGACATGACACCGTTTGAGCGGGAGACTTGCGTTACGAGAGTCAACATTCATCTTGAGAAACTATTGGCGAAGGCCAATAGGGACAAAGACATGCTCAGACATATGAAGAACCACTATTGGGCCCGCACACATGTTTGCAAAGCGAAGATGAAGATCCTAAAAGCGAGGCTAAGGAGGGCACTGAAACGTCGAAAAAGACCTGATCCACTTCGAATCTTGGCCGAAGCTTCTTTGGGTGAGTATGAAACTTGATGGGGGACCTTCACTCCAAATTTCAGCAAGTTTGGGGAAAATTTTGTCATTTTTGAAATTTTGGTCGCAAAACAGATTTTTCCGCCCAACTCGTCGTGCCACTTGGCGCGCGCTTATGATTGGGACATCTTCTGGAGGAAAAATTGATATTTTTGAGTTTTTTATGATAAATTATGCATGTTCAGAAATGGCTGAGAGATTTCATCAAGTTCTGGATGGTCTTAAGGGTCAAAAACACTCCAAAAAAGGCCTTTCTGCCACCTTTTGCACCAGCAGGAACTAGTCTTGGGAGATTGTAGTTTTGCAGGGAAAAATGAACTCCAAATTGAAAAATTCCACTTGGGTTGGATAGTAGACAGACAGGGCTTTCCAAAGAGCTATCATGAGCTCAATTTGGACTTCGGGAAGTGCCTAAAAAATAGGCTCAAAGTGGCGCGACGCATTGAGTTTTTGGGCGCGACGCATAGAGAAATTTGGCCTCATTTTGACTCTTCAGCTCAGAAATTCGCCCAGTTTTGACTAGTTTTACTTTTTGATGTAACTATTGATCTATTTGGATGTAATTTTATGATTATGATGTAATTTTGGCTCATATTTACTTGTTCTAGAGGATTCATTCACTAAAAAGTAAAAATTAAATGAATGAATCAGTTTCCTTCCATATAGAGGCAAGTTGTTTGATTGCCTAGATTTCAGTTCCTTGTTTAGAATTGGTTGAAACAGCTCCTAGAAGGATGAGCTTGACCCCTAGAGGCATGGGAAGGGGTTAGGATGGTCTATATATTTTATTTTCTGAGACATTTTCAGGGTTGGATACTTGGGAAAAGTTTGGCACTTCATTGTACATACACTTCTGCATTTTTGGCAAAGGAAAGACCAGGGTTTTGCAGCACTTGTTGGGATCCTTGTGGCTCTGAGTTTTGATGATGTTTTTATCCATGTATCTGTAAGTTTCATTAATTTTATATGTATGCCATTTCCCTTCTCTTTGCTTCTGAATTAAACAAATGAGTAACTAAGGTAGAATTCATTAGTTTGCTGGTGCTCTGCCTTAAAATTTTGTTTAGTTTTATATGTTTTCATCCGTTTGAAGAGGATCCTTGCACCTTCTTTCCCTCTTCAGCTCCTCAGCAGTATTTTCTATCCATTCATTGAATATAAGACATCAAAGCCATTGCCTTCCCTGCCCCAACTTGAACTCTGCAAGAATTTGGCCTCATCTCCAAGCCCAAAACTGCCTTTTCCTCTTTCCAACAAAAAACCCTTAAAAATCATTCCAAACTCCTTGATTAATATACCTAGCCTAAAATTAGCACTCATTTCAGTCATCTCAAGGCCTATTGATACATTTTTACTGAGATTGACCCGGAGAGAGCCCTCTCCTGTTCTGGTAGGGCTAGCTACCAGACTGAGCGTGGTTTGGTGTTACCCTGAATCCCGCCTTCCTTCAGCCTTAGGTGTATTTGGGCAATAACATAGTGGCGACCATACTGGGGAAGAAAATGGTTTGCTTGTTGGTGTTACTTGTTTCATAAGCTACAGACGGAGCCTGAAGTTATGCCAGGTAGCCTTCAAAACGCTTTTGCTTTGCATTAGCGGAAGTAGATAAACGCTGCTTCAATCAATCTCTGGTCTAGCTTGTGAACGTGACATTTGGCTTGTGAATTACCCCAGTATATCAGATCATTCTTGACTTTTGGGTGATTGAGTCTAGAATTTGCTAGGCTGAAATAGATCGGTTTTGTCCTTTGATTTTTGAATAGATCAACACACTGGCTTCCAGAAGACATACAAGATCAAATCCAGATCCTGATCCGCCTCCAGTGTATGAGAATCCCAATCTGATTTCAAGAATCCTCCGTCGAGAAAGTCTCGTGATCCCTTTGTTTAAATCTCATTCATGCCCTACTGTATTTGAATTCCTTGAAGATATTGAGTTTGATGATCAATTCGAGTTGTCGTTATTTGAAACTAAATCTGAAAGTGCTACTGGTTCTACTATCATAAATCCTGAGTTTATCAAGTATCTTGAGATTGAACAAGCTAATAGATCCATTGATAGTTACATCTTGAAAATTCAAAACTCTATTGTGGCAACAAATATTCCTGAGTTTATCGAATCTACTTCTGAAACTCTTGGTCCATCAGCAGTTACTTCTGATTCACAAGTTCACGCTGAGCCTTCTTTCATTCCTACCATTCTCGTGCAACCATCTATATCTGATCAGCAATCTGCAGTAGTTCCTCCTCCATCTCCACCACATACACCTCGTACATCTACTACTCCTACTCCACCAGTTTCTCCAAGACAGATCATAAATCCACCAAGGACAATAGATGCTAGATTCACACCTCTTGTCTTGCCCCAGAACTTGGATCCCATGCCTGCTAATTATCAGAGTAAAATCCCTTTGTTTGATGGTACTCCTCAAAGTGTGCCCGCTCAGCAGCATATTGATAGAATGACAGACTTCTTTGATCTCCATGAAATTGATGAAGAGAATGTCACCATGAGATTGTTTGTGCAAACTTTTGGAGGTGAGGTACGTAAGTGGTTTAGAGCTTTGCAGCCTAGAAGTATTAATGCATTAGACGAGCTTCAGAGACAGTTTCTAGATCGGTGGGAAATGAAGAAAGATCCACTTCAAATCACTTCTGAGTATACCAAGATCAAGCGCAATGCCGGTGAGTCTGTCCAAGACTATATTATCAGATTTAATGCGGTTTATAATGCAATTCCTGATGATTTGAGGCCATCTAAGAAGTTAGCTTTGTTAAAATTCCCGGATGGTTTTGATCCGGACATGGCCTATTCATTACGAGAATGAGATCCGCCCACTTTGGAGGATATGCAGAAGATTGCGGTGAGTGTGGAGGTGAATTTGAATGAAAAGAGAGCTAGATTGAGAGCAGAGAAGAAAGTTGTGATAAAGGAAGAAGCTTCTACATCAGATCAGCTACTTCGTAAAGTGGAAAAAATGTTCGAAAGGTTCAAACTTGATAAGCCCGAACCGCAAATTTGAAATCCCAATTTCCGTGGTCAGCAGCAGCCACAATTCAGGATTAAACAACGAGAACAACGAGCACAAGAACCAGCAGTCCAGCAGCAAGTAAAGACACCTCTTCAGCAGAATTTTGTTGGTCAGGATTCAGATGATGAAGATGATGTAGTAGGGGAGGAAAATCACTTCTTTACTCCTGATGATTTGCCCATTTATATCACTGAAGATGAGGAGTATGCAGAAAGTTCAGCTGTACAAAGAGATGAGGATTTTATCTTGGCCAATGATGCAGCTCTTGAGGAAGAGTCGGACGAGTATCAGAGAGGTTATATGAATGCCTTGTCAGCCCAGCAGAAGAAATATTCTCTTAGAAACAGAGATGTGCCTGTCAACCCAATCCAAAAGAGAAAGGAAGTTTCAGCACCTAAAAACGATTCACCTGTTGCACACAAGAAAGCAAAAGAGATAGTTGATCCCACTGCCACCAAGTCATCATCAGCAGAAAAATCAAATCAGTCAATTACATCGAGGGAGAAGGCTGAAAAGAAAGATGTTCCAGCCAAAGAGATCGAAAATATTTCAGCCTTTAGTTTGGAGAATGAGATTTCTAAATTAAAGGTATCCATTCCCTTGACTGAACTAATGAAGAACAACAGTTATAGAGGTCAAGTTTCTAAAATTTTGAATTTCGATCCCATGTCTGATATGGTGAATATTGAAGATGATCAACCTGAACTGATATTTGGACTAGCTTTAGATGGTGAGTCTCCAGATAGCGAAGTGCCTCCTTTTTATATTAGTCTTCGATTGCATGAGTTTGTATTGCATAATGCCATGTTCGATTCCGGTGCTTCCCATAATCTTATGCCGAAGGCAATCATGGAGAAGTTGGGTTTAGACATCACTAGGAAGTACCATGATCTTTATTCATTTGATTCTAGCAGAGTGAGATGTATTGGGCTCATTAAAGACTTGGTTGTTAGTTTGGATCAGATTCCCACAAAGAATGTTTTGATGGACGTAGTTGTGGCAGACATTCCTCCCAGGTTTGGTATGTTGCTTTCTAGATCTTGGGGAGAAAAATTGAAAGGGACTTTACAATTAGATTTCTCCTATGCAACAATTCCCGTGTTTGGTCAAATGAGAAAGTTGTACCAGGAACAAAAAATGAAGTATATGATTACAACCAAGGAGAAACCGGTTAATCATCCGATTAATTATGTACATATAGATTTAGAGTCTTTTATTTTTTTTGCCGATAGTTTCAATGATGTAGATAGTTAGTTAGTTCAAGCAAAATATATTCTATAGATTACCGAGAATTTCAGAGAAGTTTTGCAGAAAGAAAGGCAAAAACCGGAAAGCACAGTTGAGCAATCAGCTAAAGATAGTGGACAGCAAGCAGAAAAAACAGAGCTAGCACAATTTCAGCACTTAGAAGATGATGAAGAGGGTCTATGGACCATGGATTTTGATGGTGCAGTGGGAAATGATGGTGTTGTGATTGGTATTTGGGTACGTAATCCTTTTTCCGCTCCAAACAAGGTATCGAGCAATGTACGGGTATGTTCTTACAAATTAGCATTCGATTGTTCAAACAATGAGGCTGAGTACGAAGCTCTGATTACTGGCCTAAAAATTCTTAGAAAGCTGAATGCTAAGAGAATTGCAGTCTATGGCGACTCCGAATTGGTGATTAAGCAAGTAAAGGGTGAATATCAAACGAAACATCCCCGAATGCGTGCTTACCGGAATGCTGTTCTTGATATTTTGAAGCAGTTTTCAGATTATACCTTGACTTGTATTCCTCGCATTCAAAATGGAATTGCAGATGCACTTGCTAAGGCAGCAAGTAATTTGAAGATCCCAATGAATTCAAGTAATAAGTTCGAAATCCATGTGAAGCACCATCCTACCGTCCCGGATAATCAAAGATGTTGGCAAGTTTTCCAAGATGATGATGAGATTAATGATTTTCTGCAAAATAAAGGTAAGTTCAAAGATACCTCAATTGATGTAGAATATGATGATGGTGAAGCTGACGTGCAATTCAATCAAATGGAAGTGTTGCAGCTGAAAGATAACGTTATTCTTAAAGGTTTGATACCTTTAGAAGATCTCTTCGATCGGGATGATGTAGCTAAAAAACCAACCTTACGGCCGACTGAAAAAGGAGTTGAAGATGTAAATATTGGAACAGCTGAAGACCCAAAGATGGTGAAGTTATCCAAATCATTTCCACCGGAGGTAAAGGCTAAATATATCAGTTTGTTGTCTTCTTTCGCTGATGCTTTCGCTTGGGACTATTCAGATTTAAAGACGTATGATACCAATATAATTCAGTACACTATCCCAATCAAGCCTAATCAGAAGCCTTTCAGACAGAAGCTGAGAAGAATCAATCCGAAGTTGCTGCCATCAATTGAGAAGGAGGTGAACAGGTTGTACAAAGTAGGAATCATTATCCCCATCAGATTTTCTGATTAGATTTCCAATTTGGTGCCAGTGTGGAAAAAGACAGGTGAGATTCAGTTGTGCATTGATTTCCGAAATCTGAACAAGGTGTCATTGAAGGACAATTATCCATTGCCCAAAATGGATCATATACTTCAGCGAGTAGTTGGAGCATCTCGTATGTCACTACTCGATGGTTACTCTGGGTATAACCAAATTTTGGTCCATGAGGACGACCAAGACAAAACAACGTTCACCACTCCATGGGGAACTTTCCACTATGCCAAGATGCCATTTGGTTTGAAGAATGCTGGTGCGACTTTTAAGCGGGCGATGGACATGGCTTTTGCGAATGAGAAGGATGTTTTCCTTGTTATATACCTTGATGATTTGACGGTCTTTTCCAATTCAGATGAAGAGCATATGTATCACTTGAAAGTTGTTTTTCAAAAGTGCAGAAAATATGGTGTCTCGCTTAATCCTAAAAAGAGCTTGTTTGCCATGGATGAGGGAAAATTACTTGGTCACATTATTTCAAAAGATGGCATTCGTATTGATCCAGCACGTGTTGAAGCAATTCAGCAAATTGACCCTCCCAGGAATAAGAAGGAGATTCAGTCTTTTAATGGTAAGATGAAATTTTTATGCCGTTTTGTGCCGAACCTTGTTGAACATCTAAGAGAGAGAACAAATATGCTGAAAAAGGACAGCCAAGTGAGGTGGACTGAAGAGGCGGTAAAGTCCTTTAATTTGGTGAAGTTGGCACTATCTTCAGCTCCGGTGTTAATCAGCCTGAATTACACCCAAGATTTTATTTTGTTTTTATTTGCTTCGGAGCATACCATGGCAGCTGTGTTAATGCAGAAAAGAGATGGGCATGAGAAGCCAATAGCTTTTTTTAGTCGAACTATAAGAGACACAGCCTTGAAGTACAACATCATTGAGAAGCAAGCTCTAGCACTTGTGAAAGCATTAAAGGATTTCTGGGTATACATTTTGCATTCTCATATTTTGTCCTATGTTCGTAACGCTGCTGTGAAAGATGTTTTAGTACAAACTGATCCAGAAGGAAGACGAGGCAAGTGGATTGCAGCTTTGCTGGAGTATGATGTGGAGATAAGGCCCACGAAGCTTATCAAGGGACAGGGGCTGGAAAAGCTTATGGCTGAATTGAATTTGCATGCATTAGACATAAATCTGATTGCTGCTATGTCTGATGAGGATGAGGAGAATTCGCCACTTCAGGTATTGAAAATTTTTGTTGCTTCTCCGTGGTATTCAGATATCGTTTATGTTCTTCAAAATTTGTCACCACCGCCCGGCATGACTAGAAACAAAGGTAGAACACTGAAACTGAAGGCTGCAAAATTTTGTATTTTGAATTCTGCACTTTATTGGAAAGATCCAGGTGGTGTTTTGTTGAATTGTTTGGTGGAAGAAGAAGCGAAGAAGGTAATGGAGGATTTCCATAAAGGAGACTGTGGGGGTCACCTTTTTTGGAAAACAACAGCCAATAAGATTTTGAGAGCGGGATACTATTGGCCGACATTGTTTGCTGATGTGTATAAAACTGTCAAAGGCTGCCATGAGTGCCAGATTTTCGAAGGAAGACATAAATTACAACCTTTGCCGCTTAAACCTATTGAGGTAAGCGCCCCTTTTTAGCAGTGGGGTTTGGATTTCATTGGGGAGATCCATCCTCCTTCTTCAGGAAAACATAGATGGATCCTAACAGCGACTGATTACTTCACGAAATGGATCGAAGCAGTTCCCACCAGGCAAGCTACGGATTCGGTAATCATTTCTTTCCTTGAGAATAACATTTTGTCTCGCTTTGGTTGCCCGAATAAATTGATCACTGATAATGCAACAACCTTCAAATCAAGAAATATGATTGAGTTTTGTGCCAAGTATAAAATCATTTTGGGGCATTCAACCGCCTATCATCCGCAAGGCAACGGATTGGCGGAATCTTCCAATAAATATTTAGTCAACATCATTAAAAAGTTGCTGGACATAAACAAGAAGAGTTGGCATAAGAAGCTGGTCAATGCGCTATGGGCTGATTGGGTGAGTCAAAAGAAATCCATTGGTATGTCCCCCTTTGAGTTGGTTTATGGAGTGGATACAGTGTTTCCTACCTCTCTTGCTGTTCTGGTGGTCAAGCTTCTTCAGGAAGATGGCAGTGAAGAAAACCATATGCAGAGAAGGATAAATCAGATGATTCATTTGCAGCAAATGAGAGAAGAGGTTTTCCAGAACACATTTAAGTTGTAGGAGAGAATCAAGAAAATCTATGACAGGAAAGCGAAGGCGAATAAATTTCAATTGGAGGAAGTGGTGCTGAAGTGGGATGCTAGGAATGAGGACAAAGGTAAACACGGTAAGTTTTAAAATCTCCGGAAAGGTCCCTTTAAGATTGCAGCATATCGAGGTCAGAACGCCTTTCTTTTAAAGGATATGAATGGTGAAGATTGTCCAGGAGGGCCGGTCAATGGTCGGCTGCTCAAGCGGTACCATTTCTAAGATGTTTTCTGCTGATCACATTGTCATTGTACATATCATTTATTTCAATTTCATCGCAAGTGTGCACTGTGGTCTTTTCTTCAGTTTGGGGCCCGAAGTGAAGGCTATAATTCTGAAGAAGGATTTCAGTTTTGGTTTGAGTTTGTCTAGTTGGTTTGGTTCAGTCATTTCAGTTTTAAAAGTTGAGTCAGTTTGAGTCAAAGTTTGAGTCAAATAAATTCAGTCAACTGTCTTGAGTTGCTTGGTCAAAATAATGGACTCCATAGCCCAATGGACGAAGGCACTGTCTATCTCTCCCAGAGATCTGCCGTTTTTGGCACCTCCAAGGAGCCACCATCCCCATTGGAGCCAATGTCAGAGTCGGTCTTTACATCCCTCCGTCAGAGATCATTTCTCTTATTGCATTTTATTTTTTAGGTGTCTCATTCAGCTCATTCATCTGCATTCCGTTAGGGGCATGCCATCATTTGACGGAAGGGATTTGTCAGTCATTCTCCCTCATGTTTGTACCTGCTGGTTGGTCAAAATTTATCAAAATTCATCAAAGTTGATTTCAGTCATTTACAGTCATAGATGGTATTTTGGTCAAACAAGAGTCAACTTGGTCATTAGGTCTAGGGTTCCCTAAATTTTTTTCCTCAAAATGTCCAATAATGCCAGCAGGCCAGAGGGAAGTTCTAATAAGTTCTCATTACAAAAAAAAAAAAAAATTTCATCGTCATATTGCTGGACTATGACTTTTCTTCAAAACTCTGTTTTGAAGAAAATTCGTCATTTCGTCTTTTGTAATAAATTGCCACGTAAATTTCACAAATTTTCAGTTGTTAGATTTTTCAAGGCGCAGCCCTGGTCATCCTTTGCCGAAATCCAATGCCACCATCCCTGCAAAAAATCAACCAAGGAGCCATCATTTCAGCCAAAGATCAAAGAGGAAACAACAAAGACAGAGTTTGTATTAAAAGTGAAAAAATGCCAATTTCAAAACATTACAAAGGTGGGTCTTTACAAAGAAAAAATGAAATCCATGAATTTACAAAGGTATTTCTATGTTTATCAAGCCATTTGCATCCAAGAGATCAATTGAAGTTGAGTTTAGTTGTGGAAGGGCGAAACTCTGATTTTGAAGGCAGACTGTGTGCTTGGGTGTGCGCGCGGTGCATTGGAAGAAGGCGCGACACACATAGACTACGCGGCGCACATAACCATTTCTCACTGTGGAAATTTTCTCTGTCACGACGCATCCAGGAGGCGCGGCGCACTGGGTGTGCGCGTGGCGCACAGAGCCGACAGGCTTAACTTCATCAATTCTTCATCAAATTTCAAAACGACTCAATTATTTTGATCCAAGTAAGTTGTGCGCTTTTTCCCATTGATTTTAGGTCATGTTTGGTGTTGATTGGAGGCAAGATATGAGAGTTTTGATTGGTGAAACATAAACCCTATATTTGTATCAAAATCTGCTCCTTTGGGGTTTGAAATTGAAGTATTAAAATTTGAATTTGGTGCTAAACGCTCCCACTCCATTGTTCATTTGTGTTTCCCATCACTGTTATGTTATCATAAGGCCCCTCTCCTATTCCCTCTATCCCAAAACCAATCATATCCCTTGTTCCCATTTTCCCTATCACTAAACCCTACTAGCCCTCCTCCTTTCATATCACTTATAAAATCCCCAAATTCCGAAGTTCCCCAAACAGTCAAGTGACTGTTATTGCATTAAATTCACTTGGAAAATCCCCACTTTTCCCACTGTCCATATTTCCTCATAGTCCCTATTTCCTATTTAGCACATTTGGCATTGAAAACAAAGACACTAAGTCCAATTTCTCATTTTCAACACACCAAACATACACCTTGCTTTTAGCACCATGACAGAGACGGATTCGTCATATGAGCAAGAATATGAGCAGGACAGTGACTCAACCATCGAGCTTAATGTACCGAGAAGGCCTCATAAAAGTGGTAAGCATGTCAAATAAGAGCCCACTTCCTTGACTCAGTTGTAGGCCTGCCCGCTTGCAATGGCATGCTTTCAGCAACAGTCATGCTTTCAGTATTGTGAGATGATTGCTCAGATTCAACATCATCAGGAGTTGGTTCGCTTATTTGTCCTACATTTGCGTGATGGTCATGTAAACCTTGCTGGAGTGAACTTCACCTTGACACCAGAAACCATTTCTCAGGCAACAGGGATACCGAACATAGGTGAAGAGTGGAACAAGAGACAGCAGCTGGATAGAGCATATTATGAACCTTACATCAGACCTAGCTATTTGAGGTAGCTCAGCAGGGTATTCCCATTTTGGTTTCTGAAGGAGTCCTATGCGCCATTGATGAAACTCATCATCAGATACTTCAGCTGTGAGGGCCGGTTCTCACGCCTTTATGCATACCACATCAGACTTTTGATGCATTTCACGAGAGTGAGACTGATGAGTATTCCATATTTCATGTGTCAAAACATAGAGCGGATGACTAGCCTTGTGCAGAAGAAGACTCCAGAGCAGCAGCATAACATCATTTATCATTATGCGCTCATCAAAATCATTATGGTACATCAGCTTGGATTGCAGGGCATTGCATGGGAGGAGTTCATTTCCCATGACTTCTTTACAGCCCCTCAGCCTCCTCCCGAGATTGTTCATGATGCAGGAGAGCCTTCACATCATTTTGAGGTTCCCGAGATAGAGCCTATCAGTGCTCCAGTATGTGTTACATATCAGAGAGGCCCCAGAGCCTTATTTGCAGCAGCACGACGAGTACTATCTCCACTTGGCGTGGAAGGGATCTCGTTATTTTCATTAGCAACGCGAGTAATATCTCCACTTGGCGTGGAAGGGGTCTCGCCTTCGACATCAGCACAGATACAGGGACAAGATAGAGGCAAGAGGCCTATGTAGGATGAAGGCCCCTCAGGAGGCCAAGACACTGATTTTACACTCATTGATGTTGATTTGAGTTCTCCCAGCTCAAAACTGAAAGAAATCATCCAAGAGTAGAAAGATGAGACGAAACATTGACTGAGAAATTGTAGAGAGATCATTGGGTTATAAATTACTTGGAGCAGTGGAATAAACAGCTGGAGGATCAACAGACACTCATAGAGTTGCGGCAAATCCGTGAAGACCGTGAATTGGCCCGAAAGAGACCAGGGGACACGACACCTTTTGAGCGGGAGACTTGCCTTACGAGAGTCAAAATTCATCTTGAGAAACTATTGGAAAATGTCAATAGGGACAAATACATGCTCAGACATATGAAGAACCACTATTGGGCCCGCACACATGTTTGCAAAGCAAAGATGAAGATCCTGAAGGCGAGGCTGAGGAGAGCACTGAAACGCTGGAAAAGGCCCGATCCACTCCAAATATTGGCTGAAGCTTCTTTGGCTGAGCATGGCACATGATGGGGGACCTTCACTCCAAATTTCAGCAAATTTGGAGTAGATTTTGTCATTTTTGAAATTTTGGTCGCAAAACAGGTTTTTCCGCCCGACGCGTCACGCCACTTGGCGCGCGCTTATGATTGGGACATCTTCTGGAGGAAAAATTGATATTTTTGGGTTTTTTATGATGAAATATTTATTCTCAGGAATGGCTGAGAGATTTCATCAAGTTCTGGATGGTTTAAAGGGTCAAAAATACTCCAAAAATGGCCTTTCTGCCACTTTTTGCATGAGCAGGAACCAGTCTTGGGAGATTGCAGTTTTGGAGGGGAAAATGAACTCCAAATTACAAAATTCCACTTGGGTTGGATAGATGACAGAAATTTCTTTCCAACGAGATATCATGATCTCAATTTGGACTTCATGAAGTTCCTCATAAACAGGCTCAAAGTGGCACGATGCATTGATTTTTTTGCGCAGCGCATAGAGAAATTTGGCCTCATTTTGACTCTTCAGCTCAGAAATTCGCCCAGTTTTGACTAGTTTTACTTTTTGATGTAAATATTGATCTATATTGATGTAATTTGGTGATTATGATGTAATTTTGGCTCATATTTACTTTTTCTAGAGGATTCATTCACTAAAAAGTGAAAATTAAATGAATGAATCAGTTTCCTTCCATATAGAGGCAAGTTGTTTGATTGCCTAGATTTCAGTTCCTTGTTTAGAATTGGTTGAAACAACTCCTAGAAGGATGAGCTCGACCCCTAGAGGCATGGGAAGGGGTTAGACTTGTCTATATATTGTATTTTCTGAGACATCTTCATGGTTGGATACTTGGGAATAGTTTGGCACCTCATTGTACATACACTTTTGCATTTTTTGGCAAAGGAAAGACCAGCTTTTTGCAGCACTTGTTGGGATCCTTGTGGCTCTGAGTTTTGATGATGTTCTTTTCCATGTATCTGTAAGTTTCATTAATGTTATATGTATGCCATTTCCCTTCTCTTTGCTTCTGAATTAAACAAATGAGTAACTAAGGTAGAATTCATTAGTTTGTTGGTGCTCTGCCTTAAACTTTTGTTTAGTTTTACATGTTTTCCTCCGTTTGAAGAGGATCCTTACACCTTCTTGCCCGTCCTCTTGACTCCTCATTAGTTCTTTCTATCCATTCATTGAATCTAAGACATCAAAGCGTACCTTCCACCTTAACTTGAACTTTGCAAGAATTTGGCCTCATCCCCAAGCCCAAATTGCCTTTCCCTTTTTTCCAACAAAAACCCCTAAAAAATCATTCCAAACTCCTTGATTAATATACCTAGCTAAAATTAGCACTCATTGAGTCATCTCAAGCCACTATTGATACATTTTTCTGAGATTGACAGGAGAGAGCCCTCTCTGTTCACGGTAGGAGCTAGATGCAGCTGAGGCGTGGTTTGGTGACTGAATCCGCCTTCCTTGACTATAGGTGGATTTGAATACCTCTTGAAATTTGAGATGAATAAAATTGTGCTTTGGCTACCAAATCAAGGAAGGGGAAGAGCAAGAATAATTCTTCTCAATCCGGTGCGAAAGGCAAGAAGCAGGACATGTCCAAGGTGAAGTGCTTTCACTGTCACCAACACAGACATTACGCCACTAATTGTCCACAGAAGAAGAAAAATAAGCAGGCTACTGGATCTGCAGCTGGAGAGGCCTTAGCCTCGCAGTTTGAGCTAGATTTTTCGCTGATCGCATGCTTGGTCTCAAGTGTGATGGGTTCAGTGTGGTTTCTTGACAGTGGTGCATCTTTTCACATGACAGGAGATCGAGATTTGTTTACTAATCTGGATGAGAAAGATCTTGGAGTGCACATCGAGATGGGCGATGATGGTAGATACAGTGCGACCGGTATCGGTACCATTTCCTTTGAGAGGGAGTCTGGTAAACCCTTCAGATTGAAGGAAGTGATGCATGTTCCAGGATTGAAGAAGAATCTTATCTCTGTGGCGATGTTAGAAGACAAGGGATATGTTGTTGTCTTTAGCGAGGGAAAGGCTTTCCTGCGCAGTAAGGCAACTGGTGAGACCCGGAGGATAGGGGTTCGAGTTAAGAACCTTTATCAATTGCAGGTAGATGGTTGCGCAGCAATGGCAAGCAAGGCAGAAGGAGTGGTGAGCCGGGATGATGGCGAGATGTGGCACAGGAGATTGGGCCACCTTCACTATGGAGCTTTGAAAATTTTGCAGCAGATTTCTACCGGGCTTCCCAAAGGTACACTTGCACAGTCAGATCAGTGCAACGGATGTACTTTGGGAAAATTCGTGAAAGCCACCTTTCATGAGAAGGATAGTGGTGCCTGATGTGATCCTTGAGAGAATTCACACAGAAGTGTGTGGAACTTTCTCAGTAGCTTCAACAGCAAAGCAAATGTACTATGTGATATTTTTTGATGATTTTTCTCATAAGTGTTGGATCTTCTTCATGCAGAAGAAGAGCGAGACATACTCAAAGTTCTGTGAGTTCAAGGCACTGGTTGAGAAAGAATCGAGGAAGTAGGTGAAGGCTCTTAGGAGCGACAATGGTGGTGAATTCATCTCTGGCGAATTCAAGGACTTTTGCATCGCAGAAGGAATTCGAAGAGAGCTCATAGCACCTCATAACCCACAACAGAATGGGGTTACTGAGTGGAAGAACAGAACGATTGTGAGTGCTGCACGGGTGATGTTGCATTATCAAGGCCTTCCCATACACTTGTGGGCTGAGGCATGCAATACTGCAGTATATGTGCATAACCATTGTCCTCACAGGATACTTGGCATGAGTACACCCGAGGAGGCGTTTTCTGGTAAGAAGCCTGATATTTCCCATTTGAGGATTTTTGGTTCACCTGTTTACATTCATGTGAC